>CM059429.1:163391942-163991942 GCA_030390025.1 Squalus acanthias | reverse complement strand
CCCCTCCTGTTACCTCAGGATCTCAGGGAGATTTGACGGAGTAGCTCAAATTGTGGCTAACTTGTCCCTCTTTTGGCATCTGCTTTGTTCATTTGCTCCTGTGTGGCACTAAGTCTCAATAGGGAAAATGGAGTGACTCGTTTCTAGAAGAGAAATTGGTTCATTTGGTAGAATTCTGTTGCCACTTGATTGGATGGTCTACCACAGCGCAAGTCTTGCGGAAGAGTGAAAGTGTAAAATAGCATATCTGCGCATCGGTGTTAAATACACAGCGCTGCTGTTCATACTCCCCCCGCTGACAGCCCAGAGAAAACTTGCAGCCCTACAAAATGTTGTACCTTGCCTTACGATCGCAACGCAGTCAGAACAGATACTGGAAATATAGTCGATGCAGTTTGTAGGAGCGAAACAAGGCGGCGGGTGACTGCCGAAGGCAGCTGAACGATGTCAAGAAGTCCTGCCAAAGAAAAGACTACGTGCAATAAATACTGAAGTCAAACTAGAAATATATCACACTTGCCTCGTGAAGAGAAGCCAGGGCTGTCAGTCAGTATGGAATCCAAAGAAGGGGATAGTGGGGTGAATGGAAAGCTCCAGAGCTTCAATTTTGCACATAAGGGTCTGCGCATTGTAAAATATAACCGTTTTTGTACATTTTGCAAAGTTCATTTTAGTCAAACCTATCTATATAATTAAAGTCTTATATATAGCATATTACACATGAAATCTGTGGTTGGCACATTAAATCTGTTCATGCCAAAAAATAAGCATCTTGAATATATATCAGAAAAAGACTCAAAGACAGCCAATCATGTAGCTGCATTTATTATTTAAAAGTAGTTCCAGTTGACATTATTATCTTTGACTCAGCTACATGTATAGGAATATAATAACATACGATAGCAAACCAATAAATACACCCAGAAAAGACTAAATTTACTCATGAAACCAGCCATTGTGTCTTCCAAGGCCTCCAAGATGTTTTTCCTGTGCAGGCTAGAGTCTTGTTCCATTCTCCAGATCCTTGCGTGAAGAGATTCAATCAAGTAGCAGACTTACGGATGAGACATTAAACGTCTCAGGTGGACGTAAAAGATTCCACGGAACTATTTCGAAGAAGAGCAGGGGAGTTATCCCCGTGTCCTGGCCAATATTTATCCCTCAACCAACATAACAAAAACAGATTCTCTGGTCATTTTCACATTGCTGTTTGTGGGAGCTTGCTGTGCGCAAATTGGCTGCCGCATTTCCCACATTACAACAGTGACTCCACTTCAAAAGTACTTCGTTGGCTGTAAAGCGCTTTGAGACGTCTGGTGGTCGTGAAAGGCGCTATATAAATGCAAGTCTTTCTTTACAGAATGCACCAGTGTCACTGTATGTCACACTAGTGAACTGCAACTCCCAGAATGTACCATTGGCAATAAGCATGCCACTCTGATATAGGTCGTTACGCCCCACATGTCTGTCCCATTTTTGGTAGATCAACTCTACTTAGCCACAAAAAAAGATATTCAAGCTCTGGAGGCAGCGCAGCCACCAGGCCCAGTCCCTAGTTTTGGGAATCTGAATTACAAGGAAAGACTGAAAGACCTGGGGGGGAAAATTGGGTATCGCCCATTTTGGGGCGCTAATATTGGCCAGGCGCAAAGTTTATCGCCTGGCGCTAATTATTGCCTCCGAATGCAAAATTCGCCTCTATCGCCCCTGGAGGTGATTTGAGCGCTAAATCAGGCACTACACACCTCTCTTAAGACGCTAGCGTCGAGGAGCGAGGCGCTACCTCAGAACGTTACCGAAGCTCAGGCGATGTCAGTTACCATGGAAGCCAGACAGACTGGCGCCGTCCAGTTCTTAAAGGGGAGGGGCTATTTTGCTGACCAGCCACACCCTGTTCATTGCAGCCTTGAATCTCGGCCTGGAGAGACCTCTAAAGCAATTGTGTTGGAAGCACTAATGGATAGGCCCAGGGAAAGAGCTCGGCGCTTAGGAACCTCAAAAGTGGTGCTGAGGGCCAAAACTCCTTAGGACAGCGTTAAATCTTTCCAGACGTCTCTCTCCCTCTCAACCTGCGTGTACCAAACATTTTGCCGAGAAGAAAAGGCAGGAAGCGCCCGCCTTTAAATAGCGCTCCCCCAGCCCCTTCCCGACTTGAAAATGTTCCCCATTACCTGTTGTTCCTAGCAGCAGGCTCTAAGGCAGGGGGCGCAACTCAATATCCGGTCCGGGGCGT
Organism: Squalus acanthias; assembly: GCA_030390025.1. Taxonomy (NCBI): domain Eukaryota; kingdom Metazoa; phylum Chordata; class Chondrichthyes; order Squaliformes; family Squalidae; genus Squalus; species Squalus acanthias. Next base: position 163,989,709 of record CM059429.1, on the reverse strand, counting down.
TGCACGCTCGACTGACGTCACGATCTGCGGGCGCAGGAGATCGTGGCGGTAGAGTTTAGCGCCGCCGTAAAATGACCGGTCAATTTCGCGAGCGGCGCTAAAATCGCCGTGCTCGGGCACTGAGTTCCGAGCGCCCTCGGAGGTGCTAACGGGAGGCGCTAACCAACTGAACTTTTCCCCCTTGGGCTTTTGACCCGGAAAGGAGATCACTAAGCTGTGACCTTATGCAATGTATCAGGCAGTTAAAGGAATGAAAGAGGTAGTTCCAGGATATTACTTTAAATTAAACTGTGAGGGGAGGACAATTGTACACAGGTCCAAAGGTAAATCTGGCCCTCATATCACAAAGTTCTTCTCCACTCAAAGACTGATCAGCACTTGGATTGAACATAAACCCTAGAATTATTTAAGAAACAGTGAGATACAGCAATAGTAGGGGACTATGGGGTCATACTGGATGGATGAATTAAGATGAGTTGAAAGGCTATCCACATCAGTAAGTATCTTGTGGTGACACTAAGCAGGTTGGGCTAAGTGGCCATTGCTAATTCAACTCATCTCAACTTGAACATGCTGCTGCAACCATCTCAGGCATTTTGGAGAAGGCATCAGTCATTTTTGGGAGGCAGCAGGCTAGGGTTTAATAAGGGGATGTGAGGATGGTTGAGTATTCTGGAGGTTCATTTAATTACCTTTGCAGATCAGGGAGTTTTTATATGGAACTTTCTCTGAGGAGATTAAGCGGATGGGGTAGAGTCCGGGATAGAATACATTATGCATGGTCTGTGAAGGGAGTGAGCTTGATTCTCCAATTGGCCTTCAATGTTATCTTATGTTCTTGGCTGGAGACAATGCAGAAGAAGCTTTAAGCACCAGCGTGACTGCAGTGCCTTGGGACTCTGAGGCAGTTCTCAGTTCTGATCTCTGTACATGAAATTGTTATGTATTAGAGTTAGACATCACCTTCAGGAGATACATGGGAGGAGGGGTGGGTGGGGCAAAGTATTCGACCAGATAACAGTACAAGTGGATATATGTCTAACCTCACTAAAGTTGACAGGAATAGGAGAACCATTGTGGGAAAGGCAAGGATGGAGAGGCAAATTATAAAAGGAACTTTGTTGATAATATTGTTCAGATAAAATATTTTTTTCTCCAGACTCCACTCTTCCCTTGTCCTTTCCTTGTGTTTCAGTGTACATTTGTTTTGTCAGGATTAAAGTAGCGATTCCATTCCTGATAGGGTTGCCAGGCTGTGCAGTGGTACATCATCCTCAGTAATTACAGTTTACTTTCAGAGATTTTACAGCTGTTACGTGGCTTTTCATATATAATTAGAGGTCCTCATTTGGGGTTACAATGGTGCCTGTGTAGTGCTTGTCTATCACACAAGCAGTGGTAGCACTCTCGCCTCTGAGTCAGAAGGTTGTGGGCTCAAGTCCCACACCGTGAAACGAGCACATAATCTAGGCTGACACATTAGTGCAGTACCGAGGGAGTGCTGTACTGTCAGAGGCGCTCTTTTGAATGCGACATTGAAACGAGGCCCGTGGTTGTAAAAGATCCCATGACACTATTTCGAAGAGCAGGTGAGTTCTCCCCGGTATCCTGGCCAATATTTATCATTCAAACAACATCACTAAAACAGATGATCTGGTCACTATCTCATTGCTGTTTGTGGGAGCTTGCTGTGCTCAAATTATGTGCTGTGTTTTCTATATTAAAACAGTGACTACACTTCAAAAGTACTTCATTGGTTGTAAAGCACTTTGGGACGTCCTGAGGTCGTGAAAGGCTCACCATAAATGCAAGTGCTTTCTTTTTTCTTTCTTTATAGTATGCCAGTGTTATCTCCTTTGATGTATAGGATGTCAAAGTCCAGACTAGAACCCACATAATCCTATACACAGGAACTCCATTGTGCGTGCACCATCACTACAAGGACTGCAGCGGTTCGAGGAGAAAGTCCACCCCCATCTTCTCAGGGAAACTACTGGACAGACAATAAATGTGGCCTTTCCAGTGATGTCCACATCCTGAGATCAAAATGACATGTTAAAGGAATACAACATTTCTTAAGGCTAAATAAGCCCAATCCTTTTTCATTGTTCAACTCTACTTATTTATTTACCCGTCTGTCAGGTGAGACGTTAAACCGAGGCCCTGTTTGCTCTCTTAGGTGGACATAAAAGATCCCATGGCACTATTTAGAAGAAGAGCAGGGGAGTTATCCCCGGTGTCCTGCCCAATATCTATCCCTCAACCAACATCACTAAAACAGATTATCTGGTCATTATCACATTGCTGTTTGTGGGAGCTTGCTGTGCGCAAATTGGCTGCCACGTTTCCTACATTACAACAGTGACTCCACTTCAAAAAAGTATGACATTGGCTGTAAAGCGCTTTGAGATGTCCGGTGGTTGTGAAAGGCGCTATATAAATTCAAGTCTTTCTTTTTTTTCTTTCATCGTGTACTTCAATTACTTCTCTCTCCCAAAATGCATCAAAATGTTGCTTGAACACATTTAAATGACTCTCTTCAATGGCCTTCCCTGGTAATTTACTCCACATCTTTTTGGTGAATACGACCCATTTGACTTCCCTTCTTGCTCCGAGCTTCCTAATTTATAATTTTGTGTCCCCCTGTTATTAGAACCCTTCAGCATAAAAGACGATTTGCTCGGATCAATTTTTGTCAATTCCGTTCATAATCTTGAAAACTTCAACGACATCATCTCAAAATCTCCTCTTTTTCAAAGACAACAAAAAATAGCCCAACACCCTTTAATTTTTCCTGGAATCACGTTAGTCTCTGTGAGCGGTGTTGGACATTGATGCACATTCTGACTCTGAATGCAGCCCCTGGGGGGTGCGGCTAAAACATCAGTCCTTAATGGGCACAGGCACAAGGACGCAGAACGGTCTTAATCTGTGTACCAGTGGATGCATCTGGAGCAAAAAACATCCACACTTCCGCATTCTGATTTCCAAGAACCATGGGCTAAAAACGTGAGAGATTAAAATTAGTGGCGTGGAATGTTTGATGAGCCAAATTGCAATTGGTTCTTGTAACATCTTGCTGGGACAGCTGCCCTGATGTGCACAGCTTTTATTATTTGCACAACTCCCTGTTCTGCCACAGAGTGCTTTGAAGCTGCTCCTCCCACTCACAAAGCTTCTCCAGCCACTTCCCTGAATCTTAAACCCTGTAAATTGGGATTCGGTCCAGCTGGCTGAGCTCTTTGTCAGCGCGGATCAACAACTTACTATCTAGACTATGCCAATGAGCTCGGGGTCATTATGGTAGAATGTTTAAACTATGAAATTAGACAGCTCCCTTGGTGGCTCCATCGGTAAAAGCAGCGTTATAACTGAGCCGCCCAGAGTGCGATCGCAGCCAGCTTCGGTCTCTGGTCTGTGCTGCCTGTTCGCAGCTCGTGTGTCAGTAGAGATGCTACAGTCGGCTTCGGTGCATTTAGGCTAAGGGAGGAAAAGGAAAAAAAGAATATCAGTCAGTTATTCCCATCCCTGCCCAGTGACTCTTGCTCTGAAATTGTGTGTGTGTGTGTGTGTGTGTGGAAGTTGCATGTGGACAGGATCACAGAGTCATAATGGCACAGAAGGAGGACATTCGGCCCATCGAGTCTGCGCTGGCTCTCTGTAGAGCAATCCAGTCAGTCCCACTCCCCCGCTCTATCTCCGTAGCCCTGCAAGTTTATTTCCCTCAAGTGCCTATCCAGTCTCCCCTTGAAAACATTTAGCAGGGAATGATTCCACACGACACCAGCAGTCAGAGTTGTAGTCATCTATGCATCTCAGATGGGCCTAGATGGGGACAAGCCTGGCAGACAGTGCAGTGTGCATGATGGAATCTCAAAGTCACTCATGGCCTTTTTGATACTCAGATCAATGCCGAGAATGGTTGGATCTAAAGGTAGGATCAGGAAAGAAGAACTTGCATTTACATAGTGTCTTTCACATCCTCAGGACATCCCAAAGCACTTCACAGCTAAGGAATGACTTTTGAAGTGTAGTCACTGTTGTCATGCAGATAAACAGGGGAGATAATTTGTGCACAAATAGCAAATGAGATAATTGGCCAGTTAATCTGTTTTTGGTGGTGTTGGTTGAGTGATAAATGTTGGCTCGGACACGAGGAGAATTCCCCTTTTTCTTTGAATAGTCGCATGAATGTCTACTTGAACAGGCAGGTGGAGCCAAGGTTTAACATCTCATCCAAAAGACAGCATCTCTGCAAGTACTGCGCTGAGGTGTCAGCCTAGATTATGTTCTACAAGCCCCAGAGCGGGAGTTTAGAACCCAAGAAATTCTGGCTCAGAGGCAAGAGTGGTACTGCTGAGCCAAGCTGACACAAGTTGCTGGGGAGAGAGTGGGGTGGGCAGGGCTGTGCTAGGGATGTGGCCAGACCCGGGAAAATGGCTCAGCCCACCAAATTCGGACATTCCAAACCACAGACACAGGAGGCTGGATTTTGCCAATGGGGAGATTTGGAGGCGGGACTCCCACTTGTCGGGTTTCAGTCCCGCCTCCAATAACTTCTGGCCAACCCACGCTATTTTCCCTTGATGGACCTTGTTAAGCCCGGCGGGCTTAGCAGGCCAATTAAGGGAAAGCCGGTTACAGAGAACATCAACGTATGACGTTTCATCTGTCAAAAATTTTTGACAGATGAATTGTCATCGTTTGACAGCTCTGTGAAGCTATCAAACACTGACATTCTCTGTAGTTTGATGAGTTCTTGAATTCAAGACCTCATCAAACCTCTTTCTTTTGCAGAAATTAGATGGTTGCTGCATTGGAGAATGCAACGGCCATCTGTCATCTCTGCCGCGGAGGTGCGAGACTCTCTGCATACCCACCGACTGAAGCCTGCAGGAAGAAACAAAGGTAAGTAAACTTTTTCTAACACTTTGCACTTACCTCACATACTCACCGCTCCACACTTGCACCCATCACTCACCTCCACAGCGCACTTTTGCACCCCTCCGACCCCCGCAGACCCACTACTCGCCTCGGTGACCCTGGCGGGTTTCGGAGCCTTCGGTAAGCCCGCACTTGTGTGGACAAAATGGGGATAATCCTCTTATCTGCCTGTTAACTACCTGTTAACAGGCAGATAAGTGGCACTAATCCCCTTCCCGCCTCCAGGGAGACGGGACCCAGCGCGGGTCGGCTACCCGCCTCCTGGCAAGATGGCATGGAGGCGGGTTGGGTACCCGACCCCAAATTCTGCCATTTTCCCGGCAGTCCCACCTCCATACCCGCCTCCCCAGGGCTGGCAAGATCGCGCCCGCAAGTTACCGGGAAAATTGACCCTAATGACTCAGGATTGGTTGAAACCAACTTGGGCACTGCAGTATATGCTGGACATACTTTAAGTTCAGCAGCTGCATACTGCATACACAGTGGTCCCCAGGTACCCATTATTATTATTCTTATCATTAATCTCCCTTCCTTTAAAAAAAGAACATGAAGAAATTTATTGGGGTATTTTCAGACACTGCTGGAATCGCTTATGAGATCTCAAGGCACATGTGGTGCACGATTTCTGATCATTAATTTAAGCGGTCTAAAAATCAGGTGCTGCTCATGTTTGAATTTCTAATTTGAACTTGCCAGCAGATGAAGCTTCCTGCCAACAACACAAAGTCTGAAAATACCCCTTACATGCCCTTTTAAGCGATCTTTTCTTTCCTCTGGTCTTTTTCTATTCCACCAGTACTTTTCCATTCGCTGTAAACTATATATTAAACCAACGTCAGTGTTCTCGCTCAAGCCAACATCCCCAGCATCGAAGCTTTGACCACGCTCGCTCAGCTCCGATGGACGGGTCACATCGTCCGCATGCCCGATACGAGACTCCCAAAACAAGCGCTCTACTCGGAGCTCCAACATGGCAAGAGAGCCCCAGGTGGGCAGAGGAAACGCTTCAAGGACACCCTCAAAGCCTCCTTGGAAAAAGTGCAACATCCCCACCAACACCTGGGAATCCCTGGCCCAAGACCGCACAAAGTGGAGGCGAAGCATCCGGGAAGGCGCCGAACACCTCGAGTCTCTTCGCCGGAAGCAAGCGGAAGCCAAGCGCAAACAGCGGAAAGAGCGCACGTCAACCCAAGCACTCCACCCACCCGCCCCTTCAACCACCATCTGCCCCACCTGTGACAGAGACTGTAGGTCCCGCATTGGACTCATCAGTCACCTGAGAACTCATTTTTAATGTGGAAGCAAGTCATCCTCGGTTCCGAGGGACTGCCTAAGAGAGAGAAACTATAATTTGCTAAATATAGCTCTTCAGTTTCAATGGAGGTTTGATCAGCTGAAGATCTCTTCTGGTCAAAATCAGCGCTGGTTCTTGAACGAGTTTTCTCAACATCAGACTGGTGAGTCATTGTTCCCTTGTGGCTCTTTGGTCTCTGCTTTGTGACAGAGATCATAAAATGCCACAAGAAGAGATGTAGTTTTTGATTTCTGCATTTCATACTGGGCCAGTACATAACATCTGGCGTTTGCACAGGCGTCCTACAATTCTAAAATGGCTGGAGTGGATTTTCCGCACCGTCTCTGCTCTTATATCTCTGGGGGCAATGACTCTGTTTCCTTTAACTAAGATCTCATCTTCAGCAGACAGTTCATCTTGGAAATGACAGCACTCTTTAACCCCGAGAGGAATATCATTCTTTGCATTCTTGTCCGAAAATTGTGTGTTTCAACATTGGTCTGGATAAATTTTCAGCCAGATGTTGTTCTGGGATAGGAAAACACTGCCACCAAGTTGGTGTTCCTTATCCCTTCAATGAACTCCATCTTCAGATTTGGCCAGGAGTATTTCATAATCATTGTCATTCTTTGGCTTTATGTCTCTAGGCAAGTTGGCTCTGCTTGAAGTATCTGAAATGCCCATGTACCTTCCCTGCTTGTAATTTACTTACAGAGTGCATTTCTGCAAAGTTAACTGTAATTATTTAGAGGCGGATAGAACTTAGCTATACTCGCCAAAGTTAATTTCAATTTACAGTTTGCTCAACCCACTCGCACCCATATACTATGGCAAGCACCTTTCTAGTTGGACTAAGGAATAAACCACTATCTTTCATCATTACAGCAATATTGTGAATCTTTGGAATTCTCTACCCCAAAGGGCTGTGGATGCTGAGTCGTTGAGTATATTCAAGGCTGAGATAGATAGATTTTTGGACTTTAGGGGAATCAAGGGATATGAAGATCAGGCGGGAAAGTGGAGTTTAGGTCGAAGATCAGCCATAATCTTATTGAATGGCAGAGCAGGCTCGAGGGGCCGTATGGCCTACTCCTGCTCCTAATTCTTATGTTCATAGGTTCTTATAATATCTGACATTGATGAATTATATTGTAATGCCCTTTCTTGCAGGCACCCCACTCACCCACCCCAATCTCCATCAGCTGAAAGGAATCTGAGGCTAACTGATGAATGGGCAGGTCCTAGAACTCTACTACCCCAATTCCCATGGGTCTCCAGCACAACTTCAACCAAATACACAACAAAACTCCTTGTTCCCCAGCCTTCCACTTGACACACTGTCAACGAGTAACACCATCCAAATGTATAGAAGTATAGAAGACCCTCAGTATCTGCAAGAACCATGTAATCTGTGAGGTAGCTTGTATTCTGTATTGCACCTGGACCTGAGAGAGTTTGTAAATGTTTGTATAACATGTGTGTGTGCCTCAGCTCATCTGCTGCCGAAACCATCATCCATGCCTTTGTTACCTCCAGACTCGACTATTCCAATCATCTTTTGGCTGGCCGACCATCTTCCACCCTGCATAGACTTGAGCTCAACTAAAACTCTGCTGTCCCGTTCACCCATCATCCTTGTGTTCAAATCCCTCCATGGCCGCACCCATTCCTATCTCTGTAACCTTCTCCATTCCTACAACCCTCTGAGAACTCTGTGCTCCTCCAATTCAGTCCTCTTGTGCTTTCTCGATTTTCATCACTCCACCAACTTGCATTTATATAGCGTCTTTAACGTAGTAAAACGTCCCAAATCGTTTCACAGGAGTGTTATCAGAAAAAATCCAACACAGAGCCACATAAGGAGATAATAGGACAGGCAACCAAAGGCTTGATCAAAAATGTAGGTTTTAACGAGCATCTTAAAGGAGGAGAGAGAGGTTTAGGGAGGCGGAGAGGTTTAGGGAGGCGGAGAGGTTTAGAGAGGCGGAGAGGTTTAGAGAGGCGGAGTGGTTTAGGGAGGCGGAGAGGTTTAGAGAGGCGGAGAGGTTTAGGGAGGCGGAGAGGTTTAGAGAGGCGGAGAGGTTTAGAGAGGCGGAGTGGTTTAGAGAGGCGGAGTGGTTTAGAGAGGCGGAGAGGTTTAGAGAGGCGGAGTGGTTTAGAAAGGAGGAGTGGTTTAGAGAGGCGGACTGGTTTAGAGAGGCGGAGTGGTTTAGAGAGGCAGAGTGGTTTAGAGAGGCGGAGTGGTTTAGAGAGGCGGAGAGGTTTAGAGAGGCGGAGAGGTTTAGAGAGGAGAGAGAGGTTTAGAGAGTCGAAGAGGTTTAGAGAGTCGAAGAGGTTTAGAAAGGAGAGAGAGGTTTAGAGAGGAGAGAGGTTTAGAGAGGAGAGAGTGGTTTAGAGAGGCGGAGAGGTTTAGGGAGGCGGAGTGGTTTAGAGAGGCGGAGTGGTTTGGAGAGGCGGAGTGGTTTAGAGAGGCGGAGAGGTTTAGAGAGGCGGAGAGGTTTAGAGAGGAGAGAGAGGTTTAGAGAGTCGAAGAGGTTTAGAGAGGTGGAGAGGTTTAGAGAGGAGAGAGAGGTTTAGAGAGGCGGAGTGGTTTAGAGAGGCGGAGAGGTTTAGAGAGGCGGAGAGGTTTAGAGAGTTGGAGTGGTTTAGAGAGGCGGAGAGGTTTAGTTAGGAGAGAGAGGTTTAGAGAGGCGGAGTGGTTTAGAGAGGAGAGAGAGGTTTAGAGAGGAGAGAGGTTTAGAGAGGAGAGAGTGGTTTCGAGAGTCGAAGAGGTTTAGAGAGGAGAGAGAGGTTTAGAGAGGCGGAGTGGTTTAGAGAGGAGGAGTGGTTTAGAGAGGAGAGAGAGGTTTAGAGAGGAGAGAGGTTTAGAGAGGAGGAGAGGTTTAGAGAGGCGGAGTGGTTAAGAGAGGCGGAGAGGATTAGAGAGGAGAGAGGTTTAGAGAGGAGAGAGAGGTTTAGAGAGGCGGAGAGGTTTAGAGAGGCGGAGTGGTTTAGAGAGGCCGAGAGGTTTAGAGAGGGGAGAGTGGTTTAGAGAGGAGAGAGAGGTTTAGAGAGGAGGAGAGAGGTTTAGAGAGGCGGAGAGGTTTAGAGAGGCGGAGAGGTTTAGAGAGGAGAGAGAGGTTTAGAGAGGAGAGAGAGGTTTAGAGAGACGGAGTGGTTTAGGGAGGCGGAGAGGTTTAGAGAGGAGAGAGTGGTTTAGAGAGGCGGAGAGGTTTAGAGAGGAGAGAGTGGTTTAGAGAGGAGAGAGAGGTTTAGAGAGGCGGAGTGGTTTAGGGAGGCGGAGATGTTTAGAGAGGCGCAGAGGTTTAGAGAGGCGGAGAGGTTTAGAGAGGAGAGAGAGGTTTAGAGAGGCGGAGAGGTTTAGAGAGGCGGAGATGTTTAGAGAGGCGCAGAGGTTCAGAGAGGCGGAGTGGTTTAGAGAGGAGAGAGAGGTTTAGAGAGGCGGAGAGGTTTAGAGAGGAGAGAGAGGTTTAGAGAGGCGGAGTGGTTTAGGGAGGCGGAGAGGTTTAGAGAGGCGGAGAGGTTTAGAGAGGAGAGAGAGGTTTAGAGAGGCGGAGTGGTTTAGGGAGGCGGAGAGGTTTAGAGAGGCGGAGAGGTTTAGAGAGGAGAGAGAGGTTTAGAGAGGCGGAGTGGTTTAGGGAGGCGGAGAGGTATAGAGAGGCGGAGAGGTTTAGAGAGGAGAGAGAGGTTTAGAGAGGCGGAGAGGTTTAGAGAGGCGGAGAGGTTTAGAGAGGCGGCGTGGTTTAGAGAGGCGGAGAGGATAAGGGAGGCGGAGAGGTTTAGAGAGGAGAGAGAGGTTTAGAGAGGAGAGAGAGGTTTAGAGAGGCGGAGTGGTTTAGGGAGGCGGAGAGGTTTAGAGAGGCGGAGAGGTTTAGAGAGGAGAGAGAGGTTTAGAGAGGCGGAGAGGTTTAGAGAGGCGGAGAGGTTTAGAGAGGCGGCGTGGTTTAGAGAGGCGGAGTGGTTTAGAGAGGAGAGAGAGGTTTAGAGAGGCGGAGAGGATAAGGGAGGCGGAGAGGTTTAGAGAGGCGGAGAGGTTTAGAGAGGAGAGAGTGGTTTAGAGAGGAGAGAGAGGTTTAGAGAGGAGAGAGTGGTTTAGAGAGGAGAGAGAGGTTTAGAGAGGCGGAGAGGTTTAGAGAGGCGGAGTGGTTTAGGGAGGCGGAGTGGTTTAGAGAGGAGAGAGAGGTTTAGAGAGGCGGAGTGGTTTAGAGAGGCGGAGTGGTTTGGAGAGGCGGAGTGGTTTAGAGAGGCGGAGTGGTTTAGGGAGGCGGAGTGGTTTAGAGAGGAGAGAGAGGTTTAGAGAGGCGGAGTGGTTTGGAGAGGCGGAGTGGTTTAGAGAGGCGGAGTGGTTTAGAGAGGAGAGAGTGGTTTAGAGAGGCGGAGTGGTTTAGAGAGGAGAGAGTGGTTTAGAGAGGCGGAGTGGTTTAGAGAGGCGGAGTGGTTCAGAGAGGCGGAGAGGTTTAGAGAGGAGAGAGAGGTTTAGAGAGGAGAGAGTGGTTTAGAGAGGCGGAGTGGTTTAGAGAGGCAGAGAGGTTTAGAGAGGAGAGAGTGGTTTAGAGAGGCGGAGTGGTTTAGAGAGGCGGAGAGGTTTAGAGAGGAGAGAGTGGTTTAGAGAGGCGGAGTGGTTTAGAGAGGCAGAGAGGTTTAGAGAGGAGAGAGAAGTTTAGAGAGTCGAAGAGGTTTAGAGAGTCGAAGAGGTTTAGAGAGGAGAGAGAGGTTTAGAGAGTCGAAGAGGTTTAGAGAGTCGAAGAGGTTTGGAGAGGCGGAGTGGTTTAGGGAGGCGGAGTGGTTCAGAGAGGCGGAGAGGTTTAGAGAGGAGAGAGTGGTTTAGAGAGGCGGAGTGGTTTAGAGAGGCAGAGAGGTTTAGAGAGGAGAGAGAAGTTTAGAGAGTCGAAGAGGTTTAGAGAGTCGAAGAGGTTTAGAGAGGAGAGAGAGGTTTAGAGAGGAGAGAGTGGTTTAGAGAGGCGGAGTGGTTTAGGGAGGCGGAGTGGTTTAGAGAGGCGGAGAGGTTTAGAGAGGCGGTGAGGTTTAGGGAGGCGGAGTGGTTTAGAGAGGAGAGAGAGGTTTAGAGAGGAGAGAGGTTTAGAGAGGAGAGTGGTTTAGAGAGGAGAGTGGTTTAGAGAGGAGGAGAGGTTTAGAGAGGAGAGTGGTTAAGAGAGGCGGAGAGGATTAGAGAGGAGAGAGGTTTAGAGAGGAGAGAGAGGTTTAGAGAGGCGGAGCGGTTTAGAGAGGAGAGAGAGGTTTAGAGAGGCGGAGAGGTTTAGAGAGGCGGAGAGGTTTAGAGAGGCGGAGTGGTTAAGAGAGGCGGAGAGGATTAGAGAGGAGAGAGGTTTAGAGAGGCGGAGAGGTTTCGAGAGGAGAGAGGTTTAGAGAGGAGAGAGAGGTTTAGAGAGGCGGAGAGGTTTAGAGAGGAGAGAGAGGTTTAGAGAGGAGAGAGTGGTTTAGAGAGGCGGAGAGGTTTAGAGAGGAGAGAGTGGTTTAGAGAGGAGAGAGAGGTTTAGAGAGGAGAGAGGTTTAGAGAGGAGAGTGGTTTAGAGAGGAGGAGAGGTTTAGAGAGGAGAGAGTGGTTTAGAGAGGAGAGAGAGGTTTAGAGAGGAGAGAGGTTTAGAGAGGAGAGTGGTTTAGAGAGGAGGAGAGGTTTAGAGAGGCGGAGTGGTTAAGAGAGGCGGAGAGGATTAGAGAGGAGAGAGGTTTAGAGAGGCGGAGAGGTTTCGAGAGGAGAGAGGTTTAGAGAGGAGAGAGAGGTTTAGAGAGGCGGAGAGGTTTAGAGAGGAGAGAGAGGTTTAGAGAGGAGAGAGTGGTTTAGAGAGGCGGAGAGGTTTAGAGAGGAGAGAGTGGTTTAGAGAGGAGAGAGAGGTTTAGAGAGGAGAGAGTGGTTTAGAGAGGAGAGAGAGGTTTAGAGAGGAGAGAGTGGTTTAGAGAGGCGGAGAGGTTTAGAGAGGCGGAGTGGTTTAGGGAGGCGGAGTGGTTTAGAGAGGCGGAGTGGTTTAGAGAGGCGGAGAGGTTTAGGGAGGCGGAGAGGTTTAGAGAGGCGGAGTGGTTTAGAGAGGCGGAGTGGTTCAGAGAGGCGGAGTGGTTTAGGGAGGCGGAGTGGTTTAGAGAGGCGGAGAAGTTTAGAGAGGAGAGAGAGGTTTAGAGAGGAGAGAGTGGTTTAGAGAGGCGGAGTGGTGTAGAGAGGCGGAGTGGTTCGGAGAGGCGGAGAGAGGTTTAGAGAGGAGAGAGAGGTTTAGAGAGGAGAGAGAGGTTTAGAGAGGCGGAGTAGTTTAGAGAGGAGAGAGGTTTAGAGAGGCGGAGAGGTTTAGAGAGGAGAGAGTGGTTTAGAGAGGCGGAGTGGTTTAGAGAGGCGGAGTGGTTTAGGGAGGCGGAGTGGTTTAGAGAGGCGGAGAAGTTTAGAGAGGAGAGAGAGGTTTAGAGAGGAGAGAGTGGTTTAGAGAGGCGGAGTGGTGTAGAGAGGCGGAGTGGTTCGGAGAGGCGGAGAGAGGTTTAGAGAGGAGAGAGAGGTTTAGAGAGGAGAGAGAGGTTTAGAGAGGCGGAGTAGTTTAGAGAGGAGAGAGGTTTAGAGAGGCGGAGAGGTTTAGAGAGGAGAGAGAGGTTTAGAGAGGTGGAGTGGTTTAGAGAGGCGGAGAGGTTTAGGGAGGCGGAGTGGTTTAGAGAGGCGGAGAGGTTTAGAGAGGAGAGAGGTTTAGAGAGGAGAGAGAGGTTTAGAGAGGCGGAGTGGTTTAGAGAGGAGAGAGAGGTTTAGAGAGGCGGAGAGGTTTAAAGAGGCGGAGAGGTTTAGGGAGGCGGAGTGGTTTAGAGAGGCGGAGAGGTTTAGAGAGGCGGAGTGGTTTAGAGAGGCGGAGTGGTTTAGAGAGGAGAGAGGTTCAGAGAGGCGGAGTGGTTTAGAGAGGCGGAGTGGTTTAGAGAGGCAGAGTGGTTCAGAGAGGCGGAGTGGTTTAGAGAGGCGGAGAGGTTTAGAGAGGCGGAGAGGTTTAGAGGGGCGGAGAGGTTTAGAGAGGCGGAGAGGTTTAGAGAGGCCGAGAGGTTTAGAGAGGCCGAGAGGTTTAGAGAGGCGGAGAGGATTAGAGAGGCGGAGTGGTTTAGAGAGGCGGAGAGGTTTAGAGAGGCGGAGAGGTTTAGAGAGGCGGAGAGGTTTAGAGAGGAGAGAGTGGTTTAGAGAGGCGGAGTGGTTTAGAGAGGCAGAGAGGTTTAGAGAGGAGAGAGAAGTTTAGAGAGTCGAAGAGGTTTAGAGAGTCGAAGAGGTTTAGAGAGGAGAGAGAGGTTTAGAGAGTCGAAGAGGTTTAGAGAGTCGAAGAGGTTTGGAGAGGCGGAGTGGTTTAGGGAGGCGGAGTGGTTCAGAGAGGCGGAGAGGTTTAGAGAGGAGAGAGTGGTTTAGAGAGGCGGAGTGGTTTAGAGAGGCAGAGAGGTTTAGAGAGGAGAGAGAAGTTTAGAGAGTCGAAGAGGTTTAGAGAGTCGAAGAGGTTTAGAGAGGAGAGAGAGGTTTAGAGAGGAGAGAGTGGTTTAGAGAGGCGGAGTGGTTTAGGGAGGCGGAGTGGTTTAGAGAGGCGGAGAGGTTTAGAGAGGCGGTGAGGTTTAGGGAGGCGGAGTGGTTTAGAGAGGAGAGAGAGGTTTAGAGAGGCGGAGAGGTTTAGAGAGGAGAGAGAGGTTTAGAGAGGAGAGAGGTTTAGAGAGGAGAGTGGTTTAGAGAGGAGGAGAGGTTTAGAGAGGAGAGAGGTTTAGAGAGGAGAGTGGTTTAGAGAGGAGGAGAGGTTTAGAGAGGAGAGTGGTTTAGAGAGGAGGAGAGGTTTAGAGAGGAGAGAGGTTTAGAGAGGAGAGAGTGGTTTAGAGAGGCGGAGTGGTGTAGAGAGGCGGAGTGGTTCGGAGAGGCGGAGAGAGGTTTAGAGAGGAGAGAGAGGTTTAGAGAGGAGAGAGAGGTTTAGAGAGGCGGAGTAGTTTAGAGAGGAGAGAGGTTTAGAGAGGCGGAGAGGTTTAGAGAGGAGAGAGAGGTTTAGAGAGGCGGAGTGGTTTAGAGAGGCGGAGTGGTTTAGAGAGGCGGAGAGGTTTAGAGAGGAGAGAGGTTTAGAGAGGAGAGAGAGGTTTAGAGAGGCGGAGTGGTTTAGAGAGGAGAGAGAGGTTTAGAGAGGCGGAGAGGTTTAAAGAGGCGGAGAGGTTTAGGGAGGCGGAGTGGTTTAGAGAGGCGGAGAGGTTTAGAGAGGCGGAGTGGTTTAGAGAGGCGGAGTGGTTTAGAGAGGAGAGAGGTTCAGAGAGGCGGAGTGGTTTAGAGAGGCGGAGTGGTTTAGAGAGGCGGAGTGGTTCAGAGAGGCGGAGTGGTTTAGAGAGGCGGAGAGGTTTAGAGAGGCGGAGAGGTTTAGAGGGGCGGAGAGGTTTAGAGAGGCGGAGAGGTTTCGAGAGGCGAGAGGTTTAGAGAGGCCGAGAGGTTTAGAGAGGCGGAGAGGATTAGAGAGGCGGAGTGGTTTAGAGAGGCGGAGAGGTTTAGAGAGGCGGAGAGGTTTAGAGAGGCGGAGAGATTTAGAGAGGCGGCGTGGTTTAGGGAAGGAATTGCAGAGCTTGCGGGCCAAGGCAGATGAAGGCACAGCCGCTGAAGTGGGCCGAAGGAAATCGGGGAGGCACCAGAGGCCGGAATTGGAGGAACGCAGAGTTCTCGGAGGGCTGTAGGCTCTGCTGCTGATCACTATCCAGTTAAAGTACGTGTGTGTGGATATTTTGCACGGACAGGATCGGGCTCAGCTCTGGTGCTCCTGTGGTCGATGAGGCTACAAACCTTCATTATCTCGACTCGCACAGGTAGTACGGTGCCGTGGACATGTTCCCAGGGTGCAGGTAGTCCCTGTCTTACTGTATCCCAACATGTGGCAGTGCCTTCAGGGGAGGAGGGATAATCTGAGATATCAAAAAGAATTAATTAACAGTGATTGGAGAGACAGACAGGGTTGCAGTGACATGATGATGGTGACAGTGTTCAGTGACTGGGTTTCAAAAGCCACTTATTCTTTTCGCAGTTGTCTTTTTTAAAAATGATTTCACCTGACACTCAGTTAGGACATTTTCCTCTCACCTATGGGACCTGGGTTTATATCCAGCTCAGACTGACGTAATGAAAGTCTCCTCTCACCGGTTCATGTAAAGGTTATAATTGTAAAGGGTTTGGGCCAGTATTATCCCAGGTGCTACTACACGAGTCCCCACAGCTTATAACTGCCAATAAAGATTCACTAAGAACATAGAACATAAGAAATAGGAGCAGGAGTAGGCTATAAGACCCCCGAGTGTGCTCCGTAATTCATCGGAACATAGGAACAGGAGGAGGCCATTGAGCCCCTCGAGCCCCTCGAGCCTGTTCCGCCATTCAATGAGATCATGGCTGATCTGTGACCTAACTCCATATACCCACCTTTGGCCCATATCTCTTAATACCTTTGGTTAACAAAAAGCTATCAATCTCAGATTTAAAATTAACAATTGATCTAGCATCAATTGCCATTTGTGGAAGAGAGTTCCAAACTTCTACCACCCTTTGTGTGTAGAAGTGTTTCCTAATTTCACTCCTGAAAGGTCTGGCTCTAACTTTTAGGCTATGTCCCCTAGTCCTAGAATCCCCAACCAGTGAAAACTTCGATCAAATCACCCCCCTTAAACTTTTTAATTCCAGGGATTACAATCCTAATTTGTGTAATCTCTCCTCGTAATTTAACCCTTGGAGTCCAGGTATTATTCTGGTAAATCTGCGCTGCACTCCCTCCACGGCTAGTATATCCTTCTTAATCTCATTACTCTATTGGAAGAAGAGCAAAAGAATTCTTCTGATGTCCTGGCCAACATTAACCCTTCAATCAACATCATTAAAACCAATTGTCCGGTCATCTGCTGTTTGTGGGATCTTGCTGTGTGCAAATTGGCTGCTGCGTGTCCTTACATCACCGCAGTGACTGCGCTTTACAAGTATTTGATTGGCTGTGAAGCGCTTTGGGACATCCTGAGGTTATGAAAGGTGCAGGATAATGCAGGTTCTTCCTTTCTTAACAGTGCATTAATTGATGCTAACTTTGGACCCTTACTCAGAGATGCTACGATGATGTTTGGTGTGGGAAATGGAAATGTTATACTCGTGCAGGGGGAGAGATTGTTCGAAGGTGGAGATGTGTGGACTTTGGAAAAAGAAATGGAATGAACCTGCATTTATGTAGCACCTTTCCCATGTCCCAAAGTGCTTTACAGCCAATGAAATACTTTTGAAGTGCAGCCACTGTTATGTCGGCAAACACAGCAGCCACTTTGCGCTCAGCAAAATATCACGAACAGCAATGAGATAAATGACCAGTTAATCTGCGTTGGTGATGCTGGTTGATGGATAAATCCTGATCTTAAAATCATGCCGTGGGATCTTTTACGCCCCCCTGAGAGGGCAGATGGGGCCCCAGTTTAACATCTCATCCAAAAGACGGCACCTCTGACAAGGTAGCACTCCCTCAGTACGGCACTAAAGTATAGGGAGCTATACCCCACATCTAACAGTCACCTGGGAGTGCTTGATGAGCTGGTGCAGAGGGAGCCTTTTCTTGGCGGTAACTGGTAACAAGGAGTGCGCAATGTTGACCACATAGATTATGTGAAACTCCTGATGAGTTGAGTTCAATGGGCACTTTGTGCTGAATGCCTTTTGGAAGGTAGTAAATTCAATATTGATAATAAAAGTAACTTGATTACTTGTAAACTGTTCATTATGCCACAGGGAACAACTTTGTCTCAGTGAAATATAGAGACACTATAAAATATCTCCATCGAACTGAAACTGAACAGATAACTCATGATTGAGTTATAACTGTCTCACCATGAAGACATTTATCATGCTGTAATGGGTCTTGAAGCTGGGCTCTAAATGCGATACTTTTGAAAGATGAGCAAAGTGAATTGTTGAATATTTGCAACTTGAGCCCAGGAAAGATGTCAGAGAGTACAGCATTAAATATTATATCTTACATAATGGTTATACCAGCTGTGTGTAGTAGAGACATCTCCTGTGCTCATTGATGCCTGTGCATCAAATTTAAAGATATGTCGGGGAACATTTCCCAACCAAGCTCATTAAGAGCAGAAGTCAACAAATCTCTTGTTCTTAACTGGGCCAGCCATTGAATCTGATAATTTAAGAGGAAAAAGAAAGATTTGCATTTATATAGCACCTTTCACGACCTCAGGACGTCCGAAAGCACTTTACAGCCAATTAAGTACTTTTTGAAGTGTAGTCACTGTTGTAATTTAGGAACCACACCAGTCAATTTGTGCACAGCAAGCTCCCACAAACAGCAATGTGATAGTGACCAGATAATGACCAGATCTGTGTTTTTTAGTGATGTTGATTGAGAGATAAATATTGGCCCAGGACACTGGGGATAACTCCTCTGCTCTTATTTAAAATAGTGGCATGGGATCTGTTACATCCACCTGAGAGGGTAGACAGTGCCTTGGTTTATCTTCTCATCTGAAAGACGGCACCTCAGACAGTACAGCACTCCCTCAGTACTGCACTGGAGTGTCAGTGTGGATATTTGTGCTCAAGTCTCTGGAGTGGGACTATGAACCCACAACCTTCTGACTCAGAGGTGAGAGAGTGCTACCAACTGAGCCACAGCTAACACTATGGCCCGAATCTTGACAGGGGCGGGTGGCATAGGCAGATGGGGTTGGGGGGGGTGGGGGGCGCAGGGGGGGGGGGAGCGGAATTGGGGACGGGCATGCAGTTGAGTTTTAACTCCTCAGCGTGCGTCTTTTATCTTTGCTGCGATCCTCGCTCAGAAGTCGGCCTGATTGATAGGCTTGTTTTCCAGTTGGGCGAGGAGCATTCCGGAGCAGGTCGCAACCGCAGGTAAGGAGCCCGCAGCTGTTAATGGTTGGTTGGGGGGGTCCAATCCCTGACCCTGGGGGGGGGGGGTCCGACTCTGGGGTGTCTGATTTTGGGCTGGGGGGGTCCGATCCCTGAACCCCGGGGGTCCAATCCCCGACCTGGGGTGGGGGAGGGGGGGGGGGCGACTCTGGGCTGTCTGATTCCGGGTTCGTGGTGGGGGGGGTCCGACTCTGGGGTGTCTGATTTTGGGCTGGGGGGGTGGTCCGATCCCTGAACCCCGGGGGTCCAATCCCCGACCTGAGGTGGGGGGTGGGGGGTGGGGGGCGACTCTGGGGTGTCTGATTCCGGGTTCGTGGGGGGGGGGGGATTTACTCCTACTCCTCCGGGTGCACAAGCAGCGCTGTAAAGGCATTTACCTTTTCCCCCGAAGCTGTCCTTGCCTCCCTTGAGCTGCCGGGTATCCCGCGGCCTGGGAAACCAGGCCGGCTAGTGTTAAAAGCAGGTTAAATCCGAGTCTGCCAGCCTCATTAAAATATTTAAATTGCCGTCCCTCCCCCTGTCCTGCCTTTGTTAAACCCGGAACTGGGCGGATTGGAGGCGGGTTGGGGTTGGGTTTGAGATTTTTAAACTTTTAACATCTCATCCGACCCAAACCCACCCGTGTTTGGGGGTTAAAATTCACCCCTTTTGAGGGACAATTGGGTGCATTTTTGAAAAGAAAAGAGATTGAGGGATTTTTTTCTTAATTATTGAAAAGCTAGGCTCAGGGCAATCACCAAGGTTGAAAAGAGTAAAGAGTTAAGTTATTTTAAAATTATTTTAAAAAACTGCAAAAGATCAGAACTGAGACAAAAGGAGAAAATGCAAAAAATACACAGCAAGTCTGTCAGCACTTGCAAAGTGCTCTTGAAGGGTTACACCTGAATCGTTATATTTTTGCTTTACAATTTCTGCCTGACCTGCTGTGTAACTCCAGTATTTTCTGTCTACATTACAAACTAATACAGTCCAAAGTCACGCTATCACTGTCTCAGTGATATCACAATGATTACTCTGATATTGCAATAGTATTCTCATGACTTTGCAATGAAACTGGTTTTCTTGTTTCAAAATACGGAAATAAATTACAACATACCAATTGTTCGGAACAGGCTGCTAGGTCCAAGATGTCTATCCTTTTTTATAGATGAATCTCAGGAACCCATCTTCTCCCCCATACCTTTCAACCTCTTCTCTGGCCAGAAGCTCATCTAAGTATCTCTTTACCCCATTTATACAGCCAGCTTCAGTGATCTTCCTTGATAACTTATTATCAAGTTAACGCCATCATTCATCATCCTTTAATACTTGCAGAAAAGAGCTCCTCGTTGGGCAGTCTGACGGTTCAGTGCATCTTGCTGTGCCGTGCCGCCCTTAGTGATTTGGGCTTCAGGCTTCATTTCTCCCAATCGGCTGAGTTTCAGATTTCAACCATGGCACTTTGGGGAAGAGAAGGGGTTTTGGAGGTTGATGGGGTGATGAGTGGAAGCTGGGTGCTTCTACGCTGGATGCACTGCAGCAACTCGCCAAGGTTTCTTCAACAGGACCTCCCAAACCTGCGACCACCCCCCCCCCCCCCCACCACCTACAAGGACAAGGGCAGCAGGTGAATGGGAACACCATCACCTCCAAGTTCATCGCCAAGTCACACACCATCCCGACTTGGACGTATATCGCCGCCAATCCTTCATCGTCGCTGGGTCAAAATTTTGGAACTCCCTACCCAACAGCAATGTGGGAGCACCTTCACTACATGGACTACAATGGTTCAAGAAGAAGGCTCACCACCACCTTCTCAAAGGCAGCTAGGGATGGGCAATAAATGCTGGCCTTACTAGTGACGCCCGTATCCTAAGAAGGAATTAAAAAAAAAACGCAGCTAGAGTGAACTGTCACGCTGCATATTATAAAAGGATAGAGGCATCAGAGAAGGTGTAAGATAGATTTTCAGTGATACCAGAACTATGAGGTTATACTTATCAGGAAAGGCTGAACAGGCTGGGACTCTTTTCTCTAGAAAAGAGAAGGCCTAAAAGAGTGACCTAAAAGAAGTCTAACATTATGAAAGGGTTTGATAGGGTAGACGTAAAGAAGATGTTTCCACTTGCGGGGAGACCAAAACTAGGGGCCATAAATATGAGATAGTCACTAATAAATCCAATAGGGAATTCAGGAGAAACTTCTTCACCCAGAGAGTGGTTAGAATGTGGAACTCACTACCACAAGGAGTAGTATAGCACAGATGCATTTAAGGGGAAGCTAGATAACCACATGAGGGAGAAAGGAATGGAAGGATACCCTGCTAGGGTGAGATGAAGAGGGGTGGGAGGAGGCCCCTGTGGAGCATAAACACCGGCATGGACCAGTTAGGCCGAATGGCCCTGTTTCTGTGCTGTATGTACATTGCCTGGTACATTGGTCCTGCTGCTCTTGAATCGTTGCATCTTGTCTCTGTGCTCCCTCGGTAACCTATAGACCTTAATTAACCAGAGAGAGGAGCATCAAACCAGTTGTGAAGAGTGAGCGCAGAGAAAGCATTAAGATGCAGCCCCCACAGCTTGCAGATGTCCACGTTGGTAATGTGGATGTCGTGTAGCCGCTGACAGCATATCAGAAACAAACATGGAAAAAAAAAGCACGCACGCTGCAGAAAAACACAGCCAGCTGCCAGAGAAATAACCCAATAAACAGGAATGCCTTTCTCTGATTGAAACATTCTTGGCCTTTTGAGGTTTCACCAGTCATACAGCACACTCAGCCCATAACGGGAAAAGCAGATAAAGAGAGTTGAAGTCCTCTTTACAGCCACGGATGTGTAAAATGACTCCAGAAATCATGCCAGGCTACTTCAATATACCCGTGAGCAAGTGTGCAATAATTTTGACATGTTGCCAGACACCGGGAGGATAAGAAATATGAACAAAATAAATCAGCATTTAAATAATTTCCACTCCAAGGAAAACCTTGACTTTGTAATCCATACATTCGGTCAGAGGCAGTAACAACCGAGGGAAAGCCTTGATGAGCACCCTCGGCCAAGTTGCAGAATTAAGGGATCCCGAATCATGCTTTAAGATATCACTGAGGAGTCATCAGGAGCGCAGGCGCAGTGAATAGAAAACGGGACCGCCATCTCCGCAACTGAAGCTGTCATAACCATGAGGATCAAACCACCGAAACGAGGCCAGATGTGCAGATGACTTCCTCTGCAAAGCCGAAAACCACCTGCTATAACCGTGGTGGTGAATGTCTGGCTGCCTTCCCAAGAGTTGAAGTTGCTGGAGAGACAGCCATTTGGCAAAACCTTACAAATCCAACTCTGCACACCTTCAAGAGCGAGCTGGTCCGGTTCTTGGCTGGCGCAGAGATCGCATCATACAGAAGGTCAGTGTCTTTAGAGATAACACATGGTACATGTGATCTGGACATGATTTTGATCGCCTGGGGGCGGGGTTGGCTCGGAGAGGAATTTTCCAGAGTTTTTTCCCTTATTGGCCCTGGGTTTTTCTCTTTTTTTGCCTCTCCCAGGGGATTACATGGTGTGGCTTGGGGCTGGGGTGGGTAGGAAGTGCCTAGCCATGATGCTCCAGTCATCATGATGGACCAGCTGGTTTTCTCCGGCCTGTCAATGTTGTATGTTTGTTCAACGGAGCAAACTAGATCATGCACTGTCTTGTACAATGCAAAGCAGCTCTGACCTGATGACTCAGGTGATGATGGGTAAATGCATCTTATTAGTCAACTCGCAGTGAGCCTGAACAGCAAGGGGGAGAAATTCAGTATCGCCCCATTTGGGGCGCAATTATCGGCTGGGCGCAAAGATTAGCGCCTGGCGCTAATTATCGCCACCGACTGCAATCGGTGACTGACTTTTATCGCCCCTGGAGGTGATTGGAGCGCTAAATCAGGCGCTTCACACCTGTCTTAAGGCGCAAAGGCCGAGGAGCGAGGCGCTACCTCAGAGCGCTGGCGAAGCTCATGTAATGTCAGTCAGCAATGGAACACACACACAATGGCACGGGCCAGTTCTTAAAGGGGATAGTTAATCTTGCTTTCCATCCACATCCTGCTCATTGCATCCTTGAATCTCTGCCTGGAGAGACCTGCACATCAAGGGGTAAAAATTCAGTTGGTTGCGCCTCCTGTTAGCGCCTTAAGAGGGCGCTAATGGGGCGCAAAGCCGCTAACGCCCGGGCGCAGCGATGTTTGCGCCGCTCGAGAACTTAACTTGAGATTGTGCGGCGGCGCTAAAACTTACCGCTGCGACCACCTGCGCGCGCAAATTATGACGTCATTCCATGGTGCAACGCCCTTGGGGCGCCCCGGAGCGGAAATTGAGTGGCGCCCCCTGCCTTACCGCCTGGCGCTTCCAACGACCGGAAGACTGGAACGCTATCAATCGCTGTGGGGCTGGGGGGGGCGCTATTTAAAGGGGGCCTCTTCCTGTCTTTTTCTGTGGTCGACATTTATGCACCACTCGTTCTGAGAGAGAGAGAGAGATTCGGAGAGAGAGAGAGAGAGACTTCTACATTGACTCAACGCTTTGTAAGGTAGTTTTGCCTATTCATCCTAACTTTGTTGCTACTTTAGTTGCTGTCCCTCATTACTTTTCTGGCAAAGAGAATATGGGGGCTGCACTGATTGGGGGCGTCGTCCTGCTCCAGCTGAATCGGAGGATACAGAGACGCAGAGAGAGAGTGGCAATGATGGCCAGACGGAGGAGGGCCATCAGGCGCATGTACAGGAGAGCTTACCCTCCCAGGGTATATCGTGAACAGCTCTCCTACATCCATATGTCCGAGGAGCTGTGTTTGCGAAGGCTGCGATTCAGCAAGGAGGTGGTCACTGAGCTCTGCCACCTGCTGCAGCCAGATCTGCAGCCTCAACTGAGGTCCAGGACGTCTCTGTCGGTGGCAGTGAAGGTCACAGTGGCTTTGAACTTCTACGCCACTGGCTCATTCCAAGCTGCTGTTTGGGACCTCGCCAATATCTCCCAGTTCGCGGTGCATCGCTGCATCCGGCAGGTCACAAATGCCCTCTTCAGAAGGAGACGAGAGTTCATCTCTTTCCCTATGACCCCAGACAAGCAGCGTGACCGCGCTCTGGGCTTTGCGAGGGTAGCGGGCTTCCCCATGGTGCAGGGCGCCATTGACTGCACGCATGTGGCTTTGCGTGCTCCGCGTGAGAATGCAGAGGAATTCAGGAACAGAAAGGGGTTCCATTCCTTGAATGTCCAGTTGGTCTGTGACCACAGACAGCTGATACTCGCTGTCAATGCCCACTATCCTGGCAGCTGCCACGATGCTTTTATCCTGCGCCAGACTACTGTGGCAGAAGTTTTCGAGGCACCGCATCAGCCAGTTGGTTGGCTTCTCGGGGACAAGGGGTACGCATTGAGCACCTGGCTGATGACACCGCTCCGTACGCCAAACACCCCTGCTGAGCTGCGGTACAATGAAAGCCATCAAGCAACCAGGAACATTATTGAGCGCACAATCGGCGTGCTGAAACAACGGTTCCGCTGTCTGGACCATTCCGGAGGAGCCCTGCAGTACTCGCCTGAGCAAGTATCGAACTTCGTAGTCGTGTGCTGCATGTTGCACAACATGGCAATCCTCAGGACCCAGCCAATGCCACCAGGCCTTGTAGCACCACCAGAGGAGGAGGAGGAAGAGGAGGAAGAGGACGAGGACGATGATCATCAGCAGCACCAAGGCGGGAGGGCGGCCCACAATGGTCAAACTGCAAGGGCCGTCCGTCAACGGCTAATAGCAAGCCGCTTCTAGGGCCCCTGCCATTGCTACCAACATTAATCAACCCAGCACGCAACCCCTAAGCCGGCCAAGGCACCAATAATTCCAACCACCAGCCATGTATATTTTGAATACAGAAACTTATTTATTGTACAAACTCTGTGTGTGTCAATTCCTCATGACAAACTCATAGAAATAAACACAAAAAAACAGTCAATAACATAACTGGTTCTCACAACCTGGAGATAATGTCCAAAACACTAAACAAAAGTTGGACCATGAACCTCGGCCTTTAATAAAAAAATGACCAGCATTTTGTCACACCTCCTACTTTTTGCCCTTCGAGGGTGATCTCCTTCCCTTGCGCACTTCCCCCCTTCTAACCCTACTGCTCCTCCGTAATGGGACCTCAGTGGCTGCAGCAAGGCTGGTGGAAGGCTGCTGCTCGTCAGACCCTGACACTGCAGATGTCCCTGAAGGACGGCCTCGACCACTTCTGGGCCTGGAGGGCCCGGCTGCAGACTGCACCAACTCTGCATGGGCGGCAGCAGTCTGTCCTACAGGCGGTGGCAAGTGCAGTGGAGAAGTGACAGTGTTGGCAGCAGGAATGCTGTCATCGTGAGAGAAGACAGCAACTCCCTGCTCGCCCGACACACTGGCACTCCCACGGGGCAGCACTTCAGCATCCGGAGCAATCTGCCGGAGAACAGATTGCTGGCCTGCTGCGGCGCGGTGACAGCCCCGGGGACATGTGCACGAACCATCGAGGTTGGCAGCAGTCTGTGCTCGCGTGGCCTCCATCTGAGTCTGTATGAGTGCAGTCAGAGATGGGATCACGGCAGCCAGTGACTGAATTGCAGCACTAAGCGTTAGTGTGGCATCCGCCTGTGCTACAGCGAAGTGCTCCACACTCCTTGCCAGTGACTCAATGCATTCGGGCACCCTTCCCACTGCACCCATGAGCTCAGTGTGCATGCCCACCGCCTGGGTGTTCATTTCTGCAATCAGCCGCTCCTCCTCTGCGTCCATTGCAGTAGGAGTGTCTGGCATACTCTCCCTCTGGGGAGAAGGCCCCCGTTCTTCCCTACCCCCCCCATGGCGTTGCTGCAGCCCGCTGGGTCCTGGAGCTTCACCCTCATCAGCCCCTTCCCCCCTGCTCCCCTCCGGGGAAGGCGTGTTCCCAGTGTGGGCATGGGCTTCCTCGGGAGAGGGTGGCACTGATGCTCTGGCTTCCTCTTCCTCCTCAGCTGCAGCATCACTCCCAGTGGCAGCTTCAGGGCCCGTCTCCTCAGCTGGTGAATCACCATCTGAAAGCAGGGAGGTACAAGAGTGGCTTTAGCGTGAGGACAGGGTGGCAGTAAGGGAGGAATAAGTGCAGCGAGTTAGCAAGTTGGATTGAAAGTGTCAAAGGCTGGTGTTGTGAGGGACAAGTGGAAGGACAGAGGACAAAAAGGTGATGACCTTACCATTGCTGTCCAGAACGGGGTCGGCGTCTCCAGTGGCGACGGGACCGATCACCCGGCTTGCCACAATCCTGTGGACGCGCTCCTCAAGATCGCTGAGGGGTTGCAGCTGAGGCCGCCCTCCACCTGTCCGTTGCTGCTGTCTCCTATTATGAGCCAGCTTAGCCTGCAAGAAAAAGGACAGCATCTGAGTAAATATACAGCCATGGTCTTGCCTGATGTGCCTCCCATAGGTGAATAGCCCTTACAATATACAGCCATGGTCTTGCCTGATGTGCCTCCCATAGGTGAATAGCCCTTACAATATACAGCCATGGTCTTGCCTGATTTGCCTCCCATAGGTGAATAGCCCTTACAATATACAGCCATGGTCTTGCCTGATGTGCCTCCCATAGGTGAATAGCCCTTACTGTATGCAAAGTGTGGAATGTGTGTGTGTGTTTGATGAAAGGGCCATAGGTGTTGGATGAGTGTTGTGCATTGGGGTTTTAAGACCCTCTGGCCATAGAGTGAGGTTGAGATGGAGGGATGGAGAGGTATTGAGAAAAAGCCACTCACCCTGACGACCCGAGTGAGGTCGTTGAACTTTTTGCGGCATTGAGTATGGGTCCTGGGCACCATGCTCCTGGAGGAGATGCTCTGAGCCACCTCCCTCCACACTCTTCTGAACTCGCGTGGCAAAGGCCTCCTGCCACTCTCAGGGAACAGCATACATCGTCTGCGCTCCACTGCGCCAACCAGAGCATCCAAGGCCCGCTCGGTGAAGCGATGAGCGCGTTCTCTCACCCTCTCCATGCTTGGCAGCAAACTGGATTCACAGGTCTCTCCAGGCTGAGATTCAAGGCTGCAATGAGCAGGGTGTGGCTGGGGAGCAAGTGGCCCCCCCCGCTTTAAGAAGTATCCGGCGCCAGTGTGTCTGTGTTCCCTCGCTAACTGGCAGCAGCTGCGCTGCGCTCGCGCGCTGAGTTAGCGCCTCACTCCTTGGCCTTTGCGCCTTAAGACAGGTGTGCAGCGCCTGCTTTAGCGCTCCACTCACCTCCCGGGGCGGTAAAAGTGAAGTTTCCTGTCAGTGCCGATAATTAGTGCCAGGCGCTAATATTTGCGTAAAGACGATATTTGCGCCCCAAATGGGGCGCGACCTAATTTCTACCCCCAAATCTGCTGGAAAGAACAATGGAGAGTACCAGGCAAAGAGCTCAGAGTGCAGGATCAAAGTCTCTTCTAAATCGATACAAGGAATGGCAAATCAAAATGAACCTGCAAAGTCCTGCTCAATACCCAAAACTCCTTCACTCAACGTTGAATCTCTCCAGAAGTCTCTCCCTCTCTCTCTCAGAATGCGTAGTTCAAAAATGGCACCAACAATAAAAGGCAGGAAGCGGTCACCTTTAAATAGCGCTCCCCCTTTCCCTTCATGACTGCAGAACGCTCCCCTCAACCTGTCGTTGCTTGCGTCAGGCGGTAAGGCAGGGGGCGCCACTCAATATCCGCTCCGGGGCGATACCGGGGCGTTGCGCACTCGACTGACGTCACGATCTGCCGGCGCAGGAGATTGTGGCGGTAGTGTTTAGCGCCGCCGCAAAATGTCTAGTTAATTTCGCGAGCGGCGCAAACATGGCCGCGCCTGGGCGCTAGATGATTTGCGCTAATGGGAGGCACAACCAACTGAATTTTTCCCCCCAAATCTCTCCAACCTAGGCTAAACAGACATTACAACTGCAAAGAGTTCCACTAGATGTTCGCATCTACTGCTGCATCAGTAGATATGATAGGCAATTTGCACTTACCACATACTTTCCACGACACTCTGCTTGACCAGTCAAGATATATGCTTACGAATCTCCTCAACATCTGCCAGTATGTGGAAAATGTATCTCTCAATTATAATCTAGAGACAGGTACATAACCAGCACATTTATGTAGAGACAATTACATTTTTCTTAGTTACAACACTGCAAATAGCCTCAGATTATTCAGTCCGTAATGTCACAAACGCAACTCAGGTCTTATAGAAATATATCCTACGAATTCCAACTTAACCTACACATTAGTGAAGCAGTGCAGGCCTCTGCGCAGACTCGTACGTGCATGGCTTTCTACGTGCGTAGGCCAGCTAAAAACTGGTGCAATCGGAGGCCCTTAACATTGCGGAGAAAGTATAAAGCCTGACGCCCCGAGTGTTACGTGTTGTTGTGAAACTGAAGCTGAAACAATCTGACCAGAATAGGCTATTTGTTGATATGAAGCTGCCCAATTGAGCAACCGGCCATGAGAAACATTAGCCCAATGGAGGATGACATTATCACAGATCGCAAAGTCCTCAATCTCAGCAACAACATCTTGGTATTCAGTGCATCTCAAGAAAAATATTAGAACGGATTTGAAGCAACGCTCCAGACACGAAGTGAGAACAATCTGATGCGACAAGTGAACAAGTATGAATGCAACAGGAAATTATTAAACTTCATCCATTTGGTCATCCATTAGTGTCAGCTGTGGGTCAGTGGGTAGCACTCTCACCTGCTCTGGAGACTTGAGCACAAAAATCTAGGTTGACACTCCCAGTGCAGTACTGAGGTAGTGCTGCACTGTCGGAGGTACTGTCTTTCAGATGAGACGTTAAACTGAGGTCCCGTCTGCTCTCTCAGCTGGATGGATGTAAAATATCCCACGGCACTATTTTGAAGAAGAGCAGGGGAGTTCTCCCCGGTGTCCTGGGGCCAACATTTATCCCTCAACCAACATCACTAAAACAGATTATCTGGTCATTATCACATTGCTGTTTGTGGGAGCTTGCTGTGCGCAAATTGGCTGCCGTGTTTCCTACATTACAACAGTGACTGCACTTCAAAAGTACTTCATTGGCTGTAAAGTGCTTTGGGACGTCCAGAGGTTGTAAAAGGTGCCATATAAATGCAAGTCTTTCTTTTTTCATCTTGTCAAAAGGTACAGCATCTAACTCAAAGAAGATAGTGGACATAAGCCATGCCATTAAGCTGAACCACGCCACAGAAATAAGGAATCTTTTAGATCTCACCAACTACTGTGGATGTTTTATCTCTGTTTTTACCACTAAAGTGCAGCTGCTTGGAGAAGTAACCAGGAAGAATCAGACATACATGTGGATACATGAACATTATAAGAAAGCTGACAAGTGACACTGCAATGGCTTAATTTGATCACTGGAGGAAGATCGAGCTTGTTGTAAATGACAGTCCTTGGGTCTCAGAGCTGTCTTGATGCAAAAGACATAAGACTAAATCTACGCAATTGATTACCACCACCACCTGCGGAACAGAGATGGTCTCAGATTGAAAGAGAAGTACATGGTCTGGGATAAAAAACAGAAACCTCTGGAAACACTCAGCATGTCAGGCGGCCTCTGTGGAGAGAGGAACACCAACAACAACAGCAACTTGCATTTATACAGTGCCTTTAACGTAGTAAAATATCCCAAGGTGCTTCACAGGAGCGTTATCAAACAAAATTTGACACCGAGCCACATAAGGAGATGTTGGGACAGACGACCAAACGCTTGATCAAAGAGGTAGGTTTTAAGGAGCCTCTTGAAGGAGGAGAGAGAGGTAGAGAGAGGCGGAGAGGTTTAGGAAGGGAATTCCAGAGTTTACGGCCTAGGCAGCTGAAGGCACGGCCACCAATGGTGGAGCGATTAAAACAGAGTTAACGTTTCAGGTCGATGACCTTTCATCAGAACAGGAGTTTTATCAACGCCATGGTTTGGGGTTGTCTTACGTTTTCATTTATACCTTTAAAGCCAGAACGTCAAGATTGACACAGACCCCAACCCCTGGAACCATGCCAACCGTCCCTTATCAAAGCTCCCATCCTACATTGAATGATGGTTGTTGAAATTGCAAGCTTATAACTACCAAGTGGTCTATCAGTTAGGAAAAAGCAATCCTGTGTGCTTACTGTGGAGGAAGCCAATAAAATGATCAACAACAGGGGTTTGCAGTGAAATTGATCCACTGAAGCCCATATTGATTTCATTTTCTCACATACAGTTCCAAAAACCATGAATGACTGGGCGAAATCCGAAAAGAAATTTGATTTCTATTCAGCTAATGGCTAATATGGTCAGAGATAAATGGTGGAGGCAATTACTGAAAGAAGCACAACAGATGCTCCCAGGTACTGGACTATGTCTGCATATGTTTTCTCATTGGAAATACAAATTAACTACCTATCAAGTGGCTTCTGTATATGTCTCAATAATCCAGTCATT
Source organism: Squalus acanthias (assembly GCA_030390025.1). Lineage (NCBI taxonomy): Eukaryota > Metazoa > Chordata > Chondrichthyes > Squaliformes > Squalidae > Squalus > Squalus acanthias. The sequence goes on along the minus strand of CM059429.1, from coordinate 163,960,131 downwards.
TTTTTTTATTCATTCATGAGATGTGGGCATCACTGGCAAGGCCAGCATTTATTGCCCATTCCTATTTCCCTTGTGAAGGTGGTGGTGTGCTAAAGTGTGGCTAAGAGAAGAACCTCCTTAGGCAAAAAGTATGGTTCTCCAGTATCTGGACAATTGTATTAAGAGCCAGCTATCCTGCCAAGCCATAGTGACAGATAATTCCAAAGCACCACTACAGATAACAACCATCTAGCCCATGGACTGGAGTTGGCTTTGACTTCTCTCATCTCCTAATGGCAGATGCTTGCTGGTCATAATGGATGATTACTTGAGATCAACAGCAATTGAGATAATAGCAACAGCTTTAACTAAAGTTGTTATACTAAAATTCAATTAAAAAAAAATTCAGTGTAATACATTCCACAGGTGATTAAAAGTGACAAAGGGTCACTCTCTAATGGCTCCAAAATTGCCTTGTTGGCTGATTGTCTTGATTTCCAGCATAGGAACGATACCTTGTCATTGACTGCAAGCCAACAGTGAAGTCAAGAGGTTCATGAAAACATTGAAACAAAGCTTTAAAAAAAAAGAAGCAAAAATACTGCAGATGCTGGAAATCTAAAACAGAAACAGTAAATGCTGGAAACGCTCAGCAGGTCAGCAGCATCTGTCGAGAGAGCACAAGTTGACACTTTGGGTGTGGAACCCTTTCTCAGAACTGCAGAATGTTACAGATGAACAGGATTTACAAAGAAACAGAACTTGGAAAAAGGGGAAGGGGAGAACACATAACGACCACACACTTAGGAAAATAAAGAGCATGACCTTTAAAGTGCTTGGGAGGAAAACAGGAGATGGTTACATGGCAGAAGTGAACTGCGCATGAGACAGAAGGAGGCATAATTAGAGAAGTCACAGAAATAAAAGACATATCCAAGACAGTGAGAGTGTGTGACTACCTAAAGGGGAATGGTAAGTAAAATGGTAAGTATGAAAAACTGGCAACACGGAGCTGGCTCCAATGGCCCAGGAGTCTGGTGGATGGAAAAAGCAGGTCGACATCAAAGGTATAGGCCAACCCATCTGCTCGGTCTTCCGACGAGGGATCCCACCCCAAGCACCAAACCCCTCCCTTCCCCCATCCCCAGAAACACCAGGCACACCCATCTTACATTGCCCACACTAACTGGCAAAGAGAAAATGGGAGCTGTGGATAAGGTCCAGAGTTGTTAAAGTCAATGTTAATGCCAGAGGGCTGGTAGAAAGATGAGGTGCTGTTCCTCGATCTTGTGTTGAAAAAGAAAAAAAAGACTTGCATTTCTATAGCACCTCTCATGATCACCGGACATCCCAAAGCGCTTTACAGCCAATGAAGTACTTCTGAAGTGTAGTCGCTGTTGTAATGTAGGAAACGCGGCAGCAGCCAATTTGCCCACAGCAAGCTCCCACAAACAGCAATGTACTTCATCGGAACAGTGTAGAAGGGCAAAGACAGAGAAGTCAGAGTAGGAGTGGGGTAAAGAATTGAAATGGCAAGCAATGGGAAGCTGGAGGTCGCACTTGTGGACTGAACGGAGGTGCTCAGCAAAGCGAGCACCTAATCTGCCATCGGTCTCCCCGACGTTGAACAGACCGCAGTGAATACAGTACACCATGTTGGAGGAAGTAAATATTGCATCTCCTGCGCTTCCACGGGAAGGTGCCAAGGGAAGGACAGTATGTGGTAGATGTGGCGGAAGACCCCAAGCATCTTCCCGGACTGAAACGTAAGTAAATTAGTGAGGCATTTTTGGGATCAATAACCCTTTGTCATGGAGATTTCTGGGGCCTTTCCAATGACATCAATGGCTTTCAGCTGCTGAGAATTCCTTTGCGTTCTTACAATGTACAAAATCCCAGGAGTAGCCTGGGAACTCCCCTAGATATAAGAACATAAGAAATAGGAGCAGGAGTAGGCCATTCGGCCCCTCGAGCCTGCTCTGCCATTCAGTAAGATCATGGCTGACCTTCTACTTCAACTCCACATTCCTGCACTATCCCCATATCCCTTGATTCCCTTAACATCCAAAATCTATCGATCTCTGTCCTGAATATATTCAACGACGGAGCCTCCACAGTCCTCTGGGGTAGAGAATTCCAAAGATTAACCACTCTCTGAGTGAAGAAATTTCTCTTCATCTCATTCCTAAATGGCCGACCCCTTATTCTGAGACTGTGACCCCTGGTTCTAGACTCTAAACAATTATGAAGAGCAGAGATGTTACGAGATTCTGATACTTTCTTGGTTCTCTTTATGGATTCTCCGCTCTGTTGTGTGTCTTTAATTATTTTTTTCCTTTATATTTTGTCTGTTTTCCTGTTTATTTGCCTGTATGTCTTTAATTCTATTAAACTCTCCAGACTCCCCAGCCAGGGGAAACATCCTCCCTGCATCTACCCTGTCAAACCCTGTAAGAATTTTGTATGTTTCAATGAGATCACCTCTCATTCTTCTAAACTCTAGAGAATATAGGCCTAGTCTACTCAATCTCTCCTCATAGGACAATTCCCCCATCCCAGGAATCAGTCTGGTGAACGTTTGTTGCATTCCCTCTATAGCAAGTATATCCTTCCTTAGGTAAGGAGACCAAAACTGTACACAATACTCCAGGGGGTAGAAATTAGGTCGCGCCCCATTTGGGGCGCAAATATCGTCCGCGCGCAAATATTAGCGCCTGGCGCTAATTATCGGCACTGACAGGAAACTTCACTTTTACCGCCCCGGGAGGTGAGTGGAGCGCTAAATTAGGCGCTGCACACCTCTCTTAAGGCGCAAAGGCCTAGGAGTGAGGCGCTACCTCAGCGCACGAGCGCAGCGCAGCTGCTGCCAGTTAGCGAGGGAACACAGACACACTGGCGCCGGACACTTCTTAAAGCGGGGGGGGCCACTTGCTCCCCAGCCACACCCTGCTCATTGCAGCCTTGAATCTCAGCCTGGAGAGACCTGTAATCCATTTTGCTGCCAAGCATGGAGAGGGTGAGAGAACGCGCTCATCGCTTCACCGAGCGGGCCTTGGATGCTCTGGTTGACGCAGTGGAGCGCAGACGATGCATGCTGTTCCCGGAGAGTGGCAGGAGGCCTTTGCCACGCGAGTTCAGAAGAGTGTGGAGGGAGGTGGCTCAGAGCGTCTCCTCCAGGAGCATGGTGCCCAGGACCCATGTCCAGTGCCGCAAAAAGTTCAACGACCTCACTCGGGTCGTCAGGGTGAGTGGCTTTTTCTCAATACCTCTCCATCCCTCCATCTCAACCTCACTCTATGGCCAGAGGGTCTTAAAACCCCAATGCACAACACTCAGGCAACACCTATGGCCCTTTCATCAAACACACACACACATTCCACACTTTGCATACAGTAAGGGCTATTCACCTATGGGAGGCACATCAGGCAAGACCATGGCTGCATACAGTAAGGGCTATTCACCTATGGGAGGCACATCAGGCAAGACCATGGCTGCATATTGACTCAGATGCTGTCCTTTTTCTTGCAGGCTAAGCTGGCTCATAATCGGAGACAGCAGCAACGGACGGGTGGAGGGCGGCTTCAGCTGCAACCCCTCAGCGATCTGGAGGAGCGCGTCCACAGGATTGTGGCAAGCCGGGTGATCGGTCCCGTCGCCACTGGAGACGCCGACCCCGTTGTGGACAGCAATGGTAAGGTCATCACCTTTTTGTCCTCTGTCCTTCCACTTGTCCCTCACAATACCAGCCTTTGACACTTTCAATCCAACTTGCTAACTCGCTGCACTTATTCCTCCCTTACTGCCACCCTGTCCTCACGCTAAAGCCACTCTTGTACCTCCCTGCTTTCAGATGGTGATTCACCAGCTGAGGAGATGGTCCCTGAAGCTGCCACTGGGAGTGATGCTGCAGCTGAGGAGGAAGAGGAAGCCGGAGCATCAGTGCCACCCTCTCCCGAGGAAGCCCATGGCCACACTGGGAACACGCCTTCCCCGGAGGGGAGCAGGGGGGAAGGGGCTGATGATGGTGAAGTTCCAGGACCCAGCGGGCTGCAGCAACGCCATTGGGGGGGGAGGGAAGAACGGGGGAGCAGGGGGGAAGGGGCTGATGATGGTGAAGTTCCAGGACCCAGCGGGCTGCAGCAACGCCATGGGGGGGGGAGGGAAGAACGGGAGCCTTCTCCCCAGAGGGAGAGTATGCCAGACACTCCTAATGCAATGGACGCAGAGGAGGAGCGGCTGATTGCAGAAATGAACAGCCAGGCGGTGGGCATGCACACTGAGCTCATGGGTGCAGTGGGAAGGGTGCCCGAATGCATTGAGGCACTGGCAAGGAGTGTGGAGCACTTCGCTGTAGCACAGGCGGATGCCACACTAAAGCTTACTGCTGCAATTCAGTCACTGGCTGCCAGGAACCCATCTGAGACTGCTCTCATGCAGACTCAGATTGAGGCCACGCGAGCACTGACTGCTGCCATCCTCGATGGTTCGTGCACATGTCCCCGGGGCTGTCACCGCGCCGCAGCAGGCCAGCAATCTGTTCTCCGGCAAATTGCTCCGGATGCTGAAGTGCTGCCCCGTGGGAGTGCCAGTGCGTCGGGCGAGCAGGGAGTTGCTGTCCTCTCTCACGATGACAGCATTCCTGCTGCCAACACTGTCACTTCTCCACTGCACTTGCCACCGCCTGTAGGACAGACTGCTGCCGCCCATGCAGAGTTGGTGCAGTCTGCAGCCGGGCCCTCCAGGCCCAGAAGTGGTCGAGGCCGTCCTTCAGGGGCATCTGCAGTGTCAGGGTCTGACAAGCAGCAGCCTTCCACCAGCCTTGCTGCAGCCACTGAGGTCCCATTACGGAGGAGCAGTAGGGTTAGAAGGGGGGAAGTGCGCAAGGGAAGGAGATCACCCTCGAAGGGCAAAAAGTAGGAGGTGTGCCAAAATGCTGGTCATTTTTTTATTAAAGGCCGAGGTTCATGGCCCAACTTTTGTTTAGTGTTTTGGACATTATCTCCAGGTTGTGAGAACCAGTTATGTTATTGACTGTTTTTTTGTGTTTATTTCTATGAGTTTGTCATGAGGAATTGACACACACAGAGTTTGTACAATAAATAAGTTTCTGTATTCAAAATATACATGGCTGGTGGTTGGAATTATTGGTGCCTTGGCCGGCTTAGGGGTTGCGTGCTGGGTTGATTCGTGTTTGTAGCACTGGCAGGGGCCCTAGAAGCGGCTTGCTATTAGTCATTGACGGACGGCCCTTGCAGTTTGACCATTGTGGGCCGCCCTCCTGCCTTGGTGCTGCTGCTGATCATCGTCCTCGGCCTGTTCCTCCTCTTCCTCCTCCTCCTCTTGTGGTGCTGCAAGGCCTGGTGGCATTGGCTGCGTCCTGAGGATTGCCATGTTGTGCAACATGCAGCACACCACTACGAATTTGGAAACTTGCTCAGGCGAGTACTGCAGGGCTCCTCCGGAATGGTCCAGACAGCGGAATCGTTGTTTGAGCACGCCGATTGTGCGCTCAATAATGTTCCTCGTTGCTTGTTGGCTTTCCTGGTACCGCAGCTCAGCAGGGGTGTTTGGCGCACGGAGCGGTGTCATCAGCCAGGTGCTCAATGCGTACCCCTTGTCCCCCAGAAGCCAACCAACTGGCTGATGCGGTGCCTCGAAAATTTCTGCCACAGTACTCTGGCGCAGGATGAAAGCATCGTGGCAGCTGCCCGGATAGTGGGCATTGACAGCGAGAATCACCTGTCTGTGGTCACAGACCAACTGCACATTCAAGGAATGGAACCCCTTTCTGTTCCGGAACTCCTCTGCATTCTCTCGCGGAGCACGCAAAGCCACATGCGTGCAGTCAATGGCGCCCTGCACCATGGGGAAGCCCGCTACCCTCGCAAAGCCCATAGCACGGTCATGCTGCTTGTCTGGGGTCATAGGGAAGGAGATGAAGTCTCGTCTCCTTGTGAAGAGGGCATTGGTGACCTGCCGGATGCAGCGATGCACCGCAAACTGGGAGATATTGGCGAGGTCCCCAACAGCAGCTTGGAATGAGCCAGTGGCGTAGAAGTTCAAAGCCACTGTGACCTTCACTGCCACCGACAGAGACGTCCTGGACCTCAGCTGAGGCTGCAGATCTGGCTGCAGCAGGTGGCAGAGCTCAGTGACCACCTCCTTGCTGAATCGCAGCCTTCGCAAACACAGCTCCTCGGACATGTGGATGTAGGAGAGCTGTTCACGATATACCCTGGGAGGGTAAGCTCTCCTGTACATGCGCCTGATGGCCCTCCTCCGTCTGGCCATCATTGCCACTCTCTGTCTGCGTCTCACTCTCCTCCGATTGAGCTGGAGCAGGACGACGCCCCCAATCATTGCAGCCCCCATATTCTCTTTGCCAGAAAAGTAATGAGGTACAGCAACGAAAGTAGCAGCAAAGTTAGGATGAACTAGGCAAAACTACCTCACAAAGCGTTGAGTCAATGTAGAAGTCTCTCTCTCTCTCTCTCCGAATCTCTCTCTCTCTCTCAGAACGAGTGGTGCATAAATGTCGACCACAGAAAAAGACAGGAAGAGGCCCCCTTTAAATAGCGCCCCCCCCAGCCCCACACCGATTGATAACGTTCCAGTCTTCCGGTCGTTGGAAGCGCCAGGCGGTAAGGCAGGGGGCGCCACTCAATTTCCGCTCCGGGGCGCCCCAAGGGCGTTGCACCACGGAATGACGTCACAATCTGCGCGCGCAGGTGGTCGCAGCGGTAAGTTTTAGCGCCGCCGCACAATCTCAAGTTAAGTTCTCGAGCGGCGCAAACAGCGCTGCGCCCGGGCGTTAGCGCCTTAACGCCCCATTAGCGCCCATTTAAGGCGCTAACGGGAGGCGCAACCAACTGAATTTTTACCCCCAGGTGTTGTCTCTCCTCTTGTAATAAAGGCCAACATACCATTTGCTTTCCTAATTGCTTGCTGTACCTACATGTTAACTTTCAGTGATTCGTGTACAAGGACACCCAGGTCCCTCTGAACACCAACATTTCCCAATCTCTCACCATTTAAAAAATACTCTGCTTTTCTATTTTTCCTACCAAAGTGGATAACTTCACATTTCTCCACATTATATTCCATTTGCCATGTTCTGCCCAATCACTTAGCCTGTCTATATCCCCTTGAAGCCTCTTTGCATCCTCCTCACAGCTTACATTCCCACCTAGCTTTGTATCATCAGCAAACTTGGATATATTACATTTGGTCCCCTCATCCAAATCATTGATGTAGATTGTGAATAGCTGAGGCCCAAGCACTGATCCTTGCGGTACCCCACTAGTTACAGCCTGCCAACCCGAAAATGACCCGTTTATTCCTACTCTCTGTTGTCTTCCTGTTAACCAATCCTCAATCCATGCTAGTATATTACCGCCAATCCCATGAGCCCTAATTTTGTTCAATAACCTCTTGTGCGGTACCTTATTGAATGCCTTCTGAAAATCCAAATACACATCCACTGGTTCCCCCTTATCTATTCTGCTAGTTACAACCTCAACAAACTCTAACAGATTTGTCAAACATGATTTCCCTTTCATAAATCCGTGTTGACTTTACCCAATCCTATTATTATTTTCTAAGTGCCCTGTTACCACGTCCTTAATAATAGATTTTAGCATTTTCCCTACTACTGATGTCAGGCTAACTGGTCTGTAGTTCCTTTTTTCTCTCTCTCCTTTCTTAAATAGTGGGGTTAGAATTTGTTACCTTCCAATCCGCAGGAACCGTTCTAGAATCTATGGAATTTTGGAAGATGACAACCAATGCATCCACTATCTCTATAGCCACCTCTTTTAAAACCCTAGGATGTAGGCCATCAGGTCCAGGGAATTTATTGGCTTTCAGCCCCATTAGTTTCTCCAGTACTATTTTTTTACTGATACTAATTTATTTCAGTTCCATAGAAACATAGAATCTAGGAGCAGGAGTAGGCCATTCGGCCCGTCGAGCCTGCTCCACCATTCAATACGATCATGGCTGATCATCCAAATCCAGTACCCTGTCCCTGCTTTAATCCCCACAGTACACATATCCCACCCTACCCCCGTAACCCCACGTATTTAATTCCCCCTAACATATCCCATCCTATCCCCATAACCCCACATATTTAATCCCCCCCTAACACTAAGGGTCAATTTATCATAGCCAAATCAACCTAACCCGCACATTTTTGGACTGTGGGAGGAAACCGGAGCACCCGGAGGAAACCCACGCAGACACGGGGAGAATGTGCAAACTCCACACAGACACGTGAAGACAGACACGTTGTTTAATTTCTCTGCTATTTCCTTATTCCCCATTATAATTTCTCCTGTCGCAGCCTGTAAGGGACTCACGTTTCCTTTCGCTAATCTTTTCCTTTTTACATACTTTTACAATCTGTTTTTATGTCTCTTGCTAGTTTACTCTCATTCTGTTTTCCCTTTCTTCATCAATTTCTTGGTTCTCCTTTGCTGAATTCTAAAACCCTCCTAATCCTCCGGCTTACTACTCTTTTTGGCAACATTATAAGCCTCTTCCTTTGATCTAATACTATCTTTAATTTCTCTTGTTAGCCATGGTTGAACCATTTTTCCCATGGTGTTTTTATTCCTTAAGGGACTGTATATTCATTGTGAATTATGAATTATTTCTTTAAATGTTTGCCATTGCTTTTCTACTGTCATACCTTTTAATCTAGTTTCCCAACTTACCTTAGCCAACTCGTCTTTCATACCTACGTAGCTTGCTTTGTTCAGGTTTAGGACCCTAGTTTCAGATTTAACTAAATCACTCTCAAACTCAACATCAATTTCTATCATATTATGATCACTGCTCCCCAGAGGCTCCTTTACTACATGGTTATTAATTAATCCTGTCTCATTGCACAGTACTAGATCTAAAATAGCCAATTCCCTCATAGGTTCCTTGACATACTGATCTAGAAAACTATCTTTAATGCATTCCAAGAACTCTTCCTCTGCACTATTTCTGCAAATTTGGTTTGCCCAGTCTATATGTTAGTTAAAGTCCCCCATGATTACTGTATTACCCTTGTTACACACATCTCTAATTTCCTGATTTATACTCTGCCCAACACGACAACCAGTTAGGGGGTCTATAGACTACTCCCACTAGTGTTTTCTGCCCCTTGTTGTTTCTTAGCTCCACCCAATCTGATTCTACATTTTGTTTTTCAGAGCCAAGAACCTTTCTCTCTACTGTCTTTATTCCCTCCTTTATTATCAGGGCTACCCCTCCTCCTTTTCCATTCTGCCTGTCTCTTCTAAAAGTCAAATATCCTGGAATATTTAGTTCCCAACCTTGCTCAATCTGCAACCATGTCTCTGTAATGGCTATTAAATCAAACCCATTTATTTCTATCTGCGCTATTAATTCATCTATTTTGTTGCGAATGCTTCGTGAATTCAGATATAGTACCTTTAGCTTTAACTTTTTTCTATTTTTCCCTGATGTCACTTTAGTCACTAATGCTCTATTACCTTTGTTACTCTTTCTGTCCCTTCCTGACCCACTCTGCTTATCTTTACCCAGATCACTACTCTGCTGTACAGCCATGACATTTCTCTTGCTGCTTTTGAATTTACCCGTTCCCGAATCCTCCCACACCCTACTCCACTTCATTAGTTTAAAGCTCTGTCTACCGCCCTAGTTATTCAGGTTCACCAGGACACTGGTCCCAGCCCGGTTTAAGTGGAGCCTATCCCCACGGAACAGTTCTCTCTTTCCCCAGTACTGGTGCCAATGCCCAATGAATTGAAACCCCTGCCTCCCACACCACTCTTTCAGCCACGCATTTAACCTTCTAATCTGTTTGTCCCTATGCCAATTTGCACGTGGCTCAGGTGACAATCCAGAGATTATTACCTGTGAGGTCCTGCGTTTTAATTTTGACCCTAGCTCCTCAAACTCTCTCAGCAGAACCTCATTCCTAGTTCTACCTATGTCGTTGGTTCCTACATGGACCATGACAACTGAATCCTCCTCCTCCCACTGAATCCTCCCCCTCTCACTCCAAGTTCTTCTCCAGCCATGAGGAGACATCCTTTACCCTGGCACCGGGCAGGCAACACAACCTTTGGAACTCCCGGTCGCGGCTGCAGAGAACAGTATCTATCCCTCTGACTATACTGTCCCCTACCACTACCACATTCCTTTTCACTCCTCCCATTTGAATGGCCTCCTGTACCATGGTGCCGTGGTCAGTTTGCTCATCCACCCTGCAGTCCTTGTTCTCATCCCCACAGGTAGCAAGTATCTCATACCTGTTGGTCAAAGTCAAGGGTCGAGGCTCCTCCATCACTACATCCTGGGTCCCCATACCTTCCTGACTCGCAGTCACACCCTCCTGTCCCTGACCATTGACGAACTCTAAAGTACTACTTAACCTAAGGGGTGTGACTGCCTCCTGGAACAAAGTGTCCAGGTAGCGCTCCCCCTCCCTGATGCCCCACAATGTCTGCAGCTCGTACTCCAGCTCAACAACTCTGAGCCGAAGTTCCTCGAGCTGAAGTCACTTACCGCAGATGTGGTTGCTCAGGATCTTGCTGGTCTCCACAAACTCCCACATGCTGCACTTACGGCACACCACCTGCCCTGCCGTGTCTACCTAACCTTCTTTATTTATTTGATTAGTTAATTAATTATTTTTTATCAATTATTTTAGTTTTATTACTTAATTGGTTCATCTAGTTTTAGTTACTAATTTAATAAAGTAAAGTTGTAGCAATTTACAATTTCTTAGCTAGCTTAGAGACTAAACAAAGCTGTAATACTCACCAACCAATCACCTACCTGCTGTCCTGTAATGTCACTCCTCAATTTTTTTTCTCTCTCCTCCGCTCCTTATATCCCAGTCTCTGCTCCACCCCCGACCAGGTCCGCACTCGCCGCTGCTCTCGGTGAGTTTGGGCCTCTCTCTCTTCCGCTCCTTATATCCCAGTCTCTGCTCCACCCCCGACCAGGTCCGCACTCGCCGCTGCTCTCGGTGAGTTTGGGCCTCTCTCTCTTCCGCTCCTTATATCCCAGTCTCTGCTCCGCCTCCGACCAGGTCCGCACTCGCTGCTGCTCTCGGTGAGTTTGGGCCTCTCTCTCTTCCGCTCCTTATATCCCGGTCTCCGCTCCGCCCCGACCAGGACCGCTCTCGCCGCTGCTCCCTTAACTTAAGGAGATGGGCCGAAAACTGTCCTCCTGTCTCCCTGTCTATAATTTAGTGGTGGAATTTAAATGGGACAGGAACTCAATCCGGTCCAAACTCTAACCGGGTGATGTGCCCGCTTTCCACCATTTCCGGGCCAAGAAATTTCGGGCCCCATGTGTCATAATGTTCTCTGTTATGTCAAATTAGTTAAAAAAGTTTGCCGGCATCCCGATCCCTGGTGGCCCAGCTGGGCGCCGGGATGCACTGCGCCAGGCCCCTCCCCTTTAAGAAGGGGAGGAAGGCCTGCAGTACCGCGGCGCCACGTGCCGCAGCGCGTGGTGCTGTGGCACATAGCGCCGCGAAATTCTTTCGCAGCGTCCCAAGACGGAGGCGGGGCGCTTCCAGTCTTGGGGCGCTACCATTCAATTTCGGCCGCAGGGACGCTAGTTTTTTCGGGGCGCTAAAAGGCGCGACTCAATTTTTCCCCCTTAAAGTGAGTGTTACAAATTTGAAATCTGCTCTAGACATTCTCTTGTGTTCAATATCACTGGTCACTTCTGAAAACAGACGCCATAGAGTCATAGGGGGAAAAATTCAGTTGGTTGCGCCTCCCGTTAGCGCCTTAAGAGGGCGCTAATGGGGCGCAAAGCATCTGGCGCCCAGGCGCGGCGAAGTTTGCGCCGCTCGTGAAATTAACTAGACATTTTGCGGCGGCGCTAAACACTACCGCCACGATCTCCTGCGCCGGCAGATCGTGACGTCAGTCGAGTGCGCATCGCCCCAGTATCGCCCCGGAGCGGATATTGAGTGGCGCCCCCTGCCTTACCGCCTGACGCTAGCAACGACAGGTTGAGGGGAGCGTTCTGCAGTCATGAAGGAGAAAGGGGGAGCGCTATTTAAAGGTGACCGCTTCCTGCCTTTTATTGTTGGTGCCATTTTTGAACTACGCATTCTGAGAGAGAGAGGGAGAGACTTCTGGAGAGATTCAACGTTGTGTGAAGGAGTTTTGGGTACTGAGCAGCACTTTGCAGGTTCATTTTGATTTGCCATTCTATGTATCGATTTAGCAGAGACTGTGGGGGCTGCACTCTGAGCTCTTTGCTTGGTACTCTCCATTGTTCTTTCCAGCAGATTTGATGTGCAGGTCTCTCCAGGCCGAGATTCAAGGCTGCAATGAGCAGGATGTGGATGGAAAGCAAGATTAACCATCCCCTTTAAGAACTGGCCCGTGCCATTGTGTGTGTGTTCCATTGCTGACTGACATTACATGAGCTTCGCCAGCGCTCTGAGGTAGCGCCTCGCTCCTCGGCCTTTGCGCCTTAAGACAGGTGTGAAGCGCCTGATTTAGCGCTGCAATCACCTCCAGGGGCGATAAAAGTCAAGTTTGCAGTCGGTGGCGATAATTAGCGCCAGGCGCTAATCTTTGCGCCCGGCCGATAATTGCGCCCCAAATGGGGCGATACTGAATTTCTCCCCCACAGAGTCATAGGGGGAAAAATTCAGTTGGTGCGCCTCCCGTTAGCGCCTTAAGAGGGCGCTAATGGGGCGCAAAGCATCTAGCGCCCAGGCGCGGCGAAGTTTGCGCTGCTTGCGAAATTAACTAGACATTTTGCGGCGGCGCTAAACACTACCGCCACGATCTCCTGCGCCGGCAGATCGTGACGTCAGTCGAGTGCGCAACGCCCCGGTATCGCCCCGGAGCGGATATTGAGTGGCGCCCCCTGCCTTACCGCCTGACGCTAGCAACGACAGTTTGAGTGGAGCGTTCTGCAGTCATGAAGGGAAAGGGGGAGCGCTATTTAAAGGTGACCGCTTCCTGCCTTTTATTGTTGGTGCTATTTTTGAACTACGCATTCTGAGAGAGAGAGAGAGAGACTTCTGGAGAGTTTCAACGTTGTGTGAAGGAGTTTTGGGTACTGAGCAGCACTTTGCAGGTTCATTTTGATTTGCCATTCCTTGTATCGATTTAAAAGAGACTATGGGGGCTGCACTCTGAGCTCTTTGCCTGGTACTCTCCATTGTTCTTTCCAGTAGATTTGATGTGCAGGTCTCTCCAGGCCTAGATTCAAGTCTGCAATTAGCAGGATGTGGATGGAAAGTGAGATTAACCATCCCCTTTAAGAACTGGCCCGTGCCATTGTGTGTGTGTTCCATTGCTGATTGACATTACATGAGCTTCGCCAGCGCTCTGAGGTAGCGCCTCGCTCCTCGGCCTTTGCGCCTTAAGACAGGTGTGAAGCGCCTGATTTAGCGCTCCAATCACCTCCAGGGGCGATAAAAGTCAAGTTTGCAGTCGGTGGCGATAATTAGCGCCAGGCGCTAATCTTTGCTCCCGGCCGATAATTGCGCCCCAAATGGGGCGATACTGAATTTCTCCCCCATAGAGTCATGTTTTCTACGAGCAGGAATATATTTTTACTGCCCAATATCTAGTTAGAAGATTGCGTGATCTGCTCTCAAAAGGTCTGCTCGAATCTAAAATGGCAAATCATTGCTGACGAGTTCTGAGATTGTCCTCTCCTGTGTGACTGTTTCATACTGCTGGATTAAATCTCTATTATATTGATATGGAAGAAATAGAAGCTGCTGTAATGGAAATAAGAGCTTCATTTCGCCATCACTTATGTGACTTGACAAGTGGTAGAGCATTATTAGCATCACAGACTTCTCGAGGGGATTCGAAGCAGCCATGCACATTCCCTGAATGCTTCTGAATCAATCAACTGGCAGCACGGTCACAAGTGTGGGCAACGTGATATTATACATAGAGGTCACAGCGATGCCAGTCACATGCCAACTGGCATTGAGTTTGTATTGCAGGGTGTACAAACAGATCACAGTGAAGTCAGTCATACACCCTATCGGCAAGGGTTAACCTGGTACGACAGGATATTATACCTGGTTCCCTAATCGCTTAGTGGTCAAACGCACCTGTGATCTTCTTGGAGTTTACGGCTCATTATAAGCACTCAGCCTTAAAGAGCAGGTAGATCTCAGGACTGATCGCTTGTCTGTACTGAACTGGTCTGGACTGAGTCAGGACAGCGTCTGAGGTAATACAATTAATCTCAGGGAAAAGTCAGCTTGATTCTTGCTCACCATTGCTATCCAGTGACTCCTGTTGGGCAGTGTGCGCGTGTGATGTCAGGTGACGGGAGAATTGGGTTCAGTTGTGAGGCCCCCTGCGGTCGCAAAGCTTGCCGAAAATCGCTGTCCAGGCTCACAAATGAAAGATGGCCACATGGGCTGAGGTACTGGAGAGGGACCCATTCCTGTGGAAGCATATCCCAGCAAGGGTCAGGACCTACAGGAGAGGAGTAAGGAAAATTGGAGGTGGATATTTTTAAAACAACATTTAAAAGTCACCAAAATGAAAATTTCAATTTAATATTTTACAATGATTGTTTACCTTTTCTATTGAAATTGTAACTTATTCCTTACCAAAGGTCTAATTTAATATATTGTCACTACAGGACTTGGTTCCACCAAGGTATAAGAATGGAAACAAGACACGCGATTGGGATGAAGATTTCCCCTGGACTGTAAACAATATGTGGAACAGACTGCCAATTCATGTAAGTAACACTGTTGTTTAACACCTTTAAAAAGAACAGTTTTCCTACATTACATCAGTGACGACACTTCAAAAATACTCCCTTGGTGGCTGTAAAGTGATTTGGGAGGTGCTGAGGTTGCGAGAGGCGCTATATAAATGCAAGTCTTTTCTTCTTACCAGTTGAATGCCTGGTTACGAACGGAATTGAGAGTTACAGGAGTAAGTAGGGATCGAGGAGCCCAAACACTGCGCAGAAGATTCCTGAGTGGTTGAAATGCTTTGCCATGGAAGGCAGCTGGTTAAGGATGTCTAGTGCAGCATGTAAGCTTACACAGATACGCTGGAGTATTGCTTGAAGTACCTTTGTAGACAGAGCTGCAAAACCTTTCCTCAAGAGAAATAATGGGTTGCGTGCTGTCCACGATCAAGGCGTATTGAAGAAACTGGCTAGCTGGACAGAATGGCTGTTTCTTGTTCCATGTTTTTCTAACTAGGGAGGGCACAGAGTGGACGGATTGTTTGCAGTTTTCTCATGAAATTTCGTCCATTAACATTAAAGGTGGAAAGCCACGGGCTGCATGCCCGCAGTTTCCCGAGCAGCTACTATGCCGCATAGGGCTGGCACATCCAGTGGCGGTAATGATCAACTGAAACTCATCCTTGCAGGCGTGCTGCAAGTTAGAACGATGAGGGTGGTGCCAAGGAGAGGCACGTGTCCTTATAGCCACCACATGTAGCACCACCTCCACTTCAGCAGCCATCAAACACTGTTCTTCTGCTCTGTCATTTGACACATGCCTGCGTGTTGGGTTTATTCTCCAGTGAGCTTTGTCTGTGACTCCTTGCTTCCCTCTCTCTTCAGTCTTGGCCAAGGCTGCTCATGGGTTGAGACCTTTGAGCGTATCTGAAGGCATTTTGAATTCTTGTCATCCTATTATGACATCCTATTATCCCTTTAATTGTTCCCCTTCCCCATAAATTTTACTTACCTGCAATTTTCCGCTCCAGTCACTCGCTACCCACATGTAACTCACCTGGACTTATGCATAATTATGATAATGAGCTGACCTCAGAAAACTGGGTGTAAATTCCTGAGAGTGCAAACCATTCCTAATCACTGCGGTGTAAGCTGCACCCATATCAGAAGTTACCTGAGATTGTACGGTCTCTTACACTTATTCATTCTCTTCTAGGACCTGCTTACTGTGGAACTCACCACCTCCCTTCCACCCTCCACAGGATTTTATAACTCCAGCTGCGCATCACCTTATCATGGCTTCTTGACTTATCTCATGTTCTCGCCAGCTCTGTTTAACCGTGGCACAGTACTGCACTCTGGGAACATAGGAACATAGGAATGTAGGACCAGGAGTAGGCCATTCAGCCCCTCGAGCCTGTTCTGCCATTCAATGAGATCATGGCTGATCTGCGACCTAACTCCATATACCTGCCTTTGGCCCATATCCCTTAATATCTTTGGTTAACAAAAAGCTATCAATCTCCAATTTAAAATTAACAATTGATCTATCACAAATTGCTGTTTGTGGAAGAGATTTCCAAACTTCTACCACCCTTTGAGTGTAGAAGTGTTTCCTAATTTCACTCCTGAAAGGTCTGGCTCTAATTTTTAGACTATGCCCCCAGTTGTAGAATCCCCAGCCAGCGGAAATAGTTTCTCTCTCTCTACCCTATCTGTTCTCCTGGGCCTTGGCCCTTCATCTAGATAGCTCAATTTAAAAAAAAGTCCCCTAAGTTATGCCCCAGTATGCACTGATTGGAATCTGACCATGGATACTGTCTATGCTGCCTCTTAGCTGATAGGCCAGAACACATCGTGGAGAGGCCCAGGACAGTCTGTCTCCGATCGGTTGTTGTTCCGATTGAGTTGGTTGAGATTGATAAGTGCTGGCTTGGGTAGCTTCGCTGTGAATGTCATACAAGATCAGAACAAGCATGGGTCTCTCAGTTGGTCAAGGGAGCACTCTAAAGTTGTAGTTAGTAGGGCCATTCATCATAGATGTTTGTATCGATGGCTCTAGCATAGAGGAAAGAACTTGCATTGATATAGCACCTTTCATGACCTCAGTGCGTTTCAAAGCACTTTACAGCCAATTAAGTACTTTTGAAGTGTAGTCATTGTTGTAATATAGGAAACGTGGGAGCCAATATTTGCGCACAGCAAGCTCCCACAAACGGCAATGAGATCATATCCAGATAATCTGTCTTTTACTGGTGTTGGTTGAGGGATAAATATTGGCCAGGACACTGGGATAACTCCCCTGCTCTTCTTTGAAATATTGCCATGTGGATCTTTTATGTCCACCTGAGAGGGAAGATGGGGGCGTTGGCTTAATGTCTCATCTGAAAGACGGCACCTCCGACAGGAGAATACTGCACTAGAATGTCTAGATTTTTGCACTCAAGTCTCTGGAGTGGCACTTGAACCCACAACCTTCTGACTAGAGAGAGGAAAGAATGCTACCACTGAGCCACATCTGACGCAGAGTAGCATGATCGAGAGGACAGCAAGACGGGAGTACAGAGGCAACTTAATATAATAGTTGTTTTTGTACTCACAGTCTAATGGGGGTGGGGTGGAGCATGAGATCTTTTCTGGCAACAGCCCATGGTCTTCTGATCTCAATCCATCCATAAAAATGAACAACAACCCGGATACATTCGGAGTATGCAGCGTATGTTTTTATCTCAACACTTAACGCCCATCTTATTTTTGAAGGATGGCTTTTCCTCTGATGAATAACATGTTGAACCCTTTCGGTTGCCAGCAGTTACTGCTGGAACAAAGTGACCCGAGGTGGTGGAAGGTGATAGTAAGAGATGGAGTTGGCAGATCTCCTCCAAAGTGGAGGGGTACAAAATTCAGAAAAAAAAAACATTTCTCTCATAATTCCTCACTACTTCTTATGATCCTGCATCCCATAACCTTGCACTTTCCAACTTGGCCTGGACCGAGGAATTTTGGTCGGAATTTACAGTCGTTGAGATAAATCGGACATAATTCTGACATTTTGCCACGAAAACCAGACTTTGAAATAAATTGTTTTTTAGACTCAACTTTGAAGCAAAAGCAAGAATAACACATTGCCCTTAAGGGGGAGTGGAGATTTACACAAAGTTCTGTCTTGGCTCTGGCTTATGAAACGGAATGGTGATGACAATGAAGAATGATTGTGCAGCTCTTGTTTTCCACACGCGGGAAGGTTCCCAAATTGCAAACACTCTCTGGATTAATTCTGATAGCAGAGGCCCTGGGGAACTAACAGTGTGTGCTACAGATTTCCACTTCCTCCAGCCTCTTCCTCCAGGCAATATTTAGTTGCAACGGAGACTCCATTAAATTCAAACATCTTGCTTGCCTTTTATTTTTCAAAACTGTGTTCTACATTATTTTGGTTATATGAAACGTGATGACTTGAACAACAGGTGCCAACTTGTTAAATGAAGAATTAACCCGGGGTCCAATGTTAGAGTAAAATAAGTTTGAAGTTGTGTTCGGTGCTTACGACCATCAATATAATACTATGTAAATTTCCCCGAGCTCCAATTTTGTCCCCTCTTTCTCTTGAAATAGCTCACTCGTGCTGAAGCGCAGTTCTCTAAGTGCCGTTAACACTCGCTACCTTCCCATCTTTCATCTGCGAGCTCAGATGTTGGGAGACTCCTTGATCATTGGAGGGTATTAGAGTCAAGGCTGACCCTGGTCTCCATGGTGCTTCACTCAGTAGCACTTTCTAGCAGGGGTGCATTGATAACAATCCGAAGCTCAAACCTGGCTGATTTTTCCTCCCTAGCCTGGGAGCTCTGCAGCTAATTTAGTGCCCCCCCCCCGCCTTCCTCCCATCCAGCACCCCCCCCCGCCGCCCCCCACCAACGCTACCAGCACCATTATCCCAACTAACATCAGCGAATTCAGTAAAGAGCATTGATTGACCCTCGACTTCCTACATTACAACAGTGACTATACTTCAAAAGTACTTCGTTGGCTGCAAAGCACTTTGGGACGTCCTGAGGTTGTGAAAGGCGCTATATAAATGCAAGTCTTTCTTTCTCTTTTTTTTGATCTGCATTGTTCAGCCCTACCCCACAACGACCTTTTTCATTACATGACATAATATACAAACATACGAAGAATTACGGACTTGTAAAGACCCATCCGGTCTGTTTACATAACTGTGATGCCTTGTGCATCACAATACATACACTCTCCACCCCACTCAAAAGCCACGTGATTTCCTGGGAGAGTTAAAATACCAGATAAAAACCCAGGCCAATTAACATAGAACATAGAACATAGAACAGTACAGCACAGTACAGGCCCTTCGGCCCTCGATGTTGTGCCGAGCATTGTCCGAGACCAAGATCAAGCTATCACACTCCCTGTCACTCTGGTGTGCTCCATGTGCTTATCCAATAACCGCTTGAAAGTTCCTAAAGTGTCCGACTCCACTATCACAGCAGGCAGTCCATTCCACACCCCAACCACTCTCTGAGTAAAGAATCTACCTCGGACATCCCTTCTATATCTCCCCCCATGCACCTTATAGCTATGCCCCCTTGTAACAGCTGCCTCTACCCGAGGAAATAGTCTCTGAACATCCACTCTATCTATCCCCCTCATCATCTTATAAACCTCTATTAAGTCGCCTCTCATCCTCCTCCGCTCTAAAGAGAAAAGCCCCAACTCCCTCAATCTTTCCTCATAAGACCTCCCCCCCAAACCAGGCAGCATCCTGGTAAATCTCCTTTGCACTCTTTCCAATGCTTCCACGTCCTTCCTATAGTGAGGTGACCAGAACTGCACACAATATTCCAAATGTGGTCTCACCAAGGTCCTGTACAGTTGCAGCATAACCTCACGGTTCTTAAACTCAAACCCTCTGTTAATAAACGCCAACACACCATAGGCCTTCTTTACTGCTCTATCCACTTGAGTGGCAACCTTCAGAGATCTGTGGATATGAACCCCCAGATCCCTCTGCTCCTCCACGTTCCTCAGAACCCTGCCGTTGACCCTGTAATCCTTATTCACATTTGCCCTACCAAAATGAATCACCTCGCACTTATCAGGGTTAAATTCCATCTGCCAGTTTTCGGCCCAGCTCTGCATCCTATCAATGTCTCTTTGCAGCCTACAACTGCCCTCCACCTCATCCACTACTCCACCAATCTTGGTGTCATCAGCAAATTTACTGATCCACCCTTCAGTCCCCTCCTCCAAGTTATTGATAAAAATCACAAACAGCAGAGGACCCAGCACCGACCCCTGTGGCACACCGCTGGTAACTGGTCTCCAGTCCGAAAATGTTCCATCCACCACCACCCTCTGCCTTCTATGAGATAGCCAGTTACTTATCCAATCGGCCAAATTTCCCTCTATCCCACAACTCCTTACTTTCTTCATGAGACGACCATGGGGAACCTTATCAAACGCCTTACTAAAATCCATGTATATGACATCAACTGCTCTACCTTCATCTACACACTTAGTTACCTCCTCAAAGAATTCAATCAAATTTGTTAGGCAAGACTTACCCTTCATGAATCCGTGTTGACTATCCCTGATTAAGTTACCCCTTTCCAAATGGTCATAAATCCTATCCCTCAGGACCTTTTCCATTATCTTACCAACCACCGAAGTAAGACTAACCGGCCTATAATTACCAGGGTCATTCCTATTTCCTTTCTTGAAGAGAGGAACAACATTCGCCACTCTCCAGTCCTCTGGCACCATCCCCGTGGACAGTGAGGACCCAAAGATCAAAGCCAGAGGCTCTGCAATCTCCTCCCTTGCCTCCCAAAGAATCCTAGGATATATCCCATCTGGCCCAGGGGACTTATCGACCCTCAGGTTCTTCAAAATTGCTAAAACATCTTCCCTCAGAACATCTACCACCTCCAGCCTATCCACCTTTATCACACTCTCATCCTCAAGAACATGGCCCCTCTCCTCGGTGAACACTGACGAAAAGTATTCATTCATCACCTCTCCTATCTCTTCTGACTCCATGCACAAGTTCCCACTACTGTCCTTGACCGGCCCTACCCTCACCCTGGTCATTCTTTTATTTCTCACATAAGAGTAAAAGGCCTTGGGGTTTTTCTTGATCCGACCCGCCAAGGACTTCTCATGCACCCCCCTAGCTCTCCTAAGCTCTTTTTTTAGCTCATTCCTTGCTACCTTGTACCCCTCAATCGACCCAACTGAACCTTGTTTTCTCATCCTTACATACGCTTCCTTTTTCCTCTTGACTAGACATTCAACCTCTTTTGTGAACCATGGTTCTCTCACTCGGCCATTTCCTCCCTGCCTGACAGGGACATACCTATCAAGGACACGCAGTAATTGCTCCATGAAAAAGCTCCACTTTTCGTTTGTGCCTTTCCCTGATAGTTTCTGTTCCCATCTTATACTCCCTAATTCTTGCCTAATCGCATCATAATTACCCCTCCCCCAATTATAAACCCTGCCCTGCCGTATGGCCCTATCCCTCTCCATTGCAATAGTGAAAGTTACCTAATTGTGGTCACTATCTCCAAAGTGCTCTCCCACATACAAATCAAACACTTGGCCCGGTTCATTACGCAGTACCAAATCCAACGTGGCCCCACCTCTTGTCGGCCTATCCACATATTGTGTCAGGAAACCCTCCTGCACACACTGTGCAAAAACTATCCCATCCGAACTGTTTGACCTATAAAGGTTCCAATCAATATTTGGAAAGTTGAAGTCACCCATGACAACTACTCTGTGACCTCCACACTTATTCATAATCTGCTTTGCAATTTCTTCCTCCACATCTTTATTACTGTTTGGGGGCCTGTAGAAAACTCCTAACAACGTGACCGCTCCTTTCCTATTTCTAACTTCAGCCCATATTACCTCAGACGGCAGATCCCCCTCGAACTGCCTTTCTGCCGCTGTTAAACTATCCTTGATTAACAATGCTACTCCTCCACCTTTCTTACCAACTTCCCTACTCTTACTGAAACATCTATACCCCGGAACTTCCAACAACCATTCCTGTCCCTGTTCTAACCATGTCTCCGTAATGGCCACCACATCGTAGTCCCAAGTACCAATCCACGCTCCAAGTTCTCCTACTTTATTCCGGATGCTCCTTGCATTGAAGTAGACACACTTCAAGCCATCTTCCTGTCTGCCGGTACATTCCTGCGACCTTGATACCCTCCTCAGTACCTCCCTACACTCACCACTGGCTCGTGGACTACAGCCCTTTTTCCCATCCCCCTGACAAATTAGTTTAAACCCCCCCGAAGAGCCGTAGCAAATTTCCCTCCCAGGATATTGGTGCCCCTCTGGTTCAGGTGCAAACCGTCCTGTTTGTACAGGTCCCACCTTTAAGGAAAAACATTCTGGAACGTTCCTTCCCATTCATCAAGGAGCCCTAGTAAAATTGAAGTCAATGGGGATCGGGGGAAAACTCTCCATTGGCAGGAGTCATACCTAGTACAAAGGAAGATGGTTATGGTTGTTGGAGACCAATCATCACAGTCCCAGGACATCGCTGCAGGAGTTGCTCAGGGCAGTGTTCTAGGCCCAACCATCTTCAGCTGCTTCATCAATGACCTTCCCTCCATCATAAGGTCAGAAGTGGGGATGTTGGCTGATGATTGCACAGTGTGCAGTTCCATTCGCAACTCCTCAAATAATGAAGCAGTCCATGCCGACATGCAACAAGACCTCAACGACACTCAGGCTTGGGCTCATAAGTGGCAGGTAACATTCGTGCCACACAAGTGCCAGGCAATGACTATCTCCAAAAAGAGAGCGTCTAACCACTGCCCCTTGACATTCAATGGCATTACCATCGCAGAATCCCCCACCATCAACATCCTGGGGGGTCACCAATGACAAGAAACTTAACTGGACCAGCCACAAAAATACTGTAGCTGCAAGAGCAGGTCAGAGGCTAGGTACTCTGCGGCAAGTGTCTCACCTCCTGATAACCCAAAGCCTTTCCACCATCTACAAGGCACAAGTAAGGAGTATGATGGAATACTCTCCACTTGCTTGGATGAGTGCAGTTCCAACAACACTCAAGAAGCTCGACACCATCCAGGACAAAGCCGCCCGCTTGACTGGCACCCCACCCACCGCCTTCAACATTCACTCCCTCCACCACCGGCGTACCGTGGCTGCAGTGTATACCATGTACAAGATGCACTGCAGCAACTCGCCAAGGCTTCTTCGACAGCACCTCCCAAACCCACGACCTCTACCACCTAGAAGGACAAGGGCAACAAGCACATGGGAACACCACCACCTCCAAGTTCTCCTCCAAGTCACACACCATCCTGACTTGGAAGTATATCGGCCGTTCTTTCATCGTCGCTGAGTCAAAATCCTGGAACTCCCTCCCTAACAGCACTGTGGGAGTACCTTCACCACAGGGACTGCAGCGGTTCAAGAAGGCGGCTCAACAAGGGCAATTAGGGATGGGCAATAAATGCTGACCTTGCCAGCGATGCCCACATCCCAGGAACAATTTAAAGAAAAAATCTGGGGGTCTAGAACTCACTGCCTGAAAGGCAGAAACCCTCATCGCAATTAAAAAGTACTTGGATATGCTCTTGAAGTGCCGAAACCTACAAGGCTACGGACCAAGAGCGGGAAAGTGGGATTAGGCTGGATAGTTCTTTTTCAGCTGGCATAGAATGGCCTCCTTTTGTGCTGTAAACTTCTATGATTCTACTATCCCCTTAGGCGATCGAATATATTCTTCTTACTCACTAGTCAGGACTGAGTCTCATTTGTCTAACATGACAAGGTGTTCCTCAGAGCAGATGTTGTTAAAATCAACAATTGTAGGAATGGCCCATAAATGGGTTAGCATGTTGACTTTCCACCTCTCGGAGCTGGATTTGAATCCAGCCCAAACTGAGGAGATAACATTTTTCTCTTTCAGCCAGCTGTAAGTATTCTAAAAGTAATGAGCTTTTAGCCATTGCCCAGATCCCAGTGGTTAAAAGTTGACAGCACAAAAAGAAAAACTGCTCAAAAAATCTGGTTGCAGTTGATTGTAGTAATCGGAGTAGTCAGAAGGGCGGTTGGTGTGGAAACTAGAAATATCACACTGGTACAATAGGAGGTACTCTACTGAAACCAACATCTCAGCAAATTGGCCAGAGTGGAAGGACGGTTAAGTCTGACCTAAGTTCAAACCAAGGCCCCATTGGTGAAAGGAGGAATTGGAGGAAACATTCTAAGCCACAGTGGCATAGAGATCCCAAAATATATGGAATGAATATTATTAAGCCAACTTCTCTCAAGAAGAGAGCAGAAATCTCAAGGTCTACCCCTGTGGCGAGGAGAAGTTAGTGAGCACAATATGATATTGTAATATTTATTTTCCTTCTTGGTCTCAGCAGCAAGGCTTCTCAGCAATTCTATCCATTTTTTTCCTGCTGGCCGAGGTATCATCATAACAAAGCTTTCTGCTCAACACAAAAGGAACAGGAGACACGTTCTCCATCCAGTGCTGTCTCATGATTTTTTCACGCATGGGAGAGATTGGCACGGAACTCAGTGCTGTATCCTGGGGACGAGTGCTGACCAGAATTAGAATGAATCCAAATGCCCCTCTATGTTACAATCTGAATCCAGTGATGTTGTTAATGTTACTGCAACATGCTAGAGTGCGGCGCTTCTTCAGTTGTCCATTCTTACTTACGTTAACCCATCCCAACCAAGGGAAGGGAAAGAAAGAATGAAAGTCTTGCATTTTTATAGCACCTTTCACGACCACCGGACGTCCCAAAGCGCTTTACAGCCAATGAAGTACTTTTTGAAGTGTAGTCACTGTTGTAATGTAGGAAACGCGGCAGCCAATTTGCACACAGCAAGCACCCACAAACAGCAATGTGATAATGACCAGATAATCTGTTTTCGTGATGTTGATTGAGGGATAAATATTGGCCAGGACACCGGGGAGAACTCCCCTGCTATTCTTCGAAATAGTGCCTTGGGATCTTTTACGTCCACCTGAGAGGAGCATTGTAGCAGAAAGAACTGCTCAGTTTCGTCTTACGTGCCGAGATTAAGATTGAATCGTAAGGGCTGACTTTGCTCTCCTGTTGCCTCTCGGGTGCAGTTCGAGTGGAGCGTGCCTGACGCCCACTTCACTGGGACCGTCACCTCAGAACGCCTTAGGAAATCGTGGTTAAATATTGGGCAATCTTATATTTATATAATATAAGAGCATTGGGGAGATTTCAAAAAAAACTTTCTTTTCAAGACGGACTTTGCAGCCTCCAATTTTCCAGCCAGTGGTTTCTGTGCTGCATGCCTGGGAGACTCGTTGTTGGCTACTGTGTGCTAGTTTGGATTTTTCCTTGTAGCTTTGTCCTCGGTTCATCTCTGGATGCAGTTTACAGCTGGCTGTGCACAGAGTTCATTGTGAACCTCTTTATGACACTGACTTCTGGCAGCTGATACCTTTCCATTCAAATCACTCACAGAGCGAGAGAGGCTGCAAAAACAGCGGTGTTTCTCCCACACCATCTACCGGGTCTGCTTTATCCATTCAAATCAGGAAATGCGCTATCTCCCACTCTGAGCTCTCAGTCCAGAAAACCAGCGCAGAGCAGCGGTTTGGGAATTTATCAACTCCGCGCAGCTGCATTCAGCAGCGAGTACAGCTATTGACCGGTCGCTCGTAGTGTTCCAGAGGGTTGCGTGATAATCTCCAGCTTCAAATTCTATTGGAAATATGAAATCAGCGATGCTGCATAGTATACGAAGAGGCATGCGAAAGAGGAGCATTGCAGCAGACAGAACTGCTTAGTTCTGTCTTTCGTGCTGAGGTTAAGATTGAATTGTAAGGGCCGATTTTGCTCTCCTGGTACTGCTCGGGTGCAGTTCGAGTGGAGCGTGTGGAGTGCCCCTCCACTGAGACCGTCACCTCAGAGCACCTTAGAACATCGTGGTCAAATATTGGGCAAAGCTCCACAGGGAGGAGGGAGTGCGGACGCTTCTGGGGCCTGACAGGCAGTAACAGCATTAAAGGGATTGATGCAAGACAAGCCCTAGGACTGTGACATTGTGGCACTTAAGTAAAACCTTTGGGATAGTCACTAATAAATCCAATAAGACATTCAGGAGAAACTTCCTTACCCACAGAGTGGTGAGAATGTGGAATGCGCTACCATATGGAATAGTTGAGGCAAATAGTATAGATGCATTTAAGGGGAAGCGAGATAAACACATGAGTGAGGAAGGAATAGAAGTTTTTTTTTAATTAGTTTATGAGATGTGGGCGTCACTGGCAAGGCCAGCATTTATTGCCCAGCCCTAATTGCCCTTGAGAAGGTGGTGGTGAGCCGCCTTCTTGAACCGCTGCAGTCCGTGTGGTGAAGGTACTCCCACAGTGCTGTTAGGTAGGGAATGCCAGGATTTTGACACAGCGACGATGAAGGATTGCCGATATACTTGTAAGTCAGGATGGTGAGTGACTTGGAGGGGAACTTGCAGGTGGTGGTGTTCCCATGCGCCTGCTGCCCTTGTCCTTCTAGGTGGAAGAGGTCGCGGGTTTGAGAGGTGCTGCCGAAGAAGCCTTGGCGAGTTGCTGCAGTGCATCTTGTAGATGGTACACACTGCAGCCACGGTACGCCGGTGGTGGAGGGAGTGAATGTTTAAGGTGGTGGATGGGGTGCCAATCAAGCGGGCTGCTTTGTCCTGGGTGGTATTGAGCTTCTTGAGTGTTGTTGGAACTGCACTTATCCAGGCAAGTGGAGAGTATTCCATCACACTCCTGACTTGTGCCTTGTAGATGGTGGAAAGGCTTTGGGGAGTCAGGAGGTGAGACACTCGCCGCAGAATACCTAGCCTCTGATCTGCTCTTGTTGCCACAGTATTTATGTGTCTGGTCCAGTTAAGATTCTGGTCAATGGTGACCCCCAGGATGTTGATGGTGGGGGTTTCGGCGATGATAATGCCGTTGAATGTCAAGGGGAGGTGGTTAGACTCTCGCTTGTTGGAGATAGTCATTGCCTGGCACTTCTGTGGCGCGAATGTTACCTGCCACTTATCAGCCCAAGCCTGAACGTCGTCCAGGTCTTGATGCATGTGGGCATGGACTGCTTCATTATCTGTGGAGTTGTGAATGGCGCTGAACACTGTGCAGTCATCAGCGAGCATCCCCACTTCTGACCTTATGTTGGAGGGAAGGTCATTGATGAAGCAGCTGAAGATGGTTGGGCCTAGGACACTGTCCTGAGGAACTCCTGCAGCGATGTCCTGGGGCTGTGATGATTGACCTTCAATCACCACAATCATCTTCCTTTGTGCTAGGTATGACTCCAGCCAGTGGAGCGTTTTCCCCCTGATTCCCATTGACTTCAGTTTTACTAGGGCTCCTTGATGCCACACTCGGTTCAAATGCTGCATTGATGTCAAGGGCAGTCACTCTCACCTCACCTCTGGAATTCAGCTCCTTTGTCCATGTTTGGACTAAGGCTGTAATGAGGTCGGGAGCCGAGTGGTCTTGGCGGAACCCAAACTGGGCATCAGTGAGCAGGTTATTAGTGAGGAAGTGCCACTTGATAGCACTGTCGATGACACCTTCCATCACTTTGCTGATCATTGAGAGTAGACTGATGGGGCGGTTATTGGCCAGGTTGGATTTGTCCTGCTTTTTGTGGACAGGACATACCTGGGCAGTTTTCCACATTTTCGGATAGATGCCAGTGTTGTAGCTGTACTGGAACAGCTTGGCTAGAGGCACGGCTAGTTCTAGAGCACAAGTCTTCAGCAGGATAGCTGGGATGTTGTCGGGGCCCATAGCCTTTGCTGTATCCAGTGCGCTCAGCCGTTTCTTGATATCAAGTGGGTGATATGCTGATATAACGTATGATGATAGGGTTAGATGAAGTAGGGTGGGAGGAGGCTCGTGTGGAGCATAAACACCGGCACAGACCAGTTCGGCCGGATGGCCTGTTTATGTGCTGTAAATTCTATGTAATTCTATATAATTTGCTCCTCGCTGCTCTTCTCGTAGATTTTAACGTGCCTTCACCTTTGAATGTGTTCTGCTGCTCTTCCCAGACACCCCAAGGAAGAGCCAGGGCATCCTGCACTGAGTCTTGGAAGGAGTTGGCAACAGGGAAAGCTTCTTCTCTCTTCTTCTTAGGCAGTCCCTTGGAACCAAAATGAGTTCTCAGGTGACTGATGAGTCCAATGCGGGACCTACAGTCTCTGTCACAGGTGGGGCAGACGGTGGTTGAAGGGGCGGGTGGGTGGGGTGCTTGGGTTGATGTGCGCTCCTTGCGCTGCTTGCGCTTGGCTTCCGCTTGCTCCCGGCGAAGAGACTCGAGGTATTCGGCGCCTTCCCGGATGCTTCTCCTCCACTTTGTACGGTCTTGGGCCAGGGATTCCCAGGTGTCGGTGGGGATGTTGCACTTTTTCAAGGAGGCTTTGAGGGTGTCCTTGAAGCGTTTCCTCTGCCCACCTGGGGCTCTCTTGCCGTGCCGGAGCTCCGAGTAGAGCGCTTGTTTTGGGAGTCTCGTATCGGGCATGCGGATGATGTGGCCCATTCATCGGAGCTGATCAAGCGTGGTCAAAGCTTCGATGCTGGGGATGTTGGCCTGAGCGAGAACACCGACATTGGTGCACCTATCCTGCCAATGGATTTGCAGGATCTTGCGGAGGCAGCGTTGGTGGTACCTCTCCAGTGCTTTGAGGTGCCTGCTGTACATGGTCCATGTCTCTGAGGCATACAGGAGGGCGGGTATTACTACTGCTCTGTAGACCATGAACTTGGTGCCGGGTTTGAGGTCCTGGTCTTCAAACACTCTCTTCCTCAGGCGACCGAAGGCTGCACTGGCACACTGAAGGCGGTGTTGGACTTCGTCATCGATGTCGGCCCTTGTTGACAGTAGGCTCCCGAGGTGTGGAAAGTGGTCCACGTTGTCCAAGGCCTTGTCATGGATTTTGATAATCGGGGGGCAGTACTGTGTGGCGGGGGCTGGTCGGTAGAGGACCTTTGTCTTACGGATGTTTAGTGTAAGGTCCATGCTCTCGTACGCTTCGGTGAAGGTGTTAACGATGGTTTGGAGTTCGACCTCCGAGTGTGCGCAGACGCAAGCGTCGTCTACATAGTGGCCCAGAAATTGATCTCGCTCTGTTCCCGCGGGGGTAAGGCTTTCCCGCGATCTCTCACCTCGCTTGTGCTTTTTCAGATCCAGCTCGCACGAACTTCATGTTCCAGAGATCAGCTGGGCAGTGCTTGCGTATCCCAGCGGCGTAGTGAATTCGTGCGAGCTGTGGGATCACGTGACTCAGTTAGAGCCAATGGCAGCACACCATCTTCCATTCATAAGTTTCACAGCACCCTGTGAAATCTATGAATCTTACACCCCCCCAAAATAACAGCTAAACCTCAATTAAATTAAAAAAAAAACCATCACATTAATAAAATAAGTATAGTTAATTAAATTAACCATTTTAAATAAAAAATTAAATTTTTGAAAAAATTTAAAATCTTTTAAAAAGTTATAAAAATAAACTTACCTGTCTTTAAAGTCTCTAAAAAAGATACACCTGTAAAAAAAAATTCAAAAAAATACTTAATTCACTACTTACCTTCTTAAAAGCGGGTCTTACTCCTCCTTTTTACATTTCCAAAATCTTCCCTACTTACCTGCGCGTCCAAAGCATGAAGTGCACAGCGTGCGCGCAGCCTGTAGCGCGCACGCGATGCACCCAGGACCCGCCCCCTTTTCAGAAGAGCAATTGCCGGTTTTCAGCGCATGCGCAGGGCATGCAGAAAACCGGCAATTGGAGTGGGAATACGCGAGAGTACGCAGTGCATACTCTCGCGTCCCGGGATCAATTTTCGGCCCACTGTAATTCGGCAACAGAGGAAGGGACGATCTTGGATCTGGACTGGAGGCGACGGAGGTTGAACAGTTTCCCGTTTGTTCTGTAAATTAGCTGCACTCCAGTGGGGAGCTTACTGAGTCTGAGATGGAGCATTGCAGCAAGGAAGATCGAGAAGAGCATTGGTGTGATGACACAACCTTGCTTGACCCCGGTCCATACATGAATTGGGTCTATGGTGGAACCGTTGGTCAGGATCACGGCTTGCATGTCGTTGTGAAGCAGGCGGAGGATGGTGACAAACTTTTGAGGGCAGCCGAATTTGAGGAGGACACTCCATAATCCCTCACGGTTGACAGCGTCAAAGGCCTTTGTGAGGTCAAAGAAGGCTATGTACAGCGGTTGGTGCCGTTCCCTGCATTTCTCTTGTAATTGGCGCGCGGTGAAGATTAAGTCCATTGTGCCCCTTAGTGGGTGGAATCTGCATTGCGACTCTGGGAGGAGCTCTTCAGCCACTGGGAGAAGGCGATTGAGGAGGATTCTTGCAAAGACATTCCCTGTGGCAGACAGCAGGGAAACTCCTCTGTAATTATCGCAATCGGACTTGTCACCTTTCTTGAAGATGGTCACCATTACGGCGTCTCTGAGATCCCTTGGCATCTCCTTCCAGATAAGAGAAATTAGTTCATGAATTTGCGCAAGTAGTGCTTCTCCGCCATGCTTTAGCGCCTCGGCAGGGATTCCATCTGCTCCTGAGGCCTTGTTGTTCTTCAGTTGTCGGATGGCCTTTTCAACCTCATGCCTTTCAACCACCACCTCAGCACAACAGGGAAAGCATCGTGGTTGACAAGCACTAGACACGCAGACAGACTAGTTCCAACGAAGCACTCTTGATGATCTATCATTGTGACATCGGTGCACTTTTGCATGGAGAGGAGCAGGGCAAACAAGTATGGGTTTGAAGAGCGATGGCGGTAGATGTTGACTTTCTGTGATAGTGTAAAACAGATGATAGCTAATCAGTGGCCTGTTTTGCAGCGTTTCCATTGACTTCAATGGAAACAAAAATCGGGAGAGATGTTAAACGGGCTGGCGACTCGCTATCCCTCGTTTAAAAAAAAAAGATTTATTCATTGATGGGATGTTGGCGTCGCTGGCAAGGCCGGCATTTATTGCCCTTGAGAAGGTGGTGGTGAGCCACCATCTTGAACCGCTGCAGTCCCGTGTGGTGAAGGTACTCCCACAGTGCTGTTAGGGAGGGAGTTCCAGGATTTTGACCCAGCGACAATGAAGGAACGGCGATATATTTCCAAGTCAGGATGGTGTGTGACTTGGAGGGGAACTTGGAGGTGGTGGTGTTCCCATGCGCCTGCTGCCCTTGTCCTTCTAAGTGGTGGAGATCACGGGTTTGTGTTTTACACATCGCACAAAGTCATAATTACCTCCAGGGTGTGGGAATAGGAGGAAGGTGCTGGCTTTGACTATGAGGTTTCTCTTTTTATTGAAGCCAGGATGAGGTGTGGTATTGTTGGGGGTGGGAAGATTGCTCTGTAATAGGGAGCCAGTGGCTCAGGAGATGGCTAGGTGAACTTCTATTTCTTTAGCAGCTACCAAAGAGGTTTGTGGTTGGTGCTCCTCATCTGCCTCCAAATAAGGGGTGGGAGCGGGGGGCACAGTAACATTTGGGGATCGCAGGTACAGACCCGTGTCTCATCACTAAAGAAAATCATTTGGCCTGCACGACATCCCGTGACAAACCCCACAGATTTCTATCTTTGTGCGGTGTCACTTGCTGCCTGAGTACCATAATTTTACATTGAAAGTCCCAGCACCAATTAAATTCTTGGTTTCTAAGTGGAGTGGAACGACAATAAACCACTTGTAAGTCATTTTGGTCGATCCATCCCTCCGTGGGCAGCAATTTACAACATGATTGGCCTCCGAGAAAATTGCTACTCGTAATTGTGGCACTCAACGGAAGGTTAGAAAGAAAGACTTGTACACAATCTTATCATGTTTCTCAGGAAAACTTCAAAGTGCTTCGTGAAAGATTCATTACTTTGAAGTGCAGTAACTTGTTATGTAGACAAATATTTTGTGCACAGCAAGATCCGAGAACATGATGAATGACTGATTTATCATTTTTTTCTGGTGGTTTTGGTTGAGGGAAGAATATTGACCAGGATCCTGAGCGAACTCTTTACTTCTCTTCAAATAGTGCCACGGGATCTTTAATGTCCATGTCAACCGCAGGAACAGACAGGTAGGCATCGGTTTGACATCTCATCTTAAAAGCAGAACCCCTGACAATGCAACTCTCCCTCAGTACTGAACTGAAGTATCAGGCTAGATTCTGTGCACAAGTCCCAGCATGGGTCTCAAACCCTCATCCTCCTCACTCCAAAGTCACAAGCATGCCGAAATGACCTCTTAGGTCATTTGATTGCACCTATGCCTCTGAATGAAGAGGTTGTGGCTTCAAGCCCCAATCCAAGACTTGAGTACAACTAGGCTGACACTCAAGTGCAGTACTGAGGGAATGGTGCACTGTTGGAGGCGCCGACCTTTGAATAAGACATTTAACAAGGCCCCGTCTCTCTGTCTTGGTGGTTCAGGTCGATTTTAAAAGGCCTCTTGGCACCATTCAAAGCAAGTGCAGGGAGTTCTCCCAGTGTCTTGGCCAACATTCCTTGCTTGACCATGACCTCCAAAGAAAACAGATTAACTGGTCATCCATCTTGTTATTTGCGGGGTCCTGTTGTGCGCAAGCAGCTGCACACCAGTAGTCACTGCACTTCAAAGTAGTTCATTGTATGTGACGTGAATTGAGAGATATAATGTGGTGCAGTATAAATGCAAGTCTTCCTTTCAAAGGCGGAGAGGAGTTACAGTGATAGTGTCAATAAATACTCTGATGATAAAGAGCTCTACAGATCCTAGGCCTTGCTTGGCCTGTTGGAGCGTTATCACCATTTCCCACAGTTGCCTCATTGAACAGCTCATGTTGCATTTCCCACAATCTCCTGTTGAGTAGCCCGTGTCCCCGCTCTGGATTCAGCACGTTATCTTTGAGGTTTCCTCCAGCTGATTATTTGGTCGTGGCTTTATCAAAATAACTTGTTAAAAATGCTTACGCTCCAATCCATCTGCTTCATGTTTATGTCATTCGCGGAATGGGGCAGTGGTGTTCCAGCATTTTTTTTAATGAGATCCATGCAAAGGGAAATAAAATCGCATTAAAAGAGATGCGCTGTTGATTTTACGCTGTCCAGGAACCTGTTTGTTGAAATATATATGAGCTACTGATAGCCAGCGAAACATTTCCTGTAAGGCAGAGGGATTATATAACTGTGGCTCTGTGTGCAGATAGACAATCTTCACTAGTCCCTGTAAATTTTAACCAGGAGCCAGATGAAGATAATTCTATGTTTCTATGTTTCTATAAATCCATTCTCCAATCCTTCAGTCAATGAATAGGCCCAGTACAGGCGGATCAAAGCAACACCTCGCTGGAGCAGCGATAAGGTGAATGCATTGCTGACCTCTGCAAAAAGATGCTATACTCCAAATACATGGTTCAGAGAGACTTGGTAGTAGTTTTAGTAGGGCAATAGAATCTTGCTTAGAAGAGCTTGAAGACCCATTCTGAGGGTCAAGTAATCCAGCAGGACATAAGAACTAAAGATTTTTAAGGGAAAAAGCCATTGGGCTGGATTTTGAATGACCCATGGAGTCGGGTTTGGAGGCGTGTGGGGGGTTAAATTTGCGGGGTCGGGGTTTCCGACCCCATCCTGACTCCATCCCGCCTCCATGCAATTTTGACATAATCAGTCGCGGGGTTCCCGATTCCGTCCCGCCTCCAAGAGGCGGGAGAGGCCATTAAAGCCCTTAACAAGCTCTAAATTGGCTCTGTAAATTGGCTCTGTAATGCGATTTTGAAACGCTGTAGCTAGTTTAACCCTCTTCTGACGTGAAGCACGCCTGGTGTGAAACACTCCAGTGAAAGCTGGCGGGAGCACAAGTGGATAGCTGACTTTCGGCTGCAAGTGCACTATTACAACGGAGATGTGATGAAGGTGGTAGTGGTGCTAGTAGTATTAGGTCTGAACATTGCCTCTGATGCTGCTGCATTGAATGTCTTATGGCAAAAAAAGTCTCTCTCTCTCTCTCTCTCTCTCTCTCTCATTTCTGCATCCAGGTCCACTCACATCATAAGCCAACCCCTCTCTCACCAACAGTCTCTGAGACTAGGCAGTCAGTACTGATGACATCATCAGAGGCAGGTTTCAGACTGAAAACACTAATCAGTTCATGGGTTCCCACATGCTCCAATTTAATTGCCCAATTAAGTGAAAATTGCATCAGGCACCCACATTAATCTGGAGTCGGGGGGGAAACACGAAATGCGGATTACACGACCCCAACCGGACCCCAAGACAAAATCCAGCCCAAAAGGTCCAAACAGCCCATCCCCTGTTGAAAGATAAACCTCACCTTCTCACCATATGTGTCAAATTCTTTCTTCAACTCATTTATGTAGCCTGTTTTAATGAACTCATTCCTTTGGGTGAAACAGTTCCACCTGAACTCCCTCCTATCTCCTAGATTTTAACTTGTAGCCCCAGTAGACTGCTAGATTCACACTGAAAGGACCCACAAGCTCCAGGAATTTCAGCCCTGTTTAAACTGTCCTCTCCAAAAGTCTTCTTGGATAACTTATTTCATAACTGTAATGCTGTTTACATAATAAAGTTACTGCTGTGGCTCAGTGGGCAGCACACTCACCTTCTGAGTCAGAAGGTTGTGGGTTCAAGTCCCACTCCAGGGACTTGAGCACATAAACTCTAGGCTGACACTCCAGTGCAGTGCTGAGGGAGCGCTGCACTGTCGGAGGTGCCGTCTTTCGGATGAGACGTTAAACCGAGGCCCCGTCTGCCCTCTTGGGTGGAAGTAAAAGATCCCATGGCACTCTTTCGAAGAAGAGCAGGGGAGTTAGCCCTGGTATCCTGGCCAATATTTATCCCTCAATCAACATAACAAAAACAGATTATCTGGTCATTGCTGTTTGTGGGAGCTTGCTGTGCGCAAATTGGCTGCCGCGTATCCCACATTACGACAGTGACTACACTCCAAAAGTACTTCATTGGCTGTAAAGTGCTTTGAGACGTCCGGTGGTTGTGAAAGGCGCTACGGAAATGTAAGTCTTTCTTTCTTTTCCCCTAAAACTTCAGTTAGATCACTCAAAGTCTCTTCTTTTCCAAAGAAGATAAGGCCAACTTCCTTAAAATTTCCTCTTAACACAAATCCCTGATATTCGGAATCAGCTGAGAGATTGATCTTACTCTGTCCACTAAGTGTATTTCCTAATGATCAGTATGGAGTGATGGTCGCGGACATCTTCACAGGTCCAGGACCACCTAATCCTCCTGGATGATGATTGGTTTATTGGTAGTGAGACTGAAACTCGGGATAAAACGAGGGAAAGCTAATGGCCTAGTGCAGGAATAAGACAGGCAGATTATAGTATCCCAGGTTTAATCCTTGCTTTGTGCTGAGCTAGTGGGTCTCAGTTGGGGGGTGCTGCAATTGGCCTCAATGACCTCTGGAGGGTAACTTTAAAAAAATCTAGTTGGGGTTCCTGCTGCTCGTTCCTATCCTGCGATTCCTGCTGGAAAGTGCGTGGATATGGACTTTGGGTAAGTACAGAATTGGGCTCGGCTATGATGCTCTTTATGGCTGGCACACAATGTCTAGGAGAAGTAATGAAGGGCTGTTAGCATCCGTGGAGATATAGTGGATGTGAAATTCAGCTAAAGTGGGAGCTACAGATCAGACATGCCATGATCTCATTGAATGGCGGAACAGGCTCAAGGGGCTGAATGGCCTACACCTGTTCCTATGACCCTATGAGTGTTAAACCACCATTATACACCCCACCCGAATTTCCTTTCCATTTTTAAAAAATCATTCTCGTATGTGGGCGTCGCTGGCAAAGCTGGTATTTATTGCCCATCCCCAATTGTCCTTGAGAAGGTGAAGGTGAGCCTTCTTACTCAACACTGTAGTCCGTGCGGTAAAGGTGCTCCCACAATGCTGTTAGGTGGCAAGTTCCAGGATTTTGACCCAGCGACGATTAAGGAATGGCGATATATGTCCCAGTCAGGTGTGTGACTTGGAGGGAGACTTGGAGGTGGTGGGGTTCCTATGCACTTGCTGCCCCTGTCCTAGCTGGTGGAGGTTGCGGGTTTTGGAGGTGCTGCTGAAGAAGCCCTGGCGAGTTGCTGCAGTGCATCCCGTGGATAGTATACACTGAATTCAATGGAAAGAAAATCGGCTGAGGTGTCTAATGGGCGGCCGATCCACTACAGCCTGTTTTGCACCTCCACCGATGTTGAATTTCACCCTCCATGTGAGTCAGTTCCGTCAGGGGAAGAGTCAGAAAGAAAAGCGAAAAATAAAGGCTGAGGGTTGTAATGTAGGATTGCGGTACAATAGTAGATGTGATTATGGTTTAAGGATTAAGGCACACTCTTAGTGGTTCGGAACTGTTCTACACACTTAATCCCATCTCAGAAATGAAATTCTGCTGTAAAGTTAAGGGTATCATAAATAGCAACTGCAAAAAAAAAACTTATTTGTCAAGTTGCTTTTTATTTTAAATGTTTAACTTACCCAAATGAGAGAAGCCATAACACCTTAAGCTGCCCTCATAAATTCAACTCCCAATACTTGGAATCAGCAGGGAGATTGACATCATTCCATGGAGTGCATTTCCTAATGATCAGTGTGGAGTCATGGTTGTGGCAAGTTCCACATGTTCAGAACCATCTAATTGCCCCGGCTGATGAAGACATTCTGAGGGACAATATTATTCTGCGCCTTTCCTCCGAAGCGTCTTTACTTTTTTTATGCTTCGAACAGCAGTCCTGCGTTATGAAAGAGCTCCATCTAACTCACTTTCCCACAATGTCTCCCACCTGTTTCCCAGCTGTCCCATGTTTCCTGGCAGGAGCATTTATTTATTACGGTTCTGCTGCTCACAGCCCTTCATTGTACACAGAGGAAAAGTTCTTGGACTCCGAGTGAAATCCCCCAACAACACCTTCTGCAAGAATTCAAAATATTATTGTTTAAACAGACCTTCCAAAATAAATTCTCTTCAGAATCATTGGCCAACTACAAGCATGAAAGACACCAAGGATTTAAAAAAAAAGTATAATTGCATTAATTGCAGTGACACATCTCTTATGACCTAACACCGCTAATTTTAGTAGCGATAGCTTCTCCTGGGTTTGTACAAAACGTTCCCATGTTATCCTCAGGAATTTTATCATTTGACAGCTCAGCTCTTCTTTATCCTGCCGACACACGATGTGAGATAGTTTGTCCCAGTTATCCCAGGGTCAGAAGGTTATGGCTTTGACACCCCCCCCCCCCCCCCACCCCGCCCAGCCTCTCCAATCAGTGTTTGAGCTCATAACCTAAGTTAGGATTCAGTGTTATAGAGGAGATGCTCTTGGATGTATCATCCTTTGGCTGAGGTATTAAACTCAGGCCCTGTCTGCTTGTTTTGGTGGTTCGTGTGGATGTTAAATAACTCTTGGCACTGCTGGAAGAGCAAGGAGTTCTTCCGGTGCCTGGACCAACATTCCTCCCTCAACCAACACCACCAAAGACAGAATAACTGCTCGCTCATCCCATCACTGTATTGCGGTCACAGAATGGCTCCTGTGTTCACATACATAACAGTCACTGCCCATCAAAAAATAATTTATTGTAGAAAGCACTTTGAGATGTTTTGATGCGAGAAGGTGCTCTCCAACTTCAAGTACTTTTATCTTGTAGCAACAGCAAATTCTGATTTGGACAGAAGGCTTGAAATAACAAGGACATTCATTCTGCTTGGTGCTTGGCCCTTGTTGGTGGAGTAAGTTGGTTTACTTTTGGAGTTGTGGGAAGTTGAGAAGTGCAGGCGATTCTCAAATGTGATTTGTTTTCATGGCCACCTGGGCCTTCAGGAGCGGAAGGATTGGAGGGACATCAACTTCCCAGCATAGGACAGGCAGGAAAAGACCAGCTGGTCCATCAAGCCTGCCCCTTACTCATGATGGCCGGAGCATCGTGACGAGCCACTTTCTCCCTCTCCCCCCTCCACCCCACAGCCATGTAATCTTCTGGGTAGGGCAAACAACCAGAGAAAAACCCATGGCCAATTAAGGAAAAAATGCTCTGGAAAATTCCTCTCCAACCCCCTCAGGCGACCGAAACCACTCCAGGAGATCACATGGACAACTTGTACCCCTCTCTTATTTGCCAGCTCAGGTGTGACATGAGCAGTGGTATAGAAACCAGGTCTGCTACCTGGGATAGAGAGGCAGAAACAATGATGCCTTCAAATTGGTCTCTTTGAGTATTAGCAGTTAAATGTGTAACCCGTTTGTATGACGTTCTTTTGACCGCTAATTAAACTAAGGCCGCGATTTTGCCGACTGACGCGGGTCCGGGGTGGCCGGGGTTGGTGTCGCGGTCCCAGCCCGCTGCCTGCTCCAGCCTGCTCTCTCCAAGAGATTTTACGTTGATTGGGCTTGTTAAGCCCGCCCAGCGAGGTTCCCGGCCAATTAAAAGGAAGCGGGTCTGATGTCGTCATTTGCCGGTTTCCTTAAAGGGGCCATGTCCAAATTGATTTTGACCATTGTGCGGTCAGTGTTCTACAGCATTGAGGTGCTGCAAACACTGACAATCACTGCACAGAGGTGCAGGGCTGCACCCAGGCTCTCCCATGCCTCCCTCCATATGCTCTATGCTTATGGAGGGAGTCACAGGAGGTTCTCTTCCCTTCCAATGGCGGAAGAGACCTCCCCAGGAGACCAACGCAGCCTGGATACTCATTGCACAGGAGGACACAAGCAGGGATGTCATCAGGAGGACCAGGCTG
Organism: Squalus acanthias; assembly: GCA_030390025.1. Taxonomy (NCBI): domain Eukaryota; kingdom Metazoa; phylum Chordata; class Chondrichthyes; order Squaliformes; family Squalidae; genus Squalus; species Squalus acanthias. Next base: position 163,921,643 of record CM059429.1, on the reverse strand, counting down.
CAGTGGCACAAACCTTTCAATGATCCCAGTAGATCACGAAACGTTACTGCAAAGCCACATTCAACCTCATCCTGCTGTGTCACTCATCACATCCCATCACTCTGCCTTCCCTACCCTACTCCTGCTCACCTTTACTCACACCAACTTACCTTGCACCTCCACCCATCCCTCTTTATCTACATTATCACTTCCCCATCTCACTAGCCACCCCTCACACTCACCCTCATCCTAGTGCAATCATACCAACTAACAACACACAAGGGTAGGCACTTGGGTGGTTTAGCCAATGTTCATGTGAAGTTTCTGTTAATGTGCTGTCAAACATTGAAATCTTTATTTTCAACACTTTGCATTCTTGGACAGATTTGTGTGCTCCATTGGAAGTGGCTTAGTGAGTTGCAATGAATGGTGAGACATAATGGTACCCCCCGCAATGCTGATGAGTGTGAAAGGAAATGCGTGGGCATTGAAGGGATGCTTTATGATGTTGCTGTGGGGTATCATGTGCAGCATCAAGTGAAGTAAACGTGGCCATGGTGAGGCCATCCCTGGTGTCCCGGGCAGCAATGTGTTCGGGTGCTGATGCTCTGTGTCCTGTGCAGCATCAGTTGATTGTGGAGAAGGTTGGTGTTGATGTTGGTGCTGCTGGTGTGCCTGGTGCTGCTGGTTTTGGGGCTGATCATGGTGGGATTCTGAGGACCAAGGTGAGATTTTTTCAAGGGCACCGATGCTGATGGAATAGATGGCAGGTGAGGTTAAGATGACAGAAGCGATCTGTCAATGGTGAGAGAGGTTGTTCCAATGAGATGACACTGGATAGAGAGTTTGCTCCAAACACTTGCAATCTGCATAAAGCTCAATCTGTCTTCCAAATGCAGTAAGCAAGAGCTTCTAACCTTGGAAAGTGAAGACCTATGAAATGGGAGTTTTTATAGACCATTTGCAGCTGTCAAGTTAATAAATCATTCCATGCTGACACAACACCCGACCTCCTTACCTGACCTGATCCCCGAGCAACGGAGAAGCCGTTGGCGAACTCTAAAAATCTAAAGGTGAGCTTAAAATAATACTTACTTGCCTCTTAACAATCCAGCTAATGATCTAAATTGCCTCCCCTGCCGCTTGGTGTCGGGTCTGTTCAGCGCTGACTGACCCGACACCTGGGAGACCCTCGTGGAGGCGGGTTGACGGCGGGGTTCCCTGACCCGCGGTCAATCTTTTCCATTTTGACAGCTGACCTGCCTCCGATTCCGCCCTCTCAGCGCCGGTGAAACTCCAGCCTAAGTGCTGATGCATTCACTTTAAATGGGTGAACACATCAGTTAAAATAGCAAACACAGGAACTTCATGCAAACTTGCTATGGGCTGGATTTTCTCAATGGAGACGTGTTGGCGGCGGGACTGCTGCTTGTCGGGTCAATGTCCCGCCTCCATCATCTTCTGGCCAACCAGAGGGATTTTCTCCTGATGGACCTTGTTAAGCCCGCGCTGTGGGCTCAGCAAGCCAATTAGGGAGGAAGTCACTGACAGAGCACGTCAACGTCAGACGTGCTATCTGTCAAGACTCCTTGAAAGAAGAAATGTCAGCGTTTGACAGCTATGTGAAGCTGTCAAACACTGACATTCTCTGTAGTTTGATGAGCACTTGTGTTCAGGACTCATCAAACGTTTCAACTTTGTAGATTTCAGATGACTGTTGGTTCGGAGGATCCAACAGCCAGTCTGTGAAATCTACAAGGAAGATGTCGGGACTCCCGATCCAGGGTGGATGAAGGCTGTAGGCAGAAAACAAGGTAAGTGAACATTTTTTAACACTTATCACTCACCTTGCATACTTACCACTCCACACTTGCACCCATCACTCACCTCTACATCTTACTTCCAGGTGCCTCCGACCCCCGCAGTCCTCCTCCACGTCTCCTCCAACCCGGCGGGGTTCTCCGAGGTCGGGAAGCCTTCACCTGTGAAGGTAAAATGGCACTAATCCTTTTTTCTGCCTGTTAACTACCTGTTAATAGGCAGTTAAAAGGATTTAATCCCTTTCCCGCCTCCAGGAGACGGGACCCGAAGCAGCACATCTTCCCGCCTCCTGGCAAAAGGGCACGGAGGCGGGATGGGGGCGGGTTTGCCATCCGCCCCCACTTTCTGCTACTTTACCGGCAGTCCCGCCTCTATACCCGCCTCCTCGGGGCTGAGAAAATCCAGCCCTAAAATGTTTATACACTAAATATTCCAAAAGCCCAATTTCCAGCCACTAGGGTGGAACCAAACTAACAAAAAAAGGAGAGGGAAAATATAATTAACTGAAAGATGACGAGTTCAGCTACAGCTAAGATTTTTCTCTCTAATAAGTGATGTGCAATTGGAAACAGATTGTAATGCCCTCACTAAACAGGGTCTCCAAAAACTATATTACAGGGCTTTCAGGCAAGAAAATATTGTTCAGATCATAAATTCTTTTAATTGGAACAAGTGTTAGCAGAATATTTAAACATTGCAATATTAAACGTCATATATGGAATTTTCCAGTGGTTTCCAATTTAGGGCGTAGCACTTTTGACATTATTAGCTATGGTCAGCCCTACAGCTGTTTTGCTTTGCCTCCGTGTTAATTGTCTAATTTAAATATTTCATTTTTAGGCCTGACATCTGCAGCAGCACTGGCGTACAGATCGAAATGAGTGTTTCGCCAATGGCAGAGCGAGTTATTAATCCTCTCCAAGTCGGTTACTGGCACAGTTACTACATGGACCAAGGACTGGGTTGAAAAGAAATACTTGCACTTAAAAAATGCTTTATTATATCTCTCAGAAACATCTCAAAGCACTTCACATACAGTGAATTACTTTTGAAGTGCAACAATGCTGTTATGTAGGCAAATATGGCAACCATTTTGCACACAGCAATAAGTCAAACGCCCAGTGGATTAAGGAAGAATGAAATAAAAACAGAAAATGCTGGAAATACTCAGCAGGTCAGGCAGCATCTGTGGTGAGAGATGGTGCAAGGCAAAAGGAGATGGTAATGGGACAAGTTAAGAAACAAAAGATGGCTCTAGATGAAGTGTAAATGGCAATGGCAGAATGAAAGACAGCTGCCATGTGAGAGAGAGAAAAAAAAAAAATAAATGGAAAAAAAAGGATAGGGGCAGAGGTTATGGTCTGAAATTGTTAAACTCTATGTGGAGTCCAGAAGGCTGTAAAGTGCCTAATCGAAAGATGAGGTGCTGTTCCTCGAGCTTACATTGAGCTTCATTGGAACAGTGTAAGAGGCCGAGGACAGTGAGGTCTGAGTGGGAGTGGAGCGGAGAATTAAAGTGACAGGCGACCGGAAGCTCCTTTTTTCAATTTTTTTCCCCCATTTTTTTTCCATTTTTTTTCTCTCTCCCACATGGCAGCTGTCTTTCATTCTGCCATCGCCATTTACACTTCATCTAGAGCCATCCTTTGTTTCTTAACTTGTCCCATTACCATCTCCTTTTGCCTTGCACCATCTCTTAATCTCTCTTAATGTCTCTTAATCTCTTAATGTCTCTTAATCTCTCCTGCCTTCCACCCTATCACAGTCCTTCCCTTTTGTTCGTTCCTCCCCTCCCCCCTTTCCCTGCCCCTACACTTGCTTAAAAACCTGTTCCATCTCCAGCTTTTTCCAGTTCTGACGAAGGGTCATTGACCTGAAACGTTAACTCTGTTTCTCTCTCCACAGATGCTGCCTGACCTGCTGAGTATTTCCAGCATTTTCTGTTTTTATTTCAGATTTCCAGCATCCGCAGCATTTTGCTTTTGTTTTGGGTTAAGGAAGAATGTTGGCTATTGAATTTTTAACCTCTATATGAACTGCTGGAATGGGCACATGATGCTTCACCCGAAGGACAGCATCTTTGACAATCTAATACTTGCTCAGTATTTCCCTAGAGTGCCAGCCTACTTTATGTGCTCAAATTTGTGCGTTCAATCTTCTGAGGCAAAGGTGAGAATGCTACCAACTGAGCTAAGTTGACTCTGGAAGGTCGATTGATACTGGTATAGCTGCAGCAATGAGCAGTTGATGATCCTACCGTCTGCAGTGTTCTCCCTGAATCCCTCCATTTAAATGTACTGTATTGGCTGTAAAGTGCTTTGGGACATCGTGAGATCATGAAAGGCCTGAAAGGGTGGTGGAGGCAGATTCAATCGGCTTTCAAAAGGGAATTGGATAAGTACCTGAAGGAAAAATATTTGGAGTGCTACGGGGAAAGGGCGGAGGGAGTGGGACTAGCTGAAGTGCTCTTGCAGAGAGCCGGCATGGGCTCAACAGGCCGAATGGCCTTCTTCTGTGCTGTAACCATTCTATGATTCTATATAAATGCAAGTCTTTCTTTCTTTCTTTCCTTCCTTCCTTCCTTCCTTCCATTCTTCCTTCCTTTTCTTTCTTTCTTTCTTTCTTTCTTTCTTTCTTTCTTTCTTTCTTTCTTTCTTTCTTTCTTTCTTTCTTTCTTTCTTTCTTTCTTTCCTTCCTTCCTTCCTTCCTTTCTTTCTTTCTTTCTCTCTCACTTTTCTCAAAATCTATGGCTGGAATTTTGCCGGCGCTCAGGGGGCGGGTTTGGAGGCGGGATATCTGGAAAAATCACAAGGATTCACAGCGGGCAGGAAACCCGCTGTCAACCCGCCTCCAATCAATCTTCCCAAGTGTCGGGTCCCCGATTTGCGCATGGACCCGACACCTAGCGGCGGGAAGAGGATTATAGGCTTGTTAAAGGTTGTTAACAGGCAGTTAACAGGCTCTTTTGCAATTTTGACAGTTCTACTTCCGGCTTCCCGACATCCGGACACCACGCCAGGTAAGTGTGGCGTGTTGTGAGTCTGCTGTAATGTTTCTGCTTGATGACAGCTGCAGAAGTGGTGTGAAGGATCCAATGGTACACTGGTGAGTTTCATATGTAAGAAATTGTTGGGAAATTCATTTTTAATGCATTTAGACTTTTCTGTAGGTAACAAGTAGGTAACACCTCATTGGGACAACCTCTCTCACCAGTGACAGATCGCTTCTGTAACCTCACCTGCAGCTGCCAGCTGTTCTAGCCTAAGGAGGGAGTCATTGGAGAGCCTGGGTGCAAGAACTCACCTGTGAACAGTGATTGTCAGTGTTTGCAGCACCTCAATGCTGTCAAACACTGAGAAATGAGCTGTCAAAGAAAAATTGTGCGTGGTCCCTTTAAGAAAACCGACAGATGACGCGTCATCAAATGACGTCATCTGACCGGCTTCTTCTTAATTGGCCGGCAAGCCCGCAGGGCGGGCTTAACAAGGCCAATCGACGTAAAATCATGTCCGTGGCCCGGATGAAGTTGGGGGGCGGGACTGGAACCCGGAATCCAGCTGACCCGAGCTGCTTTGATCGATAAAATCGCGACCTATATCTTTGATCATGCCTTTATTTGCTATCCCTGATCCTTTTCCCACTTCTACTCAGTGCCCAGTTATTTATGTTCCTGTGAAATGCTTTGAGATGCTTTCTCCTGTTAAAGCTACTATTTAAATGCGATGTTGATTCTGTCTCTTGTTTTCAGTCGAAAGTATGTTCTGTGGAGTAAATTTTACAATGTGGTGCCCACAGCGCCGGGATTTGCACAACGGGAGCCCATATTGGGAACTCAGGCATAGCCTATGTGATTAATGAACAGAAAAATGCGTGAGCCACGGATCTAACACACTGACCTTGGCACCCAGATTCCCTGTATGCGTTCCCATTGTAGGAAGCTCTGTGCCAGTAAATCATAACATTTACTACTGCATCATTTTCTGTCTGCTCATAAGCAATTGGGCAGAAAAATCTAAACCTGACGTGTGTTATTGTTTTCTTTCTACTTCCATCCTGGGAATTGTCTTCTGTCACGAAAGGCTTCTTCCACAGAAGATCTATCTGTGTAGCCAGATGTGTTGTGTCACTGTTTTGGAGAAATTAGGTTCCTATATCTGCGAATTCATTGAAGAGCGTCTCCAAAAAATCATTGCTAGGCATCTGGAGCTCATTTTCCTTTATCCAAACATTTCCAAAAAAGAAAAAAGAAATGAGAAGTAGAGATAAATAGGTTTGTTTGACACATCTATTCAAATCATTAAAACAGTACAATATTGCTGCTCACTTTCTCATTCTTATTTCTCAATATAAATTGATTGATGAGAAAATGATTCTTTCTTTCCTCTGGCATCTTGCCATATTGTTCTTTCCAATGAATAATAGATCGCTGAGATTTAGAATTAGTGATAGTTTTCCAGTGAGGGTCCCTTTAAGGTCTACCTTTTTTAAAATATTCATTCCTGGGATATGGGCGTCTCTGGCAATGCCGGCATTTATTGCCCATCCCTAATTACCCTTGAGAAGGTGGTGGTGAGCCGCCTTCTTGAACCGCTGCAGTCTGTGCGGTGAAGGTACTCCCACAGTGCTGTTAGGGAGGGAGTTCCAGGATTTTGACCCAGCGACGATGAAGTAACGGCCGATATACTTCCAAGTCAGGATGGTGTGTGACTTGGAGGGAAACGCGACTGAAATAGGGAACTGTTCAATGTTAATATGACTATCTTATCTGGTAATCTGGGGGTGACGTTGACTTTGGGTGATAGTGTAAAATGGGCGATATCGATTCTTAAACATTTCTCCCGATTTTCATTTCAATTGAAGTCCCCCCTTTTATTTTTCAATAATTGTTTTTAATTGACAAATGAATGTGAAGGACCAAGGTCCGTACTACAGGCATCATGAAGATGAGGTAAATGAGAATGAAGTGATTAGGTGAAGGCAATCTTGAAGATTTTGCAGGGAAGGGAGGACCGAGGGAGTAAAGGAGCTCCACACTTTCGAGGTGCTGGGAAAGAATAAACTAGACGACGACTCTTGATTTCAACACAGTCGGGTTATAAGAAGGAGGAAGAGCTTGTGGGAGGGTGTGTTTGGAGCTTGGGAGAAACAAGAGAGGAAAGTTCAGTGGATAAAATAGAGAGGTCGCACAACACCAGGTTATAGTCCAACAGTTTTATTTGAAATCACAAGCTTTCGGAGTTACAACTCCTTCGTCGGGTGAAGTGAGGAGATACAGAATCGTCAAAGCATATATAGATAGAGAACAATGCATTCTGTATCTCCTCACTTCACCCGACGAAGGAGTTGTAACTCCGAAAGCTTGTGATTTCAAATAAAACTGTTGGACTATAACCTGGTGTTGTGCGACCTCTCAATTTTGTCCACCCCAGTCCAACACCGGCATCTCCGCATCATGATAAAATAGAAACATAGAAATATAGAAAAATAGGAGCAGGAGTCGGCCATTCGGCCCTTCGAGCCTGCTCCGCCATTCAATATGATCATGGCTGATCCTCTATCTCAATACCATATTCCCGCTCTCTCCCCATACCCCTTGATGCCTTTTGTGTCTAGAAATCTATCTATCTCCTTAAATATATTCAGTGACTTGGCCTCCACAGCCTTCTGTAGTAGAGAATTCCACAGGTTCACCACCCTCTGAGTGAAGAAATTTCTCCTCATCTCAGTCCTCAATGTCCTACCCCATATCCTGAGACTGTGACCCCTCGTTCTAGACCCCCCCAGCCAGGGGAAACATCCTGCATCCAGTCTGTCTAGCCCTATCAGAATTTTATATGTTTCAATGAGAACCCCTCTCATTCTTCTAAACTCTAGTGAATACAGGCCTAGTCGACCCAATCTCTCCTCATACGACAGTCCTGCCATCCCAGTAATCAGTCTGGTGAACCTTCGCTGCACTCCCTCTATGGTAAGTATATCCTTAGGTAAGGAGACCAAAACTGCACACAGTACTCCAGGTGTGGTCTCACCAAGGCCCTGTATAACTGTAGCAAGATATCCTTGCTCCTGTACTCAAATCCTCTTGTAATGAAGGCCAATAGAGAAGCAAGCAATGCAGAAATTAAAACACGGAAACAGGCCATTCAGCCCAACCAGGCCATGTTGGTGTTTATCCTCAATATGAGCAGTCTTCCTAATCCCATATACCCACACTGTTCCCATATCCCTTTATCCGCCTTTCCTTCAGTCACCTACCTAACCTATTGTTAAATATTAACATGGGCTCTGCGTCAATTACTAACTATGGTAGAGCACTCCACAGCCTCACAACTATCTCTGTCCTAAATCTCTTACACTTAATCAGGTATCAATGTCCATTAATTCTAGACCCCTTAACTATTGGAAGTGGTCTGTTTCTATCTACTCTGTCCCGTCCCCTTCACAATTTTAAATGCCTCTATCAAATCATCCCATGATCTCCTCTGTTCGAATGAAAACAGTCCCTTTAAGTCTTCCTTTGTATTTATATTTCCTCATATCAGACAGCATCCCGGTGAATCTGTGCTATACCCGTTGTATTACTTCATCATTGTTCCTATAGTCTGGAGCCCAAAACTGTACACTGTACTCCAACTGTACCCAAAGAGTGGTGAGAATGTGGAACTCGCTACCACAGGGAGTGGTTGAAGCGAATAGTATAGATGCATTTAAGGGGAGGCTAGACAAGCATATGAGGGAGAAGGGAATAGAGGGTTATGCTGATAGATTTAGATGAGGAAAGACGGGAGGAGGCTCAAGTGGAGCTTAAACACCGGCATGGACTGGTTGGTCCGAATAGCCTGTTTCTGTGCTGTATATCCTATGTAATGTAGTCTTAGTAAACTTTTACATAGATTCACCATTACATCTCAGCTTTTCCATTCCATACCATTTGCCATAAAGTCCGGTATTCCATTAACTTTTTATGATCTTAGCCACTTGAGGTGCTACTTTTAATGTCTTGTGAGCCTGAATCCCCAAATCTGTCGGCTGTTCCAGATCATCCCGTCATTCCTCCATTATAATAATTATTAATAAGTATAATTATTATGTTCATTTTTTTTACCAAAGTGTATCACCTCACATTTACTGACATTGGGGTAGATTTTGACCTTGTGTTGAGAGTGTAAAACAGGTGCTAGCGAATCGGCAGCCCGTTTTACACCTCTCCACCTTTTTATTTCTATTTGACTTCACTGGAAATAAAAATGGGGAGAGATGTAAAAGGGGCCGCCGATTCGCTATCATCCATTTTATACTATTGAACAAAGTCGAAATCTACCTCATTAAATTCCATCTGCCAATTTTTTTGTCCATTCCATCGTCTTATCGATATCCCCATGGTCCTCATTTGCCATGTCCCCTATTTTAGTATTGCCGACAAATTTGGATGCAACTCCCTCTAGCCCTATATTGCAACAGTGAAAGAGATGGAAGACTAAAGGTCAGAGAACGATTGCTATCAGGTAACATGCTTTTTTTTCCCGTTGTATCTGTCCAAGTATGAGAGAGATGTCAGAAGATCCTGAGATCTGGGAGCAATATTCTAATCATGGATTTACCTGGGCTTTTGCAGAGGGTTAAGAGTTGTTGAAGGGTATTTGACATGAGGAAACTGAGCTTCTTCAAGCCAGCTTTAGCAATGCAGGAGATGTGGGAGTTCCATTTGAGGTCGGAAGCAACAGTCCTTTGACAGTCTAAAAAATTAAGTGGTTTGATGAATAGGAAGTGATCTGGTGCTTTGGAATTCCATGTTTGGGTTGGGCATATGTTTATCTGGAAAGCTGACTGGTATTTTGAGTGGACACGGCAGAAAGAGGCTGAATTAAACTCCTGCGGGACAAAGATCTCGTGTTGTGCTCCGTGGAATTGCATCATTTGTGAAGATAGCCAACATTTAAAAAATATAATTAATATTTATATCATTCCGCTAATGAATTACAGAAATCAGTCATTGTTGCACACATGATGAAGCAAACATTTTTGAATTATGGTGGGAAAACGTATGGTTTTGGTATAGACTGTATAAATATTTGAGTTAACTCGTACAGTCAGCGACATGGCTCATTGTTTTGCAAGGAATAAAAACAACATGTAGCAGCAGGAGAAGGTTGAGGTTCTTGTGAGAAAGCTGCTTTTTCTTTTGTGTGGTTGCAATATTATTTAGTATCTTCCAGACCCCTTGGAAGGTTTATGGTAAATGTCAACTAGTGCTAGGTGGCTTGGAAATGGTGCCAAGCTAAGCAGGATGAATCTCATGCTGTGCGAGTTTAGTAAGATGAATGAACTGGGAACAGACCTCAATAGCCCAGGAACTGCAGTGATTAGTTTACATGACTGATGTGAGGTAATGTGATTATAACTTACTGGTTGGGGATTTTTTAGACTCAGCAATTACCATCTAACTATTGTCTACTGAAAACAAATTCTGCTCTGGGAAAAATAAAAGTGGTCTGGGGAAAATAAAGATTTAATGGCCTAGAATTTTTTACGGGGGTATACTGCACGCGCCTGTTCATGTGACCCAAGGCAGCACGTTAAATTTGAGCTGGGACCTCATTAAAGTAAGTACCGCCGGCAGTGGCAGCATAGTGGTTATGTTACTGGTCTAGTAATCCAAAAGACCTGGACTAATGATCTGAGTAGACATGAGTTCAAATCCCACCCACAGCAGCTGGGGAATTTAAATTCAGTTAAGTAAATAAATCTAGAATAAAAAGCTAGTATCAGTAATGGTGACCATGAAACTACCGGATTGTTGTAAAAACCCATCTGCTTCACTAATGTCCTTTAGGGAAGGAAATCTGCCGTCCTTACCCAGTCTGGCCTGTATGTGACTCCAGACCCACAGCAATGTGGTTGACTCTTAACTGCCCCTCTGAATAGGCCCAGCAAAAAACTGCTACAAAGAACAGCGGTTCAAGAAGGCAGCTCCCCACCACATTCTCAAGGGCAATTAGGGATGGGCAATAAATGCTGGCCATGCCTGCATCCCAGGAACAAATAAATAAAAAAAACCTATCAGCGCTATTCATTGGCTGCATGCCTGTTTTTGTGGGGGGGTGGGGGGGGGAGGCTGGGCTGGAAATTGGGCAGCCAGCACCTCTTAAAGGGGAGGTACACTCTGGCTGCAGGTAACAGGGAAAGCTTCTCAACACAGAAACTGCTGCAAAACTGGCAGACCAGGCATACCACCAGCCCCCCCCCACCCTCCCATGTTCGCTGATGCTGCTTTGAAGTCCCTGGTTCTGGACAGGAGGAGGGAGATCCAGTTCCACAAGGGAGCAGAAAGCCCTCCAGGCAACACCTCCGCTGCCAGTGGGAAGACATCGCTGAGGAGGCCAATGCCAGGAGCTATAGCTCCAAAGATATGGCTGCAATGCCGCAAAAAGTTCAATGACCTCACCAGAGTTATCGAGTTAAGAATAGTGTTCTCTTGCGCCTCCACCACCTCCAGCCTCACTACTCACAGTGCTCTCCTCCCCCGCTTTGCTTCACTCTCCTATGATCGCTGCACCACTCTTCACTACACCTCCTTCTTCTCATACACACGCACTCTATTGCAAGCCCCACTTCCCCATACCTCACATCTTACACAGACCACAAGAGATCCCGAAGATTTTTGCCGGGAAATGGCTACTTTAAAAAGTGAAAGTGATTTAAATGCTGGTTTTCTTTGGCCTGGAATGGCCTTTGAGGACCTCAGGCAGAGCGACCACGTGCCGCTTCCAAAGGCGGATTGGAGAGGGTGCCACATGTAGGTGCTGGTGGCCCATCCCGAACATGGAAATGACTCTGTCCCTGCGGTTTGGGATGGGGTTCGTAGCCTTGTGTGTGGGCATACTGGGGTTCCTTTCCACTACATTAAAGCCCGCGGAATGGCACTACTGGAATTTCAGGTCCATTGAATTTGAAAACACGGAGGCCATTCAGCCCATCGCCCTCGTACCAGCTCTCTGAAAATGCTATCCACTTAGTCCCATTCCCTGGCGCTTTCACCAAACCCTTTCAATTTATTCTTTTTCAAATACTTGTCCAATTCCCTTTTAAATAACTCTGGTGAGGTCATAACAGTTATTATGGATTCCATATTACATATTCCATATTTCAATAACCTTTTGCATAAAAACATTCTCCTAACCTCTCCCTGCATTCTTGTGGTGGTGATCTGAAATTTATGCCCTCGAGAGACTGACTCACCAACCAGTGGAAACAGTTTTTCCCGATCAACTTTATCAAAATCTCTAATAATTGTGAACACTTGTATTAGATATTCTAATGAAAAGAGCCCAGTTTCTCAAGTTTCTTCTTAGAACTAAAACCTCTCATTCCTGATATACGAAACATATGAAAAATGATGGGCAGGGAAAGACTAGCTGGTCCATCAAGCCTGCCCCACAATATCATCTTAGTGAATCTCTTCTGCACCTTCTCCATGCCCTTGACATCCTTCCTAAAGTAAAGCGCCCAAAGGTTTAGCATTGCCTCAGTGCTTTTGTACTCTATACCGTTATTTATAAAACCTAGGATCCATATGCTTGTCTAACTGCTTTATCAACATGTTCTCCCACTTTTAAAGATTTGCATAACCGATCCCCTAAATCTGTCTACTCCTCTACACTTAGAATGGAAAAATCCTATGTAAACACTTGCCTGTCACGTTATAGTGACAGGCCTTCTCTCTGAGTTTAATGCACAGTCAGAGAGTGAGCCAGAACTTGTTTGTAAGCCACCCCTCCCTACATATAGTGATGGAAAAGCTCAGAAACCTGTGAGGTAACAGAATTCTTAAATTATAAAACAAGGAAACCATGAACTTTCTGGACTTTATTCTGCGGTAAATAATGTAAATACAAGGGGATGTTTATGAAACGTATGGTACGTTTATTTTCTGTTCCTCACCACCACCCCCCCCCCCACCCCCCCGCAGCAAGCATCCCCCCCACCACCCCTGCGTTAATCTTCTCAAAATAATACAGGAAGCCATCAAGATTTTATGAGCTAATTTTACTGAATGTAGCACAATTTAGGCGACTGTATTTAATGGTTGTTAAAACAATGCCAGATTTCAAAGCTGAGACTTTATATTTTGTAATGTATTCTAAAAATACCTACCTTTTATGCTGAGACCTCAGTAAGGATTGTTGGTACAGTATAAATAGATTTATTTATGTAACTGTGGTACCCATTTATCAAAAAGAAATTGGTTAATGCTTACGATTAGATTAGATGCTGAGAGGTTGTTTTCCCTGGCTGGAGTGTCTAGAACTCGGGGGCATAATCTCAGGATAAGGGGTCGGCCATTTAAGACTGAGATGAGGAGGAATTTCTTCACTCAGAGGGTTGTGAATCAATGGAATTCTCTGCCCCAGAGGGCTGTGAATGCTGAGTCATTGAGTATATTCAAGGCTGAGATCGATAGATTTTTGGACTCCAGGGGAATCAAGGGATATGGGGATCAGGCGGGAAAGTGGGGTTGAGGTCGATGATCAGCCATGATCTTATTGAATGGGAGAGCAGGCTTGAGGGGCCTTTTATGTTCTTATATGTTCTTATGTGTTAAAATAGCATAGACAGAAACTATGCCAATCAGAATATATATTTTATATACCAATTTTAAAATTTTCATCCTTGATTTATAATCTCTCCATTGCCCCACCCTCCTTATTTCTGTAACTTCCACCAGCTCTACAACCAATGTTCCCTCCTATTTTTTTTTTGGTATGCACTGTCCCTTTAACTGGCTGCGCGGCCCATTCAAATTTTCGCGCATCCGCAATTTCTCCCATATAAAAGCCGGTGCGTGGCTAAGCGGGACATCCAGACTGCTGCGCGGTCGCGGGAACGTTACCTAAAACCCTCTGAGATCTCTGCGTACTCCAGTTCTGGCCTCTTGCGCAACCCCGATTTCCTTCGCTCCACCATTGGTGGCTGTGACTTCAGCTGTCTCGGCCCATGGTCAGGTCTGGAAATACCCTCCCTAAACCTCTCCACCTCTCTACCTCTCTCTCCTTCTTTAAGTCGATCCTTCAACCCTACCTCTTCGACCAGAGGAACAGGCTCGAAGGGCTGAATGGTTTACTCCTGTTCCTATGTTCCACCTGTCCTGATATGTTGCTCGGTGTCAAATTTTGATTGATAACACTCCTGTGAAGAGCCTTCGGACGTTTTTACTACATTAAAGGCGCTATATAAATGCAAGTTGTTGTTGTTTAATATCTGGTAACCAATAAAAACCACTTACTTCACTGTCTCTAAAGAGGTCTCACAAACTTCTTTCCAATTTCTTTCATGCCTACCTATTTCCACATTCTGGACCCCCTCCGCCCCCACCCCCCCGCCGCCTCTCCTTGCAACAGCTGACTGACTGTGAGCAATTCCTTGGGAGATATATACAGAATATTGACCCAGGAACTGGTTTGTAGGCTGGGGAGAAAAGGGTGCTGGGAACAATCCCTACGCCGGAGCAGGTAGGCCCAAGGCCCACCCAATATTGGGCCTTGGGCCTCATTTAGATGAGGTCGGCCAGCTGCAGACACCTGCTGGTCGTCCCCAGGTAGCTTGCCGGCAAAGAAGATTGCAATTTCGAGCCGCTGCATCGCCGGCAGCGACCCTCAGTTTGGTCCTGGGAGAAGGGGGGAAGCGAACGGGAGCTGGGTAGTGACAATTGGAGAGGGAGGAGGGACAGCGATCAGGAGAGGGAGAGAGCGAGTGGGGTAGTGATTGCGGGGGCGGGGGCGGGTGCAGTGATCAGGAGCCAGGCAGCGGTCTCCGGAGCTGCAGTGGAGCTGGTAGGACCACTTCTATGTTCATACCAATATGGTGGGCAGCGCGCACACTTTCTTTCAGGATGTGCGCGTGCCTGCCATATTGGACGCCCGTAAAACGAGTGCAGTGTCATCAAATTTCTAGGCCATCGTGTCGAGCGAGTGCTTGTCACATTCAAGATGTTACGTGTCAAAATGTCGTACTTTGCCACTGATGCCTACAATCTTTTACAAACGGCCAGTAATGTCACGCTGGCTTCTTCTGATCTGGAGCCAAAAGTCTGCAAACAACTACACGTGTCTTCAAATTGGCCTCAGGAGTTTACAAGGAGCTCTCATTACCCGGACAAACGCAAAATACTGCAGGTGCTGGAAATCTGAAATAAAAGCAAAAAATGCTGGAAACACTCAGCAGGTCAGGCAGCATCTGTGGAGGGAGAAACAGAGTTAACGTTTCAGGTCGATGACCTTTCGTCAGAACTGGACAAAGTTACAGATGTCATAGAGTCATAAAAGGTTTTAAGCAAGGGCAGGGGCAGGGAAAGGGGGGAGGGGAGGAAAGAACAAAAGGGAAGGTCTGTGATAGGATGGAAGGCAGGAGAGATTAAATGACAAAAGGGATGATAGTACAAAGCAAAAGGAGATGGTAATGGGACAAGTAAAGAAACAAAAGATGGGTCTAGATGAGGTGCAAATGGCAATGGCAGAATCATCAACAGCTGCCATGTGAAAAAATAGGGGCAGAGGTTATGATCTGAAATTGTTGAACTCGATGTTGAGTCCAGAAGGCTGTAAAGTGCCTAATCGAGAGATGAGGTGCTGTTCCTCGAGCTTACGTTGAGCTTCGTTGGAACAGTGTAAGAGGCCGAGGATGGAGAGATCAGAGTGGGAGTGGAGCGGAGAATTAAAGTGACAGGCGACCGGAAGCTCAGGGTCATGCTTGCGGACTGAACAGAGGTGTTCCGCAAAGCGGTCACTCAATCTGCGTTTGGTCTCCCCAATGTAGAGGAGACCGCATCGTGAGCAGCGAATACAGTATACTAAATTGCAAGAAGTACAAGTAAATAGCTGTTTCACCTGGAAGGAGAGTTTGGTGTCCTAAACGGTGGGAAGGGAGGAGGTAAAAGGGCAGGTGTTGCATCTCCTGCGCTTGCACGGGAAGGTGCCGTGGGAAGGGGAGGGGGTGTTGAGGGTGATTGAGCAGTGGACCAGGGTGTCGCGGAGGGAGCG
The DNA here is from genome assembly GCA_030390025.1 of Squalus acanthias. NCBI lineage: Eukaryota > Metazoa > Chordata > Chondrichthyes > Squaliformes > Squalidae > Squalus > Squalus acanthias. Next base: position 163,905,807 of record CM059429.1, on the reverse strand, counting down.
GTCCCTTCAGAATGCTGAAAGTGGAGGGGAAGATGTGTTTGGTGGTGGGATCACACTGGAAGTGGAGGAAATTACTCTCATTACATGTATCTGCCTGCTGAGATCTCTTCCCTAAAGGGAATTCATGGGCAGTGGTCTTAAAAAGGACTGGCATCCTCCTCACCCTCAGATGGTGCACGGTTTGAAACCTGCTCTGGGCAGTCCCGGTGAGTTGAGATCGCAGCGCCTTCTCTGACTGCTAGGTTGACAGGTTGAGCGGGAACTCATGTCCGGTGTGGATAGCCACTCCTTCATTGTATGGATTGTGGGAGCCCATAAAACCTTGCCGCCCTAGAGGACTATCGACTGGTATAAAGATGGATATGGCCATGGAATGAGTGTTGATGTCACGGCCTGTCAGACTGTTGATCAGTCTGTGAGTCCTTCCACTACTCACACCATTCTCCAAGAGAAGAGTGTGAAGATACAAAAACAACAGCAACCAACTACATTCCCCTCCCTGGATGCTGTCTCAGGTTGAACCAGACTGTTTGGAACCTCAGCGTCCTATTTGATCCCAAGCTCTGTAGCATAAGAATGAGGAAGGAAGCATTGCTGGATCTGGTTCTGGGGAATGAGGTGGGTCAAGTGGAGCAAGTATCAGTAGGGGAACATTTAGGGAACAGTGATCATAATATCATAATGTTTAGATTAGCTATGGAAAAGGACAGGGAGCGATCTAGAGAAAAATACTTAATTGGAGGAAGGCCAAATTCAGTGGGTTGAGAACGGATCTGGCCCAGGTAAATTGGAATCAAAGATTGGCAGGCAAAACAGTAATTGAACAATGGGCTTCCTTTAAAGAGGAGATGGTTCGGATACAGTCAAGGTACATTCCCATGAGGGAACTAAAGCCAGAGCTCCCTGGATGATGAAAAAGATCTGGCCGGAATTTTGCAGATGGGATCGGTGGCGGGAACCCACTGTCAAATCGTGCACATTTGCCTTTCCCGATGTTGGGTCTGCCAGCGCTGAGCAGACCCGACAGGCAGCTGCGGGGGAGCCAATTTAAATTATTAGTGGCTTGCTTACAGCCACTTAACAATGGTTTTAAACTTACCTTTTGAATTTGACAGCTCGCCCACCAGTTTCACGCTGTTGCTAGACCACGTCTGTGAAGCTGAGGCGGGAGGTCAGCGGCCATTGAATCAGCTGATGAGTTGACAGCTTCAAATGTCAAGTCAAAGCTCCCACCTTACAGAGATATCTTCCCTCAGCCACAAGCTCTTTCTCACTACATTTCCACAACAGAGTCACCATGCTGCAAGTCTTTACACAAGTCTCCATCCAGTCTGACCTCATTACCTCTATCACCATTGACAGATCGCTTCTGTCATCTCTACTTCACCTGCCATCTATTCCATCAGCATGGGTGCCCTTTATACTCACTCACCTTGGTCCTCAGAATCCCACCACGATCAGCCCCAACACCAGCAGCACCAGGCACACCAGCAGCACCAACAACAACACCAACCTTCTCCACAATCACCTGACGGTGCACAGGACACAGGGCATCAGCACCTGACCATATTGCTGCCCGGGAGGCCAGGGATGGCCTCACCATGGCCAGATTTACTTCACTTGATGCTGTACACCCTGGCTGCCACAAGATGTGCCAGGATGGCACCACCCCACACCAACACCATAAAACATCCCTACAATGCCCAAGCCATTCGTTTTACACTCATCACCATTGCGGGGGGTACTGTTATATTTCACCATTCACTGCAACTCACTAAGCCACTTCCAAAGGTGCACACAAATGTGTCCAAGAATGCAAAGTGTTGAAAATAAAGGTTTCAATGTGTGACAACACATTAACAGAAACTTTACATGAACATTTCATAAAACACCCAAGTGCCTATCCTTGTGTGTTGTTAGTTGGTATGATTGCACTAGGATGAGGGTGAGTGTGAGGGGTGGCTAGTGAGATGGGGAAGTGATAATGTAGATAGAGAGGGATGGGTGGAGGTGCAAGGTTAGTTGGTGTGAGTAAGGATGTGCAGGAGTAGGGTAGGGAAGGCAGAGTGATCGGGATGTGATGAGAGGCACAGCAGGATGAGGTTGAGAGTGGCTTTGTACTAATGTTTCGTGATCTACTGAGATCATTGAAACATTTGCGGCACTGCACCCAGGTCCTCCTGACCACATGCCTGCTTGTGCCCTCCTCTGCAATGTGCAACCAGGCTGTGTTGATCTCCTGGGGAGGTTTTTTCCGCCCATTGGAAGGGAACAGGACCTCCCTGCGTGCTGTGACTCCCTCCATAAGCATATGGAGGGAGTCATGGGAGAGCCTGGGTGCATCCCTGCACCTCTGTGCAGTGCTTGTCAGTGTTTGGAGCACCTCAGTGCTGTAGAACACTGACAGCAGAAATGTCAAAATAAATTTGGACATGGTCCCTTTAAGGAAATTGGCTGATGACACGTCATCAAATGACGTCACCAGATCCGCTTCCTCTAATTGGCTGGGAAATGCGCTGGGCGGGCTTAACAAGCCCAATCAGGGGAAAGTCATGTCGGACAGCGGGATGGAGTCAGCAGTTGAGCCGGGACCCACCACCAACGCCTCCCGCCATGGACCCGCCAAGGTCAGCAAAATCGCAGCCAAGGAGTAAGATGAAGCAGAAAGAGAGCGCGTATGGCAGATGTCAGGTTGAGAATATAAGTGAGATCCAGGCTGAATATAGAAAGCTCAGAGGGGAAGTGAAAAAGAAATTAAGAGGGGTAAAGAGAGAGTATGAGAATAGATTGGCAGCTAACATAAAAGGGAATCCAAAAGTCTTCTATAGGCATATAAATAGTAAACGGGTAGTAAGAGGAGGGGTGGGACTGATTAGGGACCAAAAAGGAGACCTAAGCATAGAGGCAGTGGGCATGGCTGAGGTACTAAATGAGTACTTTGCATCTGTCTTTACCAAGGAAGAAGATGCTGCCAAAGTCATAGTGAAAGAGGAGGTAGTTGAGATACTGGATGGGCTAAAAATTGATTAAGAGGAGGTACTAGAAAGGCTGGCTGTACTTAAAGTAGGTACGTCACCAGGACCGGATGGGATGCATCCTAGGATGCTGAGGGAAGTTGAGGAAATCACGGAGGTACTAACCATAATATTCCAATCCTCCTTAGATATGGGGGTGGTGCCAGAGGACTGGAGAATTGCAAATGTTACACCCTTGTTCAAAAAAGGGTGTAAAGATAAACCCAGCAACTATAGGCCAGTCAGTTTAACCTCGGTAGTGGGGAAGCTTTTAGAAACGATAATCAGGGACAAAATTAACAGTCACTTGCACAAGTGTGGATTAATTAAGAAAAGCCAGCATGGATTTGTTAAAGGCAAATTATGTTTAACTAACTTGATTGAGTTTTTTGATGAGGTAACATAGAGGGTTGATGAGGGCGATGCGGTTGATGTGGTGTACATGGACTTACAAAATGCGTTTGATAAAGTGCCACATAATAGGCTTGCCAGCAAAGTTGAAGCCCATGAAATAAAAGGGACAGTGGCAGTATGGATACAGAATTGGCTAAGTGACAGGAAACAGAGAGTAGTGGTGAACGGTTGTTTATAGGACTGGAGGCAGGTATACAGTGGTGTTCCCCAGGGGACGGTACTGGGACCACTGCTTTTTTGATATATACTAATGACTTGGACTTGGGTGTACAGGGCACTATTTCAAAATTTGCAGATGACACAAAACTTGGAAGTATAGTGAACAGTGAGGAGGATAGTGATAGACTTCAAGAGGACATAGACAGGCTGGTGGAATGGGCGGACACGTGGCAGATTAAATTTAATGCAGAAAAGGGAATTCAGAAGAAACTTCTTTACCCAGAGAGTAGTGAGGATGTGGAACTCGCTACCACAGGGAGTGGTTGAAGCGAATAGTATAGTTGCATTTAAGGGGCCGTTAGATAAGCATATGAGGGAGAAGGGAATAGAGGGTTATGCTGATAGAGTTCGATGAGGAAAGACTGGAGGAGGCTCACGGGTACAGGACATCCCTCCTTCTCGGGACCTCCTCCACCAGGACCCCCAGTGCCGCATCCGAGAACCTGTGCTCCCTCTCCCTCGGTCCCTGCAACGTGCTGCTATGTGCCAGCCAGAGCACTCCACGTCTTCAGTGAAAGTGGGTGCGAGGAGCCCACATGTATTGCTCCACGAAAATTGTGTCTAATTAGCACTTGAGTGCTAAACCTACAGGTGTCTGTTTAGCACCTCCAGGCAAGTTTAAATTATGGTAATCAGCAGTTTTGACCAAAATTGACTGCTAAATCCAGACATTCAAACAGGCTAGTCTTATTGGCACTGCTTTTAGCACCCGGTTTCACCTCCAGTGCAGTGCTGAGGGAGCGCTGCACTGTTGGAGGTGCCGTCTTTCAGATGAGACGTTAAACCGAGGCCCCGTCCGCTCTCTCAGGTGGATGCAAAAGATCCCATGGCACTATTTCGAAGAAGAGCAGGGAGTTATCCCCGGTGTCCTGGCCAATATTTATCGCACAACCAACATAACAAAAACAGATTATCTGGTCATTATCACATTGCTGTTTGTGGGAGCTTGCTGTGCGCAAATTGGCTGCCATGTTTCCCACATTACAACAGTGACTACACTCCAAATGTACTTCATTGGCTGTAAAGCGCTTTGAGACGTCCGGTGGTCGTGAAAGGTGCTATATAAATGCAAGTCTTTCTTTCTTTGGCCAAAATTACCCCCTAAATTTATGCAAAGTCTGCCAACTGTGTACTATATGGTCTTCCTCTTATACCCACATAATTCTTCTCACTTTGTTACTCTTCTTCTAGTATCAGTCCACTAGCGAAGATGGTTTGTCAAGCTAATGACTTTTAATTAGGGATTAGGGATTAGTGAAGGGATCAGTGATGCTCATCTGATAGTGAAGTATTAAAGTGAAGCAGGGCTGGAATAGTTACTGTGGAAGGTTTATTACCTTTGCGTGAGGCTTCCAAAAGTGTGCGACTAGGGTTCATCGATATCAGAGGTAGGGTGTTGGCCTGGGTTCCAATGTCCGACCCTATCGATCATGGTTGCATTTTTCGACATAGCAGTCACAGCGCTTCAAATGCAATTCAGTGAAGACTTTCGAAACATTTCTAAGAGGAGGGACGAGGTGCCACATAAATGCAAGTCTTTTCTTTCCACATTCGCAAAGCTTGCTCTGCCACTCACTGACAAGGCTTACACATGATGAACAGCCACATCTCAGCACAAATCAGCAACTTCAGCAGATGGGGGAGGGAAATTGGGAAAAAAAAATAAAGGTGGTCAAGTGGTTCCAAAACTAGGCACTGTGCTTTTTAGCAAATAAGAATAGTGCGCACCGTAGTGTCCGATCCCATGAGCATCTGGTTACCCTTATAGTTCTAGGAACACGTGCGAGCAGCATGTAGGGATGGGCAATAAATGCTGGCATTGCCAGCGACGCCCACATCCCATAAAAACGAATTAAAAAAAAAAGCCCTTTCCCTCTGAGAAGTGCCTCCAAAGACATGTAGGCCTAGAAATTTGTCTCGGGCTCTGGCGCAATACAGGCGGTTTCGGATCGGCCGCCCGTCACTGACTGCAATGGAACTGAATATCAGGTGCTGCGTATAACGGGTGACCGATCCGACACCGCCCGTTTTGCGCTGCCGTCCGCGACGAATTTCGAAGCCGTAGTATTTCTCAAAAAGCCCCCTTTCAACAGAACAAGGCAACAACGTGACTGCTGTGTGCGCCAGCGTCACGCACAGCAAAATGGTAACGGGAAAATGACTTGGGATCCCTGAGCTTGCTCTTTGTGCCATCTGTTAATTAAGGGGTGGGGTGGATGGTTAGGATCGGCACTTCTCCAAGTACCTATGACTGAGTACAATGTAACTTTTCTGGCGGGTTTCCCCAGGAGATTTAAAGATTGTTACAACAATCACTCTTTGTGCTGTATCCTAAATAGATTGAAAAAAAAAACCCTGCAGTTTGTCTTAAATTGAAGTACAAGAGGATTGTCTTCACTTCAAAGTCTGGCCCCATGAGTTTTCAATTCAGGGCAGTATTTCCACAGAAATGTGCTGCTCACTGCGGAAACAAGAAACGATACACAATTATCTTGTGGTTGGATTTGTCTGAGTGGGATGATAATACTGCATGAAATTTCCTGACTTATTATCATTATGATTCAAAAAAGCCATTTGAAAATGATGACTTCGCGGGGAGCCATCTGTCCAGTCGCGACCTTAGGCATGCAAGCTCCGACAGCCTGCACATATTTGAAATCAAGTTCATCTGATGGTATTGCCATTGCGTGGGGGAAGAACGAGAAATTATGGTAAGAAATAAGGCCATTCAGTTGCTCAGGTCCCTCAGAGCAGGATGCATTGTCAGGATGTCCTTCACTGCTCCTGAGGAAAGCTGTGAGGTGCAAGCATTCCAGACCACTCGTGCAGTGTCTACTAGCCCCATGGAGGAGAATGTACAATGAATGGCATTGCAGACCATCTTGCACTCTTCACAAGATGGAGCTGGGTGTTGATGAGCAGGTGATCCAGTCCTCGCTCCTGGAGTAGGTTGCAGGTCCCATACCTGATTATGCTCCCTCTTGGAAGCCTGATGACGAGGCTATGGGTCCTGGTCTGTCCTGACCTCCCCTTAGATTAGTGGTTTCAAACTTCTTTGCGTGATAGCCCCCATTACAGATATTGCCGATGGCCTGCCCTAATTTCCAAAAGATGGTGTCAGCAACCGAAAGAAAGAAAGAAAGACTTGCATTTATATAACGCCTTTCACGACCACCGGACGTCTCAAAGCGCTTCACAGCAAATGAAGTACTTTTGAAGTGGAGTCACTGTTGTAATGTAGGAAATTTACAACAACCTAAAGGAAAACAGTTGCAGAAAACATTTATTAATGTACGGCAACAGAACAAAATATGCTAGTACGCCAACAAATACAGGAAAAAATATAGAATGTAGAATTCTTGACATACTGTGCTTCATGGGCCCCAAGGGATGTTGTTGCCTCCATTCTATTGGTCCTTCAATGGGCTGGATACTGGTTGCATACACTAAGCTTGTATTCCCTTGAGTATAGAAGATTAAGGAGTGATGTAATTGAGGTGTTTGAGATGATTAAAGGAGTTGATTGGGGAGGCAGAGGGAAACTTCTCTCCTGAAGGCACTGGCTCACACCAGGGTACGTCTCCGCAAGCTGCCAACAAGGGCACAACAGAGCACAAGATGGGCTTGCACGGCACCACTGATATAAGATGTCTAACTAACTATGTAACATATTCATTTAACTATGTAAATTCGCAGTGACCCTACCGTCCCAATTCCGGGCCTGAAGTGTTTAAGATATGATTAAAGGATTTGATAGGGTCGATAGAGAGAAACTATTTGCTCTGGTGGGGAAGGTCCAGAACAAAGGGGCATAACCTTAAAATTAGAGCTAGGCCATTCAGGAAGCACTTCTTCACACAAAGGGTAGTGGAAATCTATAACTCTCTCCCCTAAAAAGCTGCTGAGGCTGGGGGTCAATTGAAAATTGCAAAACTGAGATTGATAGATTTTTGTTAGGCAAGGGTATTAAGGGTTACGTAGCCAAGTTAAGATACAGATCAGCCATGATCTAATTGAATGGCGGAACAGACTCGAGGGGCTGAATGGCCTCCTCCTGTTCCTATGTTCCTATATATTGGGACTGGCAGCACACTTTAAAAGTAAGATCGGAAGAGTGCTGATCATGGTTTTCTTTGTTCTTGCCACTTGAACATTAATCTATTGGCACAAGAGTCAAAGGAATGGAAGTTTGTTTAGGCCCATGGTCAGGCCTGATATGGGAGCGCGTGCCAGAAACCGGAATCCCAAGGCTCACCTAAACTTGGGTCTTCATAGAATCATAGAAATTTACGGCACAGAAGGAGGCCATTTGGCCCATCGTGTCTTGTGCCAGTCGAAAAAGAGTTATCCAGCCTAATCCCACTTTCCAGCTCTTGGTCCATAGCCTTGTAGGTTATGGCACTTCAAGTGCATATCCAAGTACTTTTTAAATGTGATGAGGGTCTCTGCCTCTACCACCCTTTCAGGCAGTGAGTTCCAGACCCCCACCACTCTCTGGGTGAAAAAGTTTCTCCTCAACTCCCCTCTAATCCTTCTACCAATTACTTTAAATCTATGCCCCCTGGTTATTGACCCTTCTGCTAAGGGAAATATGTCCTTCCTATCCACTCTGTCTAGGCCCCTCATAATTTTATACACCTCAATTAAATCTCCCCTCAGTCTTCTCAGTTCCAAGGAAAACAACAGAGCTAAGATTCTCTACTCCTGGCAACATCCTTGTAAATCTCTGTACCCTCTCTAGTGCAATCACATCTTTCCTGTAATGTGGTGACCAGAACTGTACCCAGTACGCTAGCTGTGGCCTAACTAGTGTTTTATACAGTTCTAGCATAGCCTCCCTGCTCTTATATTCTATTGAGAGGTCGCACAACACCAGGTTATAGTCCAACAGTTTTATTTGAAATCACAAGCTTTCGGAACTATCGCTCCTTCCTCAGGTGAAGTAAATTGGATACAGAATCGTCAGAGCATATATAGATGGAAAAAAAAGCATGTGTACTTTACAATTGCAGACCAATAAATTAAATCATCCTGACTATCTGCCGAGGTGTGATAAAGTTAATTAAGTCAGCCAGGAAGGTACCACATCAAAAGACATAGCAAGATACAACTGAGACAATGAGGTGAAGTCGCAGGGGTTCTAACGTGTCAAAAGCTGCCGTCTGTATGTAAAACGAAAAGCTTTAAAAAAAAAGAATTTACTTTTTTACTGGGAAAATTTTTACTTTTTTACTGGGAATCACATCTGTGAACAAGCTAACGACGACTCGAGTCCGGATCACGTCATGTATCGTGACATAAACCCAAGATCCCGATTGAGACCGTCTTCATGAGTGCAGAACTTGGCTATCAGTTTCTGCTCGATGATTTTGCGTTGTCGTGTGTTTCTAAGGTTGCCTTGGAGAACGCTTACCCGCAGATCCGAGGCTGAATGTCCTTGACTGCTGAAGTGTTCCCCGACTGGGAGGTAACAATCCTGCCTGGCGATTGTTGCACGGTGCTCGTTCATACGTTGTCTCAGTGTCTGCATGGTCTCGCCGATGTACCATGCCGCGGTGCATTCTTTCCTGCAACGTATGAGGTAGACAACGTTGGCCGAGTCACATGAGTATGTACCATGTACCTGGTGGGTAGTGTCCTCACGTGTGATGGTGGTATCTGTGTTGATGATCTGGCATGTCTTGCAGAGTTTGCCATGGCAGGGTTGTGTGGTGTCGTGGTCGCTGTTATCCTGAAAGCTGGGTAATTTGCTGCGAACGATGGTACTTCTGAGGTTAGGCGGCTGTTTGAAGGCAAGTAGTGGAGGCGTGGGGATGGCCTTAGCGAGGTGTTTGTCGTCATCGATGACATGTTGAAGGCTGCGAAGAACATGTCGTAGTTTCTCCGCTCCGGGGAAGTACTGGACGACGTAGGGTACCCTGTTGGTTGTGTCCCGTGTTTGCCTTCTGAGGAGGTCTATGCGATTTTTCGCTGTGGCCCGTCGGAACTGTCGATCGATGAGTCGAGCGTCATATCCCGTTCTTACGAGGGCGTTTTTCAGCGTCCGTAGGTGTCCATCGCGTTCCTCCTCGTCTGAGCAGATCCTGTGTATTCGCAGGGCTTGTCCATAGGGGATGGCTTCTTTAACATGGTTAGGGTGGAAGCTGGAGAAGTGGAGCATCGTGAGGTTGTCCGTGGGCTTGCGGTAGAGTGAAGTGCTGAGGTGTCCGTCTTTGATGGAGATTCGTGTGTCCAGGAATGAGACCGATTCTGAGGAGTAGTCCATGCAGACACTGAGACAACGTATGAACGAGCACCGTGCAACAATCGCCAGGCAGGATTGTTACCTCCCAGTCGGGGAACACTTCAGCAGTCAAGGACATTCAGCCTCGGATCTGCGGGTAAGCGTTCTCCAAGGCAACCTTAGAAACACACGACAACGCAAAATCATCGAGCAGAAACTGATAGCCAAGTTCTGCACTCATGAAGACGGTCTCAATCGGGATCTTGGGTTTATGTCACGATACATGACGTGATCCGGACTCGAGTCGTCGTTAGCTTGTTCACAGATGTGATTCCCAGTAAAAAAGTAAAAATTTTCCCAGTAAAAAAGTAAATTCTTTTTTTTTAAAGCTTTTCGCTTTACATACAGACGGCAGCTTTTGACACGTTAGAACCCCTGCGACTTCACCTCATTGTCTCAGTTGTATCTTGCTATGTCTTTTGATGTGGTACCTTCCTGGCTGACTTAATTAACTTTATCACACCTCGGCAGATAGTCAGGATGATTTAATTTATTGGTCTGCAATTGTAAAGTACACATGCTTTTTTTTCCATCTATATATGCTCTGACGATTCTGTATCCAATTTACTTCACCTGAGGAAGGAGCGATAGTTCCGAAAGCTTGTGATTTCAAATAAAACTGTTGGACTATAACCTGGTGTTGTGCGACCTCTCAATTTTGTCCACCCCAGTCCAACACCGGCATCTCCGCATCATGACTTATATTCTATGCCTCGGCTAATAAAGGAAAGTATCCCATCTGCCTTCTTAACCACCTTATCTACCTGCCCCGCTACCTTCAGGGATCTGTGGACATGCACTCCAAGGTCCCCCTGTTCCTCTACATTTCTCAGTATCCTACCATTTAATGTGTATTCCCTTGCCTTGTTAGCCCTCCCCAAATGCATTACCTCTCACTTCTCCGGATTGAATTCCATTTGCCACTGTTCCGCCCACCTGACCAGTCCATTGATATCTTCCTGCAGTCTGCAGCTTTCTTCCTCACTATCAACCACACGGCCAATTTTCATATCATCTGCAAACTTCTTAATCATGCCTCCTACCTTAAAGTCTATATCATTCATATATGCCACAAAAAGCAGGGGAGCTGGTACTGGGCCGTGTGAGCGTATCACCGATGAGCTGCGGACACCAATCGATGAGGGCTACGTCGGGCTGGCTGCATCGCTGGCAGTGGACGCCAGGTAGTCCCGGGAGGGGGGGAGGAGAACAATATGGAGGGGTGGCGGGGGCACATGTGCCTGCAATGGTCTTCAGAAGTGCTGTGGAATCAGGAGCACTCCTGCATCCATTGGCTCCATATAAAGGTAATTTTTGAAAGATGTACTTACCTTGAGGTCGCATTAAGACCCAAAAATCTGAAAGGAGCAGGCCCGATGCCTACTTCACTGGGCATCGACTGATTCCAATGAAAGGTCTGTAGACAGGTGTTAGGCTCCTCATTAACATACTCATGAGTCAAACACCTGTTTAAAGGCATCTGCCTGGGACACCTGAATATTGTCTCGATTTTAAAATGATCATTCTTGTTTAACAAATCCCTCAGTGGCCTCGCCCCTCCCTATCTCTGTAGTCACCTCCAGCCCTACGACCCTCTGAGATCTCTGCACTCCTCCAATTCTGACCTCTGTGCTTCCCCGATTTAAACCACTCCACCATTGGTGGCCGTGCCTTCACCTGCCTGGGTCCGAAGCTCTGGAATTCTCTCCCTAAACCTCCCCGCCTCTCTAGCTCCCTCCCCACCTTTAAGACTCTCCTAAAAGCCTACCTCTTTGACCAAGCTTTTGGCCACCTGTCCTAATATCTTTCGTGGTTCGGTGTCAGATTTTGTCTGATTTACGCTCCTGTGAAGCACCTTGGGTCATTTTACTATGTTAAAGGCGCTGTATAGATGCAAGTTGTTGCTGTTGAGGCCAATATGGCGTTGGACGTATTTCAGGTGTACTTAGGGTGCAGGACTTAGCCGTTTCGGGAATCCAGAGGCAGCTCGCCGGTTTGAACAGCGTCAATTTGCTGCCTCGTCGGCGGTGGCCTTCAGGTAGGTCATGGGAGGGAGGGGCAGAACGGGAGTGAGGGGAATCGTGGGCCGGCAGTGGCCCTCGGGAGTGCTGTGGAGCCGTGAGGGGCTCTCCTGCTCATGCCGGCTCCACGTGAAGGTAAAATAAAGATAAAAAGTTACCCGTTTTGTTGGTGGCCGCCGGTTAGGCCACAGCAGTCACTGAAAAAACCTGAGCGCAACACGAACATGCCCATCACATGCTGCGCTCAGCGCTGACCAGTTCTGCAGAGAGGGTCCTTAAACAGGCATTAGGCCCCTGATTTGCATATTCAAGTGGCCTAATGCCGCTTCAGGTGGCCGCACCGGACGCCTGAATATTGTCTGAGGCCAATATGGTGTCCAACGTATTTCAGGCATCCTTGAGCGCGCGGCCGTTTTTTGACCCCCTTTTATGCCTGAAAAATGGGGTCCAATTTCTAGGCCGGTGCCTTTTCCCAAATGAAAACCACTTCACACTTTTACTCAAAATCTGACCACTGCTGTCTGTTTTTACAACATCTGAATCTTGCATTTTCAAATGAACCTAGCCTGAACTCCTCAGGAGTCACGAACGAGCCCTTTCTTACAGTATATGAGAACCAGAAGTCCTTGCTGGCTGTGTAGATTTTGCACAACTATATTTAACTAAGCAAAGTCTACTTACCCTATTCAATTACCCCTATACTACATACACTGTGATAGCATCACTGTAAATTTGAATGTGGTACTTAAGATTGGTTTGCTTCAGGTGCCCAGAAAGTGCTCAGGTGATTAATCATGGTGATCTGGTTTCTGTTGATGTGGCTGCATGCCCATAGAGAACAAATGAGGGTAGAGACCTTCTTGACGAGTAGGAACTGCGATGTGTTGATAGACACATATTTCAATGGCCTAAGAAAGTACAGAGCAAGAAATGATCGCTTGGTATGTCGAACACCTCCTTTGGAAGCCATTTCCCCAGGCGAAAACGCCAATAAAAGTGTCCATTGTGAGCTGAACTCAGCTTGTGTCCATCATTCTCCGAGCATGGATTAAGGAGTGAAAAGTGAGACAGGAGAGGTTGTGGCAAAGCCACGGGATTAATTTCTTTCCCCTGTGGGAAAAGGCAGGTGCTTGCTCACCTTGGGTTAAGAAACACTTAAAACTTTCCGGTAGTTTCTTGCTGATTTATAGAATGTCAGGAATCAGAGCTATTTATGAGGCCAGTGGCTTTGGCCATGACACTCAGATAGATTTAAATTACAAGAATAGTTTATTCCTTCTTAAAGGTGTGCTCAGTTTAAAATGGTTCCGAAAACCCAAGCGTGAATCCACCTAATTACTACTTCCTAATTTAACTCAGCTTCTCTCCTACCATTTTCCAATGTTGGTGGTGTCCTGCACTATGGGTGTTGGCCTTCGGCTGGTTTTCTCAACAATAAGAAAGTAATACTTTTTGAAATTATTTATTTTTCTTTTATTCGTTCTTGGGATGTGGGCATCGCTGACAAGGCCAGCATTTATTGTCCATCCCTAATTGCCCTTGAGAAGGTGGTGGTGAGCCGCCTTCTTGAACTGCTGTAGTCCGTGTGGTGAAGGTGCTCCCACAGTGCTGTTAGGGAGGGAGTTCCAGGATTTTGACGCAGCGACGATGAAGGATCGGCGATATACTTCTAAGTCAGGATGGTGAGTGACTTGGAGGGGAACTTGGAGGTGGTGGTGTTCCCATGCGCCTGCTGCCCTTGTCCTTCTAGGTGGAAGAGGTCGCGGGTTTGTTTGGGAGCTTCTGATGAAGTCTTGGCGAGTTGCTGCAGTGCAACTTGTAGATGGTACACACTGCAGCCACGGTACACCGGTGGTGGAGGGAGTGAATGTTTAAGGTGGTGGATGGGGTGCCAATCAAGTGGGCTGCTTTGTCCTGGATGGTGTCAAGCTTCTTGAGTGCTGTTGGAGCTGCACTCATCCAGGCAAGTGGAGAGTATTCCATCACATTCCTTACTTGTGCCTTGTAGATGGTGGAAAAGCTTTGGGGAGTCAAGAGGTGAGACACTCGCCGCAGAATACCCAGCCTCTGACCTGCTCTTGTTGCCACAGTAGGTAAGAAGCTGGTGCCAGTGCACTCAGTTCAGTCCATACTGAATGTAATGGTCCTGTTCACTCTCTGCCCAATGCTCAACCAGTGGCATTGCCCTTCCTACCCCAGCTGCAGCTGAACCTAGCCAGCATTATTCTCTGACGATGACTGATCCCTTAATCTAGCAAAAGGATCAAGATCAAGATCTGAAACACAAGACGACCCACTTAATCACTCTGATCCACAAAACGCTTGTGTTCTAAGTCAAGCATTTTGACATCAAAAAAACAATTTCAGAAAATGATCTTTTCAAAGTAAACTCTGATGGCCATCTCCTGCTTCCGCATGGATCGCACGGTACCATGCTACCTGCCATATGGTAGTAAGGGGACAGTTTTAACCAATAATATTAAATGACGCAGTACCAAAGATATCATCTGATGTCACTTGTGCCACAGTTGGTGGTCTCAAGACAATGCTTAGATTATATCATTGTTGTAGGTAGACAGGGGCTTGTATAGAGGGATTACAGTGGCACCATTGCAATGGCCCTTTCCAATATGCTTGCAATTAGATCAGAGTAGTTGTGCATCGTCGGATTGCAGTGGCTACGAGTAATATGATTGGAATGGCCACAGCTAATGAAACCTGAAGGACCAAGTGCAGCAGTGGTGGAGCCACTGGAGGGCTCTGGGGGTCATGACCTCACCCCTACAATCATTTTGAGGTCAGTCAACGCCACTTTGGAGGGCCGCCTCCATTTCGCTCCCAGGAACTTCTTGTCACCCGTCTACAGCCTCTGAGTTCGGCCCACGAGTCTGTGCGGTTCCTGGCTCAGCCTTCGGAGCAGGTCAGTCGGCATTCACCAGTGTCCCAAGTTCGTCCGCCTTCCTGCCAAGTCGGCCAAGTCTCGAGTTCAACCCCCACCCAGTCGACCCGACCTAGCTCTGCCACTGCAGTGTAGTGACGTCACAATGGCTGTGCGTCATGTGATCACAATGATCAGTAAGGAGACTGGAATGTCCAAGTGAAGTCGAATGACTATCTAAAGGAGATTACAATAGCTGTGCATAAAAAAAAGAAAAACTTGCATTTCTATAGCGCCTTTCACGGCCTCAGGATGTCCCAAAGCGCTTTAGAGCCAATGAATTACTTTTCAAGTGTAGTCACTGTTGTAATGAAGGAAACGAAGCAGCCAAAATTGCGCACAGCAAGCTCCCACAAACAGCATTGTGATAATGACCAGATAATCTGTTTTAGATATCAGTTGAGGGATAAATATTGGTCATGACACTGGGGAGAACTCGCCTGCTCTTCTTCGAAATAGTGCCATGGGATCTTTTACGTCCACCTGAGAGAGCAGACAGGGCCTCCGTTTAACATCTCATCCGAAAGGCGGCACCTCTGACAGTGCAGCACTCCCTCAGCACTGCACTGTCGGAGGTGCCAGGCCGGATTATGTGCTCAAATTTCTGGAGCGGGACTATGAACCCATGACCTTCTGACTCAGAAGTGAGCGTGCTACCCTGAGCCATAGCTGACACTCAAATGTGTAATGGGATTGCAATGACTAAGCAACATGCAATCAAAATCAGATTCTAGTTGCCTTGTGCAGTACAATAGCAATTGATAACAACGACAACAACTTGTATTTATATAATGCCTTTAACACAGTAAAATGTCCCGAGGGGTTTCACAGGAGTGTTATAAGACAAAATATTTGACACCGAGTCACATAAGGGGAAATTAGGGCAGATGACCAAAAACTTGGTCAAAGAGGTAGGTTTTAAGGAGCGTCATAAAGGAGGAAAGAGAGGTAGAGAGGCGGAGAGGTTTGGGAGGGAATTCCAGAGCTTAGGGCCCAGGCAGCTGAAGGAACGGCCACCAATGGTTGAGCAATTATAATCAGGGATGCTCAAAAGGGCAGAATTAGAGGAGTGCAGATATCTCGGGGGGTTGGGGGCTGGAGGAGATTACAGAGATAGGGAGGGGCGAGGCCATGGAGGGATTTGAAAACAAGGATAAGAATTTTGAAATCGAGGCGTTGCTTAACCAGGAGCCAATCTAGGTCGGCAAGGTGATGGGTGAACGGGACTTGGTGCGGGTTAAGACACAGGCAGCTGAGCTTTGGATGACCTCAAGTTTACGTAGTGCAGAAAATGGGAGGCCAGCCAGGAGTGCATTGGAATAGTCAAGTCTAGAGGTAACAAGGACATGGATGATGGTTTCAGCAGCGGATGAGCTGAGGCAGGGCAGAGACAGGCGATGTTACGGAGGTGGAAATAGCGGTCTTAGTTATGCCGTGGATATGTGGTCAGAAGCTCATTTCAGGGTCAAATATGTTACCAAGGTTGTGAACAGTGTTTTTCACCTCAGACAGATGTTAGGGAGAAGGATGGAGTCAATGGCTAGGGAATGGAGATTGTGGCGGGGACTGAAAACAATGGCTTCGGTCTTCCCAATATTTAATTGGAGAAAATTTCTGCTCATCCAGAACCGAATGTCGGACAAGCAGTCTGACAATTTAGAGACCGTGGAGGGGTTGAGAGAAGTGGTAGTGAGGTAGAGCTGGGTGTCATCGGCGTACATGTGGAAACTGACGCTGTGTTTTCGGATGATATCGCCAAGGGGCAACATGCAGATGAGAAATAGGAGGGGGCCAAGGATAGATCCTTGGGGGATACCAGAGGTAACGATGTGGGAGCGAGAAGAGAAGCCATTGCAGGTGATTCTCTGGCCACGATTAGATAGATAAGACTGTAACCAGACGAGTGCAGTTCCACCCAGCTGGATGACGGTGGAGAGGCGTTGGAGAAGGATGGAGTGGTCAACCGTGTCAAAGGCTGCAGACAAGTCAAGAAGGATGAGGAGGGATAGTTTACCTTTGTCACAGTCACAAAGAATGTTATTTGTGACTTTGATGAGAGCCGTTTCGGTACTGTGGCAGGGGCGGAAACCTGATTGGAGGGATTCAAACATGGAGTTGTGGGAAAGATGGGCACGGATTTGGGAGGCAACAACACATTCAAGGACTTTGGAGAGGAAAGGGAGGTTGGAGATGGGGCGGTAGTTTGCAAGGACAGAGGGGTCAAGGATTGTTTTTTTGAGGAGCGAGATGATGACGGCAGATTTGAGGAGAGGGGGACAGTACATGAGGAGAGACAACCGTTAACAATGTCAGCTAACATGGGAGCCAGAAAAGGAAGTTGGGTGGTCAGCAGTTTGGTGGGAATAGGGTCGAGGGAGCAGGAAGTGGGTCTCATGGACAAGATGAGTGAGGAGAGGTCATGAGGGGAGATTGGAGAGAAACTGGAGAAAGATGTGAGTTCAGGGCTAGGGCAGGGGGGATCCTTAGAGGAAGTTTGGCCCGGTGGGCTAGGGGGAAGGAAGGGAAATGGCAGAGGCAGCTGAATGAATGGTCTTAATCTTAGATACAAAGAAGTCCATGAGCTCCTCACACTTGTCAGAGGTGAGTGTGGAGGAGACAGGGGAGAGGGGTTTAAGAAGACGGTTAGCAGTGGAGAATAGGAGCTGGGGTTTATCTTTGCATTCCAGAATGATTCTGGAATAGTGAGCAATTTGGCAGACGAGAGCAGGACCCGATAATGCTTTATGTGGTCCAGCGAGATCTGGCAGTGAATGGCTAAACCAGTTGTCCACCATATCCATTCAAGGCTGCGTCCCTTGGACTCAAGGGAGCAAAGGTGAGGGCCGTACTAGGGGGAATGGCCAGGGTGACAGAGAGTAATGGTTTTAATAAGGACTAGGGCAGCAAAGGTGGTGGTGAGGGTGTGGTTGAGCAGATTGGTAGCTGCAGAAATGTCATGGTGAATGGAGGGCCAAAGGCTGGACAGTTGAGATTTCGTAAGTGCAGTTGTAAGAGAGTTGGGAGAGAGTTTTTTCCAGGGGCGGACACAGAAGGAAGTAGAGTTGGGGGAGGGGGGGGGGGTGGAGAGCGATACGAGGAAGTAGTCAGAGATGGCCTTATCTCGAATGACACGATGGGAGTAGTGAAGCCATGAGACATGGCAAGCTCGAGGGGGTGGCCGTGAATATGGGTTGGGGAGTTTACAAGGAAGGAGAGATTAAGGGAGGATAGGAGGCTAGTGAACTCAGAGGAGAGAGAGCATGAAGACTTGAGATGGAGGTTGAAATCACCGAGGATGAGAAGTTGCTCGATGCAGAGGCTGAGGGAGGAGAACAGTGAAGATGTTTCAGTAATAAAATTTTTACTTGGATGGGCGGGAGAGAACGAGAATTTTAAATGAGAGGTGAGAGGGGTGGAATAAGGTGAGATGCTCAAAGGAAGAGAAAGTGCCAGAGGAGTAGGGGAACAGGCCAAGGTGTGACTTGGTGATGAGAGCCACACCACCATGGCGGTCTGGGCAGGGCAAGTGGTGGAAGGTATAGCCAGGCGGGGAGGCTTCATTTAAGGGTAAGGTGTCATCGATGTGCACAATGGAACCACAAGTGGCTTTGTGCAATCAGATAGCATGCCCAATCGTAATGCAATCGTGAGTAACAAGGTGAGGTTTTAAATGAATATTTTGCATCTGTGTTCACTATGGAAAAGGACGATGTAGGCATAGAAATCAGGCAGAGGGATTGTGATATACTTGAACAAATTAGCATTGAGAGGAAGGAGGTACTAGCGGTTTTAGCGGGCTTAAAAGTGGATAAATCCCCAGGCCCAGACGAGATGTATCCCAGGCTGCTGTGTGAGGCAAGGGAGGAGATTGCAGGGGCTCTGACACAAATTTTCAGAACCTCTCTGGCCACAGGGGAGGTGCCAGAGGACTGGAGAACAGCTAACGTAGTACCATTATTTAAGAAGGGTTGTAGGGATAAAGCAGGGAATTACAGGCCAGTGAGCCTAACATCAGTGGTAGGGAAATTATTGGAAAAAATTCTGAGGGACAGAATTAGTCTCCACTTGGAGAGACAAGGATTAATCAAGGATAGTCAGCATGGCTTTGTCAGGGGGAGATCATGTCTAACCAATTTGATTGAATTTTTCAAGGGGGTGACTAGGTGTGTGGATGAGGGTAGTGCAGTTGATGTAGTCTACATGGACTTCAGTAAGGCTTTTGACAAAGTCCCACATGGGAGACTGGTCAAGAAGGTAAGAGCCCATGGGATCCAGGGCAATTTGGCACATTGGATCCAAAATTGGCTTAGTGGCAGGAGGCAGAGGGTAATGGTCGAAGGTTGTTTTTGTGACTGGAAGCCTGTGTCCAGTGGTGTACCGCAGGGATTGGTGTTGGGTCCTTTGCTGTTTGTAGTGTACATTAATGATTTAGATATGAATGTAGGAGGTATGATCAGTAAGTTCGCAGGTGACACGAAAGTGTGAAATGGGCGGAGTGGTAAATAGCGAGGAGGGAAGCCTCAGGCTACAGGACGATATAGACAGGTTGGTCAGATGGGCAGAACAGTGGCAAATGGAATTTAACCCTGAAAAGTGTGAGGTGATGCATTTTTGGAGGACTAACAAAGCAAGGGAATACACAATGAATGGTAGGACCCTAGGAAGGACAGAGAATCAGATTCAAATCACTAAGGAATTGGTACTCAGTAAAATAATGGGACTCAAGGCGGATAAATCCCCTGGACCTGATGGCTTACATCCTAGGGTCTTGAGGAAAGTGGCAGTAGGAGTTGTGGATGCTTTGGTAATAATTTTCCAAAACTCCCTGAACTCAGCAAAGGTCCCGGCAGATTGGAAAACTGCTAATGTAACACTCTTATTTAAAAAGGGTTGTAGGCAGAAGGCTGGAAATTATAGACCAGTTAGCCTAACATCTGTGGTGGGTAAAATTTTGGAGTCTATTATTAAGGAGACAGTAACGGAACATTTAGATAAACATAATTTAATAGGACAAAGTCAGCATGGCTTTATGAAGGGGAAGTCATGTCTCACAAATTTGCTCGAGTTCTTTGAGGACATAACGTACAGGGTGGATAAAGGGGAACCAGTGGATGTAGTGTATTTAGACTTCCAGAAGGCATTCGACAAGGTGCCACATAAAAGATTATTACTCAAGATAAAAAATCACTGGATTGGGGGGAATATTCTGGCATGGGTGGAGGATTGGTTATCTAACAGGAAGCAGAGAGTTGGGATAAATGGTTCATTCTCGGACTGGCAACCAGTAGCCAGTGGTGTTCCGCAGGGGTCGGTGCTGGGTCCCCAACTCTTTACAATCTATATTAACGATTTGGAGGAGGGGACCGAGTGTAACATATCAAAGTTTGCAGATGATACAAAGATGGGAGGGAAAGTAGAGAGTGAGGAGGACATACAAAACCTACAAGGGGATATAGACAGGCTGGGTGAGTGGGCAGAGATTTGGCAGATGCAATACAATATTGGAAAATGTGAGGTTATGCACTTTGGCAGGAAAAATCAGAGAGCAAGTTATTATCTTAATGGCGAGAAACTGGAAAGTACTGCAGTACAAAGGGATCTGGGGGTCTTGGTGCAAGAAAATCAAAAAGTTAGTATGCAGGTGCAGCAGGTGATCAAGAAAGCCAATGGAATGTTGGCTTTTATTGCTAGGGGGATAGAATATAAAAACAGGGAAGTATTGCTGCAGTTGTATAGGGTATTGGTGAGACCGCACCTGGAGTACTGCATACAGTTTTGTTGTCCATACTTAAGAAAAGACATACTTGCTCTCAAGGCAGTACAAAGAAGGTTCACTCGGTTAATTCCGGGGATGAGGGGGTGGACATACGAGGAGAGGTTGAGTAGATTGGGACTCTACTCATTGGAGTTCAGAAGAATGAGAGGCGATCTTATTGAAACATATAAGATTGTGAAGGGGCTTGATCGGGTGGACGCGGTGAGGATGTTCCCAATGATGGGTGAAACTAGAACTAGGGGGCATAATCTTAGAATAAGGGGCTGCTCTTTCAAAACTGAGATGTGGAGAAACTTTTTCACTCAGAGGGTAGTGGGTCTGTGGAATTTGCTACCCCAGGAAGCTGTGGAAGCTACTTCATTAAATAAATTAAAAACAGAAATAGACCGTTTCCTAGAAGTAAAGGGAATTAGGGGTTACGGGGAGCGGGCTGGAAATTGGACATGAGGCTGAGTTCGGATCGGTCAAGGCCCTGTGGGTGGCGGAGCGGGCCCAGGGGCCGAGTGGCCTGGTCCTACTCCTACTTCTTATGTTCTTTAGAGTTGAGGTTGGATCAGATCAGCCATGATCTCATTGAATGGCGGAGCAGGCTCGAGGGGCCGATTGGTCTACTCCTGCTCCTATTTCTTATGTTCTTATGGACCTTGGTGTGCATGTACATAGATCCCTGAAGGCAGCAGGACAGGTAGATAAGGTGGTTAAAAAGGCATATGGGATACTTGCCTTCATTAACCGAGGCATAGAATATAAGAGCAGGGAGGTTATGATGGAGCTGTACAAAACACTAGTTAGGCCACAGCTGGAATACTGTGTGCAGTTCTGGTCGCCACACTATAGGAAGGATGTGATTGAATTGGAGAGGGTGCAGAAGAGAGTCACCAGGATGTTACCTGGGCTGGAGCGCTTCAGCTATGACGAGAGACTGGACAGGCTGGGGTTGTTTTTCTTAGAGCAGAGAAGGCTGAGGGGGGACCTGATTGAGGTGTACAAAATTATGAGGGGCATAGATAGGGTAGATAGAAAGGAACTTTTCACCTTAGTAGAGGGGTCAATAACCAGGGGGCATAGTTTCAAGGTAAGGGGCAGTAGGTTTAGAGGGGATTTGAGGAAAAACTTTTTCACCCAGAGGGTGGTTGGAATCTGGAACTCACTGCCTGAAAGGGTGGTAGAGGCAGGAACCCTCACAACATTCAAGAAGCATTTAGATAAGCACTTGAAACACCATAGCATACAAGGCTACGGACCAAGTGCTGGAAAATGGGATTAGAATAGATAGGGCTTGATGGCCGGCGCGGACACGATGGGCCGAAGGGCCTCTTTCTGTGCTGTATAACTCTATGACTCTATCTAAGAATCCACTGATAACTCAACGCCAATTAAGCTGTCTCAATCACGTTGTGCATTTGACGGCCAGGGCAAGAAGTGGAAACGTTACACCAGTGCACTAGAGGATGCTCTTCTGCCCTGGAAATGTAAGGCAGATTGTTGTGGTTACGTGCCCTAAACTGCATTTGACCTGTGCTTTACTTAACCCCGAGTGCTTGGCTAATAGAGGCTGAGCCTCGGTGCAAAGTTGAAAAGGCTCCAGTCCCATGCCAAAACCAACCCACCCTTGATGAGCATAAAATCAACATTTCAAAACAGCGAAAGAAATGCAAGCCGATTTCATCCACGGTCTCCGAAGAGCTGGGGCAGGGGCTGGAATACTGAGCCGGGGCCAAAAGATAATTCTCTTGCTCCCATGGTGAGCCCTTGTGGATCAACTCGAATCAGATCGAGTTCCAGTTGAAACGATATTTTAAATGTCCCAAATTATTATTTTCGTGCACTTTCAACCCCAAAGAGATCAAGTTTCAGTTAAAATTGTATTGTATCCAGGCTGGTTTGCAGTAGCCACATGCAGCTGTCTACATTGGCCACCCCGACTGTTATTTTGTTTTGCAGAGGCAGCGTTCAGCATTCAGCTGTCCCCGTTGTTGCTGTCATAATTACAGATACTTTCAACTTCCCGTAACGTGGGAAGATGGTCTCTGGTACAGGTACACCCTTCTTCCTCGTCGTCTCCAGTAGACGTTTCTGGAGCGAAGTTCGCTCCTCAGTTGGGTCGGTGCCCACACCTTTAGATTTGCGTTTCAACTGGCACTTCGAGGCTCAGCTGGTTGCTGGTGCAGTGTTACGTCGTGCGAACCTCCCAGTACAGCACGATACAGCCTTTAACAGGACGGTTTGGCAGATCCGCCGTTAATTAATTAATTGAAGCATTCACCCTTCATGCTCTTCCTCCTCCGTGCAATGAAAATAAGAATCACTGCGCAGGGGATGATTTTAACTCGCCGGAAAACCATTCAGCCTCCAAGTAGCCAAATCATTTTATTTTTGTTATTGGCTGTTTCCGCCCATTCCCTGTGCGCACGATACAACTGTTTAATCAGGCTCCACTTCATCTCAAAGCCTGGAAATCCCTCTGGGGCAGATCGTGACTTTGTGCGATAGTGTAGAACAGGCTGGCAGCCCATTGACTTCAATGGAAATAAAAATTGGGAGAGATGTAAAACGGGCCGCCGACTCACTATCACCCGTTCTGCACTACCGCACAAAGTCAAGATCAACCCCACTGCGTCATAATAGCTTGCTAACACTTAATGCATTTGTAGAAATTTCCTTTGCCTGCTGTTTAGCGGAGGCAGTAAGTGCTTAAAATAAGACACATTGGGCCGGATTTTGCGACCCCCACGGGTGCAAGCGCTGAAACCCGACACTTGCGATCTGTCAAGAATTCTCTCGACAGATCATCTGCATGCCCAAGAAAAGTGTCTCTGCGGGCGGAGAGTTGCGCTTTTTACACAACTTCCGCCCGTTGAATGACTGTTAAATTCTTACGCCTGGTAAAAGCAGGCGTAAGGTCAGCTTTTACCAGCTTAAGAGTTTTAAAAAATAGAAAAATGAAATTTGAAATCTCATTTATAAATTAAAAATACTCTTCAAAAAGGTAAATTTATTTTTAGCCCTGTAAAAACTTTAATTTTTTTCCCCCCAAAAATTTAATTTTTGTTTAAGATATTTAATAACATGGCATTTTAATTAATTTTAAATACGTAATGTTTTTTAAAAATTTATTTAATGTGTTGGTGTATTTTTTAGGTGATCCCCATTCATACTTTTGACAGTTCTGTATGTACAGAACTGCCAAAAGTATGAATGGGGATTCACTTCTTCCATTGGTTGGGCCAGCCCATGTGATCCCAGGAGCGCCCACTCCCCTGCTCTTTCCCCATAACACTGTAAATGTTTTCCCTATCCAATTCTCTTTTGAAAGTTACTATTGAATCTGTTTCCACCACCCTTTCAGGCAGTGCAATCCAGATCACAACAACTCGCTGTGTAAAAATGTTTTGCCTCATGTCGCCTCTGGTTCTTTTACCAATCACCTTAAATCTGTATCTTCTGGTTATCAACCCTTCTGCCACTGGAAACAGTTTCTCCTTATTTACTCAGTCAAAACCATTCATGATTTTGAAAACCTCTACCAAATCTCCTCTTAACCTTCACTGCTCGAAGGAGAACAACCCCAGCTTCTCTCGTCTGTCCACATAACTGAAGTCCCTCATACCTGGTACCATTCTGGTAAATCTCTTCTGTACCCTCTCCAAGGCCTTGACATCCTTCCTAAAATGTGGTGCCCAGAATTGAACACAATACTCCAGCTAAGGCCTAACTAGTCTTTTTATAAAGGTTTAGCATAACTTCCTTGCTTTTGTAATCTATTCCTCTATTCATAAAGCCAAGGATCCCATGTGCTTTTTAACAGCCTTCTCAACTTGTCCTGTCACCTTCAAGGATTTGTGTACATACACCCCCAGGTCTCTCTGTTCCTGCACCCACTTTAAAATTGTACTATTTAGTTCATATTGCTCGC
This sequence comes from Squalus acanthias, assembly GCA_030390025.1. Lineage (NCBI taxonomy): Eukaryota > Metazoa > Chordata > Chondrichthyes > Squaliformes > Squalidae > Squalus > Squalus acanthias. Next base: position 163,881,226 of record CM059429.1, on the reverse strand, counting down.
CTCATTCTTCCTTCCAAAATGTATCACTTAACACTTCTCTGCATTAAATTTCATCTGTCACCACACCCATAACCAAGGAGGATGGGAAGAGCTTCTGCAGTTTCCACCCTTACTTCCTTCAGCAACTTAGGATGCACCGGGTGACTTTTCTACTTTGAGCGCTACCAACCTTTTAATTACTCCTCTTTATCTATTTGTATCCTATCCAATATCGCTACTGCCTCCTCCTCTAGTGCTACATTGGCAACATCCTCTTCTCTAGTGAAGACAGATACAAAATACACTTTTAGTACCCCAGCCATGCCCTCTGCCTCCACAAGAAGATCTCCTTTTTGTTCCCGAATCAGCCCCACCCTTCCTTTGACTACCCTTTTACAATTTATATGTTTAAAGAAGATTTTTGGGTTCCCTTTTATGTGACCCACTAATCTATTCTCATACTCTCTCTTTGCCCCTCTTATTCCCTTTTTCTGATCTCTTTATTTTCTATATTCAGCTTGGTTCTCTACTGTATCATGAACCTTACAATTGTCATTGACCTTCTTTTACTGCCTCATTTTAACCTCTATATCTTTAGACATCCAGGGAGCTCTAGCCTTGGATGGTATTCCTTTGCCCCCCATGGGTATATCGCTACTCTGTACCCAAACCATCTCCTCTGTAAAGGCCTCCCATTGTTCAATTACTGCTTTGTCTACCAATGTTTGATTCAAATCCACCTGGGCCAGATACCTTTTCAACTCACTGAAGTTAACCCTCTTCCAGTTAAGTAATTTTACGCTTGATTGTACTTTGTCCTTTTCCATAAACCTGATGATATTATGATCACTGTTCCCGAAATTCTTACCCACTGAAACATGCTCCACTTGCCCCACTTCATTCCCCAGAACTAGATCCAGCTCTGCTTCCTTCCTCGTTGGGCTGGAAACACACCATTCAAGAACGTTCTCTTGTACACATTTCAGGAATTCCTCCCTCTATTTGCCCTCTTAGGAGTGATTTATCCCTGTGGGGCCCAATGTGTAACATTTAAACACCTCGATTAGATCACCCCTTAATCTTCTGTACTCAAGGGAATACAAGCCTAGTCTATGCAACCTGTGCAGTGTTAGTTGATTTCAACTAAGATGGCACTATAAGTGGCTTCAGCATCCTGGGAGACAGGGGACAACTGGGGTTGGTATATAGTGACCATATAGTATGTGTGTGAATGTGGAGAAGAGCCACAACTTTAATTAATAGAGTGCCTTTAAAGTAGTAATTGTCTCATGATGCTTAACAAAGGAGCAAAAACGAACATCAGACAGTAGTAGTAGAGTTGGAAGATGTGGACAAAGATATCATCAAAGGGATAGGTTTTGAGGAGATTTTTGAAAGTGGGGAGGGAGGTAATAACGCAGAGGAATTTAGGGAGGGAGTTTCAGAGTGGTGCCTTCAGGAGAAGAGGGTTAAAAATTTTGGGGAGGGTGGGGGGTGGTGGTAAATACATTTACACTTGTTTTACAATGCAGTTATCCAAAATTCTAATGCTTTCCATTAACATTATTCATTGTAAGGATATGAAGTTCTATAATCACATCAGCCCAATTGTAACATGAGAACAGGATTCTTCCTTTGCATAATTTCACATTTCTTTGACTTCAGTCGCTGCGAGTGATTGCTGTTTATTTTGGAGCATTATGAACACAAGTGGAGGGAAGGAACAGTCAGTACAAGGTGGGGAGGAAGAAAGAGATTTAATGATTTCCTTTGGCAATGAATTAATTCAGTTGCTCCTTAACACAGTCAAGATGGCTCCATCTCTCTCCAAGTCTTAAGCTGGTGGTCGAAAGGAACTGAGCCGTCACATATTGGGAACTACTGGGTCATTAATTTGTTCACCAATCTTGACCATAGGACAACTAGAAGCCATTTGGCAATGTGTGCTACAGAGCAACCAGCACATCTGTTACACATGTGTGTCGTCTCTGTACTAACTATCCTACAGTATAAATGCAATAAAATGGTTGGCCTGCATCTAAAGACATATAGGCCTGCAGTCAGATATCTGGCACATGGTTGCTGATGGAGTAAATGTTATTTGATATTTCTAAACTTAAGCAGAACACTTCATAATACTTTAAGCTTAAGTTACACCACATGTTTTTTTTAAAGAAGAAAACAACAAGATTTGTCTGCCAGTGCTACTGTGAAAACTCGTCTGGCCGTCCCAAAGCATTTTACAGCCAATGGAGCGCCTTTGAAGTGTAGTCAATGTTGTAATGTAGGAAACGTGGCATCCAATTTGCACACAGCAAGCTCCCACAAATAGCAATGTGATAATGACCAGATCATCTGTTTTAGTGATGTTGGTTGAGGGATAAATATTGGCCCAGGACACCGGGGAGAACTCCCCATCTCTTCTTCAACATAGTGCCATGGGATCTTTATCGTCAACCTGAGAGGGTAGACGGAGCCTCAGTTTAGCGTATCATCTGAAAGACGGCACCTCTGACAGTGCAGCGCTCCCTCAGCACTGCACTGGCGTGTCAGCCTGGATTTTGTGCTCAAGTCTGGAGTGGGGACTTGAACCTCGAACCATTGGCACTAGAGCCTTCAGCTGTCTTGATGTCACTCTACAGAGCTCCTTCCCTAAACCCGCTTCCTCTTTTATACTCTCTTCTTCAAAAACCTTTTTAAAGCCTATCTTTTGGACCAAGCTTTTGGTCATCTCTCCCATCGTGGATAGGGAGTCTCCAGGGTTGAGCGGGAGGTATCAATAAATCCAGGGAGTTGCTGGGAGCGTGCCAATATTTGCAGGTGTGCCCCGGGAGTGTGTTAATATTCAAAAGGGGTCCCTGGAATTGTGTCAGTATTTGCAGTGGGATCCCTGGAAGTACATAAGAACATAAGAAATAGGAGCAGGAATAGGCCACTTGTCCCCTCGAGCCTGCTCCGCCATTCAATAAGATCATGGCTGATCTTGGGCTCAAAGCCACTTCCCTGCCCGCTCCCCATAACCCTTCACTCCCTTATCTTGCAAAAATCTGTCTATCTCCACCTTAAATGTATTTAATGACCCAGCCTCCACAGCTCTCTGGGGCAGAGAATTCCACAGATTTACGACCCTCTGAGAGAAGAAAATCCTTCTCATCTCAGTTCTAAAAGGGCGACCCGTTATTCTGAAACTATGCCCCCGAGTTCTAGATTTCCCCACGAGGGGAAACATCCTCTCTGCATCTACCTTGTCGAGCCCCCTCAGTATCTTATATGTTTCAATAAGATCACCTCTCATTCTTCTGAACTCCAATGAGTATAGGCCCAACCTGCTCAAGTGTGCCAGTATTTGCAGGGTGTCCCCATGAATGTGCCAATACTTGCAGTGGGGTCACTAGGGCAGTGCCACTATCCGTGAAGCGTGCCCTGGAGTGTGTCAATATTTGAAGGGGGTCCCCCACACAGAAATGTTTAAAGCCACTGTTGTAGATAAATCTACACTCCCAGCAGGAGGTAAGGGAAAATGCCCAAGCACTGCCAGGTCACACACACACGGGCCTAGAAATGGGATCGCACCCAAAGTGTGGCCCGATCCGGATGCAGCGCCCGCTACACGCGCAGGAACACGGCAAAACTTGTCCCCCGTTCTCATGTGTATGTTACCGGCAAGCTGCGGGCACCAGTCGCGGCCCTGGAGGCAGCTTGCCGGTGGCGGGGGGAATGGGGAGCGGGATTCGGCCAGCTGAGCCGCCGGCCAAGGGCCTGAGGTGAGTCTGGGGCAGTGGGCTGGGGGAGGCGGAGCGGGAGCGGGCCGACAGCGGCCCGCAGTTTGAATGTGGAGCCAGGAGGAGCTCTCCTACTCCCTCATGCTCCACATTCAGGTACTACAACATTTGAATTTACCTTTTGGGTAAGGACCGCTGGTATGGCTGTTGTGTGCCTGAGAAAACTGACCGTACTTTGCACGGTCGGGACCCCATTTCACAAAGGTTACAGAGATAACGGGCCTAACGCCTGGACAAGAAACACCTCTTAAGGTGAGCTCTGCGTTTACACATACAAACATGCAAAAAGATGGGTGAGCAAAGACCATCAGCCTATCAAGCCCACCCCGTGCAGACGAACGACAAGTGCAACCTTGTACACCACTCGCCCGCAGACACCCCCCCCCACCTCACCCCCCACCAATCTTGCAATCTCCTGGAAGTGACAATAAAAACAGCCGCGGGCAATTTCAGGAAATATCTCTGGGGGACTTCCTCTTGGACTCCCCAGGGCAATCGAGCAAGGATCCAGGACTCTGTGGTCATCTCACAATCACAGCTAACCAGCAACCTGCATCTCAGGGCTGCCGTCATCAGCAACACGCTAATGATAGTGCAGCTTTAGAGGTGTTGCCCAGAGCCTCCGCGGCCTTTTAGCATCACAGCAAGTTTGAAGATCCTTACCAAAAAAAACCCCAAATATTTGATTAGCCCCCACCTCCCCGCATCCCCAACGCATCCATAATGTTGCTGACAGCCCAACAGGAATGACGCCTCCCTGCATGTCTAATCTACTCACAGGACTCCACGGCCGCAAAGAATCCTGAGAGAAGGTTGTGTTTTCCCCCGACCTGTAACATGAACAGTTGTTTTTCCTGAGGCTGGAAAAGTAATAAAAGGAAGGGAATGGCGTTTTATGTGATGGGTTGTAAACTGGACACGGACACAGTTTGTAACAGAAAAACAAATCTCCCTGTGCAACTTTTTGCTGGTGATTCAGTGCGCTCAGGCTGGAACTTTCTTTCACGTTTCATTCTGAATTTTGTGCTTCTCAGGATGAGGAATGTTAGTGTTGAGAATGGCACACGTTCCCATTTCAGACGTCCAAATATCAGCATCAATTATTCTCCCTCGCCCTAACATCTGTCTGAGGCTGAACCACACTGTTCGCAACTTTGGTGTCATATTTGACCCTGAAATGAGCTTCTGACCACGTATCCGCAGCATAACAAAGACCACCTACTTCCACCTCCGTAGCATCGCCCGTCTCCGCCCCTGCCTCACCTCATCCGCTGCTGAATCCCTCATCCATGCCTTTGTTACCTCTAGATTTGACTACTCCAACGCACCCTGCCTGCCCTCCCACATTCCACCCTACGCAAACTTGAAGTCATCCAAAACACGGCTGCCCGTGACCTAACCCGCACCAAGTCCCGTTTGCCCATCACCCCTGTGCTCACTGACCTACATCGGCTCCTGGTTAAGCAGCACCTCGATTTCAAAATTCTCATCCTTGTTTTCAAATCCCTCCATGGCCTCGCACCTCCCTATCTCTATAATCTCCTTCAGCCCCACAACCCCCCGAGATATCTGCGCTCCTCTAATTCTGCCCTCTTGAGCATCCCTGATTTTAATCGCTCAACCTTTGGTGGCCGTGCCTTTTGTTGCCTGGGCCCTAAGCTCTGGAATTCCCTGCCGAAACCTCTCCGCCTCGCTACCTCTCTTTCCTCCTTTAAGATGCTCCTTAAAACCTACCTCTTTGACCAAGCTTTTGGTCACCTGCCCTCATTTATCCTTATGTGGATCGGTGTCAATTTTTTTGTCTTAAAATACTCCCGTGCAGTGCCTTGGGACATTTTACTACGTTAAAGGCGCTGTACAAATACAAGTTGTTGTTGTTGTTGATCAGGGACAGCTTCATACACTCTACTCCTGCAACTTGCTCCAATCAGCTCCAATCTCAGAAGAGTGATATTGTTCCATTTTCCCACACCAGATGAGTGCCAAGTCAGGAGTTTGTGCAAAGATCCCATACCCTTTGCAAAATGATTGACACTACCCAAACCCATTTCATGCAGGACCCTTATGGCCAAAAGAATAGAGGATTTCAGCCCATTTAATTCCAAGTTCCAGAGGTGAAAGGGCAGTGTCTCTTTGACCTGATTTTGTTTCACTTGACTTCTGATGATGGTCACAAGTGTTCACTGCAGTGAGAAAACACAGGGTCATTTTAACCTAACGCGCTGAAGGGATATTTACTAGTCCTAGCCCCTTTGGGGCTACCCCGGATCAGGCGTATTTATCAGACGTTCACTTTCAACTAAAGTTTAAGGTAGCCGAATCCTAAAGACGCTTAATTGGGTCTAAAGGTCCGGGCGATCTCTCCCTAAAGGAAAGGAACAACCCGAGAATGTTACCATCCTCCAGATAGTGCTTTTAATAAGTTTAGCTAGACTGTAACATCCCAGATATTATGAGGGTCCGGAGAACTCCTTCAGAAGTATGTGACTCTTCACCAAAGAGTGTACAGAGATTGAGTTCGCGAGTTTTTGATACAGAAGACTTATGTGAGACAATTCTAAAATTATATAGAGATTTATTAAAAGAACCGACATGCAATTTACAGTTGGTGAATCAGTCAATCGCAACGTTAACAGTTCTAAAAAGAGAAAAAATATGATCTTATTAACAGAGAATCTTACTTTTAAATCTTAACTTCGCTACAGTATTACAGTTCTTAAAGTTTTCTATACAGGATATCCATCAATATCAAATACCTTTGATCCCCGAGGTAGAAATAATGGTAGACCACAGAGCCGCCTCTGTAGTCGAGAATCGCTTTGCCCGATTAAAGCGACTCTGATATCCCATTTGAGACTTCAATATTTATACCCTTTAAGGTTTCTGCTGACCCAAGTTAATTATCCCTATTTATCTTTCTGCTGACCTCTGCAGTTCTTTACTGCTACATCAGCTTGTAATATTCCAGAATCTTGCCTTTCTCCCGGTGTTCTGGGTTCACCATACAAAACGATGTGAAAGGCAGGTGTTCCCTTATTTTATGTCATCTTTACGAGGGCAGATGTTCCTTATCTTATGTCATCTTTACGAGGGCAGATGTTCCTTATCTTATGTGCCATCTTTACGAAGTTTAAATTAAAACACCTTATCCAGGGTGGACCATTTTTTTGTTCCCAAAAGGTCAGCTACTCGGAGCCATGCACCTTCTGTTTCAATAAGGTTATTTATTCAGGGTCAACTACTTGTCCTGTTTCAAAAAGGCCAGAATTCTTTCATAAGATAGTGTATTTTTCTAAATAGGTTATATGGCGTATTCCTTCACAGCGCCGGGATTGAAGTCAATGGAGAGTAAAGTTGGGCGGGGTGCAAAATGGAAATTTCCTCCACGATGTCTGATTGCCGCTGAGTTGAATTCAAACTAAGGCAGACCCATTGAGGGTGCACAAACAGAGAGACCTGGGGGTATGTGTGCACAAATCGTTGAAGGAGGCAGGGCAGGTTGAGAAAGCGGTTAAAAAGGCTTACGGGATACTGGGCTTCATAAATAGAGGCATAGAATACAAAAGCAAGGAAGTTATGATGAACCTTTATAAAACACTGGTTCAGCCTCAACTGGAGTATTGTGTCCAATTCTGGGCACCGCACTTTAGGAAGGATGTGAAGGCCTTAAAGAGGGTGCAGAAAAGATTTACGAGAATGGTTCCAGGGATGAGGGACTTCAGTTACATGGATAGACTGGAGAAGCTGGGATTGTTCTCCTTAGAGCAGAGAAGGTTGAGAGGAGATTTGATAGAGGTGTTCAAAATCATGAGGTGCTTAGACAGAGTAGATAGAGAGAAAGTGTTCCCATTGGCAGAAGGGTCGAGAACCAGAGGACACAGATTCAAGGTGATTGGCAAAAGAACCAAAGGCGACATGAGGAAAAACTTTTTTATGCAGCGAGTGGTTAAGATCTGGAATGAACTGCCTGAAAGGGTGGTGGAGGCAGATTCAATCATGGCTTTCAAAAGGGAATTGGATAAGTACCTGAAAGAAAAATATTTGCAGGGCTACGGGGAAAGGGTGGTTGAGTGGGACTAGCTGAATGGCCTCCTTCTGTGCTTTGACCATCCTATGATTCGATGAGGGGGTATGAGCCCTGTCATAAACCAAGAGCATAGAAGAGGGCAAATTCACTAATGTTCTACACCCCACTGGGCGCATGGGACTAGTCAATTTTCCCAAAGATGTTTAAGTCTAATTCTAAAAGACAACAGAAGTTTTTTTTTATTTGCATAACACTTTTTTTTGTGAAGATTTCAACGTTGCCTGTCAGGGAACTATTCCACAAAGGATGTGCTTCTCTCTGCTTGTTTCTGTTGCGGGAACCTGTGCTGGATCCTAGCCGAGGGGGAGGAGAGCTGAGCAAGCGAATTGAGTGACTGTCTTTTAATCTCTTGTGGACCTGAATCTAGCTGTGTGACAATCTCTGAGTAGAACTTTAATAAGATGCCTAACAGGATAGAGAAAGTAAACTTGGAACAATGCTTTCAGGGTAGCAGAACAAGAGGACACAGCTTCAAGGCTGTGAGTCCCAAGTTTTGGCCAGACATCAGGGAAGTATTTGTTTACACAGAGAGCGATCAACTACTGGAATGAGTTGCTGGGAATTGTGGTTTAGACTCAGACACTTGACTCATTCAAAAAGAACAGCTAAATTCGGTCATGGGTTGGCTTTCTGAAAGAATGAGATCAATGAGCCGAAAGGTCTTCCTCATCCAAACCTATCTTGTGACATTTTTCGTTACATAGCAGCGTCTGAAACCCATTGCTAGATGGGCAAAAATCGACAAATAAAAACAAAATGAACATTTCTTCCCTTCCTGCTCCTGTCCAATATTTCTGTGGGTAACTGCACCTAACGGTGCAATATTGACCCATACCGACTAGGCCCTATGTTCTATTCTTGGTCAACTGTGCGTTAGCTGATCACAGCTGGTGCAGTAGTTGGGACTCCCCAATGCCTATAGTATAAGTGTGCCATTGTGTAGAAGGGTAGTTCTGATGGGGTGAATATCTCAGAACTCAATCGATTTGTGATATTATGGAAAACCTTTGTTAACGGCACTGCTACCCCATTTCCTGTCGGTATTTATTACTAGACAGCACCTCACAAACCCCCCAAAAAAGCACCTGCCGTTGAAATCTGTGGGTCTTTATTTGCAAATTGGCATCATTATTACTGACTCAATTTTTGTACAGCGAGGGTATTGCATGAACCAAAATATAGATGGTGGGGGGGCGGGTTGGTGGGAGAGGAATGGAACCCTCCATTTCCCGCTGCATTTCCATCGATCTCCGATTTTAATGCCGTTGGATTTGGCAACGGATGAGGTGCCCACTGAACCCAGGATGGAGCCTCCTGCGTAAAAGCTAATCGGGGTCCTACGACGTCAATGGGACCCCGGATTGCATTTTAACTGGGGCTTGAGTGGAGAAGCCATCGCGGCTTTTCCCGCGAGGCTGAAGCGGGGCCCCTCTGGGCCCACAAGGACAGTTGCGGCCTCATCTGCCCTAGACTCTCCTCCGTTCCCTCCCGTTAGACCCTCCCGAAACCCTCTCTCTGCCACTTAACTGCAAGCTGGCGGGTAGCCGAGGGCTGCCCGTTGTTTCCCCACTGGTAGCTACTCTCTGCCCTCTTCCGGGCGGGAAGTTGACTGATGCCACTTAAATGAGGCCCGGGAGCCTGAAACTTAGGCCAGCGGGTACGTTTTGCACTCGCCCCGTTTCCCCACCCGTTCGAAATCCGCTCCAGGTTAAAATCGACCCCATGTATTTTTGTCTTTTTTGGTTATTTGTGTTTTAACTGAAGCGCAAACAAAGAGGGAAGATGTGTCCATGGGCTGCAGTGTACTGTCTGTACACCCACATGTGTGCAAATGGAGCAGGCTAACCTGAGGCCTCCTTCCCGTCGGGTTTCCATGGGAATACTGGGGTTCCTGTGTCTAGCAGGCCCTTGGGCTGTATAATGGCCCCAGCCCCTTTTATAGAAAGAAAGAACTTTCATTTATATAGCACCTTTCACAACCTCGAGACATCCCAAAGCCCTTTACAGCCAATTAAGTACTTTTAAAGTGTAGTCGCTGTTGGGATGTAGGAAACACGGCAGCCAATTTGTGCACAGCAAGCTCCCACGAGCAGCAATGAGATAATGGGCTGGATTTTCATGAGGAAGGCGGGTTGGGGGGAGGAGGGGGGACTCCGATGCGGGTGGGAAACCCGGAAGAACGATTTGCATATGAAGCCTCTGTTTCCCGCCCACAGCCAGCCAGATTGAGAGGCCGGCTGGCTGCGGGCGGGTAGGCCTGCGGCAATAGGCCGCACAGAGGAGGGAGGGAGGGATCGCGGGGGGTGGGGGGCAGTGCTGGCCTCCGGAGGATGAGGGGGTGGGGGAGAAGAGAACATAGAATCATAGAATCATAGAAAGTTACAGCACGGAAGGAGGCCATTTCAGCCCATTGTGTCCGCGCCAGCCAACAAAGAGCTCTCCAGCCTAATCCCACTTCCCAGCTCTTGGTCCGTAGCCCTGCAGGTTACAGCATCCCAAGTGCACATCCAAGTACTTTTTAAATGTGGTTAGGGTTCCTGCCTCTACCACCCTTTCAGGCAGTGAGTTCCAGACCCCCACAACCCTCTGCGTGAAGAAATTTCCCCTCTAAACCTTCCCCCAATTACTTTAAATCTGTGCCCCCTGGTTTTTGACCCCTCTGCTAAGGGAAATAGGTCCTTTCTATCCACTTTCTATGCCTCTCATAATTTTATACACCTCAATAAGGTCTCCCCTCAGCCTCCTCTGTTCCAAGGAAAACAGACCCAGCCTATCCAGTCTTTCCTCATAGCTAAGATTCTCTACTCCCGGCAACATCCTTGTAAATCTCCTCTGTACCCTCTCTAGTGCAATCACATCTTTCCTGTAATGTGGTGACCAGAACTGCACGCAGTACTCTAGCTGAGGCCTAACTAGTGTTTTATACAGTTGAAGCATAACCCCACTGCTCTTGTATTCTATGCCATGGCTAATAAAGGCAAGCATTCCGTATGCCTTCTTAACCACCTTATCTACTTGGCCTGCTACCTTCAGGGATCTGTGGACATGCACTCCAAGGTCCCTTTGTTCCTCTACACTACTCAGTGTCCTACCATTTAATGTGTATTCCCTTTCCTTGTTAGCCCTCCCCAGATGCATTACCTCACACTTCTCCGGATTGAATTCCATTTGCCACTGTTCTGCCCACCTGACCAATTTATTGATATCTTCCTGCAGTCTACAGCTTCCTTCTTCAGTATCAACCACACAGCCGATTTTAGTATCATCTGCAAACTTCTTAATCATACCCGCTATATTCAAGTCAAGATCGTTGATATATACCACAAAAAGCAAGGGACCTAGTACTGAGCCCTGCGGAACCCCACTGGAAACAGCCTTCCAGTCACAAAAACACCCATCAACCATTACCCTCTGCTTCCTGTCTACGAGCCAGTTTTGAATCCAACTTGACACTTTGCCCTGGATCCCATGGGCTTTTAACTTTGTGACCAGTCTGCCATGTGGAACCTTATCAAAAGCCTTGCTAAAGTCCATATACACTACATCAAATGCACTACCCTCATCTACCCTCCTTGTTACCTCCTCAAAAAATTCAATCAAGTTGGTCAGACACGACCTTCCCTTAACAAATCCGTGCTGACTATCCTTGATTAATCCGTGTCTTTCTAAATGAAGATTTATCCTGTCCTTCAGAATTCTTTCCAACATCGGGAATGTCGTGGGACCGGGGGGCGGGTGGAGAAGGAAGATCGCGGCCGTCGAGGGACCGGAGGGGGTGTGGGTGGGGTGGGGGGTGGGGGGGGGGGGGTGGTGAGGAAGATCGGGGCCGGCCTCAGGCTGATCGTGGGGCGGGGCAGGGTGTCCGGGAAGGTGATCGGGGCCTCGTTAGGGGGTTTCCGATTGCGGGGCTGGGCTAGCAGGGACCCTGGATGCAGGAGGTAGGTATAAAGGCACTTACCTCCTGGATGCAGCAGTCCTCACCTTGCTGTAACTGCCAGGTTTTACGAGGTGTGTAAAACCCGTCCACATGCAGTTAAAAACAAAATGTAGGTTAAAGAAGTGGCTTCCAGCCTAATTGTAATATTTAAAATTGACGTCCTGCCTCCTGGGAGTGGGTTGGCTGCCCGCCCCCGTCCTGCTTCCTGTCCCGCCTCCGATAAAACCGGATGTGGGGAGGGTTGGAGGCGGGTTCAGGTTGGGAATCCGATCTTTAACAGTTTAACTATCCCCACGCTCCAAACCCACCCCTTTTTTTTAGGTTAAAATCCCCCCCCCACCCCTAATATCTAGATAATCTTTTTTTGATTGGTGTAGGGATAAATATTGGCCAGGGCACCAGGAAAATCTCCTCTACTCTTCCTCAAATAATGCCGTGGGATCTTTTACATCCACCTGAGAGGGGTTTAACGTCTCATCCAAAAGACGGCACCTCCAACAATGCTGCACTCCCTCAGTACTGCACTGGGAGTGTCAACCTGGATTATGTGCTCAAGTCTCTGGAGTGGGACTTGAACCCGCTACTCACTGACTCATACGCTACCCACTGAGCCACAGCTGACATATATATTGGGTAATGAAGGTTCTGCCTGCTTCAGACTGCCCTTTATCAGAAAAATTAGATAGCCCCGAAAACCAGCGCAAAGAGGCCGGGAATGCATCCCACCCCACTTCTGACCACAACCCCCATTTTCAGGGGCGTTGAAGAGACCAAAATCGTTCCTGTTTCTCTGTGAAGGGAGTAAAGTTTCAGGTAGAACCCTTCCTCAGAACTTGGACTCTGATTGACCTCAATGTTTACATCCAGCAGTTAGACTTCAGAGTCTTAAAGGGACAGGCTGCCTTATGCAGAACTCCACTTTCACAGCAGAATAAATGGTCCATTACATGGTGCAACACCCCTGTTCTTATAAGACAGCGTAACAGCTGACTCACTGTGACCTATGCCAGGGGAAACCGGTTAGTAGAATTTACAGGACAATTGACCCTGCTCCGTGTGCAGCCCATGGACACGACATTCATTCTCTGTTGTGCTTCAGTTAAAATACAGAAAACCACAAAATGTGTCACGTTAAAAAATAGGACAGAAATATATACTTATTTACTGCCAATTTATACAATATCCTCATAGTAAAAACAAACTTGAACCAGCGATAATGACGCCAGTGTACAAATCATCGTTGTTTGCTGTCTGACTTCTAACCATAACTGGGGGAAACCTTTTCATCCTGACTGGGTTGTCAGCATCGGTAAACAGCTGCGTTGCACTATAAAGGGGTACGTCAGGCTAATGATTCATATCTCGGCCCTCTCAGTGTGCCGGCTGGAAGATGTTTTATTAACATTTATTTCTCCTTTTCTCTCCTTCCAGGAAATTGTTCAAATTGCAGGATTCTGTATTTGTTTTCTCTGGATGGTTGTAAGACTCTCTCTTGCTTGCCTTGATGCATAGGCATTCCCAGGTTCTATTTACTCTCAGTCTTCTGTACGGGCTGGCTGCTGTGGCTCAGTGGGCAGCACTCTGGCTTCTGAGTCAGAAGGTCGTGGCTTCAAGCCCCACTCGACGAGACTCAAGCACATAATCTAGGCTGACGCTCCCAGTGCAGTACTGAGGGAGCGCTGCACTGCCGGAGGTGGCGTCTTTCAGATGAGACGCTAAACCGAGGCCCCGCCTTCCCTCTCAGGTGGATGTACCATGGCACTCTTTCGAAGAAGGGTAGGGGAATTCTCAGGTGTAATAAAAACAGAAAATGCTGGAAACACTCAGCAGGTCAGGCAGCATCTGTGGAGAGAGAAACAGAGTTATCGTTTCAGGTCGATGACCCTTCGTCAGAACTGGAAAAAGTTGGAGATGGAACAGGTTTTTAAGCAAGTGCAGGGAAAGGGGGGAGGGGAGGGGAGGAAAGAACAAAAGGGAAGGTCTGTGATAGGGTGGAAGGCAGGAGAGATTAAGAGACAAAAGGATGATGGTGCAAGGCAAGAGGAGATGGCAATGGGACAAATTAAGAAACAAAAGATGGCTCTAGATGAAGTGTAAATGGCAATGGTTCTCAGGTGTCCTGGCCAACCAACAACCCTAAAAAAATGATTAACAGTCACTTATCTCACTGCTGTTTGTGGAACCTTGCTGTGCATAAATTGACTGCCGTGCTTCCCTATATTGCAACAGTGACTACACTTCAAAAGTACTTAATTGGCTGTAGAGCACTTTGAGTTGTAGTGAAAGTTGCTATATAAATGCAACTCTTTCTTTCTGAGGGTCCAGGATTGTGAACCCCTATAGACCAGGGGTAAGCAGAAAGACTCATCCCTTGAAAAATGTGACCTTAGGGCAGGGGAGTTGGCATATAAGGGCTTTGGTACCTGACTCTGTGGAAACTGTGGTTGCGCGGGCTTGTACCTCTTTGAGTTTCCCATCTCAGGTGCTCGGTCACTAGGGGCTGAGGCGGGAGGAAACACTAAGAGCAGCTCAGGCGATTCCCCAGAGGGGAGGCCCAGTCTCCTCTGTGAGGGGCGTCTGTGAGTGATACCAGATATAGAGGAGTGTTTGCAGCGATTTCCAGTGTGTCTGCTTGGTTTGAGGTAGTATATGAGTAGTGGGGAGATGAAAGGAAATGAATTGCTGAAGAAAGGAAGTTATCCGATGCACCGTTTAAGTATCTCCACTGATCCTAACCCCCAATCCTCCCCTCTGCCAAAGGGACTGATTTATGTTGTAATATGGTCCAATGGGTGCTAGCTATCCTCTGATACCCCACCCAAGTGGTTGTTCTTCAAATGGCAGCCTAGATAGTGAGCACCAGCAAGCTATTCGACTGTGAAGAGCATCACAGACGATCTCCGTCCTCTCCCCACTCGATCTCCACTCGAACGGGAGTCACCAGATTGCGACCGGGGCGGAAACCCTGGCTGAATTCGTTCCCCTTTCTAGACCTACTCCAGAGACTTGAGCACAAAAATCTAGGCTGACACTCCAGTGCAGTGCAGTACTGGGGGAGTGCTGCACTGTCGGAGGTGCCGACTTTTGGATTAGGCTTTAAACCGAGGCCCTGTCTGCTCTCTCAGGTGGATGTAAAAGATCCCATGGCACTATTTCAAAGAAGAGCAGGGGAGTTATCCCCGGTGTCCTGGCCGATATGTATCTCTCAATCAACATAACAAAAACAGATTATCTGGCCATTATCACATTGCTGTTTGTGGGAGCTTGCTGTGCGCAAATTGGCTGCCGTGTTTCCTACATTACAACAGTGACTCCACTTCAAAAAGTACTTCGTTGGCTGTAAAGCGCTTTGGGACGTCTGGTGGTCGTGAGAGGCGCCACAGAAATGCAAGTCTTCCTTTTCTTTTTTTCTACGAAACGGTCTAGAGCCTCCCCTAGCTTTCCCCTGGCTGAGATCAGCTCACTCAGCACAGACCAGGCGCCGAGGCACTGGTCTGTGCCGCTCAGTTGCAGATTTGGCAGGATATATACCGACTGAAATAAAAAGGAACGCCGAGAGTGGCTAATTGTTTTGATTGGCAGGCACTCCAGCTGTGTGAAGGAACATGTCTGTATGGCAAAGTGACACACCCACACTCCCCCGCTCCCCCCCCCGCCCATACCCCTAACCCCCCCACCCCCACTCACTGCTTGGTCTCTTGGTTCAAGTATTCATTTCGTTATTGGACCTTTCTTTTTAACTTCAATCAGATTGAGCACACTGAAGGAATAATCCACACGAGTGCAATAATATTTACATTGCATTTAACATTACCGTTTAAATCCTACACCGAGCTGTATCACCACAGACCCCTTCATCTGACTCTGTTTGACTGTGTTCGCATTACACATCTGGGCCCATTGTGAAGGAGAGATAACGATCACTGTCTCGGGTCTCTCCAGCCATCCCCCCCCTCGCGCCCCCCGAAGACAATCCCCTGGATTCTAATAATCGCTGACCTCTCCAAATCACCTCCCATATGTTTTTGTAATTTTCGTTGGCGCTCTATTTATTGGTGACACCAGGGGACCCTACGGCTCTCTTCAGACTTTGGTACAGTTCAAGTGTGATTCAGGCCTTTATGCTTGAGGCTCACTGGGCAACGAATGAGAAAAGGCACTAAAATATTTCCAGGAACATTTGTCTGTGTGTGAAATCTTCCAGGTCTTGTCGTTAGAAATTTGAGCCTGGAAATTCCAGCTTGTTTCTGGCATGAAACCAGTGCAACCCGAGCAGGGATGGGGGAGGAACTTGGCATGAAACCCTTTTCCATTCCATACTGGCCATGTTGTGAAATTATGGCTATATGCGGGCGGGTGGCACTTCTCCCCATAACACCACCCTCGTCCTCTGTCGTGGTTGGGGGTGGGGATTGGCAGGATCTCCATTCGAGTTCTGTCCAGCGTATGGGCAACAGAATGTGCGTCTGCAGGATGCGCACATGACCGCAAGCGCAGTCCACAATGTCGTTCCCCAATGGGGCAAGTGACCGTGGGGAGATCGACTGCCATTTTAGAAAGCAGCAAAACAGCAAAGGGACATCTAGGAATTGTAACGTTCAGCCACTCTGGCCAGAATGGCCCACCTGCGCCTCTGCTCCCTCGCCCCCCCCCCACCCCCCGCCTCCGATGGAGCACCAACGTGCTGCTCTAAAATTCCGATGCCCACGCAGGGTGGGAGCCCCATTAGCGCCATACATGGCACGGGTGCCCGTCCCTTTTATACGAATGACCCCGGCCCCCTGGATTTGGGATGAGGCCATTTCCAGGGATGATGTGTGAGTCCAAGTCCCACCGCACCGCACATCTGCTGGCACAGCTACGGTGATTTGTTGTTGGTAAATTTGTCTAATCCCTCCATGGCCTCACCCCTCCTTATCTCTGTAACCTCCTCCAGCCCTACAAACCCCAAGATCTTTGCGCTCCTCCAATTCTAACCTCCTGCGCATTTCTGTTTTCCTTCGCTCCACCATTGGTGGCCGCGCCTTCAGCTGCCTGGGCCCTAAGCTCTGGAATTCCCTCCCTAAACCTCTCCGCCTCGATAACTCTCTCTCCCCCTTTAAGAGGCTCCTTCTTTGACCTCTTTGACTAAGCTTTTGGTCACCTGTCCTGGTAACTCCTTATGTGGCTCGGTGTCAATTTTGTTTGATAATCGCTCCTGTGAAGCGCCTTGGGACATTTTACTACGTTAAAGGCGCTAGATAAAGGCAAGTTGTTGTTCCATCAGTGCAGATATTCCCACATTCCTGCGTTAGGCCGAAGCCTCCAGAGGTGGCAGGACATATTGAGAGAGTGGTTAACAAAGCATATGGGATCTTGGGCTTCATAAATAGAGGGAGTGCAAAAGTAGAGAGGTTATGCTGAACCTTTATAAAGCGCTGGCTAGGCCACACCTGGAGTATTGTGTCCAGTTCTGGTCACCACACTTTAGGAAGGATGTGAAGGCGCTTGAGAGGGTGCAGAGGAGATTTACCAGAATGGTTCCGGGGATGGGGGATCTTAGCTACAAGGACAGGTTGGAGAAGCTGGATTTGTTTTCTTTAGAGCAAAGGAGGTTGAGGGGTGATTTGATCGAGGTGTACAAGATTATGACGGGTTTGGATAGGCTAGACAGGGAAAGGCTGTTCCCACTAGTTGATGGTACGAGGACTCGGGGACACAGATTTAAGTTTTGGGATACAGGGGGACGTGAGGAAAAAACTTTTTTACGCAGCAAGTGGTGAGGACCTGGAACTCGCTGCCGACGGAAGTGGTGGAAGCGGAGACACTCAATGTTTTCAAGGGGAGACTGGATAGGCACTTGAGGGAAATAAACTTGCAGGGCTACGGGGCTAGAGCGATGGAATGGGACTGACTGGATTGCTCTACAGAGAGCCGGCACAGACTCGATGGGCTGAATGGCCTCCTTCTGTGCCGTTATGACTCTATGGGGGAAAAATTCAGTATCGCCCCGTTTGGGGCGCGATTATCGGCCGTGCGCAAAGTTTAGCGCCTGGTGCTAATTATCGCCTCCGACTGCAAACTTGGCTTTTATCGCCCCCGGAGTTGATTGGAGCGCTAAATCAGGCGCTACACACCTCTCTTAAGGCGCAAAGGCCGAGGAGTGAGGCGCTAACTCAGAGCGCGGGTGCAGCGCAGGTGCTGTCAGTTAGCGATGGAACACAGACACACTGGCGCCGGCCAGTTCTTGAAGGGGAGGGTCGATCTTGCTCTCCAGCCACACCCTGCTCATTGGAGCCTTGAATGTTGGCCTGGAGAGACCTGTGCCTAAATCTTGCAGCTAAGGACTATGGGGAGGGCCAGGGAGCGAGCACATCGCTTCAGCGAGCGGGCCTTGGAGGCTCTGGTTGGCGCGGTGGAGCGCAGAAGATCAATACTGTACCCAGAGAGTGGCAGAAGCATGGTGCCCAGGACCCATATACAATGTTGAAAAAAGTTCAACGACCTCACTCGGGTCGTCAGGGTGAGTGGCTTTTTTTCAATACCTCTCCATCCCTCCATCTCAACCTCACTCTATGGCCAGAGGGTCTTAAAACTCCAATGCCCAACACTCATCCAACACCTATGGCCCTCTCATGAAACACACACGCACATTCCACACTTTGCATACAGTAAGGGCTATTCACCTATGGGAGGCACATCAGGCAAGACCATGGCTGCATACAGTAAGGGCTATTCACCTATGGGAGGCACATCAGGCAAGACCATGGCTGTATATTTACTCAGACGTCGTCCTTTTTCTTGCAGGCCAAGCTATCTCATAATAGGAGACAGCAGCAACGGACGGGTGGAGGGCGGCCTCAGCTGTAACCCCTCAGCGATCTTGAGGAGCGCATCCAGAGGATTGTGGCAAGCCAGGTGATCGGTCCCGTCGCCACTGGAGACGCCGACCCCGTTCTGGACAGCAATGGTAAGGTCATCACCATTTTGTCCTCTGTCCTTCCACTTGTCCCTCACAACACCAGCCTTTGACACTTTCAATCCAACTTACTAAATCGCTGCACTCATTCCTTCCTTACTGCCCCCCTGTCCTCACGCTAAAGCCACTCTTGTACCTCTCTGCTTTCAGATGGTGATTCACCAGCTGAGGAGACGGGCCCTCAAGCTGCCAGTGGGAGTGAAGCTGCAGGCGAGGAGGAAGATGAAGGCGGAGCATCAGTGCCACCCTCTCCCGAGGAAGCCCATGCCCACACTGGGAACACATCTTCCCTGGAGGGGAGCAGGGGGGAAGGGTCTGATGAGGGTGAAGCTCCAGGACCCAGCGGGCTGCAGCAACGCCGTGGGGGTAGGGAAGCTCGAGGGCCTTCTCCCCGGAGGGAGAGTAGGCCAGCGAGTCCTACTGCACTGGATGCAGAGGAGGAGCGGCTCATCGCTGAAATGAACACCCAGGCGGTGGACATGCACACTGAGCTCATGGGTGCAGTGGGAAGGGTGCCCGAATGCATTGAATCACTGGCAAGGAGTGTGGAGCACTTTGCTGTAGCACAGGCGGATGCCACGCAAATGTTTGGTGCTGCAATTCAGTCACTGGCTGCCGTGACCCCATCTCTGACTGCTCTCATGCAGACTCAGATTGAGGCCACGTGAGCACTGACTGCTGCCATCCTCGATGGTTCATACACATTTCCCCAGGGCTCTCACCGCGCCGCAGCAAGCCAGCAATCTGTGCTCCAGCAGATTGCTCCGGATGCTGAAGTGCTGGCCCGTGGGAGTGCCAGTGTGTCGGTCGAGCAGGGAGTTGCCGTCCTCTCTCACGATGACAGCATTCCTGCTGCTAACACTGTCACTTCTCCACTGCACTTGCCAATGCCTGTAGGACAGACTGCTGCCGCCCATGCAGAGTTGGTGCAGTCTGCAGCCGGGCCCTCCAGGCCCAGAGCTACTCGAGGCCGTCCTTCAAGGGCATCTGCAGTCTCAGGTTTAGACAATCAGCATCCTTCCAGCAGCCTTGCTGCAGCCACTGGGGTCCCATTACGGAGGAGCATTAGGGTGGGAAGGGGGGAAGTGCGCAAGGGAAGGAGATCACCCTCGAAGGGCAGAAAGTAGGAGGTGTGACAAAATGTTGGTCATTTTTTTATTAAAGGCCGAGGTTCGTGGTCCAACTTTTGTCTAGTGTTTTGGACATTATCTCCAGGTTGTGAGAACCAGTTATGTTAATGACTGTTTTTTTGTGTTTCTTTCTATTAGTTTGTCATAAGGAAATGACACACACAGGGCTGGATTTTCATTGACCCGTGGAGGCGGGTTTGGAGGCGTGTGGGGGGTTAAAATTGCGAAAACTGGCGGGCGGGCACAAGTCCGCCTCCATCCCGCCTCCACGCAATTTTCATTAAATCGTGTCTGCTGGTCCCGACTCCGTCCCGCCCTCTAAGAGACGGGATAGGCTGTTAAGGTCCTTAACAAGCACTAAATTGGCTCTATAATGCCATTTTGAAAGGCCTTTGTGATTTTAACCCTTGTTCTACGTGAAGCACGCCTGTTCTGAAACACGATTGTGAAACCTGGCGGGAGCACATTTGGATAGCTGACTATCAGCTGCAGGTCCACTATTACAACGGAGATATGATGAAGGTAGTAGTAGTATTAGGTCTGAAAGTCGCCTCTGATGCTAATGCATTGAAGGTCTTTGGAAACTGCCTGGCCTTTGCTGTGAGAGGACCTGGATGCAAAAATCTCTCTCTCTCTCTCTCGTTCTCTAAAGCTGCTGCTCCAGGTCCTCTCACAGCAAAGGCCAGGCAGTCTTTGAAGACCTTCAATGCAGCAGCAATGATGACATCATCAGAGGCGACTTTCAGACTGAAACCACTAATTGGTTCATGGGTTCCCACATGCTGGAACTCAATTGCCCAATTAGGTGAAAATTGCATCAATCTCCCACATCCAATTGCAGTCGTGTGGATAACACGAAATGCGGATGACACGACCCCAACCCGCCCCAGTATCAAAATCCAGCCCACAGAGTTTGTAAAATAAATAAGTTTTTGTATTCAAAATGTACATGTTTGGTCTTTGGAATCATTGCTGCCTTGGGCGGCTTAGGGGTTGCGGGTTGGTTTCATTCATGTTCTTCTCAATGGCAGAAGCCATTTCCTCAGCAGGGGCCTAGAAGCGGCTTGCTATCAGCCGTTGACGGACGGCCCTTCCAGTTTCTACACTGTGGGCCTCCCTTCCGCCTTGGTGCTGCTGATGATCATCCTCCTCCTCTTCCTCCTCCTGTTCCTCCTCCTCCTCTGGTGGTGCTCCAAGGCCTGGTGGCATTGGCTGGGTCCTGAGGATTGCCAGGTTATGCAGCATGTAGCACACAACAACGAACAGGGAGACTCGCTCAGGCGAGTACTGCAGGGCTCCTCCAGAATGGTCCAGACAGCGGAACCATTGCTTGAGCACGCCGATTGTGTGCTCAACGATGTTCCTGGTAGCTAGATGGCTCTCGTTGTACCGCAGCTCAGCACGGGTGTTGGACGTTCGGAGCGGTGTCATCAGCCAGGTGCACAGTGGATATCCCCTGTCCCCGAGAAGCCAACCATCTGGGTGATGTGGTGCCTGGAAAAGTTCTGCCACAGTAGTCTGGCGCAGGATGTATGCATCGTGACTGCTGCAGGATAGCAGGCATTGACAGCGAGTATCAGCTGTCTGTGGTCACAGACCAACTGGACGTTTAAGGAATGGAACCCCTTTCGGTTACGGAAATCCTCTGCATTCTCATGCGGAGCATACAAAGCCACATGCGTGCAGTCAATGGCGCCCTGAACCATGGGGAAGCCCGCTAAAAAAAAAAAAAAAAAAAATCACGGGATTGGGGGTAATATTCTGGCATGGATAGAGGAATGGCTATCTAACAGAAAGCAAAGAGTTGGGATAAATGGTTCATTCTCAGACTGGCAATCAGTAACTAGTGGTGTTCCACAGGGGTCAGTGCTGGGTCCCCAACTCTTCACAATCTATATTAACGATTTGGAGGAAGGGACCAAGTGTAACATATCAAAATTTGCAGATGATACAAAGATGGGAGGGAAAGTAGTGAGTGAGGAGGACATAAAAAACCTGCAAGGGGACATAGACAGTCTAAGTAAGTGGGCAGAGATTTGGCAGATGGAATACAACACTGGAAAGTGTGAGGTGATGCACTTTGGCAGGAAAAATCCTAGAGCAATTTATTATCTTAATGGCAAGAAACTGGAGAGTACTGAAGTGCAAAGGGATCTGGGGGGTCCTGGTGCACGAAACTCAAAAGATTAGTATGCAGGTGCAGCAAATGATTAAGAAGGCAAATGGAATGTTGGCTTTCATTGCTAAGGGGATAGAATATAAAAATAGGGAGGTATTGCTTCAGTTGTACAAGGTATTGGTGAGACCGCACCTGGAATACTGCATACAGTTTTGGTGTCCTTACTTAAGGAAAGACATCCTTGCTCTCGAGGCAGTGCAAAAAAGGTTCACTCGGTTAATCCCGGGGATGAGGGGGTGGTCATATGAGGAGAGGTTGGGTAGATTGGGACTCTACTCATTGGAGTTCAGAAGAATGAGAGGCGATCTTATTGAAACATATAAGATTGTGAAGGGGTTGGATCGGGTGGATGCGGGGAGGATGTTCCCGATGACGGGTGAGACGAGAACTAGGGGACATAGTCTTAGAATAAGGGGCTGCTCTTTCAAAACTGAGATGAGGAGGAACTACTTCACTCAGAGGGTGGTAGGTCCATGGAATATGCTGCCACAAAAAGCTGTAGAAGCTACAACATTAATTAAATTTAAAACAGAAATAGACAGTTTCCTAGAAGTAAAGGGCATTAAGGGTTACGGGGAGCGGGCAGGAATTTGGACATGAGTCTAGGTTCGGATCGGTCATGGCCCTGTGGGTAGTGGAGCGGGCCCAGGGACTGTGTAGCCTGATTC
Source organism: Squalus acanthias (assembly GCA_030390025.1). Classification (NCBI taxonomy): domain Eukaryota; kingdom Metazoa; phylum Chordata; class Chondrichthyes; order Squaliformes; family Squalidae; genus Squalus; species Squalus acanthias. The sequence goes on along the minus strand of CM059429.1, from coordinate 163,858,506 downwards.
TGCTCCTATTTCGTGTGTGCAATTCTGTTAGATGCAGGAGATGGTTCTGTGATAGATAGTAGATTGGCGGTTAGGATCAGATCAGCCATGATCTTATTGAATGGCGGAGCAGGCTCGAGGGGCCGATTGGCCTACTCCTGCTCCTATTTCTTATGTTCTTATGTTCTTATGTTCTATCCTCGCAAAGCCCATAGCGCGTTCATGCTGCTTGGCCGGGGTCATGGGGAAAGAGATGTACTCTCGTCTCCTTTTATAGAGGGCATTTGTGACCTGACGGATGCAGCAATGGACCGCGAACTGGGAGATATTGGCGATGACCCTAGTAGCTGACTAAAATGAGCCGGTGGCATAAAAGTTGAGAGCCACTGTGATCTTCACTGCCACCGACAGAGACGTCCTGCTCCTCAGTTGAGGCTGCAGATCTGGCTGCAGCAGGTGGCAGAGCTCAGTGACTACCTCCTTGCTGAAGTGCAGCCTTCACAAACACTGCTCCTCAGACATATTAATGTATGAGAATTGTTGGCGAAATACCCTGGGAAGGTAAGGTCTCCTGTACAGAGGCCTGTTGGCCCTCCTCCGTCTGGCCATGATTGCCACTCTCTCTCTGCGTCTCTGTGTCCTCCGATTCTGCTGGCGCAGGACGATGCCCCGAATCAGTGCAGCCCCCAAAGTCTCTTGGCAATCAAAGTAACGAAGGTCAAAAACCAAAGTACCTGCAAATTTATGCTCAGTAGCCAAAACTACTTCACACAGCGTTGACTCAATGCAGAAGTCTCTCTTTCTCTCTCTCAAAATCTCTCTCTCTCTCTCAGAACGAGTGGTGCAAAAATGTCTACCACAGAGAAAGCCAGGAAGAGGCCCCCTTTAAATAGCGCCCCCCCCAACCCCACAGCGACTGGGAAGCATTCCAGTCTACCTTTCATTGGTTGTGTCAGGCGGGAAGGAGGGGGGCGCCACTCAATTTCCGTTCCGGGGCGCCCCAAGGGCGATGCACCCTTGAATGACGTCAAGATCTGCGTGCGCAGAAGATCGGGGCGGTATTGTTTAGCGCCGCCGCAAAATGTCCGGTCAATTTCGCGAGAGGCGCAGATATCGCTGCGCCCGGGCGCTAGTTGCTTTGCGCCCTATTAGCGCCCTCTTAAGGCGCTAACGGGAGGCGCAAACCAACTGAATTTTCCCCCCCTTGACTCCAACAGGATCACAATCTCGTGCCCGCCTGTGCCTGTAACTCCGATGGTTTACGGTGAGTACACCTTACGGCCCTGCAACTGCACCGGGACTGTTAGAAACATCAAGCAACATAAAAGGAAAAGCTTAGATTTTGCCTGCAGATGGATGGCTCCCAGTGAAGCTCTCTGCTTACCGCTGGCTATCTGCTATCCATAGACCCATCACCAAGCTTCAAACCAAGCTGCTAAGAAATCCACACAGGTAGGGGGTCATTTTGATTTTTGGATGATCGTGTAAAATTAGCGATACAGATTCAACCCCACGTTATACATCCCTTCCGATTTTCATTTCAATGGACTTCAATGGAAATTAAAATCAGGAGAGATGTATAATGGGTGGCTGATCGCCCATTTTACATTGTTGCCCAAATTCAAACTTACCCTTGTAGAGTTTCAGGCTGCCCGATAGGTAGTGCACACCCATTCCCCACAGGGACACTTCCCACGTACCTAAATCCAGAGGGCTTTGGTGCAAGTTGACAACCACCAGGAGCTAGGGTGCTACTCGAGTTTAATCACTTGAAGCCATGCAGCTTATTGCACTGAGCTTGTCCAGCAAGTACCACCCTACTCAGAGGATTGGCTTGCAGCGTTATCCGGAGCCTAGTGGGAAGATTTCCATACCTCAGTGACAGGTCTACCCTTCCAGGTCGTAGTAATGAGCTTGGCTGGCTGGTCAATCATCATGAGCAACGCATAAATATGTGAGCACATTTCTACCATCCTCCTGACCACAGCCCACTCATTGAACAATGGTTTTATCAGCTGATGATGCGGAGCCTCAGCAAAAACTGCCTTCCTCTCTGTAATCAACACAGGCTCTAATCCCTGGATATATCAGATCAGCTGAAATAGTACTTCCGATCTTCACCATACCAAACTTCATTCTCGGGATGTGGGCGTCACTGGCAAGGCCAGCATTTATTGCCCATCCCTAGTTGCCCTTCAGGAGGTGGCGCTGGGCCTTCTTCTTCAACCGCTGCAGTCCGTGTGGTGAAGATGCTGCCACAGTGCTGTTAGGTCGGCAGAACCAGGATTTTGATCCCGCGACGATGAAGGAACGGCGATATATGTCCAAGTCAGGATGGTGCGTGACCAGGAGGTGAACTTGAAGGTGATGCTGCCCTTGTCCTTCTAGGTGGTGGAGGCTGCAGGTTTGAGAGGTGCTGCCAAAGAATTAAGTTGCTGTGATGCGGGTGGGGGGGATTGCTGTAGGTTTATATGGAAGGATGAAGTAAAGGGGCTGAATGGCCTCCCTCAGATGTACTTAATTTTGTGATCTTTGCAACCTGATGCTGACACTAGGCATGAAAAATGTTCCATTCCCTATCACTGGCATCCCTCAACCAGGGAATGGAAAAACCAGGGGAAAAAAAATGACCAACAATATTTTTCTTATATATAATTCCCAGAACTGAATTAGTTCACTTTCTATTGAATGTGTTTCTATTTTTACCTTGAAAGGATCCAGAGCCTTTTACCAGTGAATACTTTCAGCCTATGATTGATACTGCTTGTCTGAGAAACCGTTCCTGTCCAGTGAGGGAGCAGACTGAATACATTTGAAAAGTCCTGGGGACTCATTTAGCATTTCCTGTACAATCTTAACCGTGAGTGATGACACCTGGCTGTGTATCTCTTATTTCTTAACTACCGTAAACGTAATTTTTACTTGTCTATACTTTTCACAATGTGCTGACTGAACCATATGTTCCTGGTGAAACAATGCACGTGCTTTTGTTCTGGTATTTCTGGGAACAGAATTGCAGAAAAAAGCTTGAGCAAATCTCTAGCATGGCAGAACACCACATTATAGAGTGTAGTGGGTCTAACTCTCAGCACACTACTTCTAGAATATAATGGGTCTAGCTACGAACACACTGCTGCTAGAGTACATAGAATTTCATAGTTACATAAGAAAATAAGAACATAAGAAATAGGAGCAGGAGTAGGCCATTTGGCCCCTTGAGCCTGCTCCGCCATTTAATGAGATCATGGCTGATCTGATCTTGGCCTCGGCTCCACTTCCCTGCCCGCTCCCCATAACCCTTCACTCACTTATTGTTCAAAAATCTGTCTATCTCCACCTTAAATATATTTAATGACCCAGCCTCCACAGTTCTCTGGGGCAGAGAATTCCACAGATTTATGACCCTCTGAGAGAAGAAATTCCTCCTCATCTCAGTTTTAAATGGGCAACCCCTTATTTTGAAACTATGCCCCCTAGTTCTAGATTCCCCCATGAGGAGAAACATCTTCTCTGCATCTACCTTGTCGAGCCCCCTCAGCATCTTATATGTTTCAATAAGATCACCACTCATTCTTCTAAACTCCAATGAGTATAGGCTCAACCTTTCTTCATAAGTCAACTCCTTCATCTCAGGAATCAACTTCGTGAACCTTCTCTGAACTGCTTCCAATGCAAGTATATCCCTTCTTAAATAAAGGGACCAAAACTGTACGCAGTACTCCAGGTGTGGTCTCACTAATACCCTGTACAGTTGTAGCAGGAGTTACACAGAGAACTACAGCACAGAAACAGGCCATTCGGCCCAACTGATCTATGCCAGCATTTATGTTCCACATGAACCTCCTCCCACCCCTCTCCATTTAACCCTATCAGCATATCTTTCTATTCCTCTCCCCCTCTAGCTTTCCCTTAAATACATCCCTCCTTAAAGTGTCAGCTCAGTGGGTAGCACTCTCGCCTCTGAGTCAGAAAGTTGTGGGTTCATAGTCCCACTCCAGAGACTTGAGCACAAATTCTAGGCTGACACTTGAGTGCAATGCTGAGGGAGTGCTGCACTGTCAGAGGTGCCATCTTTCAAATGAGATGTTAAACCAAAGCCCTGTCTGCTCTCTCGGGTGGATGTAAAAGACCCCTTGGTACTATTTCGAAGAGGAGCAGGGGAGTTCTCCCTGGTGTCCTGGCCAATATTTATCGCTCAATCAACATCACTAAAACAGATTATCTGGTCATTGCCACCTGGGTACTTGTGGGACCTGCACTCCATCAAGTGCAGGCCATGTTCTGCCTTTCCATGAATATTTAATCACCCCAGTTAAAGTTCCACATACTTTCTCCTTGGCCCATTCAAAGGGGAGATTAAGCCAACTCCAGAAAACATTTTTCTAACATCATTTTCTCCATGACATTCAATCATCTGTTTCATGCCCGTATATTTATAGGCCGCAGCCGGTTCCTCACCACATATTCATTGTGCTTTTTGGAGGTGTTAATCGACATATGAACTGCTTCTGCTGGGAGCTGAGTGAAAGAAATAATCTGCTTTGCTGACGGGTCTAAGCCGATGGACTCTGATCTCAAGCTCTGTTGCGTGGATCAAGGTAACAGACATACAAGGGGAAGTTCAAGAGAACTTTCATTTCCCTCGCTCCAGTCAAAAGTAAAATAACCTTTTGAAGTGTCGAATTTCATTTGCACTTTGAACAAATATGCACATTGCTTTCAAATGACACCTGCAGAAATAATTTTCTGGAACGTTTACAGGGTGAAGGGGATAAGGTAGGGTCAGGACACTACACAAATGCACAGAGCAATTCTTATTTTGTAAACCTTAATGCTCTTCAAGGTAAGGGATATTAATGCTGAGGAATGGGACACTTTTCCATCTTGGGCACCCACACCGTCAGTATCAGGTCCAGTACAGTGTGGGTTAGATGCAGAATAAAGCTCCCACCTCGCGTCCCAATAATAAAGAAAAAAGCTTGGATTCGCATAGCACCCTTCACATCCTCCGAACATTCCAAAGCACCCTACTGCCGATTCATTACTTTTGAAGTGTAAACCCTGTTTTTTTTGGTCAGCATTTGCACACAGCAAGGCCCCGTAGACAGACCCCAAGACAGACGACCAGTTAACCTGTTTTCGGTGGTATTGTTTGAGAGTGAAATGATGGTTCGAGGACTGGGAGAATTCCCCAGCTCTTCACACAGTACCGTGGGATCGTTTACATTGGGAGGGCAGACAGAGTCTAAGCTCAGCATCTCATCCAAAAAAACAGCACCTCCAACAATGCAGCTCTCCCTCGGTGCTGCGCCATAGACTCTATGCTCAAGTCCTACAGTGGGGCTTGGACCCCATGACCTGCTGATTTAGAGGCGAGAATGCTACTATTAAGTCAAAGCTGACACTTGTGCTTCAGCTCAGCCTCAGACGAGCACCAGCCATCCTGTTGCTTCTCTCACTTTTTCCAATTCTCACACCTGCTGTCCTCCACCCTCTATGAGTGAGATAGCCACTTAAGTGCCACTTAGTAACATTTTGTGCTGTGGCATCACGCCAACTGAAAACTGGATTGTAACCGCCCAAATTCACTTCATATAGGAACAGGAGTAGGCCATTCAGCCCCTTGAGCCTGTTCTGCCATTCAATTAAATGATGGCTGATCTGTATCTTAACTTAATTTACCCGCCTTGTTTCTATATTCCTTAATGCGCTTATCTAAAATCTGGTCCTCTCAGAGTGTCAGCTGTGGCTCAGTTGGTAGCACTCTTGCCTCTGAATCGGAAGCTTATGAGTTCCAAATCCCACTCCAGACACTTGAGAACAATATTCTAAGCTGACACTCCAGTGCAGTGCGGAGGGAGTGCTGCACTGTCGGAGGTGCCACCGTTTAGATGTGATGTTAAAGGCCCTATGTTCTCTCAGGTGGACGTAAAAGATCCCATGGCACTATTTCGAAGAAGAGCAGGGGGAGTTATCCCCGGTGTCCTGGGGCCAATATTTATCCCTCAATCAACATCACTAAAACAGATTGGCCCAGAAATTGGACTTGGAAGCTTGCCGCGGGGGTAAGGATCGCGCGCGATCTTACCTACCGCGCCTGCCTTTATGTTTCGGGACCACACGAACTTCGGGTCCCGGGCCTCTCCCTGGTGCCGGTGCGCAGTGTGTGCGTGTCCCAGAGGCGCAGTTAGTTCGATGCGACCTCTGGGATCACGTGGGACATGGAGAGCCAATGGCAGCACACCATCTTTCATTCATAGATTTGACAGGAGAACTGTCAAAACTATGAATACAAATTGCCCCCAAAAGAACAGCTAAACCTCAAATAAATTTAAAAAAAACCATCACATTAATAAAATAACTATAGTTAAATAAATTAACCACTTTAAACAAAAATTTTAATTTTTGAAAAAATTTAAATTCTTTTTAAAAGTTATAAAAATAAACTTACCTTTCTTTAAAGTCTCTAAAAAAGATAAACCTGTTGAAAAAAATTTAAAATAATACTTAATTAACTACTTACCTTGTTAAAAGGGGGTCTTACGCCTCCTTTCTTCATGTGTAAAATCTTCAATACTTACCCTCGCGTTGAAACCTGAAAAAAAACCTAAGTGTGCTGCGTGTGCACAGCCTGTAGTGCGCACGCGGTTCACTTAGGAACCGCCCCCTTCGCCATATCGGAAGTGCCGGTTTCCCGCGCATGCGCAGTGCATGCAGGAAACCGGCACTTCGGGACCGAATACGCGAGAGTACACAGTTCGTACTCTCCCGTATTCAGCCGAATTTTTGGGCCATTATCCGGTCATTATCACATTGCTGTTTGTGGGAGCTTGCTGTGAGCAAATTTGCTGCTTCGTTTCCCACATTACAACAGTGACTCCACTTCAAAAGTACTTCATTGGCTGTAAAGTGCTTTGGGATGTTGTGAAAGGCGCTATAGAAATGGATGTCTTTCTTTTTTTTTTCTCAGCCTCAACAGCTTTTTGGGAAGAGAGTTCCAGATTTCCACTACATTTTGTGTGAAGATATGATGCTTACAGTCACTGGAAAAAGATTTTCTTCCCACCCATGTGAGCTGGATTTGAAGCTAAATCCTAAAGGAGAGAAACTATTTTCACAGCACCATCCAGCCCCACAGAATAAGGATCTCAGTTCAGACAATGGAAAAGGAGATCAGTCGGCCCCATTGAATCTTTTAGCAATGGCAGTTCTATTTATTTAGTCCCAATTCTCTGCCCTTCCGCCATATCCCTTAATGCCCTTACTTCCTGAGTAAATATCCATCTCTCTTAAACACCTCGATTGATTCTGCATCTAAGGTCCATGGGGCAATGCATGCCACATCCACTCAGCCCTGTGTGGGAAGAATTTATTCACTCTTAACATTTACAGGCTTAGCTTGAATTTTAAGATTATTTCACTTGTTCTATGATCTCACGATTGTGGTTCAGTATATAAAACTTTTTAGAGAAGAAGGAGGTATTGGAACTAGTTTGATGTACTCAATCATTTTTTATACCATTGATTTCCCAACTGCAAGTTAACTGATCAATAAAGGCGTCAAATCCTGGAGTATGTCACTATTTAAAATCATTAACAATCAAATCCAGGATGGGATTGTACAGTTGGTCACATCTTGGATAAAAGGATGGTACAGCTGGTTACACATACTTACATAACCACAAGAAGAGGATAGAACTGTTGGCTATTCCTGACAGAAGAGGTTATATAGGTGGTTATGCCTAGGAGGAGTCATAGGGCAGAATGTTCATTGACCCGTGGAGGCGGGTTTGGAGGCGTGTGGGGGGGTTAAAATTGCAGATTCGGGGGTCCCGAACCCATCCCGCCCCCAACCCGCCTCCATGCCAGTTTCACAGGAGGCGGGTACCCGACCTGTGCTGGGACCCGCCTCCCCGAGGCGGGAAGGGGATTAGTGCCAATAAACTGCCTGTTAACAGGTAGTTAACAGGCAGTTTCTTGCCTAATCCCTATTTTTAGCCCTAAAGTGTGGGCTTCCCGACAGGTCCGAACCACGCCGATTTAGCGAGGCGGACCGTGGATCTGCAGGGGTTGGAGGGGTCGATATGTCCGGTGGGCAGCTGAGTGATGGGTGCATGTGTGCAGAGGTAAGTGTAAAGTGTGGAAAAAAGTTTTACTTACCTGAACTTCCTCCTGCAGGTGTCAGCCCTTCAGGTCTCGGGAGTCAGAAATCTCACCGGCACAGAAAGCAGAATGGCCGTTGAGCTGTCAAAAGCTGCAGCCTCTGCTTTTTGTTCTGCAGAGATCTCTAAATCAGCCTGAGAGGAAGGAATTAACTTAGAGTACAGATTGTCAGTATTTGACAGCTTCAAGGAGCTGTCAAACACTGATATTTCATCTGTCAAAAGCTCTTGACAGATGAAACGTCAATCTGTGATGTTACCTGTTGCCAGGTGGCCCTTAATTGGCCTGCTGAGCCCGCTGGGCGGGCTCAACCAGGTCAATCAAGGGAAAATCGAGTGGGTTGGCCACAAGTCGATGGAGGCGGGACTACAACCCAAAAAGTGGGAGTCCCGCCTCCATCACGTCCCCATTGACAAAATCCAGCCCATAGAGTCAGAGGGGGAAAAATTCGGTTGCTTTGCGCCTCCCGTGTAACGGGGCGCAAAGCAACTAGCGCCCAGGCGCGGCGCCGCCAATGCCTCCCACAAAATTCAGCGGGAGGTTAGCGGCGGCAGTAACTGTTAGCGCCCCGCGGCGCTGCGCCACCAGCAATGACGTAATTGCCGTGCACAATGCCCCGCTCGTGCCCCAGCCGCGATCTTCAGTAGCGCCCCCTGACTTACCGCCGGACGCTATGTCCAACGGGGTCAGGGGGGCCTATCTGTGGCCAGGGCGGCGCAAATTAAAGGGGAGGTGCCGGGCGGCCATTTTTGTTGCTGCCCACCTGCCAGTACCTGCCTCCGCACCCGTCCCCGGCCTCCTGACCCGCCTCCCCGCGGAGTGCCGGCTGCAGTCCATGAGCCCGGCACTTCTCTTGAGTGCTGGGCTCTTTTGCCGGCACTCCGATCCCCGGGAGCCCAGCTGGGCCCCGGGTCGTATTGTGCAAGGCCCCTCCCCTTTAAGAAGGGGAGGAAGGCCTGCAGTGCCGCGGCATAACGTGCTGCAGTGCCATGTGCCACGATATTCCCTCGCAGTGTCCTAAGAGGGAGGCGGGGCGCTTCCAGTAGTGCCCCGCTTCCCTCTTGGGGTGCTACCACTTAATTTTGGTCGCGGGGGTGCTAGCGTCCCGGCGAAGTTAGCGCCCCAAAGGGGGCGCAACTCAATTTTTCGCCCAGAGAGTCATAACGGCACAGAAGGAGGCCATTTAGCCCATCGAGTCCGTGCCGGCTCTCTGTAGAGCAATCCAGTCAGACCCATTCCCCCGCTCTATCCCCCTAAGGGAGAGGGTGGTACAGCTGGTTATGGCAGAGGATGGGATGGTATAATTGGTTATACTCAGAAAGACAAGATTGTGCAGCTGATCACACCAAGAAGGATCGGAAAAGTGTGAGGTAATGCATTTTGGATAGGGGCAACAAGGCAAGGGAATACACAATTAATGGGAGGATACTGAGAGGTGTGGAGGAACAGAGGGACCTTGGAGTGTATGTCCACAGATCCTTAAAGGTGACAGGACAGGTCGGTAAAGTAGTTAAAAAGGCATACGGAATGCTTTCCTTTATTAGCCGAGGTATAGAATATAAGAGCAGGGAGGTTATGCTTGAACTGTATACAACACTGGTTAGGCCACAGCTTGAGTACTGTGTGCAGTTCTGGTCACCACATTACAGGAAGGATGTGATTGCACTAGAGGGGGTGCAGAGGAGATTTACGCGGATGTTGCCTGGGCTGGAGAATTTTAGCTATGAGGAAAGATTGGATAGGCTGGGGTTGTTTTCCTTGGAACAGAGGAGGCTGAGGGGAGATTTAATTGAGATGTATAAAATTATGAGGGGCCTAGATAGAGTGGATAGGAAGGACCTATTTCCCTCAGCAAAGGGGTCAATAACCAGGGGACAGATATTTAAAGTAATTGGTAGAAGGATTAGAGGGGAGATGAGGAAATTTTTTTTTACCCAGAGGGTGGTGGGGGTCTGGAACTCACTGCCTGAAAGAGTGGTAGAGACATAAACTCTCATCTCATTTAAAAATGACTTAGATATGCACTTGAAGTGCTGTAACCTACAGGGCCATGGACCAAGAGCTGGGAAGGTGGGATTAGGCTGGGAAGCTCTTTCCTGACCGGCACGGACACGATGGGCCAAATGGCCTCCTTCTGTGTCGTAATTTTACTACGACTCTATGAAGGATCAAATGCTAGAGTTCGCCAGGAGGGATGCTTACATCCAGTTCATCTGTAAATCTCTCTTTTAGCTTTGAAGTGTTATTGACATAACATTACTTGTTAATGTGTGACCAGTTTAGGTGAAAATGCACAGTGTAGATGGTGATCCAGGTATCTGCATCAGAAGCATATAATAAGCTGTATATATATCATTATATGAGATTTAACCTGTCATTGCAGGAGCATGCATTTATTAACTGCCATACATATCTGAAATGAATAAAGGGTTGTGAATCTTTGGAATTCTCTACCCCAGAGGGCTGTGGATGCTCAGTCGTTGAGCATATTCAAGGCTGAGATCGATAGATTTTCGGACTCTAGGGCAATCGAGGGATATGGAGATCGGGCGGGAAAGTGGAGTTGAGGTCGAAGATCAACCATGATCTTATTGAACAGCGGAGCAGGCTCGAGGGGCCATATGGCCGACTCCTGCTCCGAATTCCTATGTACTTATGTTCTAAATAAATATTCCACCATTACTAACAGCTTATTCTGGTCTCAAGTAACAGCTTCTGAAAGAAGGTGGGTATCCTCTTTGGTGTACATGTAACGGAGCTAATACTGAGATGTACATTAGCCACTGGATGTCAGTTGTCACCTTTTTTTTTTACCAATTTGTACTGTAATACCACAGGAAGTTAACAGTGAGATATTGATGAATCATAGAGCACCAGAAATGAGAGAACTGTTTACCAGCTGTGTACTGGATCTGACATTGAGACATAGACAATACCGGAGGGGAACTGAATTGTCCATTTTTAATATTGTTCTCTCTATATCTGCCGGAATTGACAGTGAAACACATACGAGTCATAAACGACCAGAGAGTGAACTGTTATCCTTTACTCAAGGCTGCCATGTACCTGCTGCCAATCCCACATCACTTATTGTCCAATAAATGTTATTCAGAAGGATTAAGCTTGCAATTTCAAAAAAAAATTGCCCCAATGTTCGGAAAATATTGCCCTCCTGAGGAAGCATCTTTGAACTTTATTGAACGATTATGTGGAGGCTCAAGCTGGATGGTACACTAATCAATGTGAAACAGACAACAGCCTGACAGCAAATGACACCGGCACATCAGAGACGTGCACAGAAAATGACCACACTTGTGAGAAAAAAAGGTCCAAGGAATATTAGCCTGTAACTTACTAATTGTGCGAATACTGTGGGTTACTGAAGGTTTTTGGGAGAATTTACTCCTGCTAATTTACTCATGATCCTGCTGTTCTGGGGAATGGCCTTGCATTAGGATGCCTTTTCACCTTACCAACGCTGATGGGCTTGTGCATTTTCAGGATTTTCTGGTTTTATTTCTGTTTTCAGTCTGTGGGCTAAACAGTGATAGTGCAGAGGAAGGGTGACATTAGACTGGGACATGAATACAGCAGGTCTTGTCCTTCCCTGGCAGTTTCCAGTGGGCCTTGATGGGGGCAGAGCTTCCACCCGCTCCAAGCAAGGGCATTGGCGCAAGGGCAGACATAGCCAGGGCAGCGGAGGAACGGGAAGACCCATGTGTCCCCAACCTGGCAAAACCTCGGTGGGCTGGTACCCCAGGTGAGTTCTCGGTCTCCTGCCGAATATTCATCCTCCATCCGACACCATCAAAAGGGGATTGTCTTTGCTATTCATTCTTTGGCTATTAGTAGGACCTTGCTATCATGTTTGCCTACACAATGACCGCACTTCAAAAGCAACCTATTAGCTGTAAACTGCTTTAGGCACATCCTAACAATGTGATAAGGTGCTATATAAATGTAAGTTTTTTCTTTGTATTTAATAATTTTTGTACACTTGATTTGTAACTTCTGCTCAAAATGTCTTTGTGGTTGTGGAAAATAATGCAGCACAGCACCAAAAGATGGCATTGATGACAGTGGAGGAAGTGCAGAGGACAGTGTTGTAAAGCATCAGTTACCTCTTTGATGCATCTGTTGGCGACAAGCTGGGTAACATTGCAGAATTGCTCAGCGCTAGGATGGAAGGGTAGGAATTGAGGGCATGGTGACCTTGTCTACGGCTGGCAGTGCCATCCGATTACAAATATTGGCTGGAGGCCTTCCTGCAGCAGATGACAGGTCTCGGTCACTGTCTCCTGCTAAACCACAGCTTCCTGAAGCACTGCTCCTCACTCAAACACAGGTAGTTATGGGTGGCATCCAAATTGAAAGCCCCTGGTGCCATTTGTTTCCTCTGGTAGCCTCTGCCTATTCCTGCTCTTGCTTGCCCTACTAAGTCCAGTGACAGGGGAGCATTGAATACAGTGCCCATTGTGCACCTTTTGAAGAACCCTCAGTTACAAAAGGTTGATTCTGCAGGAGTCGCCAGTGAAGTCAACAACAGAGACTCGACTTTCCAGTGAAGGTCAGCAATAAAAGCAATCACATATCAAATTAACAACCAATTATGCTGGTATTAATGAGATTAATTGCACTTATGCTTACATGATGTACTTTCGCTCATAGAGATAGACTCCAGGCAATTGATTCTGGAGCTGTCTTTCTAATGCCTTTCCAACGCCTAACTGAACTGATTTCATTCTAATAACTTTGCACTGGCTGACTGAGATGATCTTTGTATATAAGTAGCAGGTAATATTCGCACCACAGAAGTGCCAGACAATGACTATCTCCAACAAGTGAGAGTCTAACCACCGCCCCTTGACATTCAACAGCATTACCATCGCCGAATCCCCCTCTATCAACATCCTGGGGGTCACCATTGACGAGAAACTTAACTGGTCCAGCCACATAAATACTGTGGCAACAAGGGCAGGTCAGAGGCTAGGTATTCTGCGAGTGTCTCACCTCCTGACTCCCATCTACAAGGCACAAGTAAGGAGTGTGATGGAATACTCCCCACTTGCCTGGATGAGTGCAGCTCCAACAACACTCAAGAAGCTCGACACCATCCAGGACAAAGCAGCCCGCTTGATTGACACCCCATCCACCACCTTAAACATTCACTCCCTCCACCACCGGCGTACCGTGGCTGCAGTGTGTACCATCTACAAGATGCACAGCAGCAACTCGCCATAGCTTCTTCGGCAGCATCTCCCAACCCACGACCTCTTCCACCTGGAAGGACAAGGACACAAGGACAGCAGGCGCATGGGAACACCACCACCTCCAAGTTCCCCTCCAAGTCCCACACCATCCTGACTTGGAAGTATATCGCCGTTCCTTCATCGTCGCTGGGTCAAAATCATGGAACTCCCTACCTAACAGCACTGTGGGAGCACCTTCACCACACGGACTACAGCGGTTCAAGAAGGCAGCTTACCACCACCTTCTCAAGGGTAATTAGGGATGGGCAATAAATGCTGGCCTTGCCAGCGATGCCCACATCCCATTAACGAATAAAAAAAAATCTCAAAGAACTTTCAACGTTTTGCACATTTTTGAAAAATGTCTTCAAAGACAATTCAATCTATTTCCTTCTGATACGAGTCAGCATACCTGATATTTTGCTTTTACTTATTGTGTTGATCCTCTTCATTTGCTTATCTTCCAGTTTCCGGTTCTGGAGGGCCTCCCCTGAAATACGAACCGACCTTTTTGCTTTACATTTGCCAACCACACACTGTGTATTTCCAACATTTTCTGCTCAGATCTTCAGCATTTGAGATTTTTCCTTTTTAAAAAAAATCCCCATTATGCGTTCTTATAAAATATCATTGGTAGGGTCCCTAATAATCCAACACCCAATGGTAAAGGAAAAAATAACTAGATTGATCATGATTGAAAGTACCATTGCATACAGCAACATTCAGCAGCTCACTGCTAGAATACGAACTCCACCTGGCAGATCAACTGATTTCTCCAGTCTAGAGCTGACTGGTTACTAAATGCCTACATAGATATAACACTTCTGATGGTTAAAGACTGTCCCTCTACTCAAACTGATTTATCATCAAAAAAGAAAGACTTACATTTCTCTAGTGCCTTTTACGACCTCAGGACATCCCAAAGTGCTTTAGAGCCGATAAAATACTTCTGAAGTGTAGTCACTGTTGTCATAGTCATAGAGTCATTTTCATTGACCCGTGGAGGCGGGTTTGGAGGTGTGTGGGGTGGGAAAATAGCAGATTTGGGGGTCCCGGACCCATCCCGCCCCCAACCCGCCTCCATGCCAGTTTCGCTGGAGGCGGGTACCTGACCTGTGCTGGGAGCCGCCTCCCCGAGGGGGGAAGGGGATTAGTGACAATTAACTGCCTGTTAACAGGTAGTCAACAGGCAGTTTGTTGCCTAATCCCTATTTTTAGCCCTGAAGTGTGGGCTACCTGACGGCTCCAAACCACGCCGTTTTAGCGAGGCGGACCGTGGGTCTGCAGGGGTTGGAGGGGTCGATATGTCAGTGGCAGGTGAGTGATGAGTGCATGTGTGCAGAGGTAAGTGTGTTAGTGTGGAAAAAAGGTTTACTTACCTTAACTTCCTCCTGCAGGTGTCAGCCCTTCAGGTCTCGGGAGTCAGAAATCTCACCGGCACAGAAAGCAGAATGGCCGTTGAGCTGTCAAAAGCTGCAGCCTCTGCTTTTTGTTCTGCAGAGATCTCTAAATCAGCCTGAGAGGAAGGAATTAACTTAGAGGACAGATTGTCAGTGTTTGACAGCTTCAAGGAGCTGTCAAACGCTGATATTTCATCTGTCAAAAGCTCTTGACAGATGAAATGTCAATCTGTGATGTCACCTGTTGCCGGGTGGCCTTTAATTGCCTTGCTGAGCCCGCTGGGCGGGCTCAACAAGGTCAATCAAGGGAAAATCGAGTGGGTTGGCCACAACTCGATGGAGGCGGGACTACAGCCCCAAAAGTGGGAGTACCGCCTCCTGCTCGCCTCCATTGATAAAATCCAGCCCATAGAGTCATAACGGCACAGAAGGAGGCCATTCGGCCCATCCAGTCCGTGCCGGCTCTCTGCAGAGCAATCCAGTCAGTCCCATTCCCCCGCTCTATCCCCATAGCCCTGCAAGTTTATTTCCCTCAAGTGTCTATCCCGTCTCCCCTTGAAAACATTGAGTGTCTCCGCTTCCACCACCTCCATCGGCAGCGAATTCCAGGTCATCACCACTCGCTGTTGTAACGTAGGAAACACAGCAGCCAATTTGCGCACAGCAAGCTCCCACAAACAGCAATGTGATAATGACCAGATCATCTGTTTCAGTGGTATTGGTTGAGGGATAAATATTGGCCAGGACACCGGGGATAATTCCTCTGCTGTTCTTTGAACTAGTGCCATGGGATCTTTTACATCCACCTGAGAGGGCAGACGGGGCCTTGGTTTATGACATCTCATCCAAGAGACGACACATCTGACAGTGCAGCACTCCCTCAGCACTGCACTGGAGCGCCAGCCTGGATGACATGCTCAAGTCCCTGGAGTGGGACTCTGAACCCACGACCTTGTGACTCAGATGCAAGAGTACAACCCAGTGAGCCACGGCCGGGTGAAGGAAGATGCATGATATCATCTTTTGTTCTGTAATCCACAACAATCATTTCACATGTATCAGGTACGTGCATGAGCCAAGATTACTTCAAACTTCACTAAATAATGGGAAGCGTCAGGATGAGGGAAGGAAGGAGGTAATAGGTCCTAGCATCCAGCTAGTGACTCATGAATGACAGATAATTAATTGGTGCATTAGTAAACCTCTGTCCCAAGGCCAAAGGGAACTTGGTGCATTTGCTTGAACACAATCATGACTCTTTCTACGTATAATGAAAGGGTTTTGTCTTGAGTAATTTAAAAATGATTAGTAACAAATACAGCAACATAAATCGACAGATTAAAAAAAATCAGATTAGGTAATCATTAACAGACAGCTGAAACTTCTGTGCCTCTGCAGTATTATTGTTGTCACTTGTTTTCTGAACGGAACAGTGTGGTTTTCAAAGGTGGGCCATCCTGTAATTTCGCTAACTAAACAGAAAACAGCTAAAGTCCAGGTTTTGAATACTGCACCAAACTAAAGGGGTAAAAATCCATCTTGGGCGGTAGCACAAAGCAGGCGGTATTTATTTCGCTGCCCGTTATACACGCTGTCAGATAGAAACATATAGAATCATAGAAGATAGGAGCAGGAGTAGGCCATTCGGCCCCTCGAGCTTGCGCCGCCATTCAATGCGATCATGGCTGATCATTCAAATTCAGTACCCTGTCCCTGCTTTCTCCCCATATCCCTTGATCCCCTTAGCCTTAAGAAATATATCGAACTCCTTCTTGAATATATTTAATGAGTTGGACTCAACTGTCTTCTGTGGTAGAGAATTCCACAGGTTCACCACTCTCTGGGTGAAGAAATTCCTCCTCATCTCAGTCCTAAATGGCTTACCCCTTATCCTTAGACTGTGACCCCTGGTTCTGGACTCCCCCACCATCGGGAACATCCTTCCTGCATCTAGTCTGTCTAGTCCTGTTAGAATTTTATAAGTTTCAATGAGATCCCCTCTCATTCTTCTAAACTCTAGCGAATACAAGCCCAATCGACCCAATCTCTCTTCATACGTCATTCCTGCCATCCCAGGTATCAGTCTGGTGAATCTTCGCTGCACTCTCTCCATGGCAAGAACATCCTTCCTCAGATAAGGCGACCAAAACTGCACACAATACTCAAGGTGTGGTCTCACCAAGGCCCTGTACAACTGCAGCAAGACACCCTTGCTCCTGTACTCGAATCCTCTCGCTATGAAGGCCAACATACCATTTGCCTTCTTAACTGCCTGCTGCACCTGCATGCTTACCTTCAGCAACTGGTGCACAAGGACAGCCAGGTCTCGTTGCACTTCCTCTTTTCCCAATCTATTGCCGTTCAGATAATAATCTGTCTTCCTGTTTTTGCCACCAAAGTGGATAACCTCGGATTTATCCACATTATACTGCATCTGCCATGCATCTGCCCAATCACCCAACCTGCCAAATCATACTGGAGTTTCTCTGCTTCCTCCTCGCAGCACACACGCCCACCCAGCTTTGTGTCGTCTGCAAACTTGGAGATATTACATCTAGTTCCCTTGTCTAGATCATTAATATATATTGTGAATAACTGGGGTCCTAGCACCGATCCCTGCGGTACCCCACTAGTCACTGCCTGCCACTCAGAAAAAGACCCGTTTATTCCAACTCTTTGCTTCCTGTCTGCCAACCAGTTTTCTATCCAAGACAGTACCTTACCCCCAATCTCGTATGCTTTAACTTTGCACGCTATTCTCTTATGCAGGACCTTATCGAAAGCCTTCTGAAAGTCCAAATACACCACATCCACTGGTTCTCCCTTATCTATTCTACCAGTTACATCCTCAAAAAATTCCAGTAGATTAGTCAGGCATGATTTACCATTTGTAAATCCATGTTGACTTTGTCCGATCCTGTCACTGTTTTCCACGTGCTCTGCTCTTACATCTTTTATAATGGACTCTAGCATTTTCCCCACTACTGATGTCAGTCTATAGTTCCCCATTTTCTCTCTACCACCTTTTTTAAATAGTGGGTTTACATTAGCTACCCTCCAATTCATGGGAACTGTTCCAGAGTCTATGGAACAGAATATCGGGTAGGGCGTATAACGGGTGGCCGATGTGATCCCGACTGCTTTGTACTAGTGCACCAGACGGATTTCTATCCCACGATGTCCCTGTGTGCGCGGACTAGTTCTGTGTTTGTATACAGACGGGACGAATTTCCACGGCGGGTTTCCTGATCGCCAGCCGTAACTTCTGCGGAAGAGCTGCGGAAATGCCCGGAGAAACAGTGTAACAATCTATTTTAAAAGGAGGGAAGAACTCCAGCGCCGAGTGTCCAGAGGTTCATACATTGCCCACCTCCCCCGTCTGATGTTGCACTGGGCTAAAGCTGTCAGAATTATACAGTAGAGGGAGTTCAGGCGTTACAGAAGTTTGAAATTTCTCGGTCTTAAAACCGACGCCTCCTTTGCCTTTTAGAAACAGAAACATAGCAACATAGAAAGATAGGAGCAGGAGTAGGCCATTCGGCCCTTCGAGCCTGCTCCGCCATTCAATATGATCCTGGCTGATCCTCTATCTCAATACCATGTTCCCGCTCTCTCCCCATACCCCTTGATGCCTTTTGTGTCTAGAAATCTATCTATCTCCTTCTTAAATATATTCAGTGACTTGGCCTCCACAGCCTTCTGTAGTAGAGAATTCCACAGGTTTACCACCTTCTGAGTGAAGAAATTTCTCTTCATCTCAGTCCTAAATGTCCTACCCCATATCCTGAGACTGTGACCCCTCGTTCTAGATCCCCCAGCCAGGGAAAACATCCTCCCTGCATCCAGTCTGTCTAGCCCTGTCAGAATTTTATATGAGATCCTCTCTCATTCTTCTAAACTCTAGTGAATACAGGCCTAGTCGACCCAATCTCTCCTCATACGACAGTCCTGCCATCCCAGGAATCAGTCTGGTGAACCTTCGCTGCACTCCCTCTATGGCAAGTATATCCTTTCTTAGGTAAGGAGACCAAAACTGCACACAGTACTCCAGGTGTGGTCTCACCAAGGCCCTGTATAACTGTAGTAAGACATCCTTGCTCCTGTACTCAAACCCTTTTGCAATGAAGGCCAATATACCATTTGCCTTGCTAACTGCTTGCTGCACCTGCATGTTTGCTTTCAGTGACTGGTGTACAAGGACACCCAGGTCCCTCTGTACATCAACATTTCCCATTTTATCACCATTTAAATAATACTCTGCCTTTCTGTTTTTCCTACTGAAGTGGATAACATTTATCCACGTTATACTGCATCTGCCATGTATTTGCCCACTCACTCAACTTGTCTAAATCGCCTTGAAGCCTCTTTGCATCCTCCTCACAACTCACAATCCCACCTGGTTTCGTGTCGTCAGCAAACTTGGAAATATTACATTTGGTTCCCTCATCCAAATCATTTTCCAGTGGATAACAGCAACGCACCAAAGTAAATCGTTGTAATTAGACCAATTTGAGATGTTTCAGAGAGATGTGATGTGGCACTATACAAATGCAAATCTTCTTTTGAAAAGGGCCTGTGATGTGAGGGAACTTATCAAAAATGATCTGAAAATTAAAAAATTACACATCCGCCATGTTACCATCATTCATCAATTCGGTTACATACTCATAAATACAAACTGTGTCAGCCGTGGCTCTGTTGGTAGCACTCTTGCCTCAGGGTCAGAAGGCCATGGGTTCAAACTCTATTCCAGAGCCTTGAGCACATAATCCAGGCTGGCACTCCAGTGCAGTACTGAGGGAATGCTGCACTGTCGGAGGTGCCGTCGTTCAGATGAGATGTTAAATCAGGGCCCTGTCTCCCCTCAACCAACATCACTAAATCAGATGATCTGGCTATTATCTCATTGCTGTTTGTGGGAATTTGCTGGGACATCCTGAGGTCATTAAAGGTGCAAGATTCTTATAAATATGTCAGGTTTAACCTGTACCTGATAAACCAATGTTAGCATTGTCATTGTTCGATTTCTTTCTTTATAATAGACTTGTTTTCCAATATGGGCAAGCAAGTGTGTAATTCCCAGGTTCAAGCTGTTTGATTAGATTAAACAGGCAGATAGGCTTGGATGAGATCTGATCTTACAGCCTTAACATTTACCAGAACAGGCAGATAAGGCTTTGGTTTAACATCAGATCTGCAAGATAGCGGGCTGGATTTTGAATCTGGGGTCGGGTTGGGGTCGGGAATCACACATTCTGGCTTGTGAACCCGCCTCCATCGAGATGTGGCCAACCCACTATATTTTCCCTTGATTGACCTTGTTGAGCCCGCCCAGTGGGCTCAGCAGGCCAATAAGGGCCACCCGGCAACAGGTGACGTCACAGACTGACATTTCATCTGTCAAGAGCTTTTGACAGATGAAATATCAGCGTTTGATAGCTCTGTGAAACTGTCAAACACTCACAATATGATTTCTAACTTCAGTCCTTCCTCTCAGGCTGAGTTAGAAATCATTCCACCACAAAAAACAGAAGGCTGCAGTTTTTGACAGGTCCACGGCTTTCCTGCTTTCTGTGCCGGTGAGATTTCTAACTCCCGAGAACTGAAGGGCTGACACCTGCAGGAGGAAGTTAAGGTAAGTAAAACTTTTTCCAACACTCAGCACTTACCTTACACACTTACCTCTGCACACATGCACCCATCACTCACCTGCCCACCGGACATATCGACCCCTCCAACCCCTGCAGACCCACGGTCCGCCCCGATAACTTGGCGTGGTTGCCACCTGTCGGGAAGCCGACACTTTTCTTTTTAAAATAGGGATTATGCAAAAAACTGCCTGTTAACTACCTGTTAACAGGCAGTTAATTGTCACTAATCCCTTCCCGCCTCAGGGAGTCGGGTCTCAGAACAGGTCGGGTACCCGCCGCCAGAGAAACTGGCATGGAGGCGGGTTGGAGGCGGGATGGGGTCGGGACCCCCGAATCTGCAACTTTAACCCCCCCCGCCTCCAAACCCGACTCCACGGGTCATTGAAAATTCAGCCCAGCATCTTTGACAATGCAGCACTTCCTCAGAACTGTACTGGAATGTCAACCTGGATCACAAGCTCAAGTCTTGAAGCACAGCTTGAACCCAACACTCTCTGAACCAGATGCAGGAGTGTTAGCAACTGGGCCCAGCTTGACACTATGGCCTGGAAATTAATGTTGGTGATACCAGTATACAATCACTTCACTCGTTTGTCTGATATTCCTCTTTCCTTCCTTTATTTTAAGAGGGGCATAAACAGAGGGCTTTGATAGGGTAGATGTAGCGAAGATGTTCCCACTTGTGGGGGAGTCCAAAACTAGGTGACATAAAGATATGATGGTCATTAATAAATCCAATAAGAAATTCAGGAGAAACTTCTTTACCCAGAGAATGGTTAGAATGTGGAACTCGCGACCACAGGGAGTGGTTGAGGCGAAAAGCATAGACGCATTTAAGGGGAAGCTAGATAAATACATAAAGGGGAAAGGAATAGAAGGTTATGCTGAAAGGGTTAAGTAAAGAGTGGTGGGAGGAGGCTCGTGTGGAGCATAAACACCGGCATAGACCAGTTGTGCCGAATGACCTGTTTCTGTGCTGTAAATTCGATGTAACTCTCTGTAATAAACCTGTTTAAAATGAATAAATTAACACCTCCAGTATCGCCAATGAAACAACACAGCAGTGGTAAAGAATTTCTAACAGAAAGAAGAAAAAAATTCTGATAAAAAATGAACAAGATTATGATGGGTTTAGGGAGGCGAGACGGGGAAAGGCTGTTCCCACTAGTTGATGGTACAAGGACTAGGGGTCACAGATTTAAGGTTTTGGGCAAGAGATACAGGGGGATGTGAGGAAAAACTTTTTTACGCAACGAGTGGTGAGGACCCGGAACTCGCTGCCGACAGAAGTGGTGGAAGCGGAGACACTCAATGTTTTCAAGGGGAGACTGGATAGGCACTTGAGGGAAATAAACTTGCAGGGCTACGGGGATAGAGCGGGGGAATGGGACTGACTGGATTGCTCTACAGAGAGCCGGCGCAGACTCGATGGGTCGAATGGCCTCCTTCTGTGCCGTCATGAATAGTGACTCTATAACACAATGCACCCATGCATGAGCAGATCCATTTGGTGTCTGCATACGGTGCTCTTTATAAAATGCATTAACCCCTGCCCCCAGGTTCCACCTTGGGCCTATATGTTGTCTCCTCTCCAGTCTGGTTTTGCACTGGGCCAAAGGTCAACAGGAAGCTCTGGAAAGGTACAGCAGGTCTGTGCGCGACTGTAAAGAGAAAAGATCAGAGTTTAGAAATTCTCATCAGGGGAGTTCACATAGGAAGGCTTACCGCACATTGCTCATGGTGTTACTTTTACAGAGGCTTTGGCTGCTTTGACCACCATTTCACTGTAGATCACACAGGACTGTAGTGTGAAAAAGAAAGACTTGCATTTCTATAGCGCCTTTCACGACCACCGGACGTCCCAAAGCACTTCACAGCCAATGAAGTACTTTTTGAAGTGTTGTCACTGTTGTAATGTGGGAAACGCAGCAGCCAAATTGCGCACAGCAAGATCCCACAAGCAGCAATATGATAGTGACCAGATAATCTAGTTTTAGTGATGTTGACTGAGGGATAAATTTTTGGCTAGGACACCAGGGAGAACTTCCCTGCTCTTCTTCGAAATAGTGCCATGGAATCTTTTACGTCCACCTGAGAGAGCAGACGGGGCGTCGGTTTAACATCTCATCTGAAAGACAGCACCTATGACAGTGCAGCACTCCCTCAGCACTGCACTGGAGTGTCAGCCTAGATTTTTGATTTATGAGTGCTTTAAGAATTTGTACATAGACTTTCCCAACTGGGATTTCCACCCGAATGATTTGGATGAATACTCTTCATCAGAAATGGAATATTGACCTATCATTTCTCTTTAAGTAAAGAAAAACTCAGCAAGTTTTTAAGAATAACTGCTTTGTCGAAGTGGTATCTCCTGAATGGATGGTGTGTTTTAACATTACCATCATCTCTATTAACGTTACTTCTCTAACCAGTAGGCCAATTATAACTAGTACTGGATAGTAGAAACATACTTCCAAAGCTG
This sequence comes from Squalus acanthias, assembly GCA_030390025.1. NCBI lineage: Eukaryota > Metazoa > Chordata > Chondrichthyes > Squaliformes > Squalidae > Squalus > Squalus acanthias. The sequence continues at coordinate 163,835,582 of CM059429.1, read as the reverse complement.
CAAAAGACTTTATTGGTGCACAGTTTACTTGGTGTAATGGCAGAGCCCTTGGGTTCCATTCTGGGCCTATTGTGGCTCAGGCTGTGGGGTCTTGGTCCCTGAAGGGAGGGGGTTCATAGAGAAGGAAACCGCACAGTCTTTCAGTCGCTCAGCAAAAAATATCCCCTGTCCTAACTTAAAAAAATATATTGTTGGCTTTGGATAATAAGGAAACCAAGTCGAGAGGATAAGGGACAGATACTGTCAGGAAATGTCATTATTCCCCAAGTTCCGCCATAACCAAGCGTGACTGATGCTGTTCGACTGGATTTGAGGTGGGGAAATGACAGAGGCCAATGAGGTGTGTTTATCTTAGGACTGGAAAATAGCAACTGCGAGTGACAGGTCCCTGTGTTCTTAATCAGAAGAGCTGGCAGCTGCGGCCGTGTGGATTCCCATTCAGAGAGCTCCAGTTATAGAGGGTTAAACTCTCGTTCAGTGGAGTTGTGATAGTTCTGGTCATACAACCCTAACGTATATTTAGTGGCCTTGTTGTCAACACGGCTCAGTGGTAGCATTCTTGCCTCCGTCCCAGAAGGTTATGGGTTCAAGCCACACTACAAGGCTTGAGTACATAATCTAGGTTGACACTCTTGTACAGTATTGAGGGAGTTCTGGATTGTCAGAGGTGCTATCTTCATATGAGAAAGAAAGAAGAGAGAAAGACTTACATTTATATAGCGCCTTTCACAACCACCGGACGTCCCAAAGCGCTTTACAGCCAATGAAGTACTTTTTTTTGAAGTGTAGTCACTGTTGTAATGTAGGAAACGCAACAGCCAATTTGCACACAGCAAGCTCCCACAAACAGAAATGTGATAATGACCAGATAACCTGTTTTTTTTAGTGATGTTGATTGAGGGATAAATATTGGCTCGGCACTGGGGATAATTGCCCCTGCTCCTCTTTGACATATTGCCATAGGATCTTTTACATCTACCTGAGAGGGCAGGCAGGGCCTCGGTAATCCAAAAGATAGCACCTCCAACAGTGCAGCACTCCCTCAGCACTGCACTGGAGTGTCAGCCTAGAGTTTTGCACCAAGTCTCTGGAGTGGAACTTGAACCCACAACCTTCTGACTCAGAAATGAGGGTGCTACTAACTGAGCCACGGCTGACACTATGAGATGCTAAGCTGATATTATGTACCCATACTCTCACTATAACACTCTCTGTTTTACCCATATCTTCACTATGACACTCTGTGATATACCCAGTATTCTCATTAAAACACTCCCTGATGTACCCTTAATCCTCACCATAATACTCGCTGATGTACCCTATACCCTCATTGTAACATTGTGACATACCCCATGCTCCCACTAAACACTCTCTGATGTATATTATATCCTCATGATAATACTCCCTCACAAACCCCGTACCCTCATTAGAACTCTTTCTGGCATACCCCATAACCTCACTCTCTGAAGTATGTAACACTATCAGACGTACATCATACCCTCACTATAACAAACAATGATAAGTGTCTTACCCTCACACATCAGAGAATTGGATAAGTACCTGAAGGAAAAAAATTTGCAGGGCTACGGGGAAAGGGCAGGGGAGTGGGACCAGCTGAAGTGCTCTTGCAGAGAGCCGGCACAGGTTCGATGGGCCGAATGGCCTCCTTCTGCGCTGTAACCATTCTATGATTCTATAGTGACAGTATGACATACATCAGAGAGTGTTATAGTGACAGTTTGAAGTACATAAGAGAGTGTTATAGTGACAGTTTGAAGTACATAAGAGAGTGTTATAGTGAGAGTATTGGAGACATCAAAGAATGATACAGTGAGGTCATAGGGTATTCTTTGATCCATAGCCTCATTACAACACTCTGATGCACGTCATATATTCACTGTGAGACTCACAGTTATACTTTAACACTCACTATAATAACTCCACTTCTTACTATATTACCTCTCACTATGACATGGCCCTCAATTTAACATACTTACATATAGAACCCCAAGGACATTTTGATTTTGTTTCCTTCATAGAGAAACCATATACAATAGCCTTGTGACAACACACTTACTGGTATAATGTTCTTGCCGTATGTGAGGGGAAATTGCTCTGGTCACCATGTGTAGCAACCTCATAAATACTTTCATTTAGTGATCAGATCAATTCCTGCCCGCATCTTCCTAAAACCAAGAAGTACTGTACTTAAATTTTTTTGTATTCGTTAGTGGGATGTGGGCGTCGCTGGCAAGGCCAGCATTTATTGCCCATCCCTAATTGCCCTTGAGAAGGTGGTGGTGAGCCGCCTTCTTGAACCGCTGCAGTCCGTGTGGTGAAGGTACTCCCACAGTGTTGTTAGGTAGGGAATTCCAGGATTTTGACCCAGCGACAATGAAGGAACGGCCGATATATTTCCAAGTCAGGATGGTGTGTGACTTGGAGGGGAACTTGGAGGTGGTGGTGTTCCCATGTGCCTGCTGCCCTTGTCCTTCTAGCTGGTAGAGGTCGCAGGTTTGGGAGGTGCTGCCGAAGAAGCCTTGGCGAGTTGCTGCAGTGCATCTTGCAGATGGTACACACTGCAGCCACGGTGTGCCGGTGATGGTATGGGACTGACTGCTTGGAATTGTCACTGGAATGTAAGAGAATGATCTCTCCGAAAAAACTCAGATCAAAATACAAACTGCCTGCAATGTTGGCAGTGCCCACTCAGAGGGGACAAGGTAACTAATGTAAGTGGCTGCATTATATTATCAGTTTGGATACTAAGACCTTCACAAATATCTTAAAGACATTGTTATGAAGGATTTGAGCTCCCTAATGGTTTTGTGGCTAAATATGCTGCCTGATTTCATAGTGAGCCATACAGGTCAGGAAGATCTCAGGATCAGTTTCCGGACTGCGCTGAATTACTGATCTCAGTCGGGGTCCTAAAATTTACTAAAGTTCAGTGATGAGGAAGAGGGAAAAACCAGCCAGTGTTCCCGCGATCCTTGCTGGAAAGTGCACACGTGTGGATGTCTGAGGAGGGCAGGTTTGTGTCTGTCTGCAATTTACTCCTCGCCCCCACCCTGATTAAAGAGGCTGCAGACATTTAGGGGGCGATTTTGCCAGCCCTGGGGAGGCGGATTTGGAGGCGGGACTGCCAGGAAAATGGCAGAATCTGGGGGCGGGTACCAATCCCACCCCCAACCCGCCTCCGTGCCATCTTCCCAGGAGGCGGGTACCCGGTCCCGTCTCCTGGAGGCGGGAAGGGGATTACAGCCACTTAACTGCCTGTTAACAGGTAGTTAACAGGCAGTTAAGAGGATTATTCCCATTTTTCCATCATCGGTGCGGGCTTCCCGACGTCGGGAAACTCCGCCAGGGTCAGCGAGGCGAGCAGAGGGTCTGCGGGGGTCTGCGGGGTCCAAAAGTGCACTGTAGAGGTAAGTGATGGGTGCAAGTGTGGAGAGGCAATTATGTGAGGTGAGTGGAAAGTGACAGAAAAAGTTTCCTTACCTTTGTTTCTTCCTGCAGGCTTCAATCGTTGGGAATCTGGAGGCTCTGGTATCTCCATGGCAGAGATGACAGAATGGCTGCTGCATTCTCCAATGCAACAACCATCTGCTTTCTGCTCAGAAAATAGGTTTGGTGAGCCTTGAGTACAAGAACTCACCAAACAACAGAGAGTGTCAGTGTTTGACAGCTTCACAGAAGGGCTGGATTTTGCCAGCGGAGGCAGGTTCGCAGTGGCTGAGACAGGTGAAATTATGATGGGGAATAAGGAAATGGCAGAGAATTTAAACAAATACTATGGCCGCGATTTCGCCAGCGGAGGCAGGATCACAGCAGGAGAGGTGGTGGGCGGGTTCCGGTCCTGTTCCCAGCTGCAGCCGCTCTGTAAAAAGGATTTTCCGTTAAATGGGGCCAATTAAAAGGAAGCGGTCTGATGATGTCATTTGATAACGCATCATCAGCCGGTTTCCTTAAAGAGACCGTGGCCGCATTCATTTTGACAGTTGTGCTGTCATGTGTTCTGCAGCATTGAGGTGCTACAAACACTGACAATCACTGCACAAAGGTGCAGGGCTGCACCCAGGCTCTCCCATGACTCCCTCCATATGCTTATGGAGGGAGTCGCAGCACGCAGGGAGGTCCTCTTCCCTTCCAATGGGCAGAAGAGACCTCCCCAGGAGACCAATGCAGCCTGGTTGCACATTGCACAGGAGGGCACAAGCAGGGATGTCATCAGGAGGACCAGGCTGCAGTGGCGCAAACCTTTCAATGATCTCAGTAGATCATGAAACGTTACTGCAAAGCCAAACTCAACCTCATCCTGCTGTGCCACTCATCACATCCCCATCACTCTGCCTTCCCTACCCTACTCCTGCACATCCTTACTCACACCAACTTACCTTGCACCTCCACCCATCCCTCTCTATCTACATTATCACTTTCCCTCCTCACTAGCCACCCCTCACACTCACCCTCATCCTAGTGTAATCATACCAATTAATAACATACAAGGGTAGGCACTTGGGTATTTTATGCAATGTTCATGTAAATTTTCTGGTAATGTGTTGTCAAACATTGAAATCTTTATTTTCAACACTTTGCATGTTGTACAGATCTGTGCTCACCTTTGGAAGTGTCTTAGTGAGTTGCAGTGAATGGTGAGACATAACGGTATCCCCCGCAATGGTGATGAGTGTGAAAGGAATGGCTTGGTCATTGTAGGAATGCTTTATGGTGCTGGTGCGGGGTGGTGCCAACCTGGCGCATCATGTGGCAGCCAGGGTGTACAGCATCAAGTGAAGCCATGGTGAGGCCATCCCTGGTGTCCCGGGCAGCAATGTTGTCGGGTGATGATGCCCTGTGTACTGTGCAGCATCAGGTGATTGCGGAGAATATTGGTTATGTTGTTGGTGATGTTGGTGTGCCCGGTGATGTTGGTGTTGGGGCTGATCGTGGAGGGATTCAGAGGACCAAGGTGAGATTTTTTCAAGGGCACTGATGTTGCTGGAATAGATGGCAGCTAAAGTTGAGATGACAGAAGTGATCTGTCAATATTGAGAGAGCTTGCTCCAAGGAGGTGACAGTGGATAGAGAGTTTACTCCAAACAATTCCAAACTGCATACAAAAGTGTCTTCTAAGTCCTGAAGGCTCAAGCTTCTGACATTGGAAAGGGTCCAGCTGTGAAATGGTAGCTTTCATACCACTTTTGCAGCTGTCACCTATTCACAGCAATGGCGAGACATAGAGAACTCGACCTACTTGCCTGACGTGATCTCCGAACGACGTGAAACCCGTTGAAAATGTGGGAAAATAGAAAAAGGCTGGCAAAATAGCAGTTAACAAGCACTTAACAAACAGTTAACTATCTTAAATCCCTCACCTGCCGCTTGGTGTCAGGTCTGTTCTGAAATCGCAGACTCGACACTTTGGAAACTTACATGGAGGCGGGTTCACAGCGGGCTCCCAACCCGCCGTCAATCATTTCGAATTTAACAGCTGACCCGCCTCCGAACCCGCCCTCTGAGTGCCGGCAAAAATCGCGGCCTTAGGGTCAAGATTCACTTGGGTGAAGTAGCAGAGGGCTACTGCGCTTGTGGAAGTGTATATATTGAACCGATATCGGTCAACACTTTCAGCAACATAGAGGGGAAAATTAGGGGGACAGGGAACAAGGAAAAAAAAAGGATGTGATACAGCAATGAAAGGAAACCGTCTCCAAGAGTCCAGTGAGATCGGTTGGCAGGCTGGAGGAGCTTACATGAGCAAGAACATTACTGACTGTCGAGGAATGTCACATTGTGCAGCACAATGAAAGAATCCGTGTGACACTCCAAAAAAAATGAGAAGCATGAAATGCACCAACGACCCTGACTTAAAGCGAAAGAAATGAGAGTTGGAACAAAGCCGCAATTAAGGAATTCCCAGAAATAAAGGGCCTGTTATCTCTCGGTTTGCCTCAGATTGGTGTAGGCTTATGGAACCTGATTTCAGTGACACGGAGCAACTTGGAGATTTCACTCACATTCAGTGTCAGTCCATAACAAAACGATTTTTGTGTCCTCCGCTGACAAGAATGCATCTTTTTTTCACCAACGTCCTTCAATGCAGCATTCATTTTGCCCTGAAATATTTTACTCTTGTGTGAGGCGGCCAAGTGTAACAAAGAGAGAAACTTCTGACCTGCTCTATACAGCTCCCCCCACTCCTATTCTCCCAGGACACAATTGCTGATATTAATTGCTATAGTCTGAAAGCCCCCACTGAGTGAGCTCATTCAGGCAAGGCTCACACACTGACTCGCGTGCAATTGTCTCTGAGTCAGAAGGTTGTGGGTTCAAGTCCAGCTCCAGCGACTTGAGCACAAAATTCAGGCTAACACTTCTGAGAGAGTGCTGCAGTGTCAGAGGTGTCATCTGTCCAATGAGATGTTAAACTGAGGCCCCGTCTGCCATCTCAGGTGGATGTAAAAGATCCCAGGGCGCTATTTTGAAGAAGAGCAGGGAAGTTGTGCCCGGTGTTCTGGGGACAATATTCATCTCTCAACCAACATCACTAAAACAGATTATCTGGTTATTATCTCGTTGCTGTTTGTGGGAGCTTGCTGTGCGCAAATTGGCTGCGCGGTTCCTACATTAATAAAATGACTACACTTCAAAAGTACTTCATTGGCTGTAAAGCGCATTGGGACATCCTGAGGTTGTGAAAGGCGCTGTATGAATGTGAGATTTTCTTTAATGGTGTGCTATGCAGATATGTGAGTTTCAGAGCTGCGCTTGCAGTTGAAGTGCTTTGGAATTGTTACTCCATAGACTGGAATCAACCAGGTTTTAAGGTGTGCTGGTAAAGAAATAGGGATGTCTGACTGCGATACAATAGGCAGGTCTCAAAGAGCTCCGTGTATACGCCATACACTGCAGGCTGCAAAGCAGCATATTCTGGTGGGTGAATGGTTGCAGTCTGGGTGAGGAGTAACGGCCATCTAGGCTGATAAGAACTGCAATCTGGGGGTAAGGTTGTCGACAGTCCTGGGGTAGGGTAGACAACAGTCGGGGGTTAGGGTTGAATATAGGCTATGATTAGGATTGACTGCAGTCTGGGGTACAATTCACTACATAATTGGAAATTAATTCGAAATATCTATTTATCTATCTTATTAAAAGGTAAGAATGTATAATTGTAGGGTTCTTATGACCAATCAGAATCCAGAACCAGATAAGAACATAAGAACATAAGAATTAGGAGCAGGAGTAGGCCATACGGTCGCTCGAGCCTGCTCCGCCATTCAATAAGAACATGGCTGATCTTTGACCTCAACTCTACTTTCCTGCACTATCCCCATATCCCTTGATTCCCCTAGAGTCCAAAAATCTATCTTTCTCAGCCTTGAATATCCTCGATGATTCAGAATCCACAGCACTTTAGGGCAGAGAATTCCAAAGATTCACAACCCTCTGAGTGAAGAAACTCCTCCTCATCTCAGTCTTAAATGGCCGACCCCTTATCCTGAGACTATGCCCCCTGGTTCTAGACTCGCCAGCCCGGGGAAACAACCTCTCAGCATCTACCCTGTCAATCCCCCTCAGAATCTTACATGTTTCAATGAGATCACCTCTCATTCTTCTAAACTCCAGAGAGTATCGGCCCATTCTACACAATCTCTCATCATAGGACAGCCCTCTCATCCCAGGAATCACTCTAGTGAACCTGTAATATCACAGCATCATGTAATCAGGAACCAATCAGCCATTCCGCTGTGTATGAGGCCCCCGGAGATTGTAAATGTCTGCTTCTGGTGCTATCTTCTATGTACGAGATGACTAAGTTGTCCTTCCAATGCCATCTCATGCGTGATACCATAAAACGGCACTGATGTGTTTTTCATGTCATTATGAGTGAAAACAGCCAATCTAACCGAATTGTATTAACTTCTGGCAAATACTCTCACATCCAGTTCTGACCCAAAGCCTTGACTCCAATTAAAAATTCCGGTGTATATTAAAATTATGAACGGTTTTGATAGAGTAAATAGGGAGAAACTGTTTGCAGTGGCAGGAAGGTCAGTAACCAGAGGACACAGATTTAAGGTAATTGGCATAAGAACCAGAGGGGAAATGAGGAGACATTTTTTACTCAGCACATTGTTATAATCTGGAATGCGCTGCCTGAAAGAGTGGCGGAAGCAGATTCAATGGTAACTTTCAAAAGAGAATTGGATAAATACTGAAGGGAAAAATTTGCAGGTCTATGGGGATAGAGCAGGGGAGTGGGACTAATTGGAGAGCTCTTTCAAAGAGCTGTCACAGGCACGATGGGCCGAATGGCCTCTTATTGTGCTGTGTGGTTCTATGATAATTGAGAGTGCAGATAATTACAGCAGTGCAAATAATTGAGGTTCATTGTACGGCATTGATGATGCCGCTGAGGTCGGGAAGCTGTCGTGCGGAGTATCAGCTGGTTTGAAACCATGTCCCAACAAAGTGCCGTCAATGGTGCCCATGGCGTCACCCACATTTTTTGTGTTGCAAGCACTCTTATGAACCCTATTCATCTGAACATACCAATTAATTATCCAGGGGACCTAATAAAATGTTATTTTTTTATGGCTTGATTCAGGACTTTCGTGAGCCCGATGAATTTCTTTCTGAAAGGGCTTTCTGTCTGCTTGATTCAGATGTGATAAGAAAAACGCAATGACAATGGGTCTATAGGATACAAGAGAGGCAATGTTTCAGTGTTGCTGCACTATGACTGCCATGAGCTCGCCTCTAGCTGTTTCACATGCTCTAAAATATCATTTTAAATAAAGCAGGCTATTAAGCTGGGAACTAATAAAGAGTTACTGTACTGTGTGATGGCTTGTTCAAAGGCAATGGGAAGAGATGGCGGGTGGGGGTGGGCGCGGTGGTTAAGGGAGAATCATTCCAACTGGCTAATACTTGAACACACGACTGACTTCATTGAAATAACTGTTTCAGAACATTCCTGAACCAATTTATTGCTCCGTCATGAGTTCATATCCCACCGTGGCAGGTTAAGTAATTAAATTCGATATACTTGGTAATTCATGGGTTAGCACCAGAAGAAATATATATATTTAAAAAAAGCCATGCCAGGCACTGCATAGTGAATAACATTCTGTAATATTACATTCCAATCTTCAATGCTTTAAATTAACTCAACTTATCTCATTGTTGGCTGTGAGTCCATTCATTGACGAGACAAGTCATCTTGGTTATCGTCTTCCAAAATTCTATAGATTCTGGAACGGTTCCTGCAGATTGGAGGATAGCAAATGTAACCCCGCTATTTAAGAAAGGAGGGAGAGAGAAAACGGGGAACTACAGACCTGTTAGCCTCACATCAGTAGTTGGGAAAATGCTGGAATCTATTATAAAGGATGCAATAACTGGGCACTTAGAAACTAAGAGTAAGATTGGGCAGAGTCAACATGGATTTATGAAAGGGAAATCCTGTTTGACAAACCTATTGGAGTTCTTTGAGGATGTAACTAGTGGAGTAGACAAAGGAGAACCAGTAGATGTGGTGTATTTAGATTTTCAGAAGGCCTTCGATAAGGTCCCACACAAGAGGTTGGTGAACAAACTTAGGGCACATGGAATTGGGGGTAATATACTAGCATGGATTGAGAATTGGTTAACAGACAGAAACCAAAGAGTAGGGATAAACGGGTCTTTTTCAGGATGGCAGGCTGTGACTAGTGGGGTACCGCAAGGATCGGTGCTTGGGCCCCAGCTATTCACAATCTATATCAATGAATTGGATGAGGGGACTAAATGTAACATTTCCAAATTTGCTGATGATGCAAAGCTAAGTGGCAGTGTCAGTTGCGAAGAGAATGTGAAGATGTTTCAAGGGGATCTTGACAGGCTCAGTGAGTGGGCGAGAACATGGCAATGGAATATAATGTGGATAAATGTAAAGTTATCCACTTTGGTAGAAAAAACAGAAAGGCAGAGTATTTCCTAAATGGCGAAAGATTGGGGAATGCAGATGCTCAAAGGGACCTGGGTGTCCTTGTACATGAGTCACTGAAAGTGAATGTGCAGGTGCAGCAAGCCATTAGGAAGGCAAATGGTATGCTGGCCTTCATTACAAAAGGATTTGAGTACAGGAGTAAAGAAGTCTTACTCCAATTATATAGGGCCTTGGTGAGACCACACCTGGAGTACTGTGTAGAATTTTGGTCTCCTTACCTAAGGAAGGATATAGAGGGAGTGCAACGAAGGTTCACGAGATTGATTCCTGGGATGGCGGGACTGTCGTATGAGAAGAGATTGAGTAAACTAGACCTGTATTCTCTTGAAATCAGAAGAATGAGAGGGGAAGCATACATAATTATTACAGGGCTTGATAGGATGGATGCTGGGAGAATGTTTCCCTTGGCTGGGGAGTCTAGGACCAGGGGCCACAGCCTCAGGATAAAGGGTAGGCCATTCAGGACTGAGATGAGAAGAGGGTGGTGAATCTTTGGAATTCTCTACCCCAGAGGGTTGTGGAGGCTCAGTCATTGAGTATATTCAAAACAGAAGTCGATAGATTTCTGACTAGTAAGGGCATCAAGGGATATTGCGATAGGGCCGGTGAATGGAGTTGAAACAGAAGATCAGCCATGATCTCATTGAATGGCGCAGCAGGCTCGAAGGGCCGAATGGCCTACTCCTGCTCCTACTTCTTATGTTCTTATTTTATCTCTGCTGGGGTAAGAATGAGAGCAGTTTTATAATAAGTGTACACACCCAGCTGCTGGCAAAATGTTCTCGTGACGCTTCATTTCAGAGTTTATCGGGATTTGCACAGCCTGGTGTGAAGCGTGAGTTTTACTCACACTTTACACAGAATTACAACACAGAAACAGGCCATTTGGCCCAACTGGTCCATGCCGGTGTTTATGTTCCCCACGAGCCTCCTCACAGCCTTTTCCACTACAACCGTGCACTCTAACGTTGGATCAATGGACCTTTCGACACTTCCTCCAGCTAAGTGGTTTTTCAACTGCTTGCGAAGTGTTAGATCACAATTACTGCTGCTGTTCATGATTGGTTGCTTCTTTCCATTACATCCCTTATAAAATCACACTTCCACTAATCGCACACATCAAAAACACACAATCCCACAATCTTGGAAACCATTTGTTAATCTTGACGGGAAAAAAAACACAAGCATTTTGCCTATACATGTTGGAACATGGAATGCTTTAATTGAAACCGAAGCCTTTGCATGGTTTAAGGGAAAACTGGAACAATATCTGAAGCAGAGGCTGCGAGGAGAGTGCGGGGCAGTGGAGTTCGTTCTGAATTGCTCTGGCAAAGAGCCAGCACAGGCACGATGGGCTGAATGGCCCTCCTTTGGTGCTGTAAACTTATATGGTACTTTGGTTCTTAAAAATGTTTATTTTCTACAAGATAAATCTGGACGAGGAAGGCTATTTGGGCTATCTTAGCTCATCCACCCGGAAAGGCCAACATCCCCCCTCCCCCTCAGCACTTAAAATGGGACGGGGGGGGGGGGGGGTAATTTTAACCTTAATCACCAGGCAAAAAACGGAAAATAGCGAATCAGCAGTCCCTTTTACACCTCGCCCGATTTTCTTCCCCATTTCGGATAGCTGTGCTGCCGACTCGCTATCACCCGTTTTTCACCTGGGGTGAACATTTAACACGGCCCCCAATGCCTCTAACCTTTCCAGGAGAAACTAGTCTTTGGTTGACAGGTGGAATTACAGCAGACTCCAAAATGCCAGAAAAAGCACAAAACAAATAGTCCAAAATCAAAACCTTCTTGGGGGGGAGGTGTCCTAGGAGATAAACTTCATGCCTTCGGTTCTCATGTCTTCCTTCACGAATTTCTATATTCGCCATTGTTACAAACTACGCTTTTATGTACTTCAGTAATTTATGCACAACAATAAAATTAATCACATATTGGGTAAACCCATAGCTCACGCCTGTCCATGGCCCATTGCACTTACACCTTAAAGTGTCATCCATTATTTTTGAACTGTCAATTTTTCTGCAGCTGTGTCAACTTTTGTGAAGATTTTGGTCAGTTTTTTTGCTGGTTTTCTACGTTGGCTGGTATGCCAGTTCAACATTTAGAACACACAACTCAACAGTCAACGGCCCTGGAACAGTTATAAGAATAACTTTTCTAAACAAGGAAAGGCTATTAAGCCAACCAAGCCTGCCCCTTTTTCACAGATCCACCCCACCTACCCACCGTCTCACCATGTCCCTCAACCCCTTCTATCTTCAAAAACAAATTGTCTCTTGAATCCACCAAAACTATTCACTTTGATAGGAAACAGGAGTAGGCCAATCAGCCCCTCGAGCCTGCTCCGCCATTCAATTAGATCATGGCTGGTCTGTACCTCAACTTCATTTACCCGCCTTAGCTCCATATCCCTTGATTGCCTTCTTTGGTAACTTATTCCACAACTCTATCCCCCTGTGGGTGAAAAGTACCACCTGATGTCCTTACTCTTAACCTGCCAATTTGTAGCTTGTGTCTCCTGGTATTTGAACCTTTCCGCCCCTGCCTCAGCTCATCTGCTGCTGAAACCCTCATCCATGCCTTTGTCACCTCTAGACTTGACTATACCAATGCACTCCTGGCTGGCCTCCCACATTCCACCCTACGTAAACGTGAGGTCATCCAAAACTCGGCTGCCCATGTCCTAACCCGCACCAAGTCCCGTTCGCCCATCACTCCTGTGCTCGCTGACCTACATTGGCTCCCGGTTAAGCAGTGCCTCGATTTCAAGATTCTCATCCTTGTTTTTAAATCCCTCCATGGCCTCGCCCCTCCCTATCTCTGTAATCTCCTTCAGCCCCACAATACCCCCGAGATATCTGCGCTCCTCTAATTCTGCCCTCTTGAGGATCCCTGATAATAAATCGCTCGACCTTTGGTGGCTGTGCCTTCTGTTGCCTAGGCCCTAAGCTCTGGAATTCCTTGCCTAAACCTCTCCGCCTCACTACCTCTCTTTCCTCCTTTAAGATGCTCCTTAAAACCTACCTCTTTGACCAAGCTTTTGGTCACCTGCCCTAATTTATCCTTATGTGGATCGGTGTCAAACCTGTTGTCTTAAAATACTCCTGTGCAGCGCCTTGGGACGTTTTACTACGTTAAAGGCGCTATATAAATACAAGTTGTTGTTGTTGTTGTTTCACCATGGTGAACACTTTGCCTGGATCAGTCTTATCAGTGCCACTCATAAATATGAAAGCCACCTTGACATCTCCTCTTTTCCAAAGTCATCAGACACACGGGACATCACTCAGGAGCCTGTCCTGCAGTTCAGAGGGGAAACTTCGGTCCAATTTAACAACAGACCCAGCTGACTGGAGGGGCACAGCAGATGGAAACTTGGATCCAGAAGGAAATGTCTAAAATTAAACACATTAACTGCCCTATAAATCAACTACCTCAATGCTTTCTTTTCATGACCTCAGTCAGTAAGAATTAATACATCTCTCAGGTTTATGTGCACTTTCTGTGCACTTGGAGACTCAGCAGTGCAGGGCAAGTGAGTTATATGGTACCTGTAATTAGCACGGGCTCGTCTGATGTTGACATTCTTTAAAACATGAAGAGGGAAGCACCTGTATGTGATTAAGTCTTAAATCATTCTAAACTGGAACAGAAGAAACTAAAAATGGGCAGGCAAAAAATTGGTGGGCAAAACTCCTGCAGGTTGCAAATAGCAGATGAGTGACATGTGAACATATGGACAATGACAAACAGGAAAAGACCCTCTGGTCCATCCAGCCTGTCCCATGCAATTGTGATAACTTGTGTACCACACTATACATGCTTCCCCAATCTGTGACATTGAGTATCAAAGGGTGGAAAAATAAACATTGCAGGTAGAAAATAATGGGTGCATAGAAGCAGTGGGCAACAGCTGGGTCAGACACCTGGGACAACCTGCCTAACAGCAATGTGGGAACACCTTCACCACGTGGACTGAAGCGCTTCAAGAAGAAGGCCCACCACCGCCTTCTCAAGGGCAACGAGGGATGGGCAATAAATGCCGGCCTTGCTGGCGACGCCCATATTCCCAGAATGGACATATAAAAATTAAAGCTCCAAGCCCCTGGTAAAATAAATGTTCATGATGCGGAGATGCCGGTGTTGGACTGGGGTGGACAAAATTGAGAGGTCGCACAACACCAGGTTATAGTCCAACAGTTTTATTTGAAATCACAAGCTTTCGGAGCTATCAAAATAAATGTTACCAGAGCTCCAAGGGTTAGATTATTAGGAGAGATTACATAAACTAGGCTTGTATTCCCTGGAATATAAATGGTTGAGGGGTGCTTCGATTGAGGTTTTTAGGATTTTGAAAGGATTTGATAGGGTAGATAGAGAAAAAACTTGTTCTGCTGGTGGGGGAGCCTAGGACAAGGGGACATAACCATTGACACTCCAGTGCAGTACTGAGGGAGCACTGCACTGTCGGAGCTGCCGTCTTTCGGATGAGATGTTAAACCGAGGCCCCGTCTGCTTTCTCAGGTGGACGTAAAAAAAAACCATGGCACTATTTCGAAGAAGAGCAGGGGAGTTATCCCCGGTGTCCTGGCCAATATTTATCCCTCAACCAACATAACAAAAACAGATTATCTGGTCATTATCACATTGCTGTTTGTGGGAGCTTGCTGTGCGCAAATTGGCTGCCACGTTTCCCACAACAGTGACTACACTTCAAAAATACTTATTTGGCTGTAAAGCGCTTTGAGATGTCCGGTGGTCGTGAAAGGCGCTATATAAATGCAAGTCTTTCTTTTTAAAAGCAGAGCCAGGCCATTCAGGAGAGAAGTTAGGAAACACCTCTTCACGCAAAGGGTGGTAGAAGTGTGGCACTCCCTCCCACAAAAAGCAGTAGATGCTGGCTCGATTAATCATTTTAAATCTGAGATCGATAGATTTTTGCTAGCCAAGGGTATAAAAGGATATGGAGCTAAGACGGGTGGATAGAGTTAAAAAACAGATCAGCCATAAACTCATTGAATGACGGAACAGGTTCGAGGGGCTGAATGGCCTCCTCCTGTTCCTATGTTCCGATATAAAAATGAAGGCCTGCAAATAGCAGATGCCAGATGACTGAATACTAGCTGACAGCTGGGTTCGTTCTTAAATAGTGTTGAAGGCAGTTTAATACTCCGCAGAGAGCTGAGTGTCATCAGTGGGTAACAACATTCAGATAGCAAATAATAGATGAGTGGTATCAAATATCAATGGATTACACACTGCAGAGTAGATACTAAATATGTGGCATTGAGTATCAATGTGCATTAAACATCAATGGATAAACCCTGTGAAGTAGCGAGTAAGACTGGATTCAAGTATCAATGGACATCGAGTATCAATGTAGTAATACGTATGAAAGTCAGCTGTGGTTCAGTTGGAAGCACTCTCTTGCCTCTGAGTCACAGAGGTCGTAGGTTCACGTCCCACTCCAGAGACTTGAGCACAAAAATCTAGGCTGACACTCCAGTGCAGTGCTGAGGGAGTGCTGCACTGTCGGAGGTGCCGTCTTTTGGATGAGATGTTAAACCGAGGCCCCGTCTGCTCTCTCAGGTGGACGTAAAAGATCCCATGACGCTATTTCGAAGAAGAGCAGGGGAGTTCTCCTGGGGCCAATATTCATCCCTCAACCAACATCACAAAAAACAGATTATCTGGTCATTATCACATTGCTGTTTGTGGGAGCTTGCTGTGTGCAAATTGGCTGCTGCGTTTCCTACATTACAACAGTGACTCCACTTCAAATAGTACTTCATTGGCTGTAAAGCGCTTTGGAACGTCCTGAGCTCGTGAAAGGCGCTATATAAATGCAAGTCTTTCGTTGTTTTTAAATGAGTTGCATCAGTGAGTAATACACAGAATTATCTTTTTGTGGAGTAAACTATGTCATTTCTTTCCTAATAACATTACAAGAACACCAATAGTATTTTAATTCCTGCTTGTTGACTTGTATTTTGAGTTGTTTTAAAAGTCTCTGTGCACCTTTTTCTTGGGCTTCCAAACGGCTCAGTTGTTAAGTGCACCATCCAGTGGCGCAACTGCACTGCACAGGTGGGAAGATTCGCTGTCTGTGTTAAGTTAGCTGATCTGCGAGGCATGGGATCCACAGTCGGTATCAGTACCACTGAATGCCCCTGCTACTGATCAAGGTCTGGCAAGCCATGGGAAGGAAAGAGGGTCGGGAAGGGACAAAGAATGGTTGAAGAAGGCGATCTTGAGGAGGTTTTTGAAGGCATGGAGGGAGGTGGCAAGGCAGGGAGGCTGAGAGAGGGAATTCCATGGAGTAGGGAAATGTGGCTGATGGATGGGTCACTGAGGGAGTGGAGAATGGGAAGTAGGCTGGTGTTCGAGGACCGGAGGGTGCGGAGGACACAGGCTGGTTACAGCTGGACTGCGAGTGATCAACCATTGGAATTATATCAATCTTTGTTGATGTGCTTCGCAGGTGGTCGCCTCGTATTTTATCTTCCAAGGTCCCTTGTTCATGTAACGTATGTTTTTAAAAAGCAATAAAAAGTTTTTATCTAAATGCTTTCGGGTCTGGTCCCATCCAGCTCGTAAAGTGCCGCCCTATCAATCAGAGCTGGGAACTCACAGATGTGTCGTTTAATGATCATTCGAAGAGCATAACCACAAGCTGTTAAAATGTGAGACTTGATCTGAAAATGTCGAGGGAGAAGTGTGTGGCTAAACAATCGTACATGACACCTTCGTGCCCAGATCCTGTGCAGAATTTGGGACATGAACATTTCCGATGACCCCCAACTTCCCCCTCACACACAAATTTATTGAGACTCCTATAGTTAGTGCTCCCCTGAGCTTTCTTCTCTTGTTTCTCCAAAGCCACTCATCCCACGCATTGTTGCTCTTCCCTGAACTTGCTGTATTGAAATCAACCATCTCCTTTCCTATTCATTCTTCCCCAGGACTTAGACTGTGGAACTCATTGCCTCCCTCAGTCTTCCATTCCTCCTACAATCTCCTGACTTTGAAAATCCAAGCCTGGTATCACCTGATCACTGCTTCTTGATTTATCTCATCTTCTCTCCTACTTTATTCAGCCTTGGTGCTGTCCTGTACTATGGGCCTTGGCTGTTCACCTACGTTTCTCAATTTAAGACATAAAAACATAAGAATTAGGAGCAGGAGGAGGCCATACAGCCCTTCGAGCCTGCTTCGCCATTCAGTAACTCCACTTTCCCGCACGATCCCCATATCCCTCGATTACCCTAGAGTCCAAAAATCTATCTATCTCAGCCTTGAATATACTCAACGACTGAACATTCACAGCCTTCTGGGGTAGAGAATTCCAAAGATTCACAACCCTCTTAGTGAAGAAATTCCTCCTCCTCTCAGTCTTAAGTGGCCAATTCCTTATCCTGAAACTATGCCCCCTAGTTCTAGACTCTCCAGCCAGGGGAAACACTCTCTCAGCATCTACCCTGTCAATCCCCCTCAGAATCTTACATGTTTCAATGAGATCACCTCTCATTCTTCTAAACTCCATAGGGTATCGGCCCAATCTACTCAATCTCTCCTCATAGGACAACCTAAACAAAAGCATGGAGAATTCCTGATTCAGCCAATGGCACCATGGCAATAACAACAACAACTTGTATACATATAGCGCCTTTAACGTAGTAAGACATCCCAAAGCGCTCCACAAGAGTATTAGAATATAAAAAATTTGACACCGAGCCACACAAGGAGAAATTAGGGCAGGTGACCAAAAGTTTGGTCAAAGAGGTAGGTTTTAAAGAGAGTCTTAAAGGAGGAAAGAGAGGTATAGAGGCAGAGAGTTTTATGAATTCCCGAGCTTAGGGCCTAGGTAACAGAAGGCATGGCTACCAATGGTTGAGCGATTATAATCAGGGATGCTCAAGAGGGCAGAATTAGAGGAGCGCAGATATCTCGGGGTGTTGTGGGGCTGAAGAAGATTACAGAGATAGGAAGGGGTGAGGCCATGGAGGGATGTGAAAACAAGGATGAGAATCTTGAAATCGAAGCATTGCTTATCCGGGAGCCAATGTAGGTCAGCGAGCACAGGGGTGATGGGCGAACGGGACTTGGTGCGAGTTAGGACACGGGCAGCCAAGTTTTGGATGACCTCAAGTTTACGTAGGGTAGAATATGGGAGACCAGCCAGGAGTGCATTGGTATAGTCAAGTCTAGAGGTAACAAATGTGTGGATGAGGGTTTCAGCAGCGGATGAGCTGAGGCAAGGGCGGAGACGGGCGATGTTACGGAGGTGGAAGTAGGCGGTCTTTGTTATGCCGCGGATATGTGGTCGGAAGCTCATTTCAGGGGCAAATGTGACACCAAGGTTGCGAACAGTGTGATTCAGCCTCAGACAGATGTTAGGGAGAGGGATGGAGTTAGTGGTTAGGGAACGGAGTTTGTGGCGGGGACCGAAAACAATGGCTTCGGTCTTCCCAATATTTAATTGGCAAGGCCCCTTTAAGGACTGTCTGTTAGACCAGATGTAGGCCTGGTTTTCCTGAGATGCCCCGGCTGCCTCAGTACAAACCAATCTTGCAGTGGGGGGCCTCAAACAGTCATTAGGCCCCTTATTTGCATATATTTTTTTTAATAAATAGTTGCATAGAGTACAAGAGAAATAATGATAAAATTGGACAAAATTGGGCCACAGTTAGAATACTGTGTGCAGTTTTGGGCACTCCATTACAGAAAGAACATCACAGTCTCAGGGAGCCTACATGTAGGTTTACCAGGATGACGCCAGTGTTGGGAAATTACCCGCTTTTGATCCTTATCCCGTGACACCTTTACCTAACAAAAATCTATCGATCTCAGTCTTGAAAATTTCAATTCACCCAGCATCCAGAGCCTTTTTGGGAAAAGAGTTCCAATAATCTCTGGATGATAATGAAGTGGCAGAAAACAGCTCTAGTTGGTCCTGTCCAAGTTTCTGAATAGCAGCTGCACACGGTTATGCTGAGGGATTTGTTGCACATGAGTCACAGAGCCCCGATAATCCCGAAACCTTAACCGTTTAAGCGGGTGGATGGAATAGACGAAAGGACTTGAATTTATATAATGTTACATGTTCTCAGGACGTCCCAAAGCGCTTTACAGCCAATGGAATACTTTTGAAGTGTAGTCACTATCGTAATGTAGGTAAACACGGCAGTCAATTTGCGCACAGCAAGCTCCCACAAGCACCAATGGCATAAGTGACCAGTTAATCTGTGTCGGTGATGTTGGTTGAGGGATGATGTTGGTCAGAAAACTGGCAGAACTCCCCTGCTCATCTTCACATTGTGTCATGGGATCTTTCCCTGCTCAGGCAATCTGCTTTTGTTTTAGCGGTGTTGCTTAAGGGATGAATGGTGACCATGCCATCCGGAGAGCTCCCCCGTTTTTCTTTGAATGGCGGCGTATGATTTTTTTTACATCCATCTCACTCTAAAAGACAGCAATGCAGCGGCCCCTCAGTACTGCACTGAAGCATCCGCTCATGATTATGTGCCCAAGTCTCTGGAGTGGGGCTGGAACCCATAACCTCCTTTCACAGAGGTGTGGTGCTGCCACTGAGCCAAGCTGACGCTCGAAACACATTAATGGGCCGTGGGACATTGTACTACGTTAAAGGCGCTATATATAAATGCAAGTTGTTGTTGTTTAATCTACAAGTTAATGAGGGGAAACCCCTTCGCCAGTAACTTCCTTCCCCCCGATCTCCTGCCATAACTGTGGCAGGAGATCGGTGGACACTAGGAATAAATGACATTCTATCCCCTTAATTTTAACATTTCCTTAACAAACATGATTGAACATCATACTGTACGTGTCAACAGCCAGCTGTGGGCTATCGGCTGTTAGTTCAGCGGATGCACTGTGGTGTGATGACATTTTATTTATTCACCCCATAATTGTTTATTGAAGGTGTTAGAATGAGAAAGTGTTATTAATCGTTTACATCACAAAGGTACAAGTTTGATATGGGTGCACGATTACGCCTTCAAGTATGGGGAGGTGTGTACCACAAAGGCAGAAAGATCGGATATTGCTTTATATCTTTTCCCTTCTCAATTTCTTCCCTTACTCTTGTCTTTAGAATCCCCTCCTAAAGACACTGACACATGTTGGGATTTGCACTGAGTGTAGGGGCCATGTTCACGATTAGTGATTGCTGTACTGAGTTTAGGGGCCCTGTTATTTTTTTAAAATTATTTATTCACGGGTAGTGGGCTTCGCTTGCAAGGCCAGCATTTATTGCCCATCCCTAATTGCCCTGGAGAAGGTGGTGGTGAGCCGCTTCCTTGAACCGCTGCAGTCTGTGTGGTGAAGGTTCTCCCACAGTGCTGTTAGGTATTGTGCTATTTTTTTGTAGCGGTTTGATACAACTGAGTGGCTCGCTCGGCCATTTCAGAGGGCAGTTAAGAGTTAACCACATTGCTGTGGGTCTGGAGTCACATATAGGCCAGACCAGGTAAGGACGGCAGGTTTCCTTCCCTAAAGGACATGATGCGGAGATGCCGGCGTTGGACATTAGTGCCTAAAGGACATTAGTGAAGCATCCCCATCATGAGACTGTGGAGCTCCTGATCAGACCCTGGAGCCCATCATTGAGCGCTGCCCTCAGAGGAAATTCACAGGGCAGCCTACAAGATATCCACGCTGTTACACCGGAAGCTTTGGCCTGGATATCTGACTTGGATATTGACATTTGATTTACTTTGCTACTACCAGACGAAAGAAGAAGAAGAAGAATTAACCAGATGGGTTTTTACGACAGTGCGATAGCTTCATGGTCACCGTTTTTCCCGATTTATTTCATTAACTGAATTCAAATTCTCAAACTGCCATAGTGGGATTTAAATTCACATCTATCCAGATTATTTCCCTTAGCAGAAGGGTCAATAACCAGGGGACATAGATTTAAAGTAATTGGCCGGAGGTTTAGAGGGGATTTGAGGAGAATTTTTTTCGCCCAGAGGGTGGTGAGGGTCTGGAACTCACTGCCTGAAAGGGTGGTAGAGGCAGAGACCCTCATCGCATTTAAAAAGTACTTGGATATGCACTTGAAGTGCCGTAAACTGCAAGGCTACGGACCAAGTGTTGGAAAGTGGGATTAGGCTGGATAGCTCTTTGTCGACCGGCACGGACAAGATGGGTCGAATGGCCTCCGTCTGTGCTGTAAATTTCTATGATTCTATGATTAGCCCAGGCCTCTGGAGTGCTAGTCCAGTATCTAACCTTTATGCTACCGTACCCGTTTAAGATTAGTGATACCTGTATTGAGTTTAGGGGCCCTGTTTAAGATTAGCAACACCTGCACTGACTGTAGGGGCCCTGTTAAAGATTAGCGCTACCTGTACTGAGATTAAGGGCCCTATTTCAGACCAGTCATTCTGCGCTGCCCTGGATAGGTTTTAAATGCTAATTGTATCAGGACGTGTATTACAAAATCCGATGGCTTGTAAGGGGTTAAAAGTTCAGGACTTAGAGAAGGGAAGAGCTGGGTGGAGTGTTTCAGCACCACTCACCCACATCAATTATATAACAGAAAAAAATAAGGAAAAAGAAACTTGAGAACACGCTTCCTACCTGGCAGGAGATGTCATCAACTTGCTGACTAATCTTGCTTCCTACTGTTTCCAGTTTCCGCTTATACCCTGAACGTCTTTGCTGAGGTAATCTTTGCAGACTCCCTGGAAATGCTCCATGCCTGAATATCAGTCGGAGCTGCTTGCTGAACCAGCGGTGGTTCAATACTAGCCCGTCACCCAGCAGGGGGAGGGAGAGGCGGCGGGCGGGAGTGTGAATCAGATGGGGAGACGACCCTCGTACCCAGCTCCTGGCACCGAGCCAAGGGCATAGTGCAAGCTCCCCGGCCCTGCCTATTGTCCCACAGGAGATGTGTAACAGGGGAAGGAGGCACGAGCGAGGGGAGAAGACGGGAGAAAGGCGCAATTATCTTATACCTTGTCTCAGTGCTTCATTTGCATTGAATTTGAAGTGCAGTCATTTTGGAAGCCATTTTGCACATTGCACGATCGCATAAACAGCGAGTTAATCTGGTTGAGGGAGGAATGCTGGTCAGGAGACTGGGAGAACTTGCCGCTCTTCATTGAACAGTGCTCCGAGGTGCTTAATGTTGGCACTGAAGGGTCATCAGCTCTGGTTAGGCAGCACCCGCCGCAGTGCGATAAAGGCGCTATGTCAATGCAGGTTGTTGTTGTAGATTACAGCAGCAGCAACAACAACAACAACTTTAAAATTCAAAGGTAATAATCTCACAACATGGAACTCTAAATCAGGAGCACATTGGGATGAAGCAACACTAAGATGCCCCCAGGAAATCCGTTGCCTGTAAATCTGCACATACGTGGGCTGGACTGCATTGCAAGCTCACAGAAACTGAAGCGACAGCCACCCTGAGGAACCCATCAATTCCAGTGTCCGGTCTCTATCCAGAGGCTGCAATCCTTTAAAACTTGTGTATTTTTGAGGAAAACCCTGCACCATCGGACTCTCAGATTCAAAGGTAAGAATCCCACAACATTTGCTATCGCAGCCAGTTTGCATTGTCCACACAACACCTCAGCGTTGGACGAGAGCTGTGACTTTAATCGTTGTTTGGGGACTAGAACGTACATATGCATGCGTGTGGAGGGGCAAGGAGAGGGATGGACCGTCACTGTTGGTGGAAGTGACCAACACATTAAACGTCTACACCACTGGGTCATTCCAAATGCTAGCAGCAGACATCAGAAGAGTCAATCAGTATGCAGTTGAGTATAGAAGATTAAGGGGTGATCTAATTGAGCTATTTAAGATGATTAAGGGATATGATAGAGTAGATAGAGAGAAGCAAGTTCCTCTGGTGGGGGAATCCAGAATAAGGGGGCATAACCTTAGAATTAGAGCTAGGCCGTTCAAGGGTTGATATCAGGAAGCACCTCTTCACACAAAGGGTAGTGGGAATCTGTAACACTCTCCTCTAAAAAGCTGTTGAGATCAATTGAAAATTTCAAAACTGAGATTGATAGATTTTTGTTGGGCAAGGGTATTAAGGGTTAGGGAACGAAAGCGGGTGGATGGAGTTGAGATACAGAACAGCCATGATGTCATTGAATGGCTGAACAGGCTCGAGGGGCTGAATGGCCTCCTCCTGCTCCTATGTTCCTTCCTATGTTCATGGCTGCATCATAGAAGTAACAGATGGTTTATTTTATCATGTATTTTCATACATAAAGTTCCGCACTGGAGTACAGCAGCATCTGGAGAGGTAGACTCATTTTTTGTTCGGAGTACAAGGCACCATTGATTGCACTCAAGTTCCCTTCATGCACCTGTAGGCAATGCCCACTTTTTTTATTTATGGAATAAACGCTCCATTAAAGTCCAGATGGTTTGCTACGACCGGCTAAAAGTAAAGTTAGTGCTTGTTTTGTTGGAGTGCTGATGGTGCGGACATCTTGATGCAATCAAGAATTCCCGACTCTTGGAGAACGCAAGGTTGGCTCCTGGGAAAACCTGGGTTACCCGCTCTGAACATGGTTGATGACATCTGTGCAAGAGCCCCCCGTATCCCTCAAGGAAGGGGCACAATGATGCACATTTACAAGGCAGAGAAATATAATAGAACTAGACCTTGAGGCTCTTAAAGCAACAATATTTGACATCTGAATTACTGGGGAGTGGTGGGGGTGGTGGGCGGAGAGAGGAGGTCTGTGCTTTACAGTATGACCTGAGGTAAGTTGTGAGAATCACTCTATTATGTTGCATGCTGCACAATATTTCAATTCAAAAATGTATTTGGATGCTTGCAAAAGAGAAGCTGGAACAAGCTAGGCCTCAGGAAGAACCACTTATGTTGGATTTGTTCTCTTGAGGCCTATCCAGGCACTTACAGCAATGCAAAGGACCAAATTCAGATTGTTATAAATACATTTTACCTGAAGTTGACTGCTGTCCTTTTGTTACAGGAATCTTTTATTTGTCCAATCTTAAGGGCTTTTTTTTGGAGTTAATAAAAAAAAGGAATGATTGCAAGCTTCATACGATGTGGAATGCACACTTTTGCTAATGTAAGAATGTTGTGTGTCAGCTGTGGCTCAGTGAGTCAGAAGGTTGTGGGTTCAAGTTCCACTCCAGAGACTTGAGCACAAAAAATCTAGTGCAGTACTGAGGGAGCGCTGCACTGTCAGAGGTGCCGTCTTTCGGATGAGACATTAAACCGAGGCCCCGTCTACTCTCTCTCAGGTGGACGTAAAAGATTCCATGGCACTATTTCGAAGAAGAGCAGGAGGAGTTCTCCCCTGGTGCCCTGGCCAACATTTATCCCTCAATCAACATCAGAAAAAAACTAAAATAACAACAGAAAACGCTGGAAAAACTCAGCAGGCCAGGCAGCATCCGTGGAGAGAGAAACAGCGTTAACGTTTCAGGTCGAAGACCTTTCGTCAGAACTGGAAAAAAGCAGGAAATGAAATAGATTTAAAGCAAGGATAAAGCTGGGAAAAGGGGGAGGGGATGAAAGAACAAAAGGAGAGATCAAGAGACATTGAGAGACATTAAGAGATAATCAAGGCAAGAAGAGGTGTTAATGTGACAGGTTGAGGCTAGATGAAGTGTGAAATGCGCTGGCAGAATGAAGGACAGCTGCCAGCTTCTGGGAGGAAAGAAAAGGGGGGCCAAACAAAAGGGTGGATGAAAAAATAAAATATAAATGTGATAGGGGCTGAGGTTATGATGTAAAATTGTTGAACTCGATATTGAGTCCAGAGGGCTGTAGGGTGCCTAAACGAAAGATGAGGTGCTGTTCCTCGAGCTTACGCTGAGCTTCCGTGGAACAGTGTAATAGGCCGAGGACGGTGAGGTCAGAGTGGGAGTGGAGCGGAGAATTAAAGTGACAGGCCACCGGGAGTTCGGTGTCCCCCTTACGGACTGAACGGAGGTGTTCCGCAAAGCGGTCACCCAATCTGCGTTTGGTCTCCCCAATGTAGAGGAGACCACATGCAGCGAATACAGTATACTAAATTGCAGGAAGTACAAGTAAATCGCTGTTTCACCTGGAAGGGGTGTTTGGGGCCCTGGACAGTGGGAAGAGGGGAGGTATAAGGGCATCTCCTGCGCTTGCACGGGAAGGTGCCGGGTGAAGGGGAAGGGGTGCTGGGGGTGGTAGAGGAGTGGACTAGGGTGTCACGGAGGGAGCGATCCCTTGGAATGCTGAAAGGAGAGGTGAGGGGAAGATGCGTTTGGTGGTGGGATCACGCTGGAGGTGGCGGAAATGGCGGAGGATGATCCGTTGAATGTGGAGGCTGGTGGGGTGAAAGGTGAGGACAAGGGGAACTCTATCGTGGTTCCGGGAGGGAGGGCAGGGGTGAGGGCAGAAGTGCGGGAGATAGAACGGACACGGTCGAGGGCCGTGTCAACCACAGTAGAGGGGAATCCTCGGTTGAGGAAAAAGGAAGACATGTCGGAAGCACTGGTATGGAAGGTGGCATTGTCAGAGCAGATGTGGTGGAGATGGAGAAACTGGGAGAATGGAATAGAGTCCTTACAGGAGGCGGGGTGGGAGGAAGTGTAGTCCAGGTAGCTGTGGGAGTCAGTGGGCTTGCAGTGAATGTTAGTCAATAACCTATCCCCAGAGATGGAGACGGAGAAGTCGAGGAAGGGAAGGGAAGAGTCGGAGATGGACCATGTGAAGGTGAGGGAAGGGTGGAAATTGGAAGCACAGTGAATGAAATGTTCTAGTTCAGGGCGAGAGCAGGAGACGGCACCGATACAGTCATCAATGTACCAGAAAAAGAGGTGAGGGAGGGGACCTGAGTAGGACTGAAACAAAGAGTGTTCCACATATCCCACGAAAAGGTCACAAAAAAACTAGATTAACTGGTCATTATCACATTGCTGTTGTGTTGTGCTATTGTGCTGTCCCCTTGTACTAAGTGCACTAATATGCCACGTTCCTTCCTGTGTACCGCTCCCAAATGATTGTCTAATGGAAGGAGTAAGTGGTGCGAATTCCTGTGAGATTTCCTGAGGACCTGCTTGTGATTCTGCTGGCTGCCTTCATTTATGTGGTGCAACCTCTAATGGTCCTGCCTGGGTGCCAGGAACAGCCTGTCCTCTTCTGGCTGTGGGCTCCCGCGTGCTTTTGGGGTGTTTCTCCCGTCACTTACTCAGAAGCCCTTGCTGGGAAGGGACTGGCAGTGATTTGAAAGTCACCCACTTGTTCCCACGCTTTTCCACTGGCGCTATGGTTTGAGACTGAGTCCTGAAGGTGGCCAGTGACCTTTGGAAGATCTCTGAATCTCACCTTAATGGTTGCCCTGAATGTGCTTCCCAGGTGCTGCTTTTAATTGTGTCTTGGATTTTGGACCTCGACACCTTTACACGATCAGTGCGAGCATTCCGGAGAGCTGTTCGAATTGTACACAGCTGCCAATGATGTTCCTTGCTGCCCCACGGCAGCCTGGAGAGTAGGTAGCAGTTGCCAATGCAGAACAGGGTGGTAGAATCTGCAACACCACCCAGACCAGTTGGCGTTGTGCTCTGCAATGAGGCAAAAGACTGACGTTAAAGTTCAGTTGTAGTAATAAATAGGAGCAGAAAGACACAGCGGAATACTAAAAGTACAATAACCAGACTTACATAATATATAAAAACAGTTCTGACGAAAGGTCATCGACCTGAAACGTTAACTGTGTTTTTCTCTCTCCACGGATGCTGCCCGACCAGCTTAGTGTTTTCAGCATTTTCTGTTTTTATTTCAGATTTCCAGCATCTGCACTAGTTTGCTTTCCTATTAAGGACGCTTAGTAGGATGCATTTAGACCTGTTTTTCCAGAAGGTATACGGCCCAGTGCCAGCTGCGTTCAGAGCAAGCCAATTTTGCACGGGGGGGGCGTCAAACAGGCAGTAGGCCCCTTTCGGCCTGATGCTCGTTTCAGGCGCGGGCCCTAGACGCCTATTTTGTTGCCTATACCAATATGGCGGGCGACGCACTTCCGGCTCTTCCTGTCTGCCATATTGGAAGCTTAGGCGACTGTTTAGCGCCTGAAAAGCAGACGTGACACCACTGAATTTCTAGGTCATGATTCGGAGAACACACAGGATGAATTAACACGTACGGGCAAACAGAAAAGACTGCCTTATTCGCCCAAGGGAACAATCAGAAATGGGAAACGCAGTAAAAACTAGCCTGGAAAGCATTCTGTACGATTTTCTTTCTTTTGTTGGACTAACGCACATGATTTACAAACTGGCTCGAATCAATCGCAGTGCTTAAGGCAGCTTAGCAGCTCGGCGCACTACCTCCCATCCCGTTCTGCAGTGCCTTACCCAGAGTTCAGTCCCCTACCCGACCTCTCTCTGTCTCTCTCCCTCCTTCTGCCGTCATCTGCTAGATTTCCATTGTCTTGTCTGAAGGCTGGAGGAAAGGAGCAAGGAAAGAGGGCCAGCAAAGCAGGCAGGCGGCAGCCTAAACAAGCAATTACTTCACATTATTCAGGAAGAGCTTTCAAATCATTTCAGCTGAAAGTGCCAAAGTCAACAAGAAAGTATAATTTCTTAGCCACCCCCACAAAATCTGCAAACAAAGCAAAAAGGAACAAAAGACACTAAACAGCAAAAACATAAAAGTCAGAATGAAATATTTTCTTTCCTGGGTGGTCAGATTGGTGATACAGTTCTTTTAAATTTCTTGTAAAATGCCAAACAAATTTAACCAGTCTAATATTACCTGACTTTTCCTCAAATATATCACGTATAATGGGGCCTCGATTACCCTGATAATAGACGGAACCCCCTTCCAGCCCATAATCAAGGATCCCCAAATCTCCTATCAACAGCTGTAGTAAATTAACATCATCAATTAATTGAAACCCAACTTCCCCCGGTCCCCCAGCCAACGTTCCCTTTAAGCTGCGCTCGCAGCCGCACAGCGCTCAGGGGGTCCAGCTTTTAAAAAGAAAAACCGCACATTCGCGATATTTTTAATGGGCCATGCAGCCGGTTAAAGGGGCCGCGCGGCCCCCCCCCAGAAAATTACAGCGAACCTTGCCCCCGACCCAAAGTTCTGACTCCCACGGATATCCTGAACCTCGGCCCTGACTCCTACTGGTCTCTTTACCTGTAGTCCTGACTCCTACTGGTCTCTTTACCTGTAGTCTTGACTTCTACTGGTCTCTTTACCTGTAGTCCTGACTTCTACTGGTCTCTTTACCTGTACTCTTGACTCCTACTGGTTTCTTTACCTGTAGTCCTGACTCCTACTGGTCTCTTTACCTGTAGTCTTGACTTCTACTGGTCTCTTTACCTGTAGTCTTGACTCCTACTGGTTTCTTTACCTGTAGTCCTGACTCCTACTGGTCTCTTTACCTGTAGTCCTGACTCCTACTGGTCTCTTTACCTGTAGTCTTGACTTCTACTGGTCTCTTTACCTGTAGTCCTGACTTCTACTGGTCTCTTTACCTGTACTCTTGACTCCTACTGGTTTCTTTACCTGTAGTCCTGACTCCTACTGGTCTCTTTACCTGTAGTCTTGACTTCTACTGGTCTCTTTACCTGTAGTCTTGACTCCTACTGGTTTCTTTACCTGTAGTCCTGACTCCTACTGGTCTCTTTACCTGTAGTCCTGACTCCTACTGGTCTCTTTACCTGTAGTCTTGACTTCTACTGGTCTCTTTACCTGTAGTCTTGACTCCTACTGGTTTCTTTACCTGTAGTCTTGACTCCTACTGGTTTCTTTACCTGTAGTCCTGACTCCTACTGGTTTCTTTACCTGTAGTCTTGACTTCTACTGGTCTCTTTACCTGTAGTCTTGACTCCTACTGGTCTCTTTACCTGTAGTCTTGACTCCTACTGGTCTCTTTACCTGTACTCTTGACTCCTACTGGTTTATTTACCTGTAGTCCTGACTCCTACTGGTCTCTTTACCTGTAGTCTTGACTCCTACTGGTCTCTTTACCTGTAGTCTTGACTCCTACTGGTTTCTTTACCTGTAGTCTTGACTCCTACTGGTCTCTTTACCTGTAGTCTTGACTTCTACTGGTTTCTTTACCTGTAGTCTTGACTTCTACTGGTCTCTTTACCTGTAGTCTTGACTCCTACTGGTTTCTTTACCTGTAGTCTTGACTTCTACTGGTTTCTTTACCTGTAGTCCTGACTCCTACTGGTCTCTTTACCTGTAGTCTTGACTCCTACTGGTCTCTTTACCTGTAGTCTTGACTCCTACTGGTTTATTTACCTGTAGTCTTGACTCCTACTGGTTTATTTACCTGTAGTCTTTACTCCTACTGGTCTCTTTACCTGTAGTCCTGACTCCTACTGGTCTCTTTACCTGTAGACCTGACTCCTACTGGTTTCTTTACCTGTAGTCTTGACTCCTACTGGTCTCTTTACCTGTAGTCTTGACTCCTACTGGTCTCTTTATCGGTAGTCTTGACTCCTACTGGTCTCTTTACCTGTAGTCCTGACTCCTACTGGTCTCTTTACCTGTAGTCTTGACTTCTACTGGTCTCTTTACCTGTAGTCTTGACTCCTACTTGTCTCTTTACCTGTACTCTTGACTCCTACTGGTTTCTTTACCTGTAGTCCTGACTCCTACTGGTCTCTTTACCTGTAGTCTTGACTCCTACTGGTTTATTTACCTGTAGTCTTGACTCCTACTGGTTTATTTACCTGTAGTCTTGACTCCGACTGGTTTCTTTACCTGTAGTCTTGACTTCTACTGGTCTCTTTACCTGTAGTCTTGACTCCGACTGGTTTCTTTACCTGTAGTCTTGACTTCTACTGGTCTCTTTACCTGTAGTCTTGACTCCTACTGGTCTCTTTACCTGTAGTCCTGACTCCTACTGGTTTATTTACCTGTAGTCTTGACTCCTACTGGTTTATTTACCTGTAGTCTTGACTCCTACTGGTCTCTTTACCTGTAGTCCTGACTCCTACTGGTCTCTTTACCTGTAGTCCTGACTCCTACTGGTTTCTTTACCTGTAGTCTTGACTCCTACTGGTCTCTTTACCTGTAGTCTTGACTCCTACTGGTCTCTTTACCTGTAGTCTTGACTCCTACTGGTTTCTTTACCTGTAGTCCTGACTCCTACTGGTTTATTTACCTGTAGTCTTGACTCCTACTGGTTTATTTACCTGCAGTCTTGACTCCTACTGGTCTCTTTACCTGTAGTCCTGACTCCTACTCGTCTCTTTACCTGTAGTCCTGACTCCTACTGGTTTCTTTACCTGTAGTCTTGACTCCTACTGGTCTCTTTACCTGTAGTCCTGACTCCTACTGGTTTGTTTACCTGTAGTCCTGACTCCTACTGGTTTCTTTACCTGTAGTCCTGACTTCTACTGGTCTCTTTACCTGTAGTCTTGACTCCTACTGGTTTCTTTACCTGTAGTCCTGCTGGCAAATTGTGACCCCAATCCCATTTTCTGCCTTTGCCCACCCCAGTTACAACCACAAACCAGCAGAGGGAAGATGGAATATCCAGTCCAATGCATCAGAAATGTTAAGCCATCAGTTGGGTGTCACGGTGCATCAAAGGCACAGAAACCAACGCCTACGATGGCAATCACAATAAGAAACACTGCCTGAAGGGCAATCAGTCTGCTCCCCTAACTCCGTATCATGCAATTATAAAAAGCAATAGGTGCATGAAGTGACCGCTTGATGATGAGGGAACATAGGAACTGGAGGAGGCCATTCAGCCTCTCGAGCCTTCTCTGCCATTCAGTTAGATCATGGCTGATCTGTATCTGAACTCCACCTACCCACCCCAGCTCCACAATGCCTTGATACCACCACCCAATAAAAATCCCGCCTTCCCAGTCCCGAAAGCTCCAACTGTTGCAAGAATCCACAGCCTCTGAGGGGAGAGAATTCCAGATTTCCACTACCCTTTGCTTGGGGTTCAACAGGCACTTATAAACCGCTTGAGCTCCACGGCCTTGTAGTCTCTCCTGAATATCTGTTATTCTCTGCATTTCTTCCAAGGGTGTGACACTTGTTCAGACCAGTGATAGCTTTCCAAGTTCAGCAAAAGGTTTCCAAACAACCATTAAAAGCTTTGCACCTCCCTCCCCACATCTGAAAAAATATGCTAATAGAATTTACAATATGAACTGTTTAAAACATGTGTGTGGCAATTGTTCAAGCTGAATTCAACCTTTCAACAAACATTCTGAACGGGAATGTATATTAGCTCTAATCAGAATATCTGTCTTCAGTGCTGACTGCTGACAGACTTCTCAAACACCAAACAGTAATTTGATTTCTATGTAAAGCAAGCATTTGTGGCCATACTGGACTGTGTAAGGGGAATAATCCACCTCAATCTGGGCTATACTACTTCTTTATATCTCACTGTCAACTCCTGCACTTATACAATGTACACAAGGAAAAACAGAACAATTCACTCTTGTCTGGTCGAGTAAAGCCCGTGTCTGCCTCAGTGTCAGCTCCTGTCCGTAGCACACCAAGTGAAAGGGAATGGCTCACTTATCAATCCAATGCTGTTAGTCTGGGAGTTCCAGGATTTTGACCCAGCGACAACAACAACTTGCATTTATATAGCACCTTTAATGTAGTAAAACATCTCGAGGCGCTTCACAGGAACAATTATCAAACAAAATTTGGCACCGAGCTACATAGGGAGATATTAGGGCAGGTGAGAGGTAGGTTTTAAGCGTCTTAAAGGAGGAGACAGAGGTAGCGAGGTGGAGAGGTTTAGGGAGGGATTTCCAGCGCTTACATAAGAACATAAGAAATAGGAGCAGGAGTAGGTCATTTGACTCTTCGAGCCTGCTCCACCATTCAATAAGATCATGGCTGATCTTTGACCTCACTCCACCTTCCTGCACTATCCCCATATCCCTTAGGGCCCAGACAGCTGAAGGCACGTCTGCCAATGGTGGGGCGAAGAAAAGCGATGACGAAGTATCGGTGAAACTCAACTGGATCAGCCACATTAATGCCATGGCTACTACAGCAGGTCAGAGGCTGGGTATTCTGCGGCGAGTGACTCACCTCCTGACTCCCCAAAGCCTCTCCGTCACCTACAAGGCGCCAGTCAGGAGTGTGATGGAATACTCAACACTTGCCTGGACGAGTGCAGCTGCAACAACACTCAAGAGCTCGACACCATCCAGGACAAAGTCTACTTGATTGGCACCCCATCCACCACCTGGTTAAACCTATGAGAGACGTAAAGAAACTGGGACGAATTTCAATTGCCAGATGCTATTTTCAAGGGGGGCTTGTAAATAGGCATCCAGCACTCCCACCCGAAACCTGCATGAATATGCAAATAGTTTTTCAGTTGTCCTGGCTACGTGAAGTGGAAGTAAAGTGACCTCGTTGTGAGGTCCGGGTCTTAAAAAGTCACTCAGCATCCTCATCCTTTCTGAATTCTGGTATATAGTGTGAGCGCAGTAGAAGACTCAAAGCTTGTAAAGTCAGAAATTCCAGTCAGTGAACTGCATGCGTGAACGCTTAACACACTCCTGCTACACTCCCATGTGCATTATTTTCTATGGAGGCCCAACTCTCTATGCTTCTGAATCATATGGCAGTAAGTTGACAACCTCACTCAGAGAGACCACAGGATGGTGGGTGTGGGAAATGAAAAGTTGCCTTCCGAGTTTGGGGTGGAGACACATTTGCCCGAAAATTAAACCTAATACGCGAGAGTACGCACTGTGTACTCTCGCGTATTAGATCCCGAAGTGCCGGTTTCCTGCATGCACTGCACATGCGCGGGAAACCGGCACTTCGTGAATTGAAAAGGGGGCGGTTCCTAAGTGAACCGCGTGCGCACTACAGGCTGTGCGCACGCAGTGCACTTAGTTATTTTTGCAGCTTTGAACGCGCAGGTAAGTGGTGAAGATTTTACACACAAAGAAAGCAGGCGTAGGACCCCCTTTTAACAAGGTAAGTAGTTAATTAAGTGTTATTTTAAATTTTTTTCAACAGGTTTATCTTTGTTAGAGACTTTAAAGAAAGGTAAGTTTATTTTTATAACTTTTAAAAAGATTTTAAATGTTTTCAAAAATTTAATTTTTTGTTTAAAGTGGTTAATTTATTTAACTATACTTATTTTATTAATGTGATGGCCTTTTTTTAAATTTAATTGAGGTTTAGCTGTTCTTTTGGGGGTGTGTAGTATTCATAGCTTTGACAGGTCTTCCTGTCAAAACTATGAATGAAAGATGGTGTGCTGCCATTGGCTCTAACTGAATCACGTGATCCCAGAGCTCGCACGAACTAATTGCGCCTCTGGGTCACGCAAGCACTGCACGGTTCCAACAGAGAGAGCCTTTGAAACTAAAGTTCGTGTGGGCCCGGAGCAAAAAGGTAGGCGCGGAGTGCGATATCGCGGGGAATCCTTACCCCCGCGGGAACCATCCATGTTTAATTTCTGGGCCAATGTTGGGATAAATTAGGGGGAGCCTTGAGGTTGACCGGGAAGTCCAAATGGAAAGTGCCCCATTCCCCAGCACTAACATGAGCACCAAATTCACACAAACCTTACATTAAAGAGTCGGAGGCTGTCCAATCATTAACACGTGAGTTCAAAGCTGAAGGACAATCAGTAAAAACAGTTTACATTCCATCGTTCCATGTGACAAATGGACAATTTCTCATATCTAATCGCACTGCCACACAATTCTTAACATAAAACCCTCTCCCTCTCCATGTTACTTTCGTCATTAAAAATGTTATGTTTTCAAAGGTCACTTGTCAACGGAGGAGCCAGCTGTGTTCCCTCCATTTATGGCCCAGGAATGGATGGCGAACGAAGACATAAAAGTGTCTGGTGTAAATGAAACATTTGCCAGAATTATTGAGCGGATTCCGTGGATTCAGTGTCCACCCTCAAGAGACGAACATGTCCATCACTTGATTTATCATCGGCAGACAGCATGATACTTCTGCTTCTCAGTCTAGTTCATCTGTGTTAGCTCGGAGCTGTCTATAAACTCAGATAGAATGACTTGCTTTGAACGTCACGGCAATTCACTTTTCCCCTCAGTGCGAATATTGAATGGGGCTGTCTTCACTATAACAACTGTACTGCTAAAAGCTTATAGAATTGTTTTTAAAGAAACAGAATTACATGGAGGGGAAAATTTTGGTGTCGCCTCTTTTGGGGCGCTAATGTCGCCGGGGCGCTAATTTTAGTGCCCCGAAAAAGATACCGTCCCTCTGCCTGAAAGTCAGTTGTAGCGCCCCAAGCAGGAGGTGGAGCGCTACTGGAATATCGTGGCGCTGCGCGCACCGGGGCCCTGCTAGACCACCAAGAGGAGTGCTGGGCTGAGCGATCGCGGCCGGCACCCCGAGGAAAAAAGGGGAAGGGGGCAGGTGCTGGCAGTCGGCCAAAAAAAAATGGCCGCCCGACACCTGCCCCTTTTACTACCACCGCTTCCGCCGCGGCTGAAAAAACACCTCCCTGACCCTGTCGGACATATCGGCCGGCGACAGGTCGGGGGTGCAACCGAGGTTTGCGGCTGGGCCGCGGGCGGGGTGCAGCGCACAGTGATGACGTCATCACCGGCGGCACAGCGCCATGGGGCGCTACTGGCTGCCGCCGCCGCTAACCTCCCACTGAGTTTCGCGGGAGGCGTTAGCGGTGCCGCGCCCGGGCGCTAGGGGGCGCTAATGAGAGGTGCAAATCAACCCAATTTTTCCCCATAGAATCTAAAAGAAAGAAAGGAAGACTTGCATTTATATAGCATCTTTCACGACCTCAGGACGTCCCGAAGTGCTTTACAGCCAATTA
This sequence comes from Squalus acanthias, assembly GCA_030390025.1. NCBI lineage: Eukaryota > Metazoa > Chordata > Chondrichthyes > Squaliformes > Squalidae > Squalus > Squalus acanthias. The sequence goes on along the minus strand of CM059429.1, from coordinate 163,800,782 downwards.
AGTACTTTAGAAGTGTAGTCACTGTTGTAATGTAGGAACAGCACAGAAACAGGCCATTCGGCCCAACTGGTCCATGCCAGTGTTTATGCTCCACCCGAGCCTCCTTCCACCCCTCTTCATTTAACACGATCAGAATATTCTTCTATTCCTTTCTCCCTCATGTATTTATCTAGCTTCCCCTCAATCACTCCCTGTGGTAGCGAGTTCCACATTCTAACCACTCTCTGGGTAAAGAAGTTTCTCCTGAATTCCCTATTGGATTTATGAGTGACTATTTTATATTTATGGCCTCTATTTTTGGTCTCCCCACAAGTGCAAACATCTTCTCCATGTCTACCCTCTCAAACCCTTTCATAATCCTAAAGACCTCTATCAGGTCACCTTTCAGCCTTCCTTTTTCTAGTGAAAGGAGCCCCACCGTCTTCAATCTTTCCTGAAGAGCAGGCACATTCCCTCTTCTTTGCCTGTGCCTCTTCTAGGGCTGGCATCTTGGACCTCTGCCAGTGCTGCCATTTTGATTGAACACCAGCTCTAGTTCCTATGAACTTCTAGGTAGGGTAATGGAGGCAAGAGCCGAGGACTGTTTGAGAGACTGTTGGGTGGGGAGTGGAGGGTTCTTCTGGATAGATGACCTAGGGTGGGCCGAATGGCCTCCCGCCTCTATATCAAGCTTGCGATCCTGTAAAAACAAAAAATGTTATGGATTCCACAGCTGGCTGAAAAATCTGTTTTTATGGTGCTTTTGATTATTGAACACTTATTTTTCCTCCTAAAAAAAAACTCCTTCAAGAACGTTGTTTTGTTTTAAATGTATTTGAAATTCAAACATTGTGTTTTTTTTTGCGGGGTTGAAATTTCCTAAGGGATCATTTCAACCACTCGCATCTCGAACATCAGGTCCAGGGACTCCCTATCTGCTTTCAGAGGGGGAACTTCACAGGTCTGAGGTCAGGACTTTTAACGGTGTGGGAAAAATCTCCTTAAAGACAAGAGAAATTAAAAGTGATTTTCTTTTCTCTCTACAACCTTTATGAGAATAGTAATTCAGTTTGATAAAAAAAAACGGCTCTTCATAGGATTCTGTTTTATAGATGTGAGTGTGTGTCTGTGTGTTGTAGGATGCACAGTGGGTGGTCTCTGTATTAAGAATAACCTAGTCACAATAGGCACCTTGTGATTCATGAATACCTGCATGTGGAAATTCTATGGCTGTGGCCAGTTAGTCATTGTACTTTTAAAAAATTTGTTCTTGGGATGTAGGCAAATACAGTTCTTATTGCCCATCCCTAGCTGCCCCGAGGGTCAGGGTTAGTGTGAGACTGACGTCACTTGTAGGCCAGACCAGGCAGAAGTGGAAACGTCCCTGAAGGACAGTAACGAGTGACGATTTTACAATAATCCAGCGGCTTTCATGGTCATTGACCAGATTTATTGATCTCACAACCTCTGGGGTGCTAATCATCCTACCACAACCACTAGGCTACCATGTAGAGCCATTGTCAGTGTGTTTGTGAAGATTTCTCCCATTCCCTGTTGGAAAGCCGGTATTTAGAATTTCATGAAAACATGGGTGGGGGGAAGCAGGCAGTGGTGACTGAAGCCTAACCTCACCTGAGATGCCCAGGTATGGCGTACCTTCCTGGCTGTAGGTAAAACACCTCAGGGTTTGTTGCGCCCAAATTTGTTGGCCGTTCACAGACTCCTCTGCGGAATTGTTGAAAACCCCCTCCCAAAGGAATACCCAGCCTCAGCTCTTTTCTGAGGCGCTTTCAAAAGCAACAGCAGCAGCAAGTAAATATGAGGCAAAGACAACAATGTGAAAATGGAGACAACTTAGTAAAAACCAATTAATACACAGAGCAAAATGCGGCAAGAGGTAGTTTAAAAAAAATATATAAATTACCTCCAGCAGAAATCACCTTAACTGGGCTTCTTGAGCTGTCCAGGGCCTGGTTTGTCCGACACTCGATTACTTATGTACAAGCAAAACACTGTGAATGAAGCCTGCACCAAAGTCACAAGATTCAATGTGGAGCCCTTTTGAGGCCAATTTGCATGTTGTTTTTTTTGTTTTTTTTAATTAGTTTATGGGATGTGGGCGTCGCTGGCAAGGCCAGAATTTATTGCCCATCCCTAATTGCCCTTGAGAAGGTGGTGGTGAGCCACCTTCTTGAAACGCTGCAGTCCGTGTGGTGAAGGTGCTCCCACAGTGCTGTTAGGGAGGGAGTTCCAGGATTTTGACCCAGCAACGATGAAGGAACGACCAATATATTTCTAAGTCAGGATGGTGTGTGACTTGGAGGGGTACTTGGAGGTGGTGGTGTTCCCATGCGCCTGCAAAAAGTGAGGCTAGGTATGATGCTAGCTTGAAGGGATGGTTCTTCATGCAGAATGTAAGTCACCAGAGCATACAGCTTTCATACTGTCATATCCTTCACAGGAGACATCTACATAAGAACGTGAGAAATAGGAGCAGGAGTCAGCCATTCGGCCCCTCGGGCCTGCTCTGCCATTCAATAAGATCATGGCTGATCTCTACCTCAACTCCACTTTGCTGCACTATTCCCATAATCCCCTGATTCCCTTAATAATCAAAAGTCTATCGATCTCTGTCTTGAATATACTCAACGGCTGAGCATCCACAGCCCTCTGGGGTAGAGAATTCCAAAGTTTCACCACCCTCTGAGTGAAGAAATTTCTCCTCATCTCAGTCCTAAATGGCCGACCCCTTATTCTGAGACTGTGACCCCTGGTTCTAGACTCCCCAGCCAGGGGAAACATCCTCCCTGCATCTACCCTGTCAAGCCCTGTAAGAATTTTGTATGTTTCAATGAGATCGCCTCTTATTCTTCTAAACTCGAGAGAATATAGGCCTAGGTCTACTCAATCTCTCCTCATAGGACAATCTCCAGGAATCAGTCTGGTGAACCTTTGTTGCACTCCCTCTATGGCAAGTATATCCTTCCTCAGGTAAGGAGACCAAAACTGTACACAATACTCCAGGTGTGGTCTCACCAGGGCCCTATATATTTGCAGTAAGATGTCTTTACTCTTATACTCAAATTCTCTTGTAATAAAGGCCAACATACCATTGCCACATCAGACAGTCTACAAGTGTACACATGCATCAGTAAGTGATCATACGATCTTTGCAAGGTGCAACACCCTCATCCTTTTTCCTATGGAAAGGAGGGATCAGCCTGGACAGGATGCACAGCTTTCCCTGATAATTTTGTGGCTCAAAAACCACCCACTGGAAAATTGGGCAGCCGGCGAATCAGTTCGCAGTTCGGGACCTGGATTTCCGGCTGGTACCTGTCTACCAGTGAGGTCCCTTGTCACCCACAAGGGACTTGCAAAAAAGATGGGTGGGGGTTGACCTGTCAAAGGGGGAGGGGGTGGTTGAGCCTAATGACTTTTTTCTATTCCTAAAAATTCTTGGCCATGGCTCAGTTGGTCGCACTCTCGCCTCAGAACCAGAAGGTCGTGGGTTCGAGCCCCACTCCAGAGACTTGAGCCACGATCCAGGCTGGCACTCCAGTGCAGTACCTGAGGGAGCGCTGCACTGTCGGAGGTGCCGTCTTTCGGATGGCGTTAAACCGAGGCCCCATCTGCCCTCTGCGGTGGACGCAAAGGATTGCATGGCACTATTTCTAAGAAGAGCAAGGGAGTTCCTACTCACGACCACAAAGAGCGTTAGTAATAAGAACATAAGAACATAAGAATTAGGAACAGGAGTTAGCCATACGGCCCCTCGAGCCTGCTCCGCCTATTCAGTAAGATCATGGCTGATCTTCGACCTTAACTCCACTTTCCTGCCCTATCCACATAACCCTTGATTCCTCACGAGTCCAAAAATCTGTCTATCTCAGCCTTGAATATACTCAAAGACTCAGCATCCACAGCCCTCTGGGGCAGAGAATTCCAAAGATTCACAACCCTCTGAGTGAAGAAATTCCTCCTCATCTCAGTCTTAAATGGCCGACCCCTTATCCTGAGACTATGTCCCCTAGTTCTAGAAACTCCAGCCAGGGGAAACAATCTTTCAGCATCTACCCTGTCAATCTCCCTCAGAATCTTATATATAACATGAATCGCCAGCAATCTGCTCCCTGATATGATTTTACAAATGAAATTAGAAAGACATCTGGCCCTGATTTACAGCGACAACATGATTTATCAGTAATATTGAGTCGATTATCTCACCATCACTTCCATTGGTGTTAGATATGCTGCGCTTAATTGGTGACCGTTGACAAGGAGCGAAGAATCTCCTTCTTGACGATGGTCTCCATTAATTGTTTGAAGAATTGACGTTGGATCTCATATTCACTTTGTGGAAAGATCAGTTCTTGTGGGATTGCCCTGCAAGCTGGATGTTTTCAGCTAATACTTTCTGCAGGAGTCTCTACATGGAAGCTTTAACCAGACTCTCGGTGCGGCTACACAGTCTGCACATCTGTTGAGGACTGGGCTCCAGGACTGTGCAACGCAAGCAAGGGCTGACTCTTTGGCCATCAATGCAACCTTACCAAAGGACCTCATGGCCTGAGTGTCCAGACAGCTTCAATATCCTCAAGCCAGCAATGTGCCTCAGGGTGTCTGGAACCATCCCTACTGTCAGGGAGGTGGACTGAAAGACATTCAGCAATCCTGCCAGTTCTTACTTTTAAAAGTACTTCCTGCTCTTGTTTCTTAACAGAGTATATCCTCAATGTAACAAACTCCAGCTACGAATTTATCATTGTGAGCCAAAGGATTGTCTTCTTCTTCTTAGGCAGTCCCTCGGAACCGAGGATGACTTGCTTCCACATTAAAAATGAGTTCTCAGGTGACTGATGAGTCCAATGCGGGACCTACAGTCTCTGTCACAGGTGGGGCAGACAGTGATTGAAAGGGCGGGTGGGTGGGGTGCTTGGGTTGACGTGCGCTCCTTGCGCTGCTTGCGCTTGGCTTCCGCTTGCTCCCGGCGAAGAGACTCGAGGTGTTCGGCGCCTTCCCGGATGCTTAGAAACATAGAAACATAGAAACTAGGAGCAGGAGTAGGCCATTCGGCCCGTCGAGCCTGCTCCACCATTCAATACGATCATGGCTGATCATCCAAATCCAGTACCCTGTCCCTGCTTTCCCACACAGAATCCCCATCGAGCCTGCACCGACACATATCCCACCCTATCCCCACGTATTTAACTCCCCCTAACATATCCCATCCTATCCCCGTAACCCCACATATTTAATCCCACCCCCACAACACTAAGGGTCAATTTATCATAGCCAAATCAACCTAACCCGCACACTTCTCCTCCACTTTGTGCGGTCTTGGGCCAGGGATTCCCAGGTGTCGGTGGGGATGTTAAACTTTTTCAAGGAGGCTTTGAAGGTGTCCTTGAAGCGTTTCCTCTGCCCACCTGGGGCTCTCTTGCCGTGCCGGAGCTCCGAGTAGAGCGCTTGTTTTGGGAGTCTCGTATCGGGCATGCGGATGATGTGACCCATCCATCAGAACTGATCGAGTGTGGTCAAAGCTTCGATGCTGGGGATGTTGGCCTGAGCGAGAACACTGACGTTGGTGCGCCTATCCTGTCAATGGATTTGCAGGATCTTGCGGAGGCAGCGTTGGTGGTACCTCTCCAGTGCTTTGAGGTGCCTGCTGTACATGGTCCATGTCTCTGAGGCATACAGCAGGGTGGGTATCACTGCTGCTCTGTAGACCATGAGCTTAGTGCCGGGTTTGAGGTCCTGGTCTTCAAACACTCTCTTCCTCAGGCGACCGAAGGCTGCACTGGCACACTGAAGGCGGTGTTGGACTTTGTCATCGACGTCTGCCCTTGTTGACAGTAGGCTCCCGAGGTATGAAAAGTGGTCCACGTTGTCCAAGGCCTTGTTGTGGATTTTGATAATCGGGGGGGCAGTACTGTGTGGCGGGGGCAGGTTGGTAGAGGACCTTTGTCTTACGGATGTTTAGTGTAAGGCCCATGCACTCGTACGCTTTGGTGAAGGTATTGACGATGGTTTGGAGTTCGACCTCCGAGTGAGCGCAGATGCAAGCATTGTCTGCATACTGTAATTCGCTGACAGAGGATGGGACAACCTTGGATCTAGACTGGAGGCGACGGAGGTTGAACAGTTTCCCATTTGTTCTGTAAATTAGCTCCACTCCAGCGGGGAGCTTACTGAGGGTGAGATGGAGCATTGCAGCAAGGAAGATCGAGAAGAGTGTTGTTGCGATGACACAGCCTTGCTTGACCCCGGTTCGTACGTGAATTGGGTCTGTGGTGGAACCGTTGGTCAGGATCACGGCTTGCATGTCGTCGTGAAGCAGGCGGAGGATGGTGACAAACTTTTGAGGGCAGCCGAATTTGAGGAGGACACTCCATAATCCCTCACGGTTGACGGTGTCGAAGGCCTTTGTGAGATCAAAGAAGGCCATGTACAGCGGTTGGTGCTGTTCCCTGCATTTCTCTTGTAATTGACATGCGGTGAAGATCATGTCCATTGTGCCCCTTAGTGGGCGGAATCCGCATTGCGACTCTGGGAGGAGCTCTTCGGCCACTGGGAGAAGGCAATGACTTTTCCTGTGGCAGACAGCAGGGAAACTCCTCTGTAATTACCGCAATCGGACTTGTCACCTTTCTTGAAGATGGTCACAATTACGGCGTCTCTGAGATCCCCTGCATGCTCTCCTCCTTCCAGATAAGAGAAATGAGTTCATGAATTCGCGCCAGTAGTGCTTCTCCGCCATGCTTTAGTGCCTCGGCAGGGATTCCATCTGCTCCTGAGGCCTTGTTGTTTTTCAGTTGTCGGATGGCCTTTTCAACCTCATGCCGGGCTGGGGTTGTGCTGAGATGGTGGCGGGTGGTAGCATGCTGTGGTATGGAGTTGAGGACACTCGTGTCGAAGACAGAGTCTCGGTTAAGGAGATCTTCGAAGTGCTCCTTCCAGCGGGCACTGACTGCCTCTCTGTCCTTGATGAGTAAACTTGTTATGACAAATATTTGTCAGAATTGCCTTTTTAACAAATGATGTTGTAACAGACTCTCATTATAACAAAGACTCATTCTGCCAAATTCTGTCCTTTATTAGCCTCAGTTTTTTGGTCGGTGCTGAGCTTCATTAAGACCCTCTTAGGCACCGGACTGGTTACATTGAGTGTACAGCACGGAAACAGGCCATTCAGTCCAACTGGTCTATGCCAGTGCTAATGCTCCACGTGGGCCTCCTCCCACCCTACTTCATCTAACCCTATCAGCGTAGCCTTCTATTACTTTCTCCCTAATGTGTTTATCTAGCTTCCCCTTAAATGCATCTCTGCTATTCACCTCAACTACTCCCTGTGGTAACAAGTTCCACATTCTCACCCTTCTCTGGGTTGAAGAAGTTTTTCCTGAAGGCATATGTACTGAAGATCTGTACATAGATCCCTGAAGGCAGCAGGACAGGTAGATAAGGTGGTTAAAAAGGCATATGGGATACTTGCCTTCATTAGCCGAGGCATAGAATATAAGAGCAGGGAGGTTATGATGGAGCTGTATAAAACGCTAGTTAGGCCACAGCTGGAATACTGTGTGCAGTTCTGGTCGCCACACTATAGGAAGGATGTGATTGCATTGGAGAGGGTGCAGAGGAGATTCACCAGGATGTTACCTGGGCTGGAGCGCTTCAGCTATGAGGAGAGACTGGAAATGCTGGGGTTGTTTTCCTTGGAGTAGAGAAGGCTGAGGGGGGACCTGATTGAGGTGTACAAAATTATGAGGGGCATAGATAGGATAGATAGAAAGGAACTTTTCCACTTAGTAGAGGGGTCAATAACCAGGGGGCATAGTTTCAAGGTAAGGGGCAGGAGGTTTAGAGGGGATTTGAGGAAAAACTTTTTCACCCAGAGGGTGGTTGGAATCTGGAACTCACTGCCTGAAAGGGTGGTAGAGGCAGGAACCCTCACAACATTCAAGAAGCATTTAGATGAGCACTTGAAACGCCATAGCATACAAGGCTACGGACCAAATGCTGGAAAATGGGATTAGAATAGACAGGGCTTGATGGCCGGCGTGGACACGATGGGCCGAAGGGCCTCTTTCTGTGCTGTATAACTCTATGACTCTATGACTATGACTCTAATTCCCTATTGGATTTATTAGTGACTATCTTATATTAATGCCCTCTAGTTTTGGACTCCCCCACAAGTGAAAACATCTTCTCTACGTCTACCCTATCAAACCCTTTCATTATCTTAAAGTCCTCTATCAGGTCACCCCTCAGCCTTCTCTTTTCTAGAGAAAAGAGCCCCAGCCTGTTCAACATTTCCTGAAAAGTATATCCTCTCAGTTCTGGTTTCATCCTTGTGAATCTTTTTTGCACCTTCAGCAATGCCTCTATATATGGAGATCAGAACTGTGCGTAGTATTCCAAGTGTGATCTAACCAAGGTTTGATACAAGTTTAACATCACTTCTCTGGTTTCATTCCAAATTACCTCTAGAAATGAACCCTAGTGCTTGGTTTGCTTTTTTCTAATGGCCTTATTAACCTGTGTCACTACTTTAAGTGATTTGTGTATCTATACCCGTGGATCCCTTTGCTCCTCTACCCCGTTCAGACACTTAGGGGGGCAATTTTTCGGGGGGGGGGTCAGCGGGCGGGTTTGGTGGTGGGTCGGGTGGGAAATTTGTTTTTTGACAGCGTGTAGGGAACGCTAGTTTCCCAGATGTCAGGTCTGTCGTCGCTGAACAGACCCGACACCATGCGGCGGGGGAGGCAATTTAGATTATTAAGAATTTGTTAACAGGCACTTAAAAACTATTTTGAGCTCACCTTTAAATTTTACGAGGTCGCCCACGGGTTCCACACTGCTCGGGAATCACGTCAGGTAAGGAGGTCAGGAGCGGTGTTACCATGAAATCATCTCTTTACTTGACAGCTGCAAATGTGCTATAAAAGCTCCCTTCTCACAGCTGTTCACTTTCCACGGTCAGAGGCTGTTGCTTACTGCACTTGGAAGACAGATTGAGCTTTATGCAGGCTTGCAAGTGTTTGGAGTAAACTCTATATCCAGTGTCACCTCATTGGAACAACCTCTCTCACCATTGACAGATCGCTTCTGTCATCTCAACTTCACCTGCATCAGTGCCCTTGAAACTATCTCATCTTGATCCTCAGAATCCCACCACGATCAGCCTCAACACCAGCAGTACCAGGCACACCAGCAGCACCAACAACAACATCAACCTTTTCCACAATCAACTGATGCTGCACAGGACACAGGGCATCCAGCAATGGCCTCACCATGGCCATATTTACTTCACTTGACGCTGTACACCCTGGCTGCCACATGATGCGCCAGGTTGGCACCACCCCACACCAACACCATAAAGCATCCCTACAATGACCAAGCTATTCCTTTCATACTCATCACCATTACGGGGGGTACCGTTATGTCTCACCATTCACTGCAACTCACTAAGCCACACCAAAGGTGCACACAGATCTGTCCAAGAACGCAAAGTGCTGAAAATAAAGATTTCAATGTTTGACAGCACATTAACAGAAACTTCACATGAACATTGGCTAAAACACCCAAGTGCCTACCCTTGTGTGTTGTTAGAACATAAGAAATAAGAGCAGGAGTAGGTCATTTGGCCCCTCGAGCCTGCTCCGCCATTCAATAAGATCATGGCTGATCACCGACCTCAACTCCACTTTCCTGCACTATCCCCATATCCCTTGATCCCCTTAATATTCAAAAATCTATCGATCTCTGTCTTGAACATACTCAACGACTGAGCCTCCACAGCCCTCTGGGGTAGAGAATTCCAAAGATTCACCACCCTCTGAGTGAAGAAATTTCTCCTCATCTCAGTCCTAGATGACCGACCCCTTATTCTGAGACTGTGACCCCTGGTTCTAGACTCCACAGCCAGGGGAAACATCCTCCCTGCATCTACCCAGTCAAGCCCTGTAAGAATTTTGTATGTTTCACCTCTCATTCTTCTAAACTCTAGAGAATGTAGGCCTAGTCTACTTAATCTCTCCTCATAGGACAATCCCCTCATCCCAGGAATCAGTCTGGTGAACCTTTGTTGCACTTCCTCTATGGCAAGTTGTTACTTGGTATGATTGGACTAGGATGAGGGTGAGTGTGAGGGGTAGCTAGTGAGATGGGAAGTGATAATGTAGATAGAGAGGGATGGGTGGAGGTGCAAGGTAAGTTGGTGAGTAAGGATGTGCTGGAGTAGGTTAGGGAAGGCAGAGTGATGGGGATGTGATGAGTGGCACAGCAGGATGAGGTTGAGTGTGGCTTTGCAGTAACGTTTTGTGATCTACTGAGATCATTGAAAGGTTTGCGCCACTGCAGCCTGGTCCTCCTGACAACATCCCTGCTTGTGACCTCCTGTGCAATGTGTATCCAGGCTGCGTTGGTCTCCTGGGGAGGTCTCTTCCGCCCATTGGAAGGGAAGAGGACCACCCTGCGTGCTGTGACTCCCTCCATAAGCATATGGAGGGAGTCATGGGAGAGCCTGGGTGCAGGCGTGCATCTCTGTGCAGTGCTCGTCAGTATTTGCAGCACCTCAATGCTGTAGAACACTTGACAGCACAACTGTCAAAATCAATTTGCGCATGGTCTCTTTAAGGAAACCGGCTGATGACGCGTCATCAAGTGACGTCATCAGACCCGCTTCCTTCAATTGTCCGGGAAATGCACTGGGTGGGGCTTAACAAGCCCAATCAATGTAAGATCCCTTTGGACAGCGGGCTGGAGCCAGCAGCGGGGTCAGGACCCGCCACCGACCCCGGCCGCACCGGACTCGCCAAGGTTGGTGAAATCGTGGCCTTAGTTTCCAAGCAGTATGAGGCCTCCTTATTCTTCCTACCAAAATGCGCCACCTCACTCTTATCTATATTGAAGTTCATTTGCCAATAACACGCCCATTCTGCAAGCTTATTAATGTCTTCCTGTATTTTGTCACAGTCCTCCTTTGCATTAATTAAGCCTCCCAATTTGGTGTCGTTCGCAATTTTGAAACTGTACTTCCGATTCCAGAGTCCAAATCATGAATGTAAATTGTGAACAACAGTGGTCCCAGCACCGATCCCTGTGAAACACCACTTCCCACCTTTTGCCAGTCTGAGTAGCTATCCTTAACCCCTACTCTCTGTTTTCTGTACAGAATGGGAGGAATGACATGTTTGCATCGCTCTGCTTGTTATATATTTTTGTTGTATGAACGAGAAGTCTGTTTCAAAACTATTTGTGACAAAAATACCAACAGCAAAAATGAAAGAAAAGTTGAGGGACACTCTTCGGAGTGATTCAGTTGGTTTACACATAGAATAACAATGGGTACCTGGGAGTGAGTTGCAGGAATCTAATTGAGGTGCTCGGATGATTTATATAACTAAAGGGTACAATCCTAAAGGGGGTGCATGAACAGAGAGACCTGGTGGTATATGTGCACAAATCGTTGAAGGTAGCAGGGCAGGTTGAGAAAGCGGTTAAAAAAGCATACGGGTTAAGCAGCACCTTGATCTCAAAATTCTCATCCTTGTTTTCAAATCCCTCCATGGCCTCGCCCCTCCCTATCTCTGTAATCTCTTTGAGCCCCACAACCCCCCGAGATATCTGCGCTCCTCTAATTCTGCCCTCTTGAGGATCCCTGATTATAATCGCTCAACCATTGGTGGCCGTGCCTTCTGTTGCCTGGGCCCTAAGCTCTGGAATTCCCTGCCTAAACCTCTCCACCTCTCTACCTCTCTTTCCTCCTTTAAGACGCTCCTTAAAACCTACCTCTTTGACCAAGCCTTTGGTCACCCGCCCTAATTTATCCTTATGTGGATCGGTGTCAAATTTGTTGTCTTGGACGTTTTACTACATTAAAGGCGCTATATAAATACAAGTTGTTGTTGTCTATGGCCCGGATTTTGCATTAAGAATAACGGAGAGCGCTCATCGATATTATGGAGTAAATCGAACAGCAACTTCTGGCATCCGCACACATGCAGTTAAGCATGGAATTCAGAATGTTGGTGTCAGAGATACGCTGCTCCTCCACAGGTTGCACTATAACAGTACCTCGCCGAGAGACTTGGCATTCAAACACATGAAGGGCGTGAGGTTGCGATACTTACCCACAGGATACCCACTAAACACACTAAAAGTCGGGGCTTGTACATTCAAGTGTAAGTGTATTTCTAACAGCGTGATAAATCTTAATTACTGCCAAACAACCTCTCTGGCACTGAAAATTTTAATTTAAAAGTGTCGACTTTCATTCCTTCAGATTTTAATTGTTGGAGATTTAAAAAAAATTAAAAATTAAAAGAATTTTTTGTTACTTTTTCTTTTTGTCTCTTTCTCCTCTCTCTCTTAATCCGATCTTTCTTTCCCTCACTTTATTTCACTTTCTGTACATGATTTGACATTGAATTAAATATTCTAATTCCTGGTTTAGATTCTGCGTGGCTCAGTGAGCATTCTTCAATCTGATTGGTTGAAGAGACATGCCGTTGCTTGCACTGCTCACACACGCCACAGATCCATGCCGAAATGGATCTCGAATTACCATAAGTTGCCGCCCTCAAAAGCCCGCGAAAACTCTGCGGGCAGCTGTAAGCGTAATGAACGGCGAGCGCCGTTCCTTCACTGCTGACCGCAAAATCCGGCCCAATAACTTCGATAACTGACTATACGCAGCGAAACTGGAGACCTACTTGTGAACTATAATACAGAGCATCTGCTGACATTTTTTCGGGAGATTATCATCAATAAACTTGCAGTGATCTTGTTACAATTGTCAATCATTCAGCGAGGTCACCATCACACACAAGCTGTGTGGAGTACTTTAGCTGTTGACGCCCACCACAACATTCTTCAGTGGTAAAACATACAGAGCAACAATGGACTAAATCTTCCTTCAGAACTGTTCAATGTATATTCAAACAAACTGACAGGTAGATAGGAATGATTTCAACCCTGAATTCTCAGAAGTATAAAGTGATGCATTTCGGTAGGAAGAATGAGGAGAGGCAATATAAACTAAATGGTACAATTTTAAAGGGGGTGCAGGAACAGAGAGACCTGTACACAAATCTTTGAAGGTGGCAGGACAAGTTGAGAAGGCTGTTAGAAAACACATACGGGATCCTTGGCTTTATTATTAGAGTGATAAAGTACAAAAAGTAAGGAAGTTATGGTAAACCTTTGTAAAAAACACTGGTCCGGCCCCAGCTGGAGTATTGTGTCCAATTCTGGGCACCACACTTCAGGAAGGATGTCAAGGCCTTGGAGAGAGCGTGCAGAAGAGATTTACTAGAATGGTATCAGGGATGAGCGAATACAGTTATGTGGAGAGATTAGAGAAGCTGGGATTGTTCTCTTTAGAGCAGAGAAGATTAAGGGGAGATTTAAAAGAGGTGTTCAAGATTATAAGGGGTTTTGATAGGGTACATAAGGAGAAACTGTTTCCAGTGGCAGAAGTGTCAGTAACCAGAGGACACAAATTTAAGATAATTGGCAAAAGAACCAGAGGGGAGATGAGGAGAATTTTTTTATGCAGCGAGTTGTTGTGACCTGGAATGCGCTGCCTGAAAGGGTGGTGGAAGCAGATTCAATAGTAACTTTCAAAAGGGAATTGGATAAATACTTGAAGGGGAAGAATTTGCAGGCCTATGGGGAAAGAGCAGGGGCGTGGGGCTAATTGGATAGCTCTGTGAAAGAGCCGGCACAGGCACGATGGGCCAAATGGCCTCTGATTCTGTTGTTTGATTCTATGATCTTGGGAATCTGACGATGGTTCTAAACTGCTCAAGCTTTCCTCATCTGCAGTTTATGAAGTCATCTTGATGAGATTATGCCTTGTAATCACTTCCAGGTATCTATTGTACTCTATTATTTCTTCATGAAAATTGGTTTAAGGAAAAAACAATATCTTGTTTCTCCTTTGAATCCCTGGCTGCACCGACATCTGGTGGGCTCCACACATGGAGCTAAGAAAAAAAGTCACACCAAGAACAGACTTTAACATGCCGAGGCTCAGCTGTTCTGTTGCAACCCCTCATCAAAACTGATCGAGGGTCTCCACCCAAAATATTAGCAATTCTTTTCCAGATGTTGACTAACCCACTGAGAATTTCCAGCATTTTCTGTTTTTCCTTCAGTTTTTCAGCATTTGCGGGGTTTTTTCTCCCTCTTTTTACCTCCCGCTCTGTCACCTGGTTAGCTGTGTGCTCAGGTCGCAAAGGAGAGGCTGCTTAATCAGACGTTGATTCTGATTACCGATCAATGGTCTTGTTTTGCAATAATTCTGTGGCTGTTCCCCTGTCCCCTCGCCTCTAAGTGACACCGAAGACTCCCGGACATCTCTGGAGACTGTTGTTAAAACAACAACAACTTGCTTTTATATAGCGCCTTTAATGCAGTAAAACATCCCAAGGTGCTTCACAATTTGCCACATAAGGAGATATTAGGACACGGCTTGGTCGCAGCGGTAGGCTTGAAGGAGCATCTTGAAGGAGGAGAGAGAGGTGGAGAGGCGGAGAAGATGTACGGAGGGAATTCCAAAGCTTAGGACCCAGGTAGCTGAAGGCAAGGCCGCCAATTTTGGAGTGATGAGAATTGGAGGAGCGCAGAGAGCCCGGAGGGTTGTAGAGCTGGAGGAGGTTACAAAGAGAGGGAGGAGGCAAGGCCTTGGAGGTATTTGAAAACAGGGATGAGAATTTTGAAACTGAGGAGGTCATATGTACAGGTTAATATCACTGAAGGAACAGGCACGTTTGGAGAAGGTATAGCTAAAGTATTGCTCAATGGGGCTCTCCTTCTGACCTTAATCTGCTCTAAATCTGGAACCTTCGCTAACATTAATGAAAAAATAATGTGTTTAGTGCTGTAATTTAACTCAGCGTAGAGCTGGCTTTACTGTATCGAATGTTCCCAGTGGTGTCATCCCTGAGATCAGTTCACTTCCTCTTTCTCCGGTGGAGTAATGCAAGGTTTCTTTGGAAACAGCGATTCATTGCGGAGGAGCAGGAAGCAGCTTGAATACGAAGTGAAGTACAACTTGGAGTCTTAACCCATTATCGACAGCAGCGCTGTACTCTGTGAAAGGTGTTTGGAAAATTTTGGGCTTATCAAGGTGCTGAGGAGCAGAAATCTTATTGGCACTTTTTAAACGTCGCATCAGCATCAGGCAGTGACTGGTGAGACACCGCTAGGTGCAGAGACTACACTGCCTCAACAGCAGCAACTTGCATTTATATAGCGCCTTGAACGCAGTGAAATGTCCCAAGATTCTTCACAGGCGCGTAAACAGCCAAAAATTGACACCGAGTCATATTAGGACAGGTGACCAAAAGCTTGGTCAAAAAAGTAGGTTTTAAAGAGCATCTTAAAAGAAAAGAGAGACATGGAGAGACGGAAAGGTTTAGGGTGAGAATTTTTTTTTAATTCGCTTATGGGATGTGGGCGTCGCTGGCAAGGCCAGCATTTATTGCCCATCCCTAGTTGCCCTCGAGAAGGTGGTGGTGAGCTGCCTTCTTGAACCGCTGCAGTCCGTGTGGTGAAGGTACTCCCACAGTGCTGTTAGGGAGGGAGTTCCAGGATTTTGACCCAGCGACGATGAAGGATCGGCGATATACTTCTAAGTCAGGATGGTGTGTGACTTGGAGGGGAACTTGTAGGTGGTGGTGTTCCCATGCGCCTGCTGCCCTTGTCCTTCTAGATGGAAGAGGTCGTGGGTTTGGGAGGTGCTGCCGAAGAAGCCTTGGTGAGTTGCTGCAGTGCATCTGGTACACACTGCAGCCATGGTACGCCGGTGGTGGAGGGAGTGAATGTTTAAGGTGGTGGATGGGGTGCCAATCAAGCGGGCTGCTTTGTCCTTGATGGTGTTGAACTTCTTGAGTGTTGTTGGAGCTGCACTCATCCAGGCAAGTGGAGAGTATTCCATCACACTCCTTACTTGTGCCTTGTAGATGGTGGAAAGGCTTTGGGGAGTCAGGAGGTGAGACACTCGCCGCAGAATACCCAGCCTCTGACCTGCTCTTGTTGCCACAAAATTCCAGAGCTTAGAGCCTAGCTGGCTGAAGGCACGGCCACCAATGGTGGGATGAAGGAAGTCAGGGATGCAGAAGAGTCCAGGATTGGAGGAACGCGGTGTTCTCGTAGGGTTGTAGTGCTCGAGGAGGTTACAGAGATAGAGAGGGGCGAGGCCATGGAGGGATCTGAACACGAGGATGAGAATTCTAAATTTGAGGCGTTGGTAGACCGGGAGCCAGTGGTCAGCGAGCACAGGGGTGATGGGTGAACGGGTCTTGGTGCGAGTTAGGATAATAATGAACCTGAGCTATCAAGCTCAGAAAAATACCATTACATCACACAGTATTACATAGTAGTTACAGCACAGAAACAGGCCATTCGGCCCAACTGGTCCATGCCGGTGTTTATGCTCCCCACGCGCCTCCTCCCACCCTTATGTCATCTAACCCCATCAAACATATCCTTCTGTTCCGTTCTCCCTCATGTGTTTATCTAGCTTCCCATTAAATTTGCTATTTGCCTCAACCACTCCCTGTGGTAGCGAGTTCCAAATTCTAACCACTCTCTGGGTAAAGAAGTTTCTCCTGAATTCCCCATTGACTGCACCAGTCCGACATTTCAGCTTCCTACACCAGGCATCCATTAAGGTCTTTCTGAGTGAGATTGCCAAATCTGGGCGGAGTTATTGGGAGTTTTGTATTGTGGACTCACACTCAGTAGCTCCTACTTTGAGCCTTTTCAAGTAGTTCAATTCAGGAATCTTACAGCTAGCAAAGAGATCTCGGCTCCTCCGTTGTGCGGTTGTGGGGGGTGGGGGAGAGGTTGGAGAGAGAAAGATAGAGACGGGGTGGAAATTGGTTACGGCCTGTTTTCGAGTCCATAACCGACGACATGTGTGCCCCAACTGGGAGGCCCAAAGCTGGCCCGAAATTGGGTCTCATTTCAACAATTTCGGGAACGGTAGCGTAGTGGTTATGTTACTGGACTTGTAATCCAGAGACCTAGACTAATGATCCGGAGACGTGAGTTCAAATCCCACCACGGCAGCTGGGGAATTTAAATTCAATTAATTAAATAAATCTGGAATAAAAAGCCAGTATCAATAATGGTGACCATGAAACTACCGGATTGTCATAAAAACCCATCTGGTTCACTAATGTCCTTTAGGGAAGGAAATCTGCCGTCCTTACCCGGTCTGGCCTATGTGTGACTCCAGACCCCCAGCAATGTGGTTGACTCTTAACAGCCCTCTGAAATGGCCTAGCAAGGCAATTAGGGATGGGCAAAAAATGCTGGCCTAGCCAACGACGCCCACATCCCGTGAACAAATATTTAAAAAAATTTAAGCCCATTTCAGGCAGCTGAATTTCGGGCCATTTGCCGGGGAGCAGTGAGGTTGCTACAAGTTAATGGATCTGGGTGAGGGAGAAGAAATTCAAGGAGGATTTAAGACAATTGACAAAACAATCCATGGGGTAGATGAAGAGAAATCTTTTTACGCAGCGAGTTGTTGTGATCTGGAATGTGCTGCCTGAAAGGACGGTGGAAGCAGATTCAACAGTAACCTTCAAAAGAGAATTGGATACATACGTAAAATGGAAAAAATTGCAGGGCTATGGGGAATGAGCAGGGGGAGGGGGAACTAATGGGATAGCTCTTTCAAAGAGCACGATAGGCCGAGCGGCCTCGCTCGGTGCTGTAAAATTCTATGATTCTTGCTTCTATTCAGTGACTCTTGCTGGAAGTATGTGCACACAGGCGCGGGAGAGGCCAAGATCAGGCTCAGCTATGAGGCCTTCACTGGACAAATAGCCACGTAGAACCAGAGTAGTTTACAGCACAGAAGGAAGATAATTCAGCCCACTGTGTCTGTGACGGCACATTGCTAGAGCAATACAAAACTCATCTCACTGCCCTGCTTGGTGAGGCTGAGTGGTACCTGTGGAAACACATCCCAGTAAGGAATCAATGCCTTCGGGAGGGGATGGGCAGAAAATGTGGTGGGAGTAGGAGGGGGAAAAGGGAAGAAGAAAGTATCCTATAATAAATTCGAAAAGTCTTAAAAGATATAGGGCGAGAAATCCGTGGCCTTAGCGCCTCTCCGCTCTTTCGCCAGTTGCTGGTGGGTCTTGCGGCAGCCGGCGTTTTGATCCCTACCTTTGTGTTGCCGGTAACTGGCAATGCCATCTCCAACAAAATAGCAGTGCGAACTTCGACCCTAGCTCTGAATTCAGCGCTGGGTCCTAAGCAGGTTAACCCGACGTGCAAGCAGGCTGATGGTAGCGAAGTCTGCACCTCTTAAAGGGACAGACACATCGTTCAGGTAAGTTTGGATTTAAGGTTTTGGACTGGGTTTTTTGATTTTATTGAAGTGGTGGCTTGCTGCAATAGATATGAAAAGTTTTTTAAGTATTGGGGGAGTGCTGCTGGGTGCTTACAAGGTCTCGGATGGTAAATGAAGGCCTTTAAGAAGACAGAACATGCTGCGAATACTCAGCAGGTCACGCAACATCCGTGGAGAGTAAAACAGAGTTCATGTCTCAGGTCGAGATGCTGCCTGACCAACTGAGTATTTCCAGCATTTTATGCTGTCATTTCACATTTACAGCATCCGCTTGCAGAGGGAAGAGGAAGACACAGAAGAGGAGGAAGCCGAAGAGGAGGAAGCAGAAGAGGAGGAATCAGATAGAAGGAAGCATCCCAGACAGCCCCTTTGTGTCTGGGGTATCCGGGATGGAATCATCCGCCTGCAGTCCCAGTGACCACAACCCCAATTCCCCTTTCAACATTAGTCCCACACCTTACCTTCCCTCTGTTACTGACCATCACAACGTTCTCTTGGCCACGATGCTGAAATAAAAGCCACCACAAAGCAAACTTTCCAATCCACCTATATACGTCTATCCATCCAATGTGACAGCAAGAAATCAACTCATATGCATTCTCTTAATGACTGCCTTGTGTGTGCCTTTACCTATCCTACTGATGCCAAGCCACGCTACCCCAGTGGCTGCAGCATGGCTGGTGGAAGGCTGCTGACTTTCAGTGGGGGACACTGCAAATGGCCTTGCTGGTCGACTTTGAGGAGCTGGTGGCTGGGAGTGTCAAATCAATCTTCTTCTTTTTGTTCTTCTTCACTCTGCTCTCCCTCTTTTTGGTCACCCACTGGCTGGGCAGGCTGCATTTCTTGGGTGTGTGAAATAAGGAAGGCCAAGGGTGGAGTTGTGATGAGGGGAGGACAGGAAAACATGAGGTGCATGCCAGAAGGAGGATAACGTATGAGGATACCAGCATCTTTTATCCTTTCAGCCCCGCTGCTGGCCAAGGGCTCAGCCATGCCCCTGCCAAGAATGGCCTGCACCGTCTCCTCCAAGGGGGTGAGGTGAGGCTAGGAATGGGAGATGTGCCTCGTGTTTGGTGCAGATTGTTGGTAGGTGAGTGATTGGGGGGAGGGGGGGAAGTCGTGCATTGAGCAGTGTGTGAGGCTAGTGGTGCAGTCGGTAGGAGACGGCTATTGAAGATGCATTCACTGACCTTGACCAGTGGTCTGAGGTCATGAATCTTCTTTGGGCACTGGAGCCAGGTGGTGGGGGCGACACTGCTGGCAGTGACGGCCTCGGTGATGTAGTCCCACATCGTTCTTTCTGGAGGGCCTCCTGGCCCCTGTAGGTAGAGGGCCGCTCTTGCAGTGTTGACCCCCTGCACAAAGCTGGAGTGCTGCGTGCGAGACCCTGGGTGCTCCTTCCCTGGCTTGCTGAGCCATTTGTGATAGTGCTGAGGCCGTTCTCCCATTTTTTGAGGTTAGGAAGGGAATTCAGCTTTAAGAGCTGAATATTCACATTTGGGACTTCTTTTTAATGTAAAAATTTTTTTTAAAGGCAGGAAGGGCTGAAAACTATATTGTTTCACTTCATTTTATTTTGTATCGCTTCAGCGTGCATGGCCCCTTTAATTCTCAGGACTCTTCATTGCCCACAATTCTTTGCGAGCTCCATAGCCTCGCTCCCAGAGTCTGTGGGAAGCTCCAACCCCGCACCTGGACAGGAACTTCGGGTCGGATGTCTCCAACGCCACCAGGACGGCATTGCACGGCAGGTAAGCGCTGCACCAACAATCTCCACACCGCCCCCCCAGATGAATTTTGCTCCATTAGTTTGGCGGCCATTTTCAGCGGCCGTTACCTCCCGTTGCTGGTGACAACGGCAACTTTACTGGCTAACATGAATTTCTCCCCCATAATATAAAACGGCTAACCTATCTGAAGGCCAATGTCAATAGATGAAGAGCTGAGCTTCGATTTTAAAATTCTCATCCACGTGTTCAAATCCCTCCGTTGTCTCACCCCTCCCTTGCTCTGTAACCTCCTCCAGCCCTACAACCCTCCGAGAACTCTACGCTCCTCCAACTCTGGTCTCTTGAGCATCCCCCACTCCAACTGCCCTACCGTTGGCGGCCGTGTCTTCAGC
The DNA here is from genome assembly GCA_030390025.1 of Squalus acanthias. Classification (NCBI taxonomy): domain Eukaryota; kingdom Metazoa; phylum Chordata; class Chondrichthyes; order Squaliformes; family Squalidae; genus Squalus; species Squalus acanthias. The sequence goes on along the minus strand of CM059429.1, from coordinate 163,780,299 downwards.
CGTCTAGACCCACGGTCAGGTCTGGAATTCCCTCCCTAATCCTCTCTGCCTCTCGACCTCTCTCTCCTCCTTAAAACCTACCTCGTTGACCAAGCTTTTGGTCACGTGTCCTACAATCTTCCCCCTAATTTATTTTTGGGTGCGCGGTCCCTTTAACAGGCCGCGCAGCCCATTCAAAAAAATTTCTCAGGAACGTTGGTTTCCTGATCTCTCCTTGTTTGGCTCGGTGTCAATTTTTGTCTGATCACACTCCTGTGACGGTTTACTACGTTAAAGGTGCTGTATAAATACAATTTGTTGCTGTAAATTGGGAAAATATATAAAAACAAATGGAAATTTTTGAAGTTAAATGAAAAGAAAGAGAAATGAATTTCACTGATGCAGTTGTGCAAGTTGTGTCATTTCATTCTTAGCAGTTCCTTAGGAAAAGGCAAAACCAACTAACAAGGTGATTCACAGACGCTCCAGCCCGAAAACAATGCGTCAAGCTCACAGGAAGAGCTATTAGCTGCTGCCACTTGGCTGAAGGGGAAGGGAGTGATTGAGATCGGAAGTCAGCCTTCCTCTGCCACAGCGCCCAGGGCAGTGGATGCCTTATTTCAGGAAAAGGCACTGTGGGAGATTGTACAGCCTAGTGAGTAACATGGGACAGGTAAAGAATGGCTTTCAGGAGGGACACTGTGGGAATAAGAGTCACGATTACCGATAGTGATGTGGGAATTTGAAGTCATTAAACTGAAATACGTCAGCATCTTGAGATAATGTCGGTTACTCACTTCATGCACACCCTGGGGAACCGATTCTGGAAAATTCTATGGCAGGAGCCCACATGTGACGGGTAAATGGGGTCAACTGGCGTAGCATATGCATGGTGAGCACATGTCAGACTGAACTCTCCCCCCTGGTTTGGGCTGGTGTACATCTTCCCCAATTCTCTGGCCCAATCTCCTTTGGAGTCTGGCTCTCTATAGAGCACACGGCAGTGGTCAATTCACACACACGCACGAATATATATTCATGGGAGTATATACCTCAAAATGTATTCTACACTCATAGAATCATACAGCACAGAAGGAGACCATTCGGCCCATCATGCCTGTGCCGGCTCTTTTAAAGAGCGATCCAATTAGTCCCACTCCCCCTGCTCTTTCCCCATAACCCAGCAATTTTTCCCCCTTCAAGTATTTATCTAATAGAAAGTTACTATTGAATCTGCTTCCAACACCTTTCAGGCAGCGCACTCCAGATCACAACAACTCGCTGCGTAAAAAAGAAATCTCCCCCCTGGTTTTTTTTTTGGCCAATGATCTTAAATCTGTGTCCTTTGCTTACCGAGCTTCCCGTCAGTGGAAACGGTTTCTCCCTATCTCCTCTATCAAAACCCCTTCTTTGTGACTTGAGGGACAGTAGACCACTGAAACTCTTTCTACTCTGTCCAACAGTGTACCTTAACCTGTCTTCAGAAGATCGCTCCTTCGCACGACCAGCGTGGCGTTTTGGATTCCCACAGATTAGTGTGGCCTGTCAGAGAGGCAGTGCCAATTAAGTGCCAATTAGTGCTGAGTTATGGGCAGTTTGAAGCTATACACTTGTGTCCACTAGGAAATGGGTGGAAAGCACTCAGAATTATTTCCCTTCTGACTCTTCCAGGCAACACAGAGAATATGCCTTCATCCCAAGAGTTGAGGATTGGCTTGCAATCCATGTCTCAGAGCTGAAAGGACAGCGATATCCGATGTCTAAGTTCATTGCAAACCCTGCCCATGGTTTGTTTATTCAACAAAAAATAAAGGCACTTTACTTAAGAAATAAAAAGCTGGAAATACTCAGCAGGTGGAGAGAGAAACAAGAGTTAACGTTTCAGGTCTGTGACCTTTCGTCAGAATTCAAAGGGTCATCGACCTGAAACGTTAACTCTGTTTCGCTCTCCACAGATGCTGCCTGACCTGCTGAGCGTTTCCAGCATTCTCTGTTTTTATTTCAGTTTTCCAGCATCCGCAGTATTTTGTTTTTGTATTAGCACGTTATTTAAGGCCTGTCTTTGAAGCAGAAGTCAACAGTCAGGCTGAGTTGTTTATTTTCGAAACGGAACGCCTCGGACGATTGATTTGCAGAATATTTGTCACTCCGCCGCGCCCGTTGACGGACTTACTTTACGCATAAAAGCTCCGTGTGTCGTTCTGGTGACCACGCCCCGCGTGAGACTGCTGCCTTTGGTGGCCAGGTGATGTAAGGAGGCCAGCTGGGCAGCTTTTAAAGCAATGACTTACCTCCTGAAGGCCCTGACTCTGGTGAACAGTTCCACAGACACTGAAAATCTTCCGCTACCTCACACAAATGGCCAGTCTTCACATGTGACCTTAGACACTGAGAGGGGTGGAATTCGGTCGCGCCCCCTTTGGCACGATAACTTCAGCGGGGCGCTACTTTTAGCGCCCCGAAAAAGTTAGTGCCTCCGCACCCGAAATTGAATGGTAGCGTCCCAAGCGGGAGGCGGGACGCTACTGGAAGCGCTCCCCCTCCCTCTTGGGGCGCTCCCATGGAATATCGCGGCACTACGTGCAGCAGCGCCACTCGCGTTAGTGCATAGCGCCGCGGTACTGCAGGCCTCCCTGCCCTGATTAAAGGGGAGGGGCCTAGCGCAACGCGCACCGAGGCCCTGCTGGACCACCAGGGAGCAGGGTGCCGGGAAAGCAGCCCGGCACTCAAGAGGAGAGCCAGGCTGACGGATCGAGGCCGGCACCCGGCGTGAGGAGGGGAAAGGGGGCAGGTGCTGGCAGGCGGAACCCAAAAAAATGGCCGCCCGGCACCTACCCTTTAATTATTGCCGTCCGGCCCCTGACCCTGTCGGACATAGCGTCCGGTGGTAGGTCAGGGGGCGCGAGCCAAGTTTGCGGCCGGGGCGGGAGCGGGGCGCTAACCTCCCACTGAATTTCACGAGGGGGAGCTAACGGGAGGCGCAAAGCAACCAAAATTTTCTCCCTGAGTGCCAGCAGGCTGTTTGACTACAGAAGGCATCACAAACAAGCCCAAACCTATCCTCCTCTGCACACCACCACCCGCCCACCGCCCCACACACACACACACACACACACACACCTTCTAACACTGAGTCACTGGGATGTGAACAGGAGAAGAAACCCTGGCTGATTTTGACTCTCGCTAGCCCTGGGACATTAAGTAAACTGTAATGCCCTACAATAACAAGCTACATTGCTCCAATTCTCTCACAGCCCATAACAAGGCAAGCACCAAACAGGCAAAAAAGGAGGGAAAAGTAATTTCCATGGGAGGCTGACACAGCTGAAAATGTTTGTGCACAGCAAGATCCCACAAACAGCAATGTGATGATGACCAGATAATCTGTGTTAGCGATTTTGATTGATGGATAAATATTGGCCAGGACACGGGGGGAAAATTCTCCTGCTCTTCTTCGAAATAGAGCCATGGGATCTTTTACGTCCATCTGAGAGGGCAGAAGGGAATCTCATCCGAAAGACGGCACCTCCGACAGTGCAGCACTCCCTCAGCACTGCACTGAAGCGTCGACCTAGATTATTGGCGCAAGTTTCCGGAGTAGGACTTGAACCCACGACCTTCTGCCTCAGAGGAGAGCGTACTACCAACTGAGCCAAGCCTAACACTCACTGTTAGTAGCAGCAGCTTGAGATGTATGCAAATTAATAGGAGCGTTCATTTAAAGTATATGTGTGTGGCCTGGAAGGTTGCATGGCTGCATAATTATGCGGCTGATGAATTAAGGAAAATGAGACACTCTTTACACAACGCAGACGACAATATCAACTAATTTTGTGGCATAAGAACAGGAGGAGGCCATTCAGCCCTTCGAGCCTCTTTCGCCATTCAATTAGATAATGGCTGATCTGTATCTTAATTCCATCTACCTGCCTTGGTTCCATAACATTTAATGCCCTTACCTAATATACTCAACAACTGAGCCTCCACAACCCTCTGGGGCAGAGAATTCCAAAGATTCACAACCCTCCGAGTGAAGAAATTCCTCCTCATCTCCGTCTTAAATGGCCGACCCCTTATCCCGAGACTATGCCCCCTAGTTTTAGACTCCCCATTCAGGGGAAACAACCTCCCAGCATCTACCCTGTCAAGCCCTCTAAGAATTTTCTACATTTCAAGGAGATCATCTCTCATTCTTCTAAACTCCAGTGAGTAGAGGCCCAATCTTCTCAATCTCTCCTCACAGGACAGAGCCTCACATCCCAGGATTTTGTTTTATAAAAGGGTAAAATTTGTTCTTGTTGCACCTTCCCTGAGATCTGCTGTTGTGAGGATTCTCCCGAGTTCCTTTTTTCAAAAAAAAATCAAGGTCGGGCGTCCTATACAGTGTTTCTCATTCACAAACACCCGGGCACCTCATAATCTGCAGCCAAGTGAGTGTTTTACGGAATGGCTCGTTCAAGCTGCAGCTGGACGTTTCCCTAACGCTGACAATGTGGCAGCTTAGAGTCCTCATTGTGTGGAAAATCCCATCGGAAAGAGTGGAAAGCCTTTGTGGAAGGTTTTTATTTTGATGCCTTTAGGCACACAAGCACCGATTGATTAAAACACGAGTGGCTTTAATTGACTGTCTTACCTCCGATGCACCTGTTAATAGGTTCGCATCACTTCCTCTCTGTGATAATTTTACACGGGTAAGAACCTGTTTTAAGTAAAAGTAACTTTGGCCCCGATTTTAAAGGGGGAACGTGGTTGGACCCGAGCCCCGAAACTAGGCTCTTCTCGCTGACCCGCCCGAACCCGGCCAGACTGGCAGTAGCGGGAATTCGGCGGCAGCAGGCCGCAGCCAGGGACCCAGGTAAGTGGTGAGTGAGTGCGGGGGTGGAGCGGTCCTATGCACATGGTCGGTGGGTGGGGGGGGAGAGGAGGAGCTCGGGTCAAGGGAAGCACAAGACTTCCCGGTGAGGCTCGGAAGAGCATTCCTGCTCCTCCTGGACCACAAGGAAACCTAAACTGAAATGTGATCACTTACACTGGTTGGGCCTCTTCTGGCCCATGGTCCACCTCCTGAAGGGTCTGGCCTGACGTCGGTAGGGCCCGATCTGCACATTTAAAGAAGGACCCCTGCTGCCTACCTGTGGGTGTCCCGCTTGCCTGCTGAAAAGAGCAGGTTAATATTGGGACACAGCGGGAAGGCATAAGAACATAAGAACTAGGAGCAGGAGTAGGCCATTCGGCCCTTTGAGCCTGCTCCAACATTCAACAAGATCATGGCTGATCTTCTACCTCAACTCCACTTCTCTGCACTATCCCCATATCCCTTGATTCCCTTAATATCCAGAAATCTATCGATCTCTGTCTTGAATATACTCAACGACTGAGCCTCCACAGCCCTCTGGGGTAGAGAATTCCAAAGATTCACCACCCTCCGAGTGAAGAAATTTCTCCTCATCTCAGTCCTAAATGGCCGACCCCTTATTCTGAGACTGTGACCCCTGGTTCTAGACTCCCCCAGCCAGGGGAAACATCCTCCCTGCATCTACCCTGTCAAGCCCCTTAAGAATTTTGTATGTTTCAATGAGATCAACTCGAGAGAATATAGGCCTAGTCTACTAGGCAGCAGGATCAGTGGGGGTAAGTGACTGCCCTCTTTAACTGTCCTCCCCTCTCTCCAGCCCAGATTTCACCAGGCATTGGGAGTTAAAATCGGGCCTTACGCCTCTGTCACAAAAGCTACAGAACATAGCTAAGTGACATTAATGTATTTTTCCCTTCTCTTTCGTATCCTCTTTCCCCTCTCGTTCTCCCTTTTTCCTCTTTCTCTCTATCTTTATTTCTTCACAGTGGCTGCGGGATTTGTGAGTGATGCAGCTATGCAGGCGTGATTTTTCCAGCACTGATGTAGATGGTGTAAGCCCATTGTTAAAGTGATAGGCCCTTTAGTTTTAATAGAGGACTTGTTGTAGTGCTATGGATGCTGGGATACCTCTGCTTCCATAGTATTCCTCTTGCTTTCCTGTTTTTTTCATTCCAGTTCGGGGTGGTGATTACCAGCGCACAGAATACACGCGTGAGATCGTTATCCTGATGTAGAAAGACGCACAATCTCCCGTGTGGGGCTGTAGTCGTGGTAAACCCGAATACCAAAAGGCAAGCGGCAATCTGGATGAGACGTTAGACTGAAGTCCCGTCTGCCATATCAGGTGGACCACGACACTATTTCGAAGAAGAGCAGGGGAGTTCTCCCCGGTGTCCTGGCTGATATTTATCCCTCAACCAACATCGCTAAAACATTACCCGATCATTATCACATTGCTGCTTGTGGGAGCTTGCTGTGCGCAAATTGGCTGCCGCGTTTCCTACATTACAACAGTGACTCCACTTCAAAAAGTGCTTCATTGGCTGTAAAGCGCTTTGGGACGTCCTGAGGTTGTGAAAGGCGCGATATAAATGCAAGTCTTTCTTTCTAACTTGTAGCTACAAAAACACATAAATATTCAATTGCAATAAATATCACATGGGCACTGACCCTAACATGCTCTAGAACTAACATTCTGTAACAAACTAAGATGCACACTCACTCTTATTAAGCTAGGCCCATGCCTGTGGAAGCTGACCCCAGAATGAGTTAGTGGGGTACAAATTGGTCTTGGGTGGTATTGCAAAACGGGCGATAGCGAATCGGCCGCTCACTTCACACCCCGTAATGGAAAAGAAAAGCGGGCGGAGTCTGAAGCGAGCTGCCGATTCGCTATCGCCCGGCCTGCGCTACTGCCCAACAGGAATTTGTACCCCAGTGTCGTTCGGAAAGTAGGGGAGAAAGCAGGAAAGATGTGTAGAAATCTGTGTAGCTTGTGAAATCTGTGATCCCTGCGTCGGAAAATATCACCGAGAAAGAAGGAAAACACAGAAGGTTGTCACAAGTTTAACTGAGTCTTGGCCGCTCACAGTGATCTCCTCCCCTGCCTGGCACTCGGGCTGACTCACTGGAATGTGCACCTGCATTCGATTCTCCGTATTAGATGCAACTGTGACCGTGTTTAAAGGTCTGACATGGTAAACAGGGCTTAGCTAATTTCCTGGCTATATATTCCACTCAAACACAACCCATATAAAAAAAATAACTGCCATAAAAATAGAAGCACTCTGGGGAAAAAAAAGAAGTTTTCAATTAAAAAACAAAACAGGCGCCAACCTGCATGGGAGGTATTGGGGAAAGGCACATATTGAATCCCGCTATCTTTGTGGTTAATAATGTTTTGAGAACAATTACTTTTGATATTTGTCTGCTGTGTGTTTGTGTGTGTGTGTGTGTGTGCTTCTGTGTGTGTGCGCATGCGTGTGTGTCTGTGCGTGTGTGTGCGGGTGTGTCTGTGTGCGAGTGTCTGTATGTGTGTCTGTGTGTGTGTGTCTGTGTCTGTGCGTGTGTGTGTCTGTGACTATGTGTGTGTGTGTCTGTGCGTGTGTCTGTCTATGTGTGTGTGTCTGTGCGTGTGTCTGTGTCTATGTGAGTGTGTGTCTGTGTCTATGAGTGTGTCTGTGCATGTGTGTCTGTGCGTGCGTGTGTCTGTGTCTGTGAGTGTGTGTCTGCGTGTGTCTGTGTGTGTGTGTCTGTGCGTGTGTCTGTCTATGTGTGTGTGTGTCTGTGTGTGTGTCTGTGTCTGTGTGTGTGTGTCTGTGCGTGTGTCTGTGTCTATGTGTGTGTCTGTGTGTGTGTCTGTGTCTGTGTGTGTGTGTCTGTGCGTGTGTCTGTGTCTATGTGTGTGTCTGTGCGTGTGTCTGTGTCTATGTGTGTGTGTGTCTGTGCGTGTGTCTGTGCGTGTGTGTGTGTCTATGAGTGTGTCTGTGTCTATGTGTGTGTGTCTGTGCGTGTGTCTGTGCGTGTGTGTGCCTGTGCGTGTGTCTGTGCGTGTGTGTGTCTGTGCGTGTGTCTGTGTGTCTGCGTGCGCGTGTTTGTGTATATCTGTGCATGCTTGTGTCTGTGTGTGTCTTTGTGCATGAGTCTGTGTGCGTGTGCACGTGTGCCTGTGTGTGCGTGTAGTGAGAAGGATGTTGCTAACTGAACTTGTCCATATACTATCTCTGTCCTTTTCAGCAACTCAGACTGAACAGTTCGAATAGTGAGAGTACAACATCCAACCTGTGGCCTGTTACTGTTCCCTCCCTCTCTCTTCCCCACCGCCCCAAACACTACAGGCTCAGTTTCAAATGGGGGCTTGTCACGGTTTTTCGGGTGGGGTGGGGTGTTTACTGAGCACGCTCATTTCCTGAATCAGCCATGGTCAGTCTCAGGTCCGGCCCCTCCATGCTGGCCACGTGGACTGGGGAAGCTTGCGTTGCCGTGGGCTCTGTGTGCTGGACATGGTTGAGTTGAGACAAAGGCCATCTAGGAAGATGCAGAAACAGGTTAGCAGTCAGCATCGAAGATCACGTGGCACGGCAGAACCGCACAAAACAAAAAACAATGTCTACGGCCTACATGTCAGCTTGACTCTGTGGCAGCACTCTTGTCCCTGAGACGGAGAGTTATCGGTTCAAGCCCCACTCCCGGGCTTGAGTACACAGTTGGGTTGACACTTCAGTCTAGTAGTGAAGGAGTGGTGCATTGCTGTTTGTGGGAGCTTGCTGTGCGCAAATTGACTGCTGCGTTGTCTACATTACAACAGTGACGACACTTCAAAAGTACTTCAATTGGCTGTAAATCGCTTTGGGACGTGCTGAAAGGTGCCATGTAAATAAAAGTTATTTCTTTGGAGGTGCTGTATTTTGGATAAGACATTAAATTGAGCCTCTGTCTACCTGTTCAGGTGGGCATAAAAGATCCAGCGGCACTTGTTTGAAGAGGAGCAGCGAGTTCTCCCAGTGACCTGACCAACAGTCGTACCTCAACCAGCATCACCAATAAACGGGTTAACTGCTCATTCATCTTGCCACTGTTTGTGGGACCCTGTTGGGCACAAATTGGCTGACAGGTTCGCCTTACCAACAACAAGGACTCCACTTCAAAAATAATCCATTGGCATAGGATGTGAAAGGCGCTGTATGAATGGAAGTTCTTTTGTCTGATCTGCATATGGCCGAACAAAGCTTAAATCAAATCATAGCCAGAAAATATTGTAACAAAAACAGGAAATGCTGGAAACACTTAGGCAGCATCTGCGGAGAGAGTTGGACAGGTTGACATTTCAAGTGTAAATCTTCGTCATAACTGCTGGACAGTACAAGTGAACAACATCTAAAAAGGAACAGAACATAGGGAGGGAAAACTGAGCATTTGGACAAATTTGAGCTGCTCAGAGAGAGCCAGCATGGATTTGTAAAGCGCAAGTCATGTCTAACGAAGCCAGCTGAAATTTTTGAGGAGGCCACTAACGTGGTAGATAAGGGAGTGCCGATGGATGTTACTTATATGGACTTCCAGAAGGCATTCGATAAGGTTCCACACAAGAGGCTGTTAGCAAAGATGAGAGCGCATGGAATTGGAGGTAACCTATTGGTTTGGAAAGGGAATTGGTTAGGAGGAAGGAGACAATGAGTAGGGATAACGGGTATGTACTCAAATTGGCAGAATGTGACGAGTGGTGTCCCCCAGGGATCTGTACTGGGACCTCAGCCTTTCACTACTGCACCCTCTCTAAGGCATTGACATCCTTCCTAAAGTGCGATGCCCAGAATTGGACTCAATACTCCAACTGGGGCCTGTAGGCTTCGCAAAATCCCCCAGAAACTTGAACAGAACCCTAAAGGGGGTGATTTTTGGATTTTTCATACAAATTTGGGATGATGGGACCTGAGTGAAGTGATTTGAGGTAAAAACCTCAGTTTTGGGCCTTCTTAAGGACCAGGGAAGAAAAAACCTGAGGAAAATGACTTTTGGATATTACTGTCGGGAAAAACACCTTTCACAGACACAAGACAGGCTGCAGAGGGGTGTGGCGAGGCAGTGGACAGCTTTTGGGTATTGGGGCCCAGTCAAGCTGTCTGGGAATTGTTTGCACTGCAATCCAACCAAGGAGGAAGAGCCTCACCCAAAACCTCACATACACATCCAAATATGAATAATCCAAGACCCCTTTTGAAATTCCCCAGGCCCAAACAGGATGCTAGAAGCCTGAAAACAATAAAACATCCAGTACACCCATTACTTCATCAAAAACCAATCAGCCAGGTATCTACAGGGACAGATTAACAAGCCCGCCAAAAACCTAAGACAAAAGGGACAAGATTTGGCGCGTAGATAAAGGCCCTGCCTAAATGGGAGACATTGGAAGCCATCAGGACAATTTAACACCAAGTTAAAATCATCAAAACTTAACAAGCCCGCCAAAACCTCAGACAATGGAATGAACAGGCCTCAACTGAAACCTAAATCACTTCAACACAAAACCGATTTAGTAAAGGGGTTTTCGGCGCGAAAAAGACAAAAGGCCTGGACAGTATAATTGAGGGCCTAATCCCCCAAGAAAGTTAGGGCCAGTTCCAACAAGACACAGCCAGCCACACGACACGAGCAGGAGGAGGAAAGAAGCAGCAAGGCCACGAGGCAGACCCGAGGCGAGATCGGAGGCAGGACAGACAAGGCCAGGCAAGGGCTAGAACTGAGACCACGAGCTGAGAGCGAGTCGGCATCGCTCAACATACGGTCCAGCTCTAGTAAGTACTTGCCAAGGCCACTGGAAGCTGGGAGCGAGTCGGCATCGCTCAATCCACGGTCCAGCTCCAGGAGGTACCGCCCCGACAGGCCTCCAACGCAACAAACTAACAACCAGAGCCACCAAGGGCTCCACGAGGTGAACCGACACTCGAAAGTCCCGCGGAAACCAAGGCCCCGCGCAACAACCAACCACCAGGCAACCACGACCAAGAACCAGACCAACACCAGGAAAAAACTGAAGACACACAAGTTTACACTCTACAAACTATTCCTGACTTACATCTGGGTAAGATTTTCCGTTAAAAAACTCTAAACTCTACCTCTAAGGGAGAAAAATCGGGTACTTACCTGATAAAGTCCAATACGCACCTTACCGCATCTGCAGACAAACCCAAACTGACCTGGAGTGCAGCTGGAGTCTTCTACCACATCCGGGGTACGGCAGGTCCCAACAATCTAAAACCTTAGTGAACCCCGAAATCGCGAAATACCTCAACTGTCAAGAACTGTCATTGGTGAGCATTATCCCTGATCCTTTGAAATTGAAACCTAGCTAGGCAGTGGGATTGGGAGGGATAAGGGTTTTTGAATATTGTCTTTCTCCCTCGCCTGTACCGTGTGTTCCCCAACCTGTGTTTAAGCATTTAAGTGTGTTTTAAGTTTGTTACCTTTTTCTTTTAATAAAGTCAAAATTGTTTCATCAGAACCTGTTGTCTACTGCATCTTTGTTCACAACCCCTAAATAAGTCCACGGTCTAGAACCAGGAGCGTGGGAGCGATTTGAACCGCTCACTGAGTCAGAGGTGAAGGTTGACCACACACACCACCCGCTACAGGCCTAACCAGTGTTTATAAAGGTTTAGCATAACTTCATTGCTTTTGTGCTCTATGGCTCCATTTATAAATCCAAGGATCCCATAAGCTTTTTTAACAGCTTTCTCAACTTGTCCTGCCACCTTCAGAGACTTGTGTACGGACACCTCCAGATCTCTCTGTTCCTGCACCCGCTTTAAAATTGTACCATTTAACTTATACTGCCTCCCCTCATTCTTCCTACTGAAATAAATCACTTCACACTTTTCTGCATTAAATTTCATCTGCCGCGTGTCTGCCCATTTCACCAGGCTGTCTGTGTCCTCCTGAAGTCTGTTACTATCCTCCTCACTGTTTACTACATTTCTGAGTTTCATGTCATCTGCAAACTTTGAAATGATGCCCTGTATACCCAGGTCCAGGTCATTAATATATATATCAAAAAGAGCCGTGTTCCCAACACCGACTCCTGGGGTACACCACTACACACTCTCAAAAACAACCGTTCGCCACGACCCTCCGCTTTCTGTCCCTCAGCAACTGCCCCTCTTTGATGGAGGGTTCCCACCCCAAGGGGTCTTGCCCTGCTTGGAATACTCATCCCACATTGCTGGCAGGTGCTGCCGGCCAGAACGTGGGAGGTAAAGTCTGAAGTTAAAGTCAACACTAAGGCTAGAGGACTGCAGAGTAGAAAGATGAGGCTGTGTTGAGCTTCAATGGAGCAGTGGAGACGGCCGAGGACAGGAAATGGAGGTGGTAAGTAACGGGGCGTTCGGGGGTCGCACGAATAGAGTTGTTCAGATAATCTTTGTGCCAGGAGCCAATTACGGTTGCTCTCTAATTGGCTTCTTAGCCCATTGTAGACTAAAGGCTAGAAATTGCTCTTGGCGGTATCTGTGGATAGTTTCCTCATGCGTTTGTCTGGTGTTCGTCTGTCTTTCATTTCAAATAAACCTGTTTATTTTGACTGGGCTGATGCCTCCGTTACAAGAATGGAGGGAGGAATCCGGTTAGCGTGAGTTTGATTGCATCACCGACAGTCATTTCTAGCCTAAAATAACTACCCGCAGATCTAATGGGCCTAATTGTTACAGTACCACTGGCAGCAGCAGAGAAGTGCGTAATTGTGCACCTCAATCTTTTTCCTCCTTAATTGCAAATATGCTGCCTTGCACAAAGCACTCCAAGACTTGAGCACGTAAGCTAGGCTGACACTGCAGTGCAGTAATATAGAAAGAAAGAAAGACTTGCGTTTATACAGCATCTTTCACAACCTCAGATGTCCCAAAGCGCTTTACAGCCAAGGAAGACCTTTTGAAGTGGAATCACTGTTGTGATGTAGGAAACAATGTAGGTAATGAGGGAGCACTGTACTGTCAGAGGTGGTGTCTTTGTGATAAACCTTTAAACCTAGTCTTGGGCAAAAAGATCCCGTGGCACTATTTGAAGAGGAGAAGGAAATTCTCCCAGTGTCTTGGCCAGCATTGCTCCCTTAACCAACGCACCAAATACAGATCATTCAGTTATTCATCTCATTTGCTATTTGTGTGGACCTTGCTTTGCATAAATTAGCTGCCGTATTTGCCTACATAACAGTGATTGCATTTCAAAAGTAATTCATTGCTGTGAAGCACTTTGCGATGTCCTGAGGTGCTATATAAGGCTGTGTCATCGCACCAACGCTCTTCTCGATCTTCCTTGCTGCAATGCTCCATTTCACCCTCAGTAAGCTCCCCGCTGGAGTGGAGCTAATCTACAGAACACACGGGAAACTGTTCAACCTCCGTCGCCTCCAGTCCAGATCCAAGGTCGTCCCATCCTCTGTCGTCGAATTACAGTATGCAGACGACACTTTCGTCTGCGCACACTCTGAGGTCGAACTCCAAACCATCGTCAACACCCTCACCGAAGCATACGAGAGCATGGGCCTTACACTAAACATCCGTAAGACAAAGGTCCTCTACCAACCCACCCCCGCCACACAGTACTGCTCCCAGATTATCAAAATCCACGACGAGGCCTTGGACAACGTGAACCACTTTCCATACCTCGGGAGCCTACTGTCAACAAGGGCAGACGTCGATGACGAAGTCCAACACCGCCTTCAGTGTGTCAGTGCAGCCTTCAGGTCACCTGAGGAAGAGAGTGTTTGAAGACCAGGACCTCAAACACAGCACCAAGCTCATGGTCTACAGAGCAGTAGTGATACCCGCCCTCCTGTATGCTTCAGAGACATGGACCATGTACAGCAGACACCTCAAAGCACTGGAGAGGTACCACCAACGCTGCCTTCGCAAGATCCTGCAAATCCATTGGCAGGATAGGCGCACCAACGTCAGTGTTCTTGCTCAGGCCAACATCCCCAGCATCGAAGCTTTGACCATGCTCGATCAGCTCCGATAGACAGGCCACATCGTCCGCATGCCCGATACAAGACTCCCAAAACAAGCGCTCTACTCGGAGCCCCGACATGGCAAGAGAGCCCCAGGTGGGTAGAGGAAATGCTTCAAGGACACCCTCAAAGCCTCCTTGTAAAAGTGCAACATCCCCACCGACACCTGGGAATCCCTGGCCCAGGACCACACAAAGTAGAGGAGAAGCATTCGGGAAGGCGCCGAACACCTCGAATCTCTTCGCCGGGAGCAAGCGGAAGCCAAGCGCAAACAGCGGAAGGAGCGCACGTCAACCCAAGCACCCCACCCACCCACCCCTTCAACCACCGTCTGCCCCACCTGTGACAGAGACTGTAGGTCCCGCACTGGACTCATCAGTCACCTGAGAACTCATTTTTAATGTGGAAGCAAGTCATCCTCGGTTCCGAGGGACTGCCTGAGAGAGAGAGAGAGCTCTTTACATCTTCACTGTGTTGAAATTAAGACTCATTGGGCCAAAAATTCATCCCGCTGCGCGAGAGTACGCACTGCGTACTCTCACGTATTCTCTCTCCAATTGCCGGTTTTCTGCATGCCCTGCGCATGCGCTGAAAACCGGCACTTGGTCTTTTGAAAAGGGGGCGGTTCCTCGGTGCACCGCGTGCGCGCTACAGGCTGCGCGCACGCTGTGCACTTCGTGCTTTGGACGCGCAGGTAAGGAAGGAAGATTTTAGAAACGAAAAAAGGAGGAGTAAGACCCACTTTTATCAAGGTAAGTAGTGAATTAAGTATTTTTTTGAATTTTCTTTAACAGGTATATCTTTTTTAGAGACTTTAAAGACAGGTAAGTTTATTTTTATAACTTTTGAAAAGATTTTAAATTTTTTCAAAAATTTAATTTTTTATTTAAAATGGTTAATTTATTTAACTATACTTATTTTATTAATGTGATGGTTTTTTTTTAAAATTTAATTGAGGTTTAGCTGTTATTTTGGGGGGGTGTAAGATTCATAGATTTCACAGCACGTATGTGAAACTTATGAATGGAAGATGGTGTGCTGCCATTGGCTCTAACTGAGTCACGTGATCCCACAGCTCGCACAAATTCACTACGCCGGTGGGATACGCAAGCACGGCCCAGCTGATGTCTGGAACATCAAGTTCGTGCGAGCTGGATCTGAAAAAGCCAACGCGGAGTGAGAGATCGCGGGGAAGCCTTACCCCCGCGGGAACAGAGCGAGATCAATTTCTGGGCCAATATATCACCTATACTAGTTCATTCTATCACAAGACCTCAAAAAGGTTGAATTCCTTACCTCCCATGTCTTTACTTCTTCCTACAATCAACAGGCTTTTACAATCCAATCTTGATGTCATCTAACGACTAAATCTTGATTTAAATGTTCTCCTTCCAACCTTAAATGTGGTGGAGGGATGGGCGGTTGGTCATCCTCCACAATGGGTTCTGGGCCTTTGCCAGGGTTTCTCAATCGTCGTAAAATACCAGCAAGGTATAGGAACTGAGTGAGGTTACTCTGTAATGAAACCCCTCTCTTATAACTCCAACAGAACTGTGCAACACTGATTAAACCAAAAGGGCATCAAAATAAACCGCACAGAGATTCTGGGTGATTGGTTCTGAGTTCCACGGATCTCAAAATGGAACTTTTCCATTGAAATGAGCTACGAAAACAGCCATAAAAATATAAATCTGAGTCTTCATCCTGGGCCTCGAGCTATGGTCAGATTCAGCTTTATTTAAAGTGGACATCAGCCATAAAGGCTCCCAAGATGACTGGAGTTACAAGGGGGAGAGATTTATAGGAACGAGCGGAAGCCAAGTGGCTGTCCTGTGCAGTCCGGTAAATTAATTAGGAACAATGTAAACTTTGACAGTCAGAGTGAATTAGCGCTCCAAAGCTGCTTGCATTGTTTTTACAGTCGCGCCTCGTCACAGCTCCCAAAAGGTCCAGGATAAAGGAGCAGTGTGCAGTGACTGTGACCTTAATCGCTCCTGTGTGGTTCAAGCAGGTTTGACACTTTAATACCATGAACAAATAATGGTTTTTACATTTTGTGCGTCTATGCATAATTGCACGAGTGTGTGTATATTTGTGCATGTTTGTGTATGCTTAAAGGCCAGGGCATGGCTGTGATGCAACATCAATATTAAGCATGCCCAGATCACACATGGGCTAGCTCTAATACAAGAGCATGCTCAGGTGAATTACCCCACAGCTCTGACAGAGGCATGAAAAGTACCCACATACAATTAACAACATTTCACTGTAAGAGAAAGCAAGGAGCTTATCAACAAGGCTAATCAAGTACTGGGAAGAATCTCATGGGCATTTGATTATAAGTCAAAACAAGTTGTTCTGACCTTGTGTGTCTACATTCAGAATATTGTTTGCAATGTTGGGTACCCACCCTTCAAAAGGACATTGATGACTGGAGAGAGTTCATACAACAGTGAAGGGATCATTCCAAGACTCTCAGACCTGAACTTATGATTTTCTGGGAGACAAAAGGGCAGCTGAGTGGGGAGAGAATCGAGTTATTTATTTGACACAAACCACAGCTCACTAAATACGCCACAAGAGATGACTCTTCATGATATCCGACCCTGTTAAACGCTTGACAAACATTAAGAGGCCCTGTGTTAGCTTCAAGCTGAGAATCACAATTGTCGCTCCATTCGGTAACAGACACTGCCCTCCTCGTTCTCCTCGGAACAGCAGGGCCTCAGCACTTAGCATTGTAGTAAATCAGTGATACAACTGGGTCCTGATACCAAACATGTTTCGAACACCCCTACTTTGCTGCTTATGCAGGCAGTGAAGATTCCTGGCCTATGTTGAGTTTGCTAATCTTAACTGGGATGGTAGCAGGCCAGGTGCTCTCAGCACCCCTGGGCTAGGGAGGGGAAAAGTTGGCTAAGGTTCGCATCCTTGATCGCTATCCAAGTAAGGTAGGCATCTGGTGAGAGCAGGACAAGACCCAGCTTGGCTGTGTTGCAATCCACAGTCAACTAATCTTACGATAATCCCTGTCATAAATGAACAGCGGACCATTTGAGTGAGGAATGTGAGTGCAGGGGACAGTAGCATAGTGGTAATGTCACTGGGATAGTAATCCAGAGGCCTGGACCTAATGACCCAGAGACGTGAGTTCAAATCCCACCACGGCTGCTGGGGAATTTAAATTCAGTTAATTAAATAAATCTGGAATAATTACTAGTATCAGTAATGGTGACTATGAAATTATTGGATTGTTGTAAAAACCCACCTGGTTCACTAATGCCCTTTAGGGAAGGAAATCTGACTATATGTGACTCCAGACCCACAGCAATGTGGTTGACTCTTAACTGCCCTCTGAAATGGCTGAGCAAGCCACTCAGTTGTAACAAACTGCTGTGAAACACAATGATAAGAATGAAACCGGACCGACCACGCGGCACCGGCTACGAACACGGCAATGGCACACCCAGCCCAGTCGACCCTGCAAAGTCCTCCTCACCAACACCTGGGGATTTGTGCCAAAATTGGGAAAGCTGTCCCACAGACTAGTCAAGCAACAGCCTGACATAGTCATACTCACAGAATCATACCTTTCAGCTAATGGCCCAAACTCCTCCATCACCATCCCTGGGTATGTCCTGCTCCACTGGGGTGGTGGCACAGTGGTATACTGTCGGGAAGGAGTGGCCCTGGGAGTCCTCAACATTGACTCCGGACCCCATGAAGTCTCATGGCTTCAGGTCAAGCATGGGCAAGGAAACATCCTGCTGATTACCACCTACCACCCTCCCTCAGCTGATGAATCAGTACTCCTCCATATTGAACACCAATTGGAGGAAGCACTGAGAGTAGCAAGGGCACAGAATGTACTCTGGGTGGGGGACTTCAAGAGTGGCTTGGTAGCACCACTACTGACCAAGCTGGCCGAGCCCTGAAGGACATAGCTGCCAGACTGGGCCTGCGACAGGTGGTGGGGGAACAATCTTACTTGACCTCGTCCTCACTAATCTACCTGTCGCAGATGCATCTGTCCATGACAGTATTGGTAGCAGTGACCACTGCTCAGTCATTGTGGGGACGAAGTCCCATCCTCACACTGAAGACACCCTCCATCGTGTTGTGTGGCACTACCACTGTGCTAAATGGGATAGATTCAGAACAGATCTGTGGGGCAGCAGCAGAATTGTATTCCACCACAATCTATGGCCTGGCATATCCCTCACTCTACCATTACCATCAAGCCAGGGGACCAACCCTGGTTCAATAAGGAGTGTACAGGAGCAGCACCAGGCGTACCTAAAAATGAGGTGCCAACCTGGGGAAGCTGCAACTCAGGACTACATACATGCTAAAAAGCGGAAGCAGCATAGACAGAGCTAAGCGATCCCACAATCAATGGATCAGATCAAAGCTCTGCAGTCCTGCCACGTCCAGTCGTGAATGGTGGTGGACCATTAAACAACTAACGGGAGGAGGAGGAGGCTCCATGAATATCCCCATCCTCAATGATGGTGGAGCCCAGCACGTGAGTGCAAAAGACAAGACTGAAGCGTTTGCAATTATCTTCAGCCAGAAGTGCCGAGTGGATGATCCATATTGGCCTACTCCTGGGTCCCCACCATCACAGAAGCCAGTCTTCAGCCAATTCGATTCACTCCACATGATATCAAGAAATGGCAGAGCTCACGGGATACAGCAAAGGTTATGGGCCCTGACAACATCCCGACTGTCGTGCTGAAGACTTGTGCTCCAGAACCAGTACAGCTACAACACTGGCATCTATCGAACAATGTGGAAAACTGCCCAGGTATGTCCTGTCCACAAAAAGCAGGACAAATCCAATCTGGCCAATTACTGCCCCATCAGTCTACTCTCAATCATCAGCAAAGTGATGGAAGGTGTTATCAAACTGCACCTGCTCACTGATGACCAGTTTGGGTTCTGCCAAGACCACTCAGCTCCCGACCTCATTACAGCCTTGGTCCAAATATGGACAAAGCAGCTGAATTCCAGAGGTGAGGTGAGAGTGATTGCCCTTGACATCAAGGCAGCATTTGACTGAGTCTGGCATCAAGGAGCCCTAGTGAAACTGAAGTCAATGGGAATCGGGGGAGGGGGGGGGAACTCTCCACTAGCTGGAGTCATACCTAACGCAAAGGAAGATGGTTGTGGTGGTTGAAGGTCAATCATCGCAGTAGGAGTTCCTCAGGGCAGTGTCCTAGGCCCAACCAGCTTCATCAACGACCTTCCCTCCAACATAAGGTCAGAAATGGGGATGTTCGCTGATGACTGCACATTGTTCAGCTCCATTCATAACTCCTCAGATAATGAAGCAGTCCGTGCCCGCATGCAACAAGACCTGGATGACGTTCAGGCTCAGGCTGATAAGTGGCAGGTAACATTTGCGCCACCGAAGTGCCAGGCAATGACTATCTCCAACAAGCGAGAGTCTAACCACCGCCCCTTGTCATTCAACAGCATTACCATCGCCAAATTCCCCACCTTCAACCTCTTGGGGGTCACCATTGACCAGAAACCTAACTGGACCAGCCACATATATACCGTGGCAACAAGAGCAGGTCAGAAGCTAGGTATTCTGCGGCGAGGGTCTCACCTCCTGACTCCCCAAAGCCTTTCCACCATCTACAAGGCACAAGTAAGGAGTGTGATGGAATAATCTCCACTTGCCTGGATGAGTGCAGCTCTAACAACACTCAAGAAGCTCGATACCATTCAGGATAAAGCAGCCCGCTTGATTGGCACCCCATCTGTGAAGGAATATGCCATATTCAGAAAAATATACCATCCTATTGTAAGGTTTCCAAAATTTACAGATCCCCAAAACCTAAGGAAAAAGGACTTTGGAACTACCTCAGAGTGATAATATTGCATTTGGGCCTAACATAAGAGACTGTAAGACCAAAAACCAAGTTTTGGCATTTTAAAACATGTCTGGGCCTGTAAAGGGAGAAAAGGCTATGAAGGAAGTTGGGTTAGACCTCTGCAAAAGCAGTTTTGGGTATTGCAGTTAATTGCATTGTCTGGGGAATCGGGATGACCTCACTCAAGCCCCAGCAAGCATTAACATTTTGACAATAGACCCTGGGAGAAGACAATCCCACCCAAAATAACAGGTCCCATCAAACCGATTACAGAACCCATTAATGACATGCATAAAGCAAATATTCTATAGAAGTCCTAGACCCAGTCAAGAAACTCAAAACATGAGGACAATTCAAACTCCGATTAAACAACAGAGCGACAGGATGGAGCTATCCTGAAACCACTTCACACATTTACAAAATCAGTTAACACGCTAGTAAAGTCGTTACCGTTAACGAGGCCTCAAAATCTTACAAAGGATTTGATTTGGTTTTGATAAGGCCACTTCAATTTAGTATAATTAAAGGCCTGTTCTCAAGAAGTCAGTTCTCCAGTAACAACAGTTCAAGTTCAACAGAAGGCAGTTCTGCAGTTTGGAGTTCAATTGAAAGCCTGTTTTCAGCAGAAGTCAGTGCTGGAGTTACAGAGTTCAGGAGAAGCAAGTTGGGCAGTTAGAGAAGACAGTTCAGTAAGAAGGGAGTTCTCCAGTTCTCCAGCACAACAGTTACAGTTCGGCAAGAAGGCAGCTCCACAGCTCGGAAGAAGACAGTTTAAACAGAGGCAGAGTTCAACAGAAAGAAGTTCAACAAAGAAGGCCAACAGCTCCAGAAGCAGGCCGACATGCAAGAAGAAACCAGAGCGACCGCCTCAGTGACCATCGGACACCTCGCGGCAACAAGGGCCTTACAAAACCTTTTACTCAAAAGACTCTAAACCCTAACTCTCAACTGTCAAGGATTCGTTTGGTGAGCATTATCCCTGGTTCTCCAGAGTCCAACCTAGCTAGTGAAGTGGGATTGGGAGGGGTGAAGTGGGATTGGGAGGGGTGAAGTATTCTCCTAATGTTATTTCCCTTGCTTGTACCGAAGTGTTCCCCACTTTTAGAGTGATAAGAGTGTTTGTGTTGTGTTTTACTTTCTTGAATAAAGATCGAAGTTCTTTCATCAAACTCAGTTGTCTGCTGCACCTTTTGTATCACAACCCCCAAATAAGTCCAAGGTCTAGAACCAAGGTAGTGGGAGCGATTCGAACCGCTCAGAAGTCAGAGGTAAAGCTGACACAAAACCACCACCCTCTACACTATGAAAGAATTCTGACTTTATTAAACATGACAAACTGGGTTTGGAAATCTGAAAGCCTCAACAATCAGAAGCTGTAAACAGCATACAGGCTTTTGAGATAAGATAAGTTGTTGACATTGAAACAATAGCCTCATTGAAACAGAAGGTTGGAGGTTCCTAGAAGTCTGCAGCTTTGGAAAAAAGACAATACCATACCCAGTTAAAAGTGTCTTAAACCAACACTTTGTAATGGAACACAGAAAGATAAAGAAACATATGCCTTTGTAAATATGACATCAAATGAAACACGGAGACACGAGTCTGTAATACAACCAACTGAGGTAGCTAAGAAGACAATGATGCACCCAGTCGAGGTGTTCTAAATGCAAAAGATACAAACAGAAGACTTTCGTAAGAATGACATCAATAGATGTACCAGCCATCACATTGTTTTTGTGTTGAACTTGGAACACCTAGGAGACATGAAGTCTGTGTTGCAACCAGCTGAGGTGACTAAGAATTGAATAGAAGACCTTCGTAAGAATGACATCAAATAGTTACATCTGCTCCATACCATTTTTTATGATAAGCTTCGAACACCTAAAGGTAGAGACACAAGTCTGCAAGCTACAAGCTGAACTAACTGTAAGAATAGAAGGGGTCAACAGAAAAATGACTAGAGATAATTAACTTACATCAGCAGAAAACTTCAAAGGATATACCACTGAGAAAGAGTATAAATATTGGACTTTCAAATGGGAAGACAGGTTCGCTGTAAGGGGCAAAGCAATTCTCAGGCTTCAGAGGCAATCGCTGCAAGTCTTCAACTCTTTGTATCTCGGGGATCAAAGGTACTTGTATTTGATTTTGGTGGATATCCTGGAATAGACTAAGAACTGTAAAAATGTAACAAAGTTAAGATTTGAGAATAAGGATCTCTGATAAGATTGTAAAAGCTTACTCGTTTTGGAATTGTTTAAGTTGCGATTGAATCACCTACTGTAAACTGCATGTCGGTTCTTTAATAAATCTATATATTTTTAGAATTGTCTCAAATAGTACTTCTGTATCAAACTCGTGAACTCAATCTCTGTACACTCTTTGGTGAGGAGTTGCAGAATTTTGGGGGAGTTTTCCGGACCCTCATAATATCCAGAACATTACATTCTAGCTAAATCCGGCTACCTCTACCTTTAGTTGAAGGTGAACGTCTGGGGAATACGCCTGATCCGGAGTAGCCTGAAAGGGGCTAGGACTAGTAATAATCCTTTCACATCCACCACCTTAAACATTCACTCCCTCGACCACCGGCGTACCGTGGCTGCAGTGGGTACCATCTACAAGATGCACTGCAGCAACTTGCCAAGGCTTCTTCGGCAGCACCTCCCAAACCCACGACCTCTTCCACCTAGAAGGACAAGGGCAGCAGGTGCATGGGAACACCACCACCTCCAAGTTCACCCCCAAGTCACACACCATCCTGACTTGGAAGTATATCGCCGATCATCGTCGCTGGGTCAAAATCATGGGACTTCCGCCCTAACAGAAGTACCTTCACCACCTTCTCGAGGGCAACTAGGGATGGGCAATAAATGCTGGCCTTGCCAGCGACGCCCACATCCCATAAATGAATAAAACATTTTTTTTCAAAAGGTGCCACACATTGGGCTGGAAGCTAGTGTGATACAATGGCTCCACAAGAGGAGGAAGCAAAAATAAATGAAGCTTGCGAATTGAATGCTGTGCGAATTCTGAGTGAAGGCCATGCTGGTTGGTGCATGGTGTACAGCCTGCCTCCCAGTAACCCTTAAAAGCAGAGACTTTTTAAAAGTTCTTTCTCGGTATGTGGGCGTCATTGGCAAGGTTGGCATTTATTGCCCATCCCTTAGCCCATAACTGAGTGGCTTGCTAGGCCACTTCAGAGGGCCGGTAAGAGTCAACCACATTGGTGTGAGGCAGACGGGGTAAGGACCGCAGATTTCTTCTAAAGGACTAGTTGAGTTTTTATGACAATTCCATCGCTTCATGAACACTTTTTTTTACTGATACTAAGTTGGCTCCGGGCGCCTGTCCTTTGCTGTCTGCTCAGGAGAGCAGGTTTAAAATTGCAGATGTTGCGATCGTGGCGGCTTTCGGACAGGTAAGAGCCAGGGAGATTTTAACTGTCCACCCGCCAGGTTTCTGCTGCTGAACGAGTCGGATTAAAATCGCCCCCAGTTCTTTTATAACTGAATTCAAATTCCCAAACCAACAATGGTGGGATTATGGACTCGCGTATTCTGGATTATTAGTCCAGGCCTCCGGAATACTAGTCCAGTAACATAACCACTACGCTACTATGCCCAATACTCCTCAACTGTCAAAGCTGAACACACGGAGAGTCACGTTGTGAAATAATTACAGCTACAAATTCCCATTAGTACAGACTGTCCTGTCTACAGGAGAAAAAAAAACATTTCCCAACATAACAGTGGCCAACCGCCAAGCTTTATATTAAAGGCACTAAGGTGCGATGCATCATTTATACCATTACTCAGTTCTAAAAAAATGCACTTGCAGGATTTGTAACTTCTCTTCGAGACTCACTTTACTTTTTCAACTGGGCCCTCGGAGATTTGGTCCCAGGGCTGAGGTGCAGTAAGCTCGCAGGTCTGTAGAAACAAATGGGGACTGACAGCCATTGTAAAATGAGAGTAAATGGAAACCAGCACCCTGAAGAACACATATAAAACTCGTAAACTATTTCAACAAAAAGTGAGATAAACAAGAGCTGAATTTTTTTTTATTCGTTCCTGGGATGTGGGCGTCGCTGGTAAGGCCAGCATTTATTGTCCATCCCTAATTGCCCCTTGAGAAGGTGGTGGTGAGCCACCTTCTTGAACAGCTGCAGTCCGTGTGGTGAAGGTACTCCCACAGTGCTGTTAGGGAGCGAGTTCCAGGATTTTGACCCAACGATGAAGGAACGGCCGATATATTTGCAAGTCAGGATGGTGTGTGACTTGGAGGGGAACTTGGAGGTGGTGGTGTTCCCATGCGCCTGATGCCCTTGTCCTTCTTGGTGATGGAGGTTGCGGGTTTGGAAGGTGGTAATTTGGGAAGTAATTCACACAATCATAGAATCATACAGCACTGAAGGAGGCTAATCGGCCCATCGTGCCTGTGCCGGCTCTTTGAATGAGCAATCCAAGTAGTCCCACTCCCCTCCTCTTTCCCCATAGTCTTGTAATTTTCTCCTTTTCAAGTATATATCCAATTCCCTTTTGAAAGTTACTACTGAATTTGCTTTCAGGCAATGCATTGAAGACCGTAACAACTTGGTGTGTAAAAAATCTGAAACTACAAACAAAAGCACGTGTTTGTGACGAAACCTGGCTGTGAATTTCTTTTTCCAATCAGGCCCTTCTGTAATCAGTGCGACAGACTTCTCGACTGTCCCGCTGAAATCGAGAAGTCCCAGCGTCGCCCAGCGCCACCGAGAAAAGCAGCAGCCCAAAGTGGCATTGTTTGTTCGGCATTAAGCCACACGCTTACCACAGGAGCCGACCACTTCCAGACCCTGCAGGTTGGAAGGCACACAACAACAACATAGCAAAAGGGTTGGAATACAGGAACAGGGATACCTTGCTGCAGCTGTACAGGGCACTGGTGAGACCACACCTCGAGTACTGTGTACAGTTTTGGTCGCCTCATCTGAGGAAAGATGTTCTTGCCATGGAGGGGGTGCAGCGGCGATTCACCAGGCTGATACCAGGAATGGCGGGATTGACCTATGAGGAGAGACTATGTAGTTTAGGGATGTACACACTGGAGTTTAGAAGATTGAGAGGGGACCTCATAGAAGTGTATAAAATTCTGACAGGTCTAGACAGACTAGATGCAGAAGGAATGTTTCCCTTGGCGGGTGAGAACAGAACTAGAGGACATAATTTAAGGATAAGGGCTAAACAATTTAGGACAGAAATGAGGGGGAATTTCTTCACTCAGAGGGTGGTGAACCTGTGGAACTCATTGCCACAGAGGGCAGTGTACGCCAGCTCATTAAATATATTTAAGAGGGAATTAGATATATTTCTACAGGCAAAAGGGGTTAAGGGTTACGGAGAGAAGGCGGGGACGGGATACTGAATTGGAGGATCAGCCATGATCTCATTAAATGGCGGAGCAGGCTCGAAGGGCCGGATGGCCTACTCCTGCTCCTATCTTCTATGTATCTATGTATCTATGTATGTAACTTCTATGAACAAAGTGCTTTAAGTGCAGAGAAGACACTTCACAGAGGAGAAAACGAGCAGATGCCGAGCCTTTATGGGAGAGTTCGGAGAGGTGACCCCCCCCAAGCTCGGTCAAAGAGATGGCGTTTTGAGAAGGCTTTTGTGGCCGGAAGTGAGGTAAATGAGGAAACTTCCGGAAAAGAGATATTGAGCTTTTCCCCTTGAAGGGAGGCGACTGAGAGGAGCCCTCAGCTTATATAAGGTAGAAAAGTGCGTGGAGAAGGGTAAATCTGGAATACTAATTCAAAACTATACTGTGGCTATAGGACAAGGGACACAGTTTCAAACTAGTGAAAAGGCAAACTTAGGACTGATATCAGGAAGTTCATCACACAGAGTGAGCAACCCAAGGAATGGTCTTGCAGGTGAAGGCAAAATCTCTCCAATCTTTTAAAAAACAGTTGGATGCTGAGATTGGGGTGGTGGGGGCGGGGGGGAGGAACCACTGGATCTTTCTGGATGCATGAGCTTGGATGGGCCGAGTGGCCTTCCTTATCCGTAACGTAGCTTGTGAAAATTGGCAACATCACTCAGAGGCTCTGGGTAGTATTTCATTCAAGTTGGGGGTCTTGGGAGGGCGGCATCCACAAAGTCCACGCACAACTATCCTCTAGTTCCCTTTCTTCCCTTCCCCACTCCAAATCAAGATTTGTTGGAGGCCAGAGACCCATGACTGCTACTACTGAAAGCGAATGAAAGCTGCCGTGACTGTGTTAGATGGGCAGTTAAAGGAAAAAGAGTTAAAGGGATTAGGGAAAAGGGCGGGCAAATAGGATTAAGACTACTGCTTGTGTGGCCGATAAATGCCAACTCGGATTGGGTGGGCCAAATGGCCTGTTTCCATGTTGTAATTACTGTGTCGTTCTATGTTCAGAAGCAAGTGGAAATCAGAAGGTAGCTCATGGGTCCCACAAAAATGTGGGCCTCTGATACTCTCACAACTACAACAACTTGCAATTATATAGCGCCTTTAACATAGTAAAACAACCCAAGGCGCTTCACAGGAGCGATATCAAACAAAATTTGACACCGAGCCGCATAAAGAGATATTAGGACAGGTGAAGAGGTAGGTTTTAAGGAGCAAATTAAGGGAGGAGAGAGAGGTAGAGAGGCTTAGGGAGGGAATTCCAGAGCTTAGGGCCCAGACAGCTGAAGGCATGGCCACCAATGCTGGAGTGAAGGAAATCGGGGGTGCGCAAGATGCCAGAATTGGAGGAGCGCAGAGAACTCGGAGGGTTGTAGAGCTGGGTAAAGTTGCAGAGATAGGGAGGGATGAGGCCATGGATGGGATTTGAACACGGTGATGAGAATTTTAAAATTGAGGTGTTGCCGGACCGGGAGCCAATTTAAGTCAGCGAGCACAGGGGTGATGGGTGAACGGGACATGGTGTGAGTTAGGATACGGGCAGCAGTGTTTTGGATGAGCTTAAGTTTACAGAGGGTGGTAGGTGGGAGGACTGCCGGGAGAGTACGGGAATAGTCAAGTCTGGAGGTAACAAAGAAGTCTCTTGCTTTATATCGACAATGGGAGTGCCACCCATTGCCACCCATTAACCCTGAGCATGCCACAGACGCGTTTACTTGTCCTGGCACACTTCTCTCTGTAGATCAAGGACATTTATGCTCCTTTGTTGGCAGTTCTTGCATTACGGACATGTCAGAGATGGACCTGATTGTTTCCATGATATGGCTACGTCAACCTTAACACTGCAGTCTTTGGATGGACTAAAATGTCAGCCTGCGGAGGCAGTCTTTCCTCAATAAAAGCCATTTAAAAATAAAAGGTAACTCACACTTACAAAGCAAACATGTGGATAGGAAGTGAGAGCATGGCAGTATAGTGGTCACGTTACTGGATTAACAACCGTGAGTTCAAAATCATACCAAAGCAAGTTTTTAGACTATGGTATTGTAGTGGTTATGTTACTGGATTAGTTAGTAATCCAGAAGCTGGATCTAATAATTCAGAGAACGTTAGTTCAAATCCTACCTTGAAAATTTGAATTCAATTTTAAAAATTCAGTAAAAGTGACCATAAAACTGTCAGGTTGCCGTAAAAACCCAACTGGTTCACTAGTTGGAGTGGGGAAGGAAACCTGCCGTCCTTACCCTGTCTGGTTTACACGTGACTCCAGTCCCACAGCAACGTGGTCGACTCTTGACCGCCTTCTGATGTGGCCTAGATAGCCACTGGGTTATATTAGTGGATTAAGAAGAAGGCCCACCAACACGTCCTCAGGGGCAACTCGGGATGGGGCAATAAAGGCTGACCTTGCCAGCGGCACCGACATCCCGGGAATGAATAAAGAAAAGAAATTGAATTCAAATAAATCTGGTTATTTGTAGGCTGAAAAATGACAATGAAATCTGCTGGATTGTTGTTGAAACCCACCTGTGTCATGAGTGTCCTTTACGGGAGGGACATGCCACCCCAACCAGGTCCGGCCTGCACTTACCTCCAGTCCTGCACTAGCTGGTTGACTTTTAATGCTTTTTGAAGTGGCCTAAGCAGACCACTCAATTGCAAAGACTATCCCTAGAAAAATGCCCACCACCACCACCTTTTCCTGCAACTAGGGTTGGGCAATAAATGTGGCCTTGACAACGTGAACAAGTTAGAAGAAGATGATGCCTCCATAGTTGTTGTGATCTGGAACGCGCTGCCTGAAGGGGCGGTGGAAGCAGATTCAATGGTACCTTTCAAAAGGGAATTGGATTAACACTTGAAAAGGAAGAAAATTTGCATGGGTATGGGGAAGAATGGGGCGGGGAGGGGTTGGGGTGGGGGGTGGCGTGGAGGGGTGGGTGGAGTGAGACTAGTGGGATAGCTCTTTCAAAGAGCCGGCACAGGCACGCTGGCCCGAACGGCCTCCTTCCGTGCTGTAAGATTCCACCATTCCATATTGAAAATAGCTTGCTGGCACTTGTGGTCTACCTGTGAAGAATGGCGAGATATTAGAAAATACACGACAGGAATTAGTGACCTTTGGGAGACAGGAGGGTGGGAGAAAAGGGAATTTTTGATTTGATACGAATGTTATGCACAGATGCAGTGCCAGGGAAGGAGCTGCTTGGAGGCACACAGATGTGGCAGCAGCTAATTCAGTGTTGTCATCTGGGTGACATCATCTGGAAACCGTTTTCTCAATCAATCGTTTGTCTAAGCTTAAACAAACAAGCATAGTTAAATTCACTTTGGATCCGGCTGTGCTTTATTAAGTGATGGGGCGCGCCAAACCTGTTTGTGGTTGTTGGTGTGGCACATCGAGCAGGAGACAGATTTCCCCAAAAAAAACTCGCTAAGAAAATTACCACTGAGGAAGACTCAAAGGCCACACGTTTTACAAAGCTTCACTGGTACCAGCATTGCTCAAATGGACAGCGGCACTGAAAGGGACCACAGGCGTTTTTGCCATCTGCTATCCCCTTTCATACATGTCTGCCACCTATGGGTGGTTTCACTGTGTGCCAGCTGCCCACTCTGGGTCAATCTCAACTAAAACATCCTCCAACTCTGGCCGCTTGCGCATCCCCCGATTTCCATCGCTCCACCATTGGCGGCCGTGCCTTCAGCTGCCTGGGCCCTAAGCTCTGGAATTCCCTCCCTAAACCACTTTGCCTCTCCGCCTCGCTCTCCTCCTTAAAACCTACCTCTTACCTGTCCTAATGTTTCCTTATGTGGTTCGGTGTCAAATTTTGTTTGATTAACGCTCCTGTGAAGAGCGTTGGGACGTTTTACTAGGTTAAAGGAGCTACATAAATGCAAGTTGTTGTTGCCGTTACTATAATACAATCGCTGCTAGATCCGAGTAACAGTTCCAAATCTGACATACAAACCGGAAACCAGTCTCCACTACCCCAATGCCTGCTGTCTGCCAACGAATAGCATTGCAGGTTGTTGCACATAGCTGCCTGGTGGGAATAGGTTCAACTCCAACATTGTAGTATTCAAGGGTCTTAAACATAGAAACATAGAATCTAGGAGCAGGAGTAGGCCATTCAGGCCCATCAAGCCTGCTCCACCATTCAATACGATCATGGCTGATCATCCAAGTCCAGTACCCTGTCCCTGCTTTAATCCCCACAGTACACATATCCCACCCTACCCCCGTAACCCCACATATTTAATTCCCCCTAACATATCCCATCCTATCCCCATAACCCCACATATTTAATCCCCCCCTAACACTAAGGGTCAATTTATCATAGCCAAATCAACCTAACCCGCACATTTTTGGACTGTGGGAGGAAACCGGAGCACCCGGAGGAAACCCACGCAGACACAGGGAGAATGTGCAAACTCCACACAGACAGTCACCCGAGGTCAGATTCGAACCCGGGTCTCTGGCGCTGTGAGGCACCAGTGCTAACCACTATGCCACCGTGCTGCTTGCTGATTCCCAGTGCCTGGCCTCCATTAACATGCCCACTGCTAGACAATGTTGCAGAAACTTTATGGTATGTAAATTGTTGGGCTTAAATTCCTGTGGTGACTCACTCCCAAAACTTGCAGCCACTTGTGGAGTTTGATTTCTCAAATATCTCCTGTCTGAGAATAGAACAATTAACAGAAGGGAAAAATCAAACCGATCTCCAGCTTGGGTAAATTCTCCTTTGTCTTCGCGTGGTCTGAAGGACACACATTCATTCTATCGATGCTCATCCCTTTGGCAGATTAAATCTCCATCACATCGTCCAGTCACCTTTTAAATGATAATGAGTAAAACGACAGAAGATCAGTGGGAGATGTTCAAAAAATAATTTCATGCAATAGAGAACCAGTTTACACCCCTGAGGGGCAAGAGCTCTACTTGCCAAAAAAAACCCTAGCCATGGATGACTAAAGAGATAAGGGACAGCATAAAACTAAAAGAAAAGGCATACAAAAATGCAAAAAATAGCACAGATCCTGGAGAATGGGAAAGATACAAAGAACAGCAAAGGGTCACAAAACAGACAGTAAGAGCTACAAAAAGGGAGTATGAAAAGAAACTTGCAAGGGATAGCAAAATCAACACAAAGAATTTTTACAATTATATTATGAAAAAGAGGGTTGTCAGGAGCAATGTTGGCCCTTTAACAACTGAAAGTGGTAATATTGATAATAAGGAAATGGCGGACATGTTGAATAATTACTTTGCGTCAGTATTTACAGTAGAGGAAGAGGATAGCATGCCAGAAATCACAAGGAAACTAATATTGAATCAGGGACAGGGACTCAATAAAATTAACGTAAGTAAGATAACAGTAATGAAGAAAATAATGGTACTAAAAAGTGACAAATCCCCAGGGCCAGATGGTTTCCATCACAAGGTTTTAAAGGAAGTAGATGAGCACATTGCAGATGCCCTAACTATAATCTTCCACAGTTCTCTCGATTCAGGAACCGTCCCTTTAGACTGGAAAATTGCGCATGTCACTCCGCTTTTTAAGAATGGCGAGAGAAGGGAAACCAGGGAATTATAGACCAGTTAGCCTAACATCTGTTGTCGGGAAATTGCTCGAGTCTGACAAACCTGATTGAATTTTTGAGTAGGTGACTAAAGTAGTGGACAGGGGAATGTCTATGATGTTATTTAAATGGACTTCCAGAAGGCATTTGATAAAGTCTCACATAAGAGACTGTTAACTAATGTAGAAGCCCACGGAATTGAGGGCAAATTATTGACCTGGTTAGGAAATTGGCTGAGCGGCAGGAGACAGAGAGTAGGGATAATGGATAGGTACTCAAATTGGCAAGATATGACTAGTGGTGTCCCGCAGGGGTCTGTGTTGGGGCCTCAACTATACACAGTATTTATTAACAACTTAGATGATGGCATAGAAAGTCATATATCCAAATTTGCCGATGACACAAAGATAGGCGGCATTGTAGGCAGTGTAGATGAAAGTATCAATTGTTAATTTTAAATCAGAGATTGATAGCTTTTTGTTAACCAAAGGTATTAAGGGATATGGTCCAAGGTGGGTATACGGAGTTAGGTCACAGATCAGCCGTGATCTCACTGAATGGCGGAGCAGGCTCGAGGGGCTCAATGGCCTACTCCTGGTCCTATGTTCCCATGTTCCTATCCCAGTATTTTTACCTCTACTACCTAATCTGGCAGATAATTCCCAACATTTACCATTTTTGAGTAAACAAGTTCTTCCTAATAGCTAGAATTTGAAAAACAAGAGGACAAATTTTAAAAGTATTAATGAGATAAAATTAATATTGAATACTAATTTTAAAAAACAGTGTTGGCTAGATTTTCTCAATGGGAAGCTTTTGGAGGCGGGACTGCTGCTTGCCAGCTTTCAATCCCGCCTCCATCAGCTTCTGGCCAACCAGCAGGATTTTCCCCTGATTGACCTTGTTAAGCCTGCCCAGCGGGCTCAGCAGGCCAATTAGGGAGAAGACAGTGACAGAGCACGTCAACGTATGACGTGCCATCTGTCAAGAACTTTTGAAAGAAGAAATGTCATCGTTTGACAGCTCTGTGAAGCTGTCAAACACTGACATTCTGTGTAGTTTGATGAAACTTTGTGTTCAGGACTCATCAAACCTTTCACCTTTGTAGAAATCACCTGGCTGTTGGTTCGGAGGATCCAACAGCCAGTCTGTGATCTCTATAATGGAGATGTCGGGACTCCGGCTCCACAGCAGCTGAAGGCTGTAGGCAGAAACAAAGGTATGTGAGCATTTTCTAACACTTTACACTCACCTTACATAATTACCACTCCACACTTGTACCCATCACTCACCGCTACATCGCACTTTCAGACCCCTCCGACCCCCGCAGACCTCCTACTCGTCTCCTACACCCTGGCGGGGTTCCCCGAGGTCGGGAAGCCTGCACTTCGGAACGGAAAATGGGGATAATCCTATTTTCTGCCTGTTAACTACCTGTTGACAAGCAGTTAATAGGTTTTAATCCCTTTCCCGCCTCGAGGAGACGGGACCCGGGGCAGGACGACTTCCCGCCTCCTGGCAAGAGGGCACGGAGGTGGGTTGGGGGCGGGTTTGCCACCCGCCCCCAAATTCTGCAACTTTACCGGCAGTCTCGCCTCCATACCCACCTCCTTGGGGCTGAGAAAATCCAGCCCTTACTGTGTGCGTGAAAGACAGTGAGAAATAAATGATAATGTTCTGATTACACACCTGTGTTCTATATACTTCAAAAATAGGAGAAAGAGTATATCTTCATTTAATGTTAGTTCAATTTAATCAAGAACAGTTGAATTTTGGAACCAACTAATTATCTCACCTGTAGAATCTATACAGCACAGAAGGAGTCCATTCGACCCATTGTGCCTGTGCTGGCTCTTTGGTAGAGCGATCCAATTAGTCCCACTTCTCTGCTCTCTCCCCGTAGCCCTGCAAATGTTTCCGCTTCAAGTACTTATCCAATTCCCTTTTGATAATTATTACTGAATTTGTTTCCACCACTATTTCAGGCGGTGCATTCCAGATCACAACAATTCGCTGCGTAATTTTTTTTCCCTCATGTCGCTTCTGGTTCTTTTGCCAATTACCTTAAATCTGTGCCCTCTGGTTACCGAACCTCCTGCCACTGCGAACAGTTTTTCCTTATTTACTCTATCGAAATCCTTCTTGATTTGAACACCTCTATCAAATCTCCTCTTAACCTTCTGTATTCTAAGGAGAACACCCCCACTTTCTCTAGTCCCCCCACATAACTGGTCACTCACCCCTGGTACCATTCAAGTAAATCTCCTCTGCACCTTCTCTAAGGTCTTGACATCCTTCCTAAAGTGTGGTGACCAGAATTGATCGCAATACTCCAGCTGGGGCCTAACCAGTGTTTTATATAAGCTTAGCATAACTTCTGTGCTTTTGTACTCTATGCCTCTATTTATAAAGCCAGGGATCCCGTATGCCTTCCCAACTTGTCCTGCCACCGTCAAAGACTTGTGTACCAGCACCCCCAGGTCTTTCTGTTCCTGCACCCCCTTTAAAAGTGCACCAAATCATTTATATTGCCTCTCCTCATTCTTCCTATCAAAATGAATCACTTCACACTTCTCTGCTTTAAATTTAATCTGCCATGTGCCTACCCATTTCACCAGTCTATTTATGTCCTCCTGAAGTCTGTTACTATCCTCCTCACTGTTTAATACATTTCCCAGTTTCGTGTCATCTGCAAACTTTGAAATGCTGCTCTGTATACTCAAGTCCAGGTCATTATATCAAAAAGAGCAATGGTTCCAACACTGATGCCCGGGGGGGCAACACTGCACACTTCCCTCCAGTCAGAAAAACAACCATTCACCACTACCCTCTGCTTTCCATCACTTGGCTAATTTCGTATCCTTGCAATTGACAGTTAGAAAAGGTAATTGCTAATCGCTTACACCCATGAGACAGAGGGAGACAGACAGAGAAAGAAACAACAAGGGAGAAAGCTAAACAGTTTCTTTCCTTATTCTAATTTGATTTCTTTAAAAAAAAATTGAATTTTGAAAGCAAGCAAAGTCCTGCCACTCAACACCATACCATTCATCACCTCCCACCCCGAAGGAAAGAAGAATATGACTGAAATAGAAACAGAAGAAGACAGAGCGAAAAAGAGGAGTTAACGTGTAAGAGGAGAGAAAGAGACAGAAGCAGAGGAGGATAAGAGATTAGGGGGGAAAAATTCAGTTGCTTTGCGCCTCCCGTTAGCGCCCTAAGAGGGCGCTAATGGGGCGCAAAGCAACTAGCGCCTGGGCGCGGCGATGTTTGCGCCACTCACAAAATTGACCAGACATTTTGCGGCGGCGCTAAACACTACCGCCACGATCTCCTGCGCCCACAGATCGTGATGTCAGTCGAGCGTGCAACGCCCCGGTAGTGCCCCGGACCAGATA
Organism: Squalus acanthias; assembly: GCA_030390025.1. Lineage (NCBI taxonomy): Eukaryota > Metazoa > Chordata > Chondrichthyes > Squaliformes > Squalidae > Squalus > Squalus acanthias. Next base: position 163,746,180 of record CM059429.1, on the reverse strand, counting down.
TTGAGTAGCGTCCCCTGCCTTACCGCCTGCCGCTAGCAATGACAGGTTGAGGGGAGCGTTTTGTAGTCGGGAAGGGAGCGCTATTTAAAGGCGGCTGTTTCCTGCCTTTTTTTGTCGGTGACATTTTTGCACCACCCATTCTGAGAGAGAGAGAGAGACTTCTGGAGAGATTCAATGCTGTGTGAAGGAGTTTTGGGTACTGAGCAGCACTTTGCAGGTTAATTTTGGTTTGACCTTCCTTGCATCGATTTTGAAGAGACTATGGGGGCTGCACTCTGAGCTCTTTCCCTGGGCCTCTCCATTGTTCTTTCCAGCCGATTTGATGTACAGGTCTCTCCAGGCCGAGATTCAAGGCTGCAATGAGCAGGGTGTGGATGGAGAACAAGATCGACCCTCCCCTTTAAGAACTGGCCGGTGCCAGTGTGTCTGTGTTCCATTGCTGACTGACATCACATGAGTTTCGCCCGCGCTCTGAGGTAGCGCCTCGCTCCTCGGCGTTAGCGCCTTAAGAGAGGTGCGTAGTGCCTGATTTAATGCTCCAATCACCTCCAGGGGCGATAGAAGCCAAGTTTGCAGTCGTAGGCGATAATTAGCGCCAGGCACTAAACTTTGCGCCCGGCCGATAATTGTGCCCCAAACGGGGCGATACCGAATTTCTCCCCCCTAGTCCTCCAACTAACCACGTACAATGTCACATAAGATCAACTAACCTGTTTTAAATTTACTTGCCACTAATTTAAATGTATGTTCTTTGTTTCTAGTATCCTGGTCAACTTTCAATTAATATTCTGGGAGTACATTATCTAACTGGTTTAATATTACATAGAATTATATAGAATATACAGCACAGAAAGACTATATACCTCAATGAGATCCCCTCTTTAACCATCTCCTTACTGTACCCTGAATCTTGAGGTTCTCTATCCTGTCCTCATGCACTTTACATTTCACTTCAGTCTTGTTGCTCTTCTCTGTACCTTCTCCAGTTCCAGAAAGTGCGATGTGCAGTTTTCGGTACAGCACAAAGAGAGACTGGAGATGACTTTCATTACAGAGAGGTAAGTACGTGTATTTGTTGTGATGTTATTCCAATGAGGTCATTCCCCTAAACACATTCCAAGTGGATCAGGTATTGGCTGACCTTCAGGTCATGGTTAGTTTATTTGGATGGTATTATTCAATCTGCTAATAGCTTCCAGAAATTCATGAGTTGTCTGGATTATGTTTTGAAGAAATTAAATGTGCAGAGCTGAAGGTCAAACCTTGAAAATGCCGGTCTCTTCCAGGGACAAGTTGAAAACGTAGGCTGGGATTTTCAACTTCTCAATTCCACAGCCTTCGATTTTCTGCCCGTTCATTTTTAATGGGTGCATATTTGCATGATAGGGAGTGCAGAAGTGGAAATTCTCACCCCACTCCCTCCTCTCATTACATTACAACAGTGACTACACTTCAAAAAGTACTTCATTGGCTGTAAAGCGCTTTGGGGCATCTGGTGGCCGTGAAAGGCGCTATATAAATGCAAGGGTTTCTTTTTTCTTTCTTTCTCCGAAGTCTGTCTTCTCAACAGTTGAGAATATGATCAGATCCAGTAAAGGTGCAATCCATACCGGGTGGCATAGTGGGTTAGCTTGCTGCCTTTTTGCCTGTTTTGAATCCAGCACAGACTAAAGTCTCTTCTCTACTGACAGTAAAGGTCCCGTGTGAAATGATCTGAAGTGGTACTAAGTTCCTCGTGGGTGTAGACTGGCAGCACAAAACGACCCCTAACTTAGCAATCTCACTCCGAGACCGTCAAGGATGGCTGGTGTGGGAAGTGGAAATGTCAGACTGCTGATGTTGGAGATGTGATTCCGAGCTTGAGGCTAAGACACATTGTTGAGCAGCTTGCGGTATTCCTGATGTGGGAATGTGTGATCCTAAACACTCGCGCCTCAGTGAGGAAGTGTTTCATTCCCGAATGCTGACTTCCGTTACTTTGCTGAGGTTTCTGAGCATTGGCCTATAATCCTGTTAATTTATGACTGATTTTGCTATGGTTTCAGAACCCTTCATTGGCTTGGTCTCCTAGCCGGCCTCCCTTCCGTAAACCTCAGCTCCTGCAAAACTCCGCCGTCCGTATCCTAACTTGCACCGAATCCCGTTCACCCATCACCCCTGTGCTCGCTGACCTACATTGGCTCCCGATCCAGCAATTCATCGATTTTAAAATTCTCATCCTCGTGTTCAAATCCCTCACAATCTCTGCAACCTCCGCCAGCCCTACATTCCCTCCTTAAACCTATCCGCCTCTCCACCTCGCTCTTCTCCTTTAAGATGCTCTTTGAACAAGCTTTTGGTCACATGTCCTAATATTTCCTGCTTTGGCTCGGGGTCAATCTTTGTCTGATTACGCTCCGGTGAAGGGCCTTGGGATGCTTTACTAGCTAAAGGCATGATATAAATGCAAATTGCTGTTGTCGTAATAGACAGCAACAATTGAAAGAATTGAAGTCTTTAATGGTGACAGTTTTCCAAACATATTTTCAGGGCACTGTACAATTCCCTTTAATGACTAATTTCTGAAATGGTACTGCTGAATGAGGGGTCCAATTGAAAGCTTGAGTATCTACATACGCAAGGACAAGGACTCATAATGAAGAAGGAGACATGATGAAACATAGGATTCTGCCAGCAACAAATAGTCCAAACAATGGGAGTTGCTGGAAAGCATCAAAATAGATGACACTCTTTAGAAATGATGTGGAGATGCCGGTGTTGGACTGGGGTGGACAAATGTGAGAAGTCGCACAACACCAGGTTATAGTCCAACAGTTTTATTTGAAATCACAAGCTTTCGGAGCGCTGCTCCTTCGTCAGGTGAAGTGAAGAAATCTCTTCACCTGACGAAGGAGCAGCGCTCCGAAAGCTTGTGATTTCAAATAAAACTGTTGGACTATAACCTGGTGTTGTGCGACTTCTCACTCTTTAGAAAGGCCAAGGCTCATAGCGTAGGAGAGCACCAAGGTTGGAAAAAGTAAAGGAGATGGGATTAACTAGACCGCAACAATTAGATAGCTCACTGTACTCGGGTTTTGAAAGCTTGCGGACTGCCAGGTAAGATTGAAGGAAGTAAGGAATTTCACAGCATTTAACTTCAGCAAAAGAACGAGTTAAGAGTTAAATACACAAACAATGCCTGAACACTTGTGAAGAAATCCTTGAATCAGGAAGGTCTCCCTAGGTGCAGTGGTTTGTGCAATAGCAACAGTTTCTATAGTGTGATGGCAAGCCTTGCAGGGCATTGCTGATGAGTCAATGCAGTCCTGACGCCAGTTACAAGCATTATTAGCACACACGCGGATGCTATTACAGAAGCACGGTGTTGACCAATTTCCATACTTTGAGGGTTGAATATGCCACTCATCTGTACAAGATGTTCATTTAGTGGGACTTGTAAGTTCGCTGTTTGACAACTTCCTTGCTAAAAGAGCCAATAATAACAAGCAAGGTAATTAATGTAATTCCTCTAAAGCCCTGCTCTCCGCCAAGGCAGAGGCAATAACACTGCAAGTGCTTGTCTGTACCTGTTGTTACGTTATTGGCTTACACAAGTCCAAACCACTAATGTCAATGGCAATCGCTTTGCTAACCTTTGACCTTTTCAGCAATGCAAGGCTACAGACCAAGAGCTGGAAAGTGGAATCAGACTAGAATCATAGAATCATAGAATGGTTACATCACAGTAGGAGGCCATTCGGTCGTCGAGCCCGTGCCGGCTCTCTGCAAGAGCACTGCAGCTAGTCCCAATTTCCCCCCGCCCCCTGCTTTTCTCCGTAGCACTGCAATTTTTTTTCCTTCAGGTACTTATCCAATTCCCTTATGAAAGCCACGATTGAGTGTGTCGCCACCACCCTTTCAGGCAGTGCATTCCAGATCCTAACCACTCGCTGTGTAAAAAAAGTTTTTCCTCATGTCACCTTTGGATCTTCTGCCAATCACCTTAAATCTGTGTCCTCTGGTTCTCGACCCTTCCGCCAATGGGAACAATTTCTCTCGATCCACTCTGTCTAGACCCCTCATGATTTTGAACACTTCTATCAAATCTCCTCTCAACCTTCTCTGCCCTAAGGAGAACAACCCCAGCTTCTGCAGTCTATCCACGTAACTGAAGTCCCTCATCCCTGGAACCATTCTCGTAAATCTTTTCTGCACCCTCTCTAAGGCCTTCACATCCTTCCTAAAGTGTGGTGCCCAGAATTGGACACAATACTCCAGTTGTGGCTGAACCAGTGTTTTATGAAGGTTCATCATAACTTCCTTGCTTTTGTACTCTATGCCTCTATTTATGAAGCCCAGGATCCCGTATGCTTTTTTAACCACTTTCTCAACCTGTCCTGTCACCTTCAACGATTTGTGCACATATACTCCAGGTCTCTCTGTTCATGCACCCCCTTTGGAAATGTACCTTTTAGTTTATATTGCCTGTCCTCGTTCTTCCTACCAAAATGTATCACTTCACACTTTTCTGCATTAAACTTCACCTGCCACATGTCTGCCCATTCCACCAGCCTGTCTATGTCCTCTTGAAGTCTATCACTCTCCTCCTCACTGTTCACTATACTTCCAAGTTTTGCGTCATCCACAAAATTTGAAAGAGTGCCCGATACACCTAAGTCCAAATCATTAATATATATCAAGAAAAGCAGTGGTCCTAGTACCGACCCCTGGGGAACACCACTGTATACCTTCCACCAGTTCGAAAAACAACCGTTCACTACTACTCTCTGTTTCCTGTCACTTAGCCAATTTCGTATCCATGCTGCCACTGTCCCTTTTATTCCATGGGCTTCAACTTTGCTGGCAAGCCTATTATGTGGCACTTTATCAAATGCCTTTTGGAAGTCCATGTACACCACATCAACTGCATTACCCTCATCAACTCTCTCTGTTACCATATCAAAAAATTCAATCAAGTTAGTTAAACACGATTTGCCTTTAACAAATCCATGCTGGCTTCCCTTAATTAATCCACACTTGTCCAAGTGACTGTTAATTTTGTCCTGGATTATCGTTTCTAAAAGCTTCCCCACCGCCAATGTTAAACTGACTGGCCTGCAGTTGCTGGTTTTATCCTTACACCCTTTTTTGAACAATTCTCTGGCCCTCTGGCACCACCCCTGTATCTAAGGAGGATTGGAAGATTATGGCCAGTACCTCCGCACTTCCCACCTTTACTTCCCTCAGCATCCTAGGATGCATCCCATCCGGTCGTGGTGACTTATCTTCTTTAAGTACAGCCAGCCTTTCTAGTACCTCCTCTTTATCAATTTTTAATCCCATCCAATATGTCAACTACCTCCTCTTTCACTATGTCTTTGGCAGCATCTTCTTCCTTGGTAAAGACAGATGCAAAGTACTCATTTAGTACCTCAGCCATGTCCTCTGCCTCCATGCGTAGGTCTCGTTTTTGGTCCCTAATCGGCCCCACCCCTCCTCTTGCTACCCGTTTACTATTTATATGCCTATAGAAGACTTTTGGATTCCTTTTTATATTAGCTGCCAATCTATTCTCATACTCCCTCTTTGCCCCTCTTATTTAGAATTCAGAAACCTCTGATGGATTTTTGTGCTTATCAGACTGAGGGATAGAAAAATGGAACAATTAGTACTGATGACGTAGTGGGGGTTATTTTGGCCAAAGGGTGAAAACAGGTGCTAAATGGGTGCCATGCTAATGGGGAAAGCCCTGTTTGAAGGTGTGGATTTAGCATGCAATTTTCAGGGTCATTGATGATTATCATGATTTAAACACTCCTGCAGGTAGGTGCTGAAAACCAACAACTGAAGGATGTCTCAGAGACTGAGAGAGAGGGCACCCAGGATCTCCGAAGCGGCACTGGAGGTCCTGGTGGAATGGGTCCAGAGGAGGAGGGATGTCCTGTACCCGCAGGGGGAAAGGATGCCACCTCGCCCTCCTGTCCCTCTCTCCTGCAGCAGCTGGTGCTGCTTTGCCTGGCCTTATGTCCTCCTCCCATTCCTCGTCCAGACCAAGGGGGATTCCCAAGCAAGGTGCCCATGACCAAGCACTTCCTTTCTCCTGGAGACTCCTATAAGGTGTCCAGTAAGGTGGAGTAGCACAGCACTCTCTCTTTTTAGGTGAAGTCCTGAGAGAATTTGCAGAATAAATGCTGCTATAGAGTGTTGGTGAATTCTTGAGAAAGTGTCCCAGAAAGTCTCCCGGTGTGCTTCAGAGGTCCTCTTCACAGTTCCAGCAGCAAGTGAACATGAAATGGTGAGTATCCCTTTAAGTAGCGCTTGAAATCCACACCAACGCCGTGCTTACTCTCAAACAGCTGGTCGGCGTTGGGAGAGGGCGTTAGGACACGCGCTAGCCACCAAGATGCCGTGCAGCCTCCTTAATGAGCGCGAGCAGGCAATTTAAGTGGCAATCAGCCCCTTAACGAGCCTCGGGCCGCCGTTCCTAGCGCACGCTTCAACCCCTTTAACAAGATGGCGCTGAACGCGGCCTAAACCAGCGTTGTAGCCGAAGACCCCATCTTGGCCACCTCGGAGGCTCTTTTGCGCTTAAAGCATCCTGGGAAAATCGTCCCCAGTGAGTTTATTCGGTAAGCAGCTGGGTTCCTGCTTCTGTTCGCCATTCAGTGAGCCCTGTTGCATGCGCACATGTTGGTGTTGAGTGAGGATAGAATCGACCAAGCTGTGATGACACCCATGGTAAAAGAGCCCATTTGCGGGTCTCTTACACCCTTCTTACTAGGTCATTTTAGCTCTTGTGTTTTAGATCACATTCAACAATGAATTCCAACTCCTTACACCTCCAAGAGAGGTCCATCCCAGCCTTGAGATTTCTGTAAGCTTTCAGTAACATGCCAGGAATATCAAACGGCAAGCCTGGTCTAGTAATTATTTTTAAGTGACTGGAGCTTACTCAACGCCTCCGTTGGATCTTTTTCCTGTCGTAGAAAGCAGTGGAGCATCACATCAAACCTCGTTTTTTAATTTAAAATATAAGCAAATTTATTAAACAAACAATGAGGATTTGAGTACAGGAGCAAGGATGTCTTGCTGCAGTTGTACAGGGCCTTGGTGAGACCACACCTTGAGTATTGTGTGCAGTTTTGGTCGCCTTATCTGAGGAAGGATGTCCTTGCCATGGAGGGAGTGCAGCGAAGATTCACCAGGCTGATACCTGGGATGGCAGGAATGACGTATGAGGAGAGATTGGGTCGATTAGGCTTATATTCGCTAGAGTTTAGAAGAATGAGAGGGGATCTCATTGAAACTTTTAAAATTCTAACAGGACTAGGACAGACTCGATGCAGGAAGGATGTTCCTGATGGCGGGGGAGTCCAGAACCAGGGGTCACAGTCTAAGGATAAGGGGCAAGCCATTTAGGACTGAGATGAGGAGGAATTTCTTCACCCAGAGAGTGGTGAACCTGTGGAATTCTCTACCACAGAAGGCAGTAGAGGCCAATTCATTAAATATATTCAAGAAGGAGTTAGATATATTTCTTAAGGCTAAAGGTATCAAGGGATATGAGGAGAAAGCAGGGACAGGGTACTGAATTTGGATGATCAGCCATGATCGCATTGAATGGCGGAGCAGGCTCGAGGGGCCGAATGGCCTACTCCTGCTCCTATCTTCTATGTTTCTATGTTTCTATGAACAACTGAATAACTAACGGTGATATCACATAATTATATTTTACAGTAAAAAGTCTTTTATCCAGGTGTCAGCTGTGACTCGCCTCTGAGTCAGAAGGTTGTGGGTTCAAGTCCCCCTCCAGAGACTTGAGCACATAAAGCTAGGCTGACACTCCAGTGCAGTGCTGAGGGAGTGCTGCACTGTCGGAGGTGCCGTCTTTTGGATGAGACGTTAAACCGAGGCCCCGTCTGCCCGTCTGACTGAAGTAAAAATCGTGAGAAATGCAAAACGAGCTGCCGACTTGCTATCACCCGTTTGATATATTATCGCACAAAGTCAAAATCGAGCCCAGTCTTTTTCTTTTCTAATGAGTTAGCTAATCTTTTTTGCTCCTGCAAGATTCCAAACTACTAACGCCCTCAATGAACAGAATGAGGCACTTAAATACCCTTTCACACGTTACTGTGGCTTGTTTGCATTTTCACATGATTGAAAAATAATTGAGCGACGATGCTTTTAACTGCACAAATCACACAGTCTGCGCTTGTTAAAAAAGTAATTTCCCTCAAGTCTACTCCTGAAAACCAATTTGAACTGACCTTGCCATGCGTGTGCCAAATACGACGAGGGTTTGATTATTTCTTTTTTACTGCTGGTGGTTTTAAACTTTACAGCTCTGAAATCCTGTGGGGTTCTTCCGATCTCTTGCTGTAACTTCAGTGGGGAAATGGCAATTTCTTCGGGGGGGGGGGGGGGGGGAGGGGTTCCACCAATTTCCCACCGAAATTAGGAGATTGGGAGAATATCGTGGAATTTCCAGGCCTATCGGGTAACAGGATTTAAAGAGACAGCTATAGAGCCAAGACTAGACAATCATAGAGCCCTATAGTATTCATCGTTGACAGTACTGGACCCACTGGGTCTGCACATTCCCCGAAAGATTGTTTACCTACTGTTGTCTTTCTTTAGAAGGAGAACAGCAGCTGACAGCTGTCTCACTGCATCCTTGGCCAGGAATAAATCTGGAATCCTACAATTACAAATGCTGATGAGGAACCTAACCCATGGTCCAATTACATTATCAGAATTATTTCTGGTTAAAAGGAAAGAGAGAAAGAAAGAAAGAAAGAGAGAATGAGAGAGAACGAGAGAGAGAGAAAGAAAGAGAAAGAGAGAGAAAAAAGAGAGAAAGAGAGAGAAAGAAAAAGAGAGAATGAGAGAGAAAGAGAGACAGATAGAAAGAGAAAGAGAGAGAAAAAAGAGAGAAAGAGAGAGAAAGAAAAAGAGAGAATGAGAGAGAAAGAGAGACAGATAGAAAGAGAAAGAGAGAGAAAAAAGAGAGAAAGAGAGAGAGAAAGAAAGAGAGAAAGAAAGGAAGAAATTACGCAGGCTCTGACCATCATTTTCCAACCCTCCCTGGCTACAGGAGTGGTGCCAGAGGATTGGGGAACTGCTAACGTTGTACCATTGTTTAAAGAGGGAGGAAGGGATAAACTGAGCAATTACAGGCCAGTTAGTTTAACCTCGGTGGTGGGCAAATTACTGGAATCAATTCTGAGGGACAGTATAAACCTTCATTTAGAAAGACACAGATTAATTAAGGAGAGTCAGCATGGTTTTGTTAAGGGAAGGTCGTGTCTGACTAACTTGATTGAATTCTTTGAGGTGGTAACAACTAGGGTCGATGAGGGCAGTGCGTTTGATGTAGTCTATATGGATTTTATCAAGGCTTTTGACAAGGTCCCACATGGCAGGCTGATCAAAACAGTAAAAGCCCATGGGATCCAAGGGAGAGTGGCAAATTGGATCCAAAATTGGCTCAGTGACAGGAAGCAAAGGGGAGTTTTTGCGACTGGAAGGCTGTTTCCAGTGGGGTTCCACAGGGCTAAGTACTCGGTCCCTTACTTTTTGTAGTATATATTAATGATTTAGACTTAAATGTAGGGGGCATGATAAAAAAATTTGCAGATGATACAAAAATTGGCCGTGTGGTTGACAGTGAGGAGGAAAGCTTTAGACTGCAGGAAGATATCGATGAGCTGGTCATTTGGGCAGAAAAGTGGCAAATGGAATTCAATCTGGAAAAGTGTGAGATAATGCATTTGGGGAGGGCTAACAAGGCAAGGGAATACACAATTAATGGGAGGATACTGAAAGGTGTGGAGGAACAGAGGGACCTTGGAGTGCATGTCCACAGATCCTTAAAGGTAGCAGGACAGGTTGATAAAGTAGTTAAAAAGGCATACGGAATGCTTTCCTTTATTAGCCGAGGCATAGGCTGAGGAAGGAGCAAATCGATAGCTCCGAAAGCTTGTGATTTCAAATAAAACTGTTGGACTATAACCTGGTGTTGTGCGACCTCTCAATTTTGTCCACCCCAGTCCAACACCGGCATCTCCGCATCATAGAATATAAGAGCAGGGAGGTTATGCTAGAACTGTATACAACACTGGTTAGGCCATAGCTTGAGTACTGTGTGCAGTTCTGGTCACCACATTACAGAAAGGATGTGATTGCACTGGAGAGGGTGCAGAGGAGATTTACGAGGATGTTGTCAGGACTGGAAAACTTCAGCTATGAGGAAAGATTGGATAGACTGGGGTTGTTTTCCTTGGTACAGAGGAGGCTGAGGGGAGATTTAATTGAGATGTATAAAATTATGAGGGGCCTAGATAGAGTGGATAGGACAGACCTATTTCCCTTAGCAGAGGGGTCAAGAACCAGGGGGCATAGGTTTAAAGTAATTGGTAGAAGGATTAGAGGGGAGATGAGGAAAAAAAAATTCACCCAGAGGGTGGTGGGGCTCTGGAACTCACTGCCTGAAAGGGTGGTAGAGGCAGAAACCCTCATCACATTTAAAAAGTACTTGGATATGCACTTGAAGAGCCGTAACCTACAGGGCTACGGACCAAGAGCTGGAAAGTGGGATTAGGCTTAATAGCTCTTTTCCGACCGGGATGGACATGATGGGCCAAATGGCCTCCTTCTGTGTCGTAATTTTTCTATGATTCTATGATTCTATGAAAGAGAGAAAGTAAGCTGTGAGGAGGATGCAAAGAAGCTGCAGAGAGATGTAGACAGGTTATCTGAGTGGGCAAGAACATGGCAAATGGAATACAATGTGGGGAAGTGTGAAGTTATCCACTTTGGTAGGAGTAACAAAAAAGCAGAATAATTTTTGACTGGTGAGAGACTGGGAAATGTTTGCACTCAGAGGGACCTGGGTGCCCTTGTACACGAATCACTTAACGTTAACATGCAGGTACAGCAAGCAATTAGGAAAGCAAATGGCATGTTAGCTTTTGTGACAAAGGGATTAGAGTGTAAGAGTAAAGGGTCTCAAAATTTGGTATGTTAGTGCCTCCCATTAGCGCCTGGCGGGGGTGCTAACGGGGCGCTAAGGGGTTAGCGGCTGGGCGTGGCGAATGCAGCGACACCTGCGAACTTCAGTGCCGGTAGCGCCTGGGCCTCTAGCGCCTCGCAGATTGTGACGTCATAAAGTGCGCAGCGCTCCGTTATCGCCCCGGATGAGAAATTAACTCTCGCCCCTCTGCTGTATCGCCTCGCGCCGACAACGCCAGCGAGAGGAGGAGTTGTGAGCTCGGCTGGCCGCTTCGGGAGCGGTAATTAAAGGGAATGCTTTTCAGCTCGCACTACCTTCATTATTTGCACCAGTCTGGTGCCTGCGCAAAGTTTTTAATGTTTCATTGGTGCGAGATGTCCAAGCCCTCCACTTTGTGAGTGTGTTTGGGGCTGTAATGGCAGTTGCCCAAAACAGAACTGACGACAATTAGCTTGTGCAACATCATTGGCCCTTCACTTTAAGCGAGGGAAGCAGCCTCAGTGATGAACGAGCGCTGGTTACAATGCGCGCAGAATTGATTAGCGCTCTGCCGCTACCACCCCGCTCTCGGACTTTAGCGCCCTAAGAGAAGTGGTTAACGCTTGATTTAGCACTCCACTTCCCGCTTGGAGCGCTAAAACTGAATTTCACGTGAGATGAGAATGATTAGCGCCTAGTGCTAATTTTTCAACTTTGAGTTTTAGCACCCCAAACAGGGCTATACCGAATTTCTCCCCCAAGATGTCTTACTACAATTATACAGGGCATTGGTGAGGCCACACTTGGAGTACTGTGTACAGTTCTGGTCTTGTTACCTAAGGAAAGATATACTTGCCTTCGAGGGAGTGCAACGAGAGTTCACTAGACTGGTTCCTGAGATGAGGGGATTGCCCTATGAGGAGAGATTGAGTAGACTAGGCCTATATTCCTTCGAGTTTAGAAGAATGAGAGGTGATCTAATTGAAACATATAAAATTCTTAAATATAAAGGGCTTGACAGGGTTAATGCTGGGAAATTGTTTCCCCTGGCTGGGGAATCTAGAACACAAGGCCATAGTCACAGAATAAGGGGTAGGTCATTTAGGACTGAGATGAGGAGAAATTTCTTCACTCAAAGGGTGGTGAATCTTTAGAATTCTCTACCCCAGAGAGCTGTGGATGCTCAGTCGTTGAGAATATTCAAGACAGAGGTCGATAAATTTTAGGAACTAAGGGAATTAATGGATATGGGGATAGTGCGGGACGGTGGAGTTGAGGTAGAAGATCAGCCATTGAATGGCAGAGCAGGCTCGAAGGGCCAAATGGCCTACTCCAGTTCATAGTTCTTATGTTCTTAAAGAAAGAAAGAAAGAGAAAGAAAGAAAGACTGACTTGCATTTATACAGCACCTCTCACGACCTCAGGACATCCAAAAGCGCTTTACAGCCAATGAATTACTTTTGAAGTGTAGTCACTGTTGTATTGCAGGAAATCAACAAAGAATAATCAATTGCCTCTCAGTGTAAATGTTTGGTTTAAAATCTTCACATGGGATAATGTGGTGCTCATCTTAAATTGGATAGATGAGGACAAGCATGTCTGACATGAGAAACAAGGGAAGCCATGTTTTAAAAGGGCAGTAAGTGGAATGCATATTTGACAGGGCTTGAGACGGTGCCCGTGATTGATAGGGTGGATAGATATCAAAGGAAATTTAACGTTGAGAAATGTGATGTGATACATTTTTGGGAAGTTTAATAAGGAGAAGACATACACTAAATGGTAAAACTTTAAAAGGAGCGCAGGATCAGACTGATTGAGGAATTCAGATACACAAATCTTTAAAAGCGGGAGGACAAGTTGATAAAGCCGTTCAAAAGAAACCATATGGGATCCTAGGTTTTATAAATAGGAGTAGAGAGTATAAAAACAAAGAGGCAATGCTGAGCCTATACAAATCATTAGTTAGGTCACAGATTGAATATCATGCTCTGTTTCGGACACCTTGGGGTAGATTTTAACTTTCATAATGGAAAGAAAAATCGGCTGGGTGTATAATGGGAAGCCAATCCGCAACGGTAAGTTTACCACATTGACCGGTGGCGACAGTTAAAATCCACACTGTCATTTCATGAAAGATATCAAGGCCACAGAGAGGGTGCAGAAGAGATTCCCGAAGAGGATACCAGGTAGGAGAGGCTTTAGTTACGAGGAGAGGATAGAGAAACCAGGGCTCTTTTCATTAGAATAAAGAGTAAGAGGAAATCTAATAGAGCTGTTTGAAGGGTTTTGATCAGGTAAATATTAAAAAACTGGTTGGTGAGTTGGTAACGAGAGGTCATAAATTTAAGATCACCAAAACAACAAAGGGAGAGGTTAGGAAAATTATCCTTACACAGAAGGCTGTTAGAATATGGGATGCCCAGAACAGGGATGAAAGTAGAAGCTTTTAAAAGAGAAGTGAATAAATAAGTGATAAAGAAAAAAATTAAATGGGCCTGGGGAAGGGAAGGGGGATGGGGCTGTATCTAGTTCATTCAAACACAGGTGCATTGGGCCAGATAGTAACATTGGATGATTCTGTGAGCAGTAAGGAGGAAGTCATCTCTCTTAGGATCTGTGAGGGTGTCCACGTTTGAACAGAATAACGAAGGAACCCATATTTGACAGAGAAGATGAAGAGGTTTATGTTTGATAGGACTGATGAGTGTGAACGTTTAAAGGGATCATGCAGTAGAGCCACAAGGAACGGAGACGTAATAGGGAAGATAAGTGAGAGAAGCCGAACTGCATGGATTGGAATTTCTTAATGTTGTCATGTGTTTCTTTTCTGTTTTATTGCCTTTATCAAAGCACTGGAGAGGTACCACCAATGCTGCCTCCGCAAGATCCTGCAAATCCATTGGCAGGCCAACATCCCCAGCATCGAAGCTTTGACCGCACTCGATCAGCTCCGATGGACGGGTCACATCGTCCGCATGCCCGATATGAGACTCCCAAAACAAGCCCTCTACTCGGAGCTCCGACACGGCAAGAGAGCCCCAGGTGGGCAGAGGAAACGCTTCAAGGACACCCTCAAAGCCTCCTTGAAAAAGTGCATCATCCCCACCGACACCTGGGAATCCCTCGCCCAAGACCGCACAAAGTGGAGGAGAAGCATCCAGGAAGGCGCCGAACACCTCGAGTCTCTTCGCCAGGAGCAAGCGGAAGCCAAGCGCAAGGAGTGCACGTCAACCCTTGGCAGAGATTTGGCAGATGCAATACAATATTGGAAAATGTGAGGTTATGCACTTTGGCAGGAAAAATCAGAGAGCAAGTTATTATCTTAATGGCGAGAAACTGGAAAGTACTGCAGTACAAAGGGATCTGGGGGTCCTAGTGCAAGAAAATCAAAAAGTTAGTATGCAGGTGCAGCAGGTGATCAAGAAGGCCAATGGAATGTTGGCTTTTATTGCTAGGGGGATAGATTATAAAAACAGGGAGGTATTGCTGCAGTTATATAAGGTATTGGTGAGACCGCATCTGGAATACTGCATACAGTTTTGGTGTCCATACTTAAGAAAAGACATACTTGCTCTCGAGGCAGTACAAAGAAGGTTCACTCGGTTAATCCCCGGGATGAGGGGGTGGACATATGAGGAGAGGTTGAGTAGATTGGGACTCTACTCATTGGAGTTCAGAAGAATGAGAGGCGATCTTATTGAAACATATAAGATTGTGAAGGGGCTTGATCGGGTGGATGCGGTAAGGATGTTCCCAAGGATGGGTGAAACTAGAACTAGGGGGCATAATCTTAGAATAAGGGGCTGCTCTTTCAAAACTGAGATGAGGAGAAACTTCTTTACTCAGAGGGTAGTAGGTCTGTGGAATTTGCTGCCCCAGGAAGCTGTGGAAGCTACATCATTAAATAAATTTAAAACAGAAATAGACAGTTTCCTAGAAGTAAAGGGAATTAGGGGTTACGGGGAGCGGGCAGGAAATTGGACATGAGGCTGAGTTCGGATCGGTCGAGGCCCTGTGGGTGGCATAGCGGGCCCAGGGGCTGAGTGGCCGGGTCCTGCTCCTACTTCTTGTGTTCTTTAGATTTGAGGTGAGGATCAGATCAGCCATGATCTTATTGAATGGCGGAGCAGGCTCGAGGGGCCGATTGGCCTACTCCTGCTCCTATTTCTTATGTTCTTATGTTCTTATAACCCAAGCACCCCACCCACCCGCCCCTTCTACCACCGTCTGCCCCACCTGTGACAGAGACTGTAATCCCGCATTGGACTCATCAGTCACCTGAGAACTCATTTTTAGTGTGGAAGCAAGTCATCCTCGGTTCCGAGGGACTGCCTAAGAAGATTGCCTTTATTCCACATAGTCTTTCACTACCTCTTTTAGTTGGATTTAGTGGGACACTTTTACCACTTGTCATCATGTTACCATCTTATTTAATGGGTTTCTTTGTACCTCTTGCCAACCATGCTTCTTTTCTCTGGCTGAGACACGAGGCTCTTGGTCTTGCCTCATATATATTCCCCTCTTCAGCTGGGTGAGATGGGATCTGTCACAACTGCACTTCCTCTTACAGCTGGGTGAGATGGGATGTTCTGAACCACGTTATCCAGAATTGAGACCAATGTCGCTCCATGAGTCCGATACAAGAGCCGTATAGACTTTCCCTGATTTGAGATGAAAGGTTCTGGTGCTATTCAACGATCCAGGTAGTGTCAGGACCAAGAATTGGCAAAACTCTCCCAGTGAGGACAATTTACATTGACTGACAAGCGAGGTAAATTTAGAACCACATCCATGACCTCAGGTGCAGGACAAGACTTTTGACTGCTGTACTACCAAACTACTCCAGTCAGGGGATAGTGTTCTTTCAATGTGTCACTGGGTCGAAAAATACATGAAATTGGGTTCATTCTCTGTGTCACTAAGAATCTCTACTTGTGGTGATTATTGGATTCTCCTGAGTGTGCAGGATGGGAGAGGCGTGTTCCCTCAATATTTGGTTGCTCTGCCCATGGTGGAAGAGGCTATGTACCACTGGGCCCTTCTGTGTGTGAAGTCGGGGGCGGAGGGGTGGGGGGTGGGCGGGGTTACTTTGTATTCCTGCATCTCTCTACTCATGCGTATGATTCCTGTTTAACTGGGTGGAAGGATTGTTCCCTGTACTGCTCTGTTCATAGCTCAGGAGGCCAGCTCCCTTAATACAGCAAAAACTCATTTGGAAAGAAAAAAACCCCCCCCACAAATGCTGGGAATCTGAAAATAAAAACAGAATATGTTGGAAATACCACAGTCACGCAGTCAGAATCTGAAATGGAAAAATGGGTTAACATTTTGGGTGCGACCATTTGTCAGATCTCACTTCTGATACAGGTTCCAACCCAAAAAACCACCCAGTCTTCCTTTCCTAGCTGCTAATGAGCTGCTGTGCATTTCCAACATTTGATTTATTTATTTTTTTTAGCTTTTATTAAAAATTCATGTGGCTTGTTAGACCCAGGAAGGTTAATATGGCCCACAATTAATAGGAGGACTGCTATTACGTTATAGCGTGTCAACAAAGTGGGCCTCCACAATAATTGGCATCACACTGGCACTAAGGGCTAAAGGTCAGTTCTATAACGCACAATATAACTTCCTCACAGTTGACACAGATATGGCAAAATCCTAAACAGTCAATCTCAGTATTTTTATGTTGCAAAACTAACTCACCATTCTGACAATGGGCCGGATATTCTGATCCCTACGGGTGTGCACGCGCTGTGTACCCATCCGTAGGGACATCGGCTGCGCTGAAAACCGGCATTTCCGATCTGTCAAGAATCCTGCCCTGGAGAAGGGCCTCCGCGGGCGGAGAGTTCTGCTTTCTGGAGACCCTCCGCCCGCAGAAAACCCTTACAATTCTTACGCCTGGTAAAAGCAGAATAGAGTTGAAAAAAGAGTTGAAAAAAAGTAAAAAAAAAAAATGTTTTCACTCATTTATCATTTAAAAATGCTTTTAAGAAAAGGTAAGTTTATTTTTAGCCCCGTAAAAAACTTTAATTATTTTTTTCAAAAAATTGCATTTTTGTTTAAAATATTTAATTCATTGTAATTTCAACTAATTTTAAAAAGGTGATTTAAAAAAAAAATGTATTTAAAGTTTTACTATGTTTTTGGGGTGATCTCCATTCATATATTTGACAGGTCTATCTGTCAAGTGTATGAAGGGAGATTCCCTTCTCCAATTGGCTCCCCATGGCCCACGTGATCCCAGGGACGCTTGCGAACCGCCTGCGCCTCTCGGGTTCGTGGGCCCTGCGCACTTGGAGTTTGGAGAGGCCCAGGATCGGAAGTATAGGTGCCTCGGGAGCCCTCAGGTAAGTCCATAGATTTTTCGCGGGAGGCCTCTGATCGCAAAATACGGCCCATTGTTTTTAAATGGATGAAACCTGATCACAGTGACAAAATGCCAAGTCATGGAAATGATTGTCCGTCATTAGAAACCTTAAGCTGGCTGACTGTTTTTCTTTACTCCCTGGGTGCCCGAGAAATCATTTTGCTTAATGTGTCACATTACAGCATATTTCTGATCTAAGGTAAAATTTTATTTTCAAAGGCATCCAGATCAATATTTCACGACCCTTGGCCCGTGCCTGAATTTCTTTGGCCTGGACTCAAGTCATACTGACCTGAGACAGTGGAACTCAGCCATAAATCTAACGGTGTACATCAGCAGCATTCCGGGCTCAGTCTCTTATCTTGTGCCCATAATAACATCTATCCACTGAGCCCATAAAATAAGAAAGCATGGGAAAAACCCACCCTCTTCAATAACACTTACACTGTCCCAATATCAATTACAATTTAATGTTGCTCGGCAATCATTCAGTCTTCTTGTCACAAACTATATTTAGAGAACAGCAGGAAGAAATTTGAAGGCAGCTACTTTTTGGAATCTGTTCAGCCTTGAAGGGGGAATATGTTAACCCTTCCACCCTTAAACACCAACGCCATATAGACAGCTTGTTTTTATTCCTAGGCCTTTTGGCTTGTTTTTTTTTCTCCTCTCTTTCGGATTTTGAATAAATAGCGGTGCTATTTAAAGATGTATTTGGAACTCCACAGGAAGGCTAACCCCAGTGAGAAAAGGCATCTTCTGATGAGGTCCGAAGACACACAGACCAGAAAGTCCCAAGTTTGACGCCCGGTCTGTGCTAAGTTACATAGAATTACACAGGGCTGAATATTCCGTGGTGGTAGCAGGCGCGATCGGTGGTGGGCTGGGTGGGAAAGTTGTTTTTATTGATAGTGGGTCGGGAGCTCGCTGTCAACTCGCTCCCATGCACCCTTCCCACAGGCACATCTGTCAGCGTGGAGCCGACCCAATTGAAATCATTATCAGGTAGTTAACGGGCATTTAAGAGCTTTTTTCCCCCTACTTTTTAAATTTCCCTGCATGGCCACGGGATTCACACAGCTCGGGAACCACGTCTGTCAACCTGAGGCGTGAGTTCCGTGGCCATTGCTCCAGCTGATTACTTGACAGCATAAAAAAAAACAAATAAAAACATGTTGATTACATCAGCTAACAGATTGATGGAGACTCTGTTCTACTTGAAAAGCTACTGGTAAATGTTAATTTTTCACTGGCCATTCTCGGCTGTTGCCTTCCAACTGAACAGCAATTGCAGTGAATTGATCTGCACTATAAAAAATGACATATACCATTGAAATAAATTTTTGTGTTGTATCTGGTCAGCTTTTTCTCACAGTATACTGTGATTGTCCAGTTACACATTAAATCACGTCATCAACCGTAACAATTTCATTCTCATCACTCATTCCACTGGTTCAATTTGCTTTCAGTCCCTGAGCTGCAGAAATTCCAGAAACACATTGCAAGCACCACTTACACTGTTTGTCAGGGATTCCGCAGCCCTTCCGCTGAACTTGCATAAGATTGTAAATCCACCCTTTTACAATTACATTTAAAATCTGCTTAATTTTATGTATTACTTATACACACGCATCTTTTATTTGTACCAGTTACTGATACAAAAGTCTGCAGATTTGTGACTAAAGCACCAATAACTTCACAATTAATGTACTTCTTTAATTCGGAGTGACTCCTGCCAATGACCGGAAGCTGCTGCAGAAACGTACTGCGCATTAATCTGGAACCGGATGCTTCTTTTTTTTCCCACAGAGCATTTTTGAAGCAGCCCGATCTCTCTCGGCATGTTTCCTCACAGCCCGCCCCCTCCCGGCATTTAACATTTTTTTTTAACGAACCCGCTCCTGTGACGAACCAGCACATGCCCAGTCCGCTTCCGGTTCGTTGGCAGCAGTCGCGTCCTTTTTAATTATGTTCTTGATCGTATTTGTAGATGGAGTCATATTACTTAATAATTTTATTTAAATATTTCTTTGCCACTCATATATAACTTTAATTATATTATTCTACATTAAAGATTCAACACCCACTATGTTAGATTAAACTTAATATTTAATGTGGCCCGGGTGCCTTTAAGGATCCCAGCTTAAAACGCGTCATGAATGACGTCACCAGACCCGCTCCATCTACTTGGGCCGGGTAACGCGCTGGGTGGGTTTATTGGGCCCATTAAGGGAAGTTCATTTCGTACAGCGGGATGGAGCCAGCAGCGGGGTCGGGGCCCGCCACGGACACCGGCTGCACCAGACCCATCAAGGTAAAGAAAATTTCGGCCATAGAATTTACAGCACAGAAACAGGCCATTCAGCCCAACTGGTCCATGGGGTGTTTATGCTCCACACGAGCCTCCTCCCTCCCTTCTCCATCTAACCCTATCAACTCGTTCCTCCGTTCCTTTCTCCCCCATGTACTTACCTAGCTTCCCCTGAAATGTTATTCGCCTCAACTACTCCACGTGGTAGCAAGTTCCACATTCGAACCACTGATCTAAGTCAGCTGATCTCAGCCAGGCATTAGTAGGAGTGTATACTGTATTTGCCGCTCCTCTACATTGGGGAGATCAAACGCAGATTGGGTGACCACTTTGCGAACACCTCCATTCAGTCCGCAAGCGTGACCCCGAGCTTCCAGTCGCCTGTCATTTTAATTCTCCGCTCCACTCTGACCTCTCTGTCCTTGGCCTCCTACACTGTTCCAACGAAGCTCAATGTAAGCTCGAGGAACAGCACCTCATCTTTCGATTAGGCACTTTACAGTCTTCCGGACTCAACACTGGGTTCAACAATTTCAGATCATAACCTTTGCCCCATTTTTTCGGACAGCAGCTGTTGCTGATTATTCTGATATTCCTATTTACACCTCCTCTAGACCCATCTTTTGTTTTTTTCTTGTCCCATTACCGTCTTCTTTTGCCTTGCACCATCATCCCTTTTGTCGTTTAATCTCTCCTGCCTTCCAACCTATCACAGACCTTCCCTTTTGTTCTTTCCTCCCCTCCACCCACTTTCCCTGCCTCTGCACTTGTTTAAAACCTGTTATATCTCCAAATTTTTCCAGTTCTGACACCTGAAACGTTAACTTTGTTTCTCGCTCCACGGATGCTGCCTGACCTGCTGAGTATTTCCAGCATTTTCTGTTTTTATTTCAGATTTCCGGCATCCGCAGTATTTTGCTTCTGTATTAGTAGGAGTGCCACGATTGGGCCTCAGCATCTCTGAATCAGCGAGTGAGATACATCAGACGGTGTTACCATTCCCAACTGCTGTCCAGTGATTCACATGAGAAAGTGTAAATGGGTGAGAAAGGGCTTGGGTTCAGCTATGATGCCATCAATGGTCGGAAATCCTGCTCATACCCATTGCCCAGACTCACACAGGGCCACCTGACTGAGGTCTTCTTCTTCTTCGGCAGTCCCTCGGAACCGAGGATGACTTGCTTCCACACTAAAAATGAGTTCTCAGGTGACTGATGAGTCCAATGTGGGACCTACAGTCTCTGTCACAGGTGGGGCAGACGGTGGTTGAAGGGGTGGGTGGGTGGGGTGCTTGGGTTGACGTGCGCTCCTTGCGCTGCCTGCGCTTGGCTTCCACTTGCTCCCGGCGAAGAGACTCGAGGTGTTCGGCGCCTTCCTGGATGCTTCTCCTCCACTTTGTGCGGTCTTGGGCCAGGGATTCCCAGGTGTCGGTGGGGATGTTGCACTTTTTCAGGGAGGCTTTGAGGGTGTCCTTGAAGCGTTTCCTCTGCCCACCTGGGGCTCTCTTGCCGTGTCGGAGCTCCGAGTAGAGCGCTTGTTTTGGGAGTCTCGTATCGGGCATGCGGACAATGTGACCTGTCCATCGGAGCTGCTCGAGCGTGGTCAAAGCTTCGATGCTGGGGATGTTGGCCTGAGCGAGAACACTGACGTTGGTGCGCCTATCCTGCCAATGGATTTGCAGGATCGTGCGGAGGCAGCGTTGGTGGTACCTCTCCAGTGCTTTGAGGTGCCTGCTGTACATGGTCCCTGTCTCTGAAGCACACAGGAGGGCGGGTATCACGACTGCTCTGTAGACCATGAGCTTAGTGCCGGGTTTGAGTTCCTGGTCTTCAATCACTCTCTTCCTCAGGCGACCGAAGGCTGCACTGGCACACTGAAGGCGGTGTTGGACTTCGTCATCGACGTCTGCCCTTGTTAACAGTAGGCTCCCGAGGTATGGAAATCCACGACGAGGCCTTGGACAATGTGGACCACTTTCCATACCTCGGGAGTCTACTGTCAACTGACTGAGGTACTGGGGGTTAGTCAGTGCAGGTGAAACCATGGCCCTTCAGGAGTCAGCACTTGGGTGACCTACTCCCATTCCTCTGTTAATGTAACTGACCCATTATCAAACAGGGCAAAGAAACTTGTTGATTTTATGCCTCTCCACTTTTCCCTCCCACCAATCACGGGCAAACAGCAAGGAAAGGTAGGTTGCCTCTCTACAATGTTGAGACTCAGCTTGGGGATCTTGGGGAGTGGAGGAGGCGGGGGGATTGAACCTGTATCCCATAAACCTGTGCCGCCATGTGTTGGCAGCCCAATGAGCTGTGCCACCACCCTATCATTAACAGGCCATGTTGATATCGCTAGTGAAGGTGATGGAGGATTAGCATTGGGGCACAATGTCCCCATTAAACAAGTTAACGTACTGGGTGTAATACTGGGTGTAATTTAATGGAGCTGGCCAGTTATCATCATGCGATGTTATGCTTGCGATTTTAGTTAATTTTTACTTTTGATTTCACATAGAGTGAGCGCTTCACTATAGCTGAAGCATTGGCGCCAAAAGGATTTATGTTTGATCCTTGATCCACACAGGATGTGATCAATATCTGCATTTCCTGCTTATTCAGTACTGACATCAAAGCAATGGTTGGAATAAATAAGAGTTACATACTTAAAGAGTTGGATACAAATGCAAATCACCTGGTAGGAGATTAAGTTGCTTAAATCGTGGTACTGGCAGAGATCCCTGGATTGGAGATTACTATGCTCAGTGTGCTAACGGCACAAATCCTCCGGCCCATTGTGTTTTAAGTGCTGGGTACTTACATAATGTGAGGATGACAGCTGAGCAGCTTTTCCTTCACTTCAGGGATCAAACGGCTTGGTACCGTGATGCACTTCACCTCAGAGCTGACTGAATTGACTCAAAGGGTGGAAGGCAGATTGCAGTGACAGACTTGGGACTGGAACTGGGCAATCTCACAGAAGCAAATCAGGTCAGTCCGAGCAATGGGAAGCCCTGGGACTACAACTCACGGAACCAAACGTTTGATTGCTGATCGCCCAATCTGTTTAGACATGTCTCCAAATGGATAATTATAGCAAGACACTGGCTCGGTTGGACGAGATGGGGCCCTGGCAGATTATCATCCTAAATTATTGGAATGTTGGTCAATGAATGTTGAGAGTTGGACTATCTTCTCGACTTGGATTGGAAGTTCAACCCTTGTGTTGGGGAACCTATCGCGCTACATTTGGATTTACTGGAGTAGTCATCTGGCTTGTAACCCAGACTCCGGGGTGCAAATCCATTGTTCCTTCCCAGGATCTATCAAGTCTCTATCTGGATTGCAATCCTGACCCTTGAATTGGGAGCCTGACTGCTGGAACCACATCTGGATGAGTAATGAATGCTTTCTGTTGGGAATATATTTGCTTCTGGTACGCACTGTCACGTAAGTTCCCATTCCATAAAAATCGATTCCACAAAACATAATTAGCACATTTTTCCATAATTTTTGTTTACTCTTTTGGTGTCACGGATTAGCAATAAAACACAAATATTACTCTCACATGATTTAAAAAAAAAATAGCCTTAAGCGCTATCAGGCATGTTTGTTGAGCAGTGCGGCTTTATCTGAGTAAGGACACAACATTCAGAACACCTTAGAGATGGTGCTTGACCCACAGCGGAAAACTGCCCAGGTATGTCCTGTCCACAAAAAACAGGATAAATCCAAACCGGCCACTTATCGCCCCATCAGTCTACTCTCAATCATCAGCAAAGTGATGGAAGGTGTCATCGACAGTGCTATCAAGCGGCACTTACTCACCAATAACCTGCTCACTGATGCCCAGTTTGGGTTCCGCCAAGACCACTCGGCTTCAGACCTCATTACAGCCTTGGTCCAAACATGGACAAAGGAGCTGAATTCCAGAGGTGAGGTGAGAGTGACTGCCCTTGACATTAAGGCAGCATTTGACCGAGTCTGGCATCAAGGAGCCCTAGTAAAACTGAAGTCAATGGGAATCGGGGGGGGGGGGAAAACGCTCCACTTGTTGGAGTCATACCTAGCACAAAGGAAGATGGTTGTGGTGGTTGAAGGTCAATCATCACAGCCCCAGGACATCGCTGCAGGAGTTGCTCAGGGCAGTGTCCTAGGCCCAACCATCTTCAGCTGCTTCATCAATGACCTTCCCTCCAACATAAGGTCAGAAATGGGGATGTTCGCTGATGACTGCACAGTGTTCAGCACCATTCACAATTCCACAGATAATGAAACAGTCCATGCCCACATGCAACAAGACCTGGATGACGTTCAGGCTTGGGCTGTTAAGTGGCAGGTAACATTTGCGCCACAGAAGTGCCAGGCAATGACTATCTCCAACAAGTGAGAGTCTAACCACCTCCCCGTGACATTCAATGGCATTACCATTGCCGAATCCCCCATTATCAACATCCTGGGGGTCACCATTTACCAGAAACTTAATTGGACCAGCCACATAAATACTGTGGCAACAAGGGCAGGTCAGAGGCTAGGTATTCTGCGGCGAGTGTCTCACCTCTTGACTCCCCAAAGCCTTTCCACCATCTACAAGGCACAAGTCAGGAGTGTGATGGAATACTCTCCACTTGCCTGGATGAGTGCAGCTCCAACAACACTCAAGAAGCTCGATCCCATCCAGGACAAAGCAGCCCGCTTGATTGGCACCCCATCCACCACCTTAAACATTCACTCCCTCCACCACCGGCGTACCGTGGCCGCAGTGTGTACCATCTACAAGATGCACTGCAGCAACTCACCAAGGCTTCTTCGGCAGCACCTCCCAAACCTGCAACCTCTCCCACCTAGAAGGACAAGGACAGTAGGTGCATGGGAACACCATCACCTCCAAGTTCCCCTCCAAGTCACACACCATCCTGACTTAGAAGTATATCGCCGATCCTTCATCGTCGTTGGGTCAAAATCCTGGAACTCCCTCCCTAACAGCACTGTGGGAGCACCTTCACCACACGGACTGCAGTGGTTCAAGAAGGCGGCTCACCACCACCTTCTCAAGGGCAACTAGGGATGGGCAATAAATGCTGGCCTTGCCAGCGACGCCCAGATCCCATAAACAAATTTTAAAAAAGCAAGACTACACACAGAGGGGAGCCTCAGTTATTTGGGATGGTACCATTTCCAAAAACCTGTGGTGATATGCCACATCTTGTGACTCAACACAGATGATTGTTTAAATGATTCCAAAAACGCGACACAAGGACCCAATTAAAGACCACCCACTAAAGACTCAGAGACACGAAACTTGAATGTGCGCCGTGAAGGTTTGTCAATTTCATGCCCGTGGTGCTTGGAATTGTGGATCCGTACTACTCCTGAAAGAACTTTATGGATGGATCCTCCCAACTGTAATAGCTACTGAATTGGTCATGTTGCTTTCAGTACGTGCTGGGATCTTTGCATTCTGTCTATCAGATCAGTAATCTGCTTAAGCCCACAACTGGAGAGAACATGTTCAAACAGTTGTAGTGAGTGTAGAAGAGCAGAGTAAAAGATCTAACCTATCCAACTTACATCCTCTCTGCAGAATCTTTGTTAATGTGTCTCCAGAGTCAATACAGACAAATGCACACACAGAGACATTAATCCAGTGTGCTGTCATTGGGCCCATCTACTCTCTGGAGTTTAGAAGAATGAGGGGTGATCTCATTTAAACATATAGCGGGAAAAATTTGGTTGGTTAGCGCCTCCCGTTAGCACCTCTGGGGGGCGCTAACGGGATGTTAACTACTTACTGCCTGAGTGCGGCGATTTTAGCGCCGCCCTCAAAATTGACCTGGTGGTTTGCGGTGGTGCTAAACGCCACCGCCACGATCTCCTGCGCCCGGAGATTGTGACGTCATCCAAGCACGCATCGCCCTGGTAGCGCCCCGGACCGGAAATTGATTCTCGCCCCCTGCCTCAGCGTCTGGCACTAGAAACGACCGGTAGAGGGGGACGGTTTGCAGTCAGCTGGGAGCTGGGGGTGCGCTATTATAGGTGTGCACTTCCTGCTTTTTCCTGTCGGCAATCAATTCTGCATACGCAGGTTGAGAGAGGGAGAGAGGCGTCTGGAGACATTTAACGCTATCCTACTTGAAGGAGTTTTGTTCGTCAGCAAGACTTTTCAGGTTGCCATTTCTGTAAGCTTTATTCCTACCACATTTAGAAGAGTTAATGGGGGCTGTACTACCACGGGGCCTTGTCCTCCAGCTTCACCATCGGAGGCAGCGGAGGTGGCGAGAGAGATGGAAAACGTGGCCAGAGGGAGGAGGGCCAACAGGCCTCTGCACAGGAGACCTTACCCTCCCAGGGTATTCCGGGAGCAGTCTCATACATTCATCTGTCCGAGGAGCAGTGTTTTGAAGGCTCCGTTTCAGCAAGGAGGTGGTCACTGAGCTCTGCCACCTCCTGCAGCCAGAGCTCCAGCCTCAGCTCAGGACCAGGACGTCTCTGTCGGTGGCAGTGAAGATGACAGTGGCTCTCAATTTCTAAATCAGTGGCTCCTTCCAGGCTTCAACAGGGGATATTGTGAACATTGCCCAGTTCGCTGTCCATTGTTGCATCCGGGAGGTCACAAATGCTCTATACCAAAGGAGAAGGGAGTACATCTCTTTCCCCATGACCCGAGACAAACAGTGTGAACGTGCATGTGGCTTCGCTAGGATAGCCGGCTTCCCCATGGTTCAGGGCGCCATTGACTGCATGCTTGCGGCATTGTGGGCAACTCATGAAAATGCAGAGGTGTTCCTCAACCACAAAGGCTTCCACTCTCTCAACGTCCAGTTGGTGTGCGACCACAGACAGCGCATCCTCACTGTCAATGCCCGCTATCCTGGCAGCAGCCACGAGGCATTCATCCTGCGCCAGACTGGTGTCCCAGCACTGTTCCAACCACCGCATCACCCTCGTGGCTGGCTCCTCGGGGACAAGGGTTATCCACTCTGCACCTGGCTGATGACACCACTCCACAACCCCAACACTCCTGCTGAGCTCGCCTACACTGAGAGCCATTGCGCCACCAGGAACCTCATTGAACAGACGATCGGCGTGCTGAAGCAACGGTTCCGGTGTCTTGACCACTCTGGAGGAGCCCTGCAGTACTCCCCCTGATCGAGGATCGTTTTCATTGTTGTGTGCTGCATGCTGCACAACCTCGCAATTCTGAGGACCCAGCCATTTCCACCGGGTATTGGTGGACCACCTCAGGAGGAGGAAGAGGGAGAGGAGAAGGAGGAAGCGGAGGAGGAGGATGAAGAGGAGGATGAGCAGCAAAAACGTGTGAGGGAGGCACTCAATGTTGCTTCTGCAAGGGCCGTTCGTGGATGCCTCATAAGACAGTGCTTCTGATGAATGACAGAGAAGATGGCTTTTGTGATCAACAAGCACATCATTACAACCATCCTGCAGCCCCTATTACCGGGCAAAGTTCCAATGAGTAACATGCGGAAATTTGTAATGTTTTAATAAAAATTTTATTTTTCTGAACAACTGTGTCTTATTAAGCACAACCAATAACAAACAAACACAACAATTCATTAACAAACAAAACTGGTTCTTACCACATCGAAATAAGTCTTAACAGAGTGAACAATATGTTTACATACACATCCAACTTTGTAACAAACACTCCCCGCATATGTTAGAAACATTTTAGTTATCCGGCCTTCTTCAAGGATCTCCCTCCCCTCGCACTTCCCCCCTTCCAACCCTACTGCTCCCCCGTAATGTGGGCCCAGTGGCTGCAGCAAGGCTGGCGGAAGGCTGCTGAATCTGCGATACAGAGATTGCAGATGACCTTGCAGGATGCCCTTGACTAGCCCTGGGCTTGGTGGGGTCCGGCTGCAGACTGCACCACCTCAGCATGGGCAGCAGCAGTCTGGGCTGGCTGGGTTACAGGCTGTGGCGAGTGCAATGGCAGAGTGGAAGTGGTGGGAGCCATTCTGGACACCATACTTCAGGAACGATGTAAAGGCTCGAGAAAGGGTAGAGAGGAGGTTTACCAGGATGTTACCAGGGATGAGGGACTTAGGGGGAAAATTCGGTTGCTATGCGCCTCCTGTTAGCGCCATAAGAGGGCACTAATGGGGCGCAAAGCAACTAGCGCCCGGGCGCGGCGATGTTTGCACCGCTTGCAAAATTGACCAGACATTTTGCAGCGGCGCTAAACACTACCGCCACGATCCCCTGTGCCTGGAGATCGTGACGTCAGTCGAGCGTGCAATGCCCCGGTAGCGCCCCGGACCAGATATTGAGTGGCGCCCCCTGCCTTACCGCCTGTCGCTAGCAACGACAGGTTGAGGGGAGCGTTTTGCAGTCGGGAAGGGACTGGGGGAGCGCTATTTAAAGGCGACCGCTTCCTGCCTTTTTTTGTCGGCGACATTTTAGCACCACGCATCCTGAGAGAGAGAGAGAGACTTCTGGAGAGATTCAACGCTGTGTGAAGGAGTTTTGGGTACTGAGCAGCACTTTGCAGGTTCATTTTGATTTGAGCTTCCTTGCATTGATTTAGAAGAGACTGTAGGGGCTGCACTCTGAGCTCTTTCCCTGGGCCTCTCCATTGTTCTTTCCAGCAGATTTGATGTACAGGTCTCTCCTGGCTGGGATTCAAGGCTGTAATGAGCAGAGTTTGGACGGAAAGCAAGATCGACCCTCTCCTTTAAGAACTGGCCGGCGCCAGTGTGTTTGTGTTCAATTGCTGACTGACATCACCTGAGCTTCGCCAGTGCTCTGAGGTAGCACCTCGCTCCTCGGCGTTAGCTCCTTAAAGATCACCCATTGTTCCATTACAGTTTTTCCTGTCAGTCTTTGGTTCCATTTTACCCTGGCTAGTTCCCTTTGCATCCCATTGAAGTTAGCCCTATTCCAGTTTAGAAGTTCCACTCTAGATTGTTCCTTGCTCAACTCCATAGCTAATCTAAATCTTATGATACGATGATCACTGGTACCCAAGTGTTCTCCCACAGACACTTGGTTGACCTGGCCCACCTCATTCCCCAGCACCAGATCCAGCAATGCCTCCTTCCTAGTTGGGCCAAGAACATACTGGTCAAGGAAATTCTCCTGAACACATTTCAAAAATTCCTCCCCCTCTTTCCCTTTACTCTAGCATTATCCCAATCGATATTTGGGTAATTAAAGTCCCCCAATATCACCACTCTATAGCTCTTGCATATCTCTGCGATTTCCCTGCAGATTTGCTCCTCTACCTCCCTCTCACTATTTGGAGGCCTTTCGAATACCCCCAATAGCGTGATCATACCCTTTTTGCTCCTCAACTCTAACCAAATGGATTCTGTCCTTGTCCCCTCAAGAACATCCTCCCTTTCCAACACTACAATGTCTTCCTTAATCAGCACTGTCACCCCACCTCCCTTTTTTCCTTCCCTATCTTTTCTGAACACCTTGTACCCTTGAATATTAAGTGCCCAGTCCTCACTGTTTTTAAGCCACGTTTCCGTTATTGCCACAACATCATATTGCCACACGACTAATTGTGCTTGTAGCTCACCAACCTTAGTGCGTTGACATAGATGCATTCTAAACCCATTTTTGAATTTTTCGTAGTCTTTCTTAGTCTGCTCCTATCTAATATGGTACTATTTCCTCCTCTAGTACTACTTTCTTCTCTAGTACTATGTAACACACTTACTCTTTCATGCACCTTATTTCTCTTTTCTACTTCTATTCTTAGGCATTCCCTCGGAACTGAGGATGACTTGCTTCCACATTAAAAATGAGTTCTCAGGTGACCAATGCGGGACCTATAGTCTCTGTCACAGGTGGGGCAGACGGTGGTTGAAGAGCCGGGTGGGTGGGGTGCTTGGGTTGACGTGCGCTCCTTCCGCTGTTTGCGCTTGGCTTCCGCTTGCTCCCGGCGAAGAGACTCGAGGTGTTAGGCGCCTTCCCGGATGCTTCTCCTCCACTTTGTGTGGTCTTGGGCCAGGGATTCCCAGGTGTCGGTGGGGATGTTGCACTTTTTCAAGGAGGCTTCGAGGGTGTCCTTGAAGTGTTTCCTCTGCCCACCTGGGGCTCTCTTGCCGTGTCAGAGCTCCTACTCTACTCCTATATGCTGGTGCCCATCCCCCTGCCAAGCTAGTTTAAACCCTCCCCAACAGCACTAGCAAACCTCCCCACAAGTGTATTGGTCCCGGCTCTGTTGAGGTGTAACTCATCCAGCTTGTACAGGTCCCACCTTCCCCAGAAACGGTCCCAATGCCTCAGGAATCTAAAGCCCTCCCTCCTGCACTATCTCTCCAGCCACGCATTCAACTGTTCTATCCTCCTATTCCTGTACTCACTAGCACATGGCACCCGCAGTAATCCGGAGATTACTACCTTTGAGGTCCTGCTTTTTAATCTCTCTCTCATAGCTCCCTAAACTCTGCCTGCAGGACCTCATCCCTCTTTCTGCCTATGACGTTGGTTATGAGTTATGAGAAGAGGCTGGAAAAGTTAGGACTGTTCTGCTTGAAACAGAGAAGGTTAAGATGTGACCCAATAGAGGTTTTCAAGATGATGAGAGGTTTTGATAGAGTAGAGAGAGAAAAACGATTCCCTCCGGCGCGTGGGTCAATAACCAGAGGTCATAGATTCAAAATGATTGCCAAAAGACAGGAGATGAGATGAAATTTTTTCACTCAGAGAGTTGTCGGGATCTGAAATACTCGACCTGAAAAGGTGGTGGAAGCTGATTCCATCAATAATTTTAAAGGGAGTTGGACGGGTTCTGGAGGATGAGGAACGTACAGGGTTACGGACAATAAGCGGGGGATGTGGGACTGAGCACGACTGCTCTTTCAAAGTCAGCACAGGCACCATGGGCCGACTGGCCTCTTTCTGTGCTGTAAGTTTCTGTGATTCTTCTAAATTGACTTTTCATTGATGCCTTCTCGTCCCCTTTGTATGTTTGTGGGACTGCGGGCTGGGCGCGTGTGGTTTTTAATGTTGATGGTTTGAAATTCCTAGGGGGGAAAACTTGGGTATCGCCCATTTTGGGGTGCTAATTATCGCCTCCGACTGCAAAATTCGCCTCTATCGCCCCTGGAGGTGATTTGAGTGCTAAATCAGGCGCTACACACCTCTCTTAAGGTGCAAACGTCAGGGAGTGAGGCGCCACCTCAGAACGCTAAGAAGCTCAGGCGATGCCAATTACCATGGAAGCCAGACAGACTGGCGCCGTCCAGTTCTTAAAGGGGAGGGGCCATCTTGCTGGCCAACCACTCCCTGCTCATTGCAGCCTTGAATCTCAGCCTGGAGAGACCTCAAAAGCAGTTGTGTTGGAAGCACTAATGGATAGGCCCAGGGAAAGAGCTCGGCGCTGGGAACCTCAAAAGTGGTGCTGAGGGCCAAAACTCCTTAGGACAGCATTAAAACCATAAATTTTGCCGACAAGAAAAGGTAGGAAGCGCCCGCCTTTAAATAGCGCTCCCCCAGCCCCTTCCCGACTTGAAACATTCCCCTCTACCTGTCGTTCCTAGCGGCAGGCGCTAAGGCAGGGGGCGCGACTCAATATTCGGTCTGGGGCGCTACCGGGGAATTGCACACTTGACTGACGTCACGATCTGCGGGTGCAAGAGATCATGGCGGTAGTGTTTAGCGCTGTCACAAAACGCCTGGTCAATTTTGCGAGAGGCGCAGATATCGCCTGCGCCCGGGCGCTAGTTGCTTTGCGCCCCATTAACGCCCTCTTAAGGCGCTAACGGGAGGCGCAAACCAACTGAATTTTTCCCCCAAAGTTCCTAGCGCCCCGTTAGCACCTCCAGAGGCGCTAAGCAACCGAATTTCTCCCCCCTAATCTTTAACAGTAGTTATCCTGGTGCTGGCTCTGGTACTCGGGTCCCTTGTCTTTTGCTAATAAAATAGTTTGTATAAATATGGGATGCTTTATGCGGCTTTCAACAATGTGAACTGTCCACATGGTTGAAATTCCAAAAGGTTTCCTCCTGCTGATAGTTTCATTAGCTTCATTAAATACTGATCCATTATAGCCAATCGCACTAGTTTATTAAGGATAAACACACTCGACAATAGAGGCACTGTTCAAGGGAAACTAATGGTTGATGGCAATATCCGCTCAATGGTTTATTCCTAATCGTGAGAAATTCACAACACTTGCAGTTACATAGCAGTTTATCATTTCAAAATGTCTTACACAACGAGTTACTTTCCGGTGTTGTGTAAAGGATCCCGTGACACTATTTCAAAGAAGAGCAGGGGAGTTCTCCCCGGTGTCCTGGCCAATATTTATCCCTCACTCAACACCACTAAAACAGATTATCTGTTCATTTATCACAATGCTGCTCGTGGGAGCTTGCTGTGCACAAATTGGCTGCCGCGTTTCCCTACATTACAACAGTGACTACACTTCAAAAAGTACTTCAGTGGCTGTAAAGTGCTTGGGGATGTCCCAAGGTTGTGAAAGGTGCGATCTGCATCATCAGTAGAGAAGTCAATAACCACGGGGCATAGATTTAAAGTAATTGGTAGAAGGATTAGAGGGGAGTTGAGGAGAACTTTTTTCATCCAGAGGTGATGGAGGTCTGGAACTCACTGCCTGAAAGGGTGGTAGAGGCAGAGACCCTCATCGCATTTAAAAAGCACTTGGATGTGCACTTGAAGTGCCGCAACCTACAGGGCTACAGACCAAGAGCTGGAAAGTGGGATTAGGCTGGATAGCTCTTTGTTGGCCGGCACAGACACGATGGGCCGTAAACTTCTATGATTCAAGACCAGTGGGGAACCTGTTGATGGGCAGATTTCTCCCACCAGAATATAATCTGTTTCAGATCCAAGCTAAAAAAATAAATAAAATTGCGTGGAGATTACATTTTTGGCTTTATGAGCTGCCAGATACTGGACGTGCTCACAAGTACAAGTCTTGTGAGCTTCCCCTGGTGTATTCCTTTAATGACATGGGGCCAGAAGCACACTGTGCTGTGGTTTTCACTGCTCACCGGTAGAATTTGGTTGTGCTGCTCTTTTTCAGCTGCTCGGAAATAGTGACATGTTTACTTGGAATGGAAGGCACACAGCCACCAGATTTCAGATATAGAGAGCACACAGGTGGTATCTGTGTTATATAGGCTGCACCGCTATGGGACATGGAGCATCCAAGAGGTATCTGTGAGATATACAAGGCACACAATCGACAGCTAATGGGATATGAAACATGCAAGTGGTATCTGTGAGATTTACAGTGCTCTAAGGCAAAATTAGAAGGGAGATTTATGCTTGGTCACAATTTGCTGAAAGGCCTCCTTCTGTGCTGTATGATTCTACACGGCAGTACTTACCTTTGAACTTGTGTGCTTGTGCTGTGCGTACATTTGTGCTTATGTATACACTTGTGTATGTTTGTGTCTGTATATGCTTATACATGCGTGTATTTTTTGTGTGTGTGTGTCTTGGGTATGTGTGCGTGTCGTGTGCGTGTCGTGGGTGTGAATCTTGTGTGTGTCGTGTGAGTGAGTGTGTTGTGTGTTATGTGTGTGTGTGCCTGTTGTGTGTGTGTCATGTATGTGTATCTTGTGTGTGTTGCGTGTGTGAATCTTGTGTGTGAGTGTGTTGTGTGCGTGTGTGAATCTTGTGTGTGTTGCGTGTATGAATCTTGTGTGTGCGTGTAGTGTGTGTGTGTGTGAATCTTGTGTGTGTGAACCTTGTGTGTGTGTAGTGTGTGTGTGTGTGTGTGTGTCTTGGATATGTGAGTGTGTCATGTGCGTGTCGTGTGTGTGTGAATACGACTAGAGCTTCTTGATGACCTGCAAAACTGGACATTGGTGGCGGTCTGATCGCAGGCTGATACTTTATGAAGTCAATGGAGAGTAATATTAGACCAGGTGTAAAACCCAACGTTCCACCCGATCCTGTGGGATTCCCACTCGGCGAATTCTGTTAAAATAACCCCCATTGCCTTCAGGGAAGAAGGACAGATGAGAACATTTGTGAGAAAAGGAAAGAAAAATCTTTATAAAGAAGACAATACAAGCAGTGAAATATAGAAGAAGAAATTGCCTTTTGGGGGTAAATTTTATGACACAGGTTCAAAGCTGAACAAGATTAATTCTAATGGATGGAAAATCAGATTAGTCGGGCATGCAGTCTCTACCTCAGAATTCCTGATTTCTCCTGACACGTGAAACTGCGGCAGTGCAGCTGAATCGCAAAATATACCTCTATGTGTATGGCTGTGATAAATTGTTAAATTGCGTATTAATACAGTGATTAATTCACAATGGTTTAATATTAAGTGGTTTAATATTCAGCAGTTTAATATTCAGTGATAAATATTCAGTGGCTTATGGATCTCGTCTACCATTCACAGACTGAGGTACAGCAGCGTTCGAGCAGTCACCTCGCCTGATCCCAGCACCGCTCCTGAGGTATCATCCTGCACCTCTCCCATGGTGACCCTGGCGCACTCATCCTCCTCACAGTCTCCACAGCCGCACGTTACTCACCGCTTCCTGCCCTTAGCAGCCAGCTCCCTGGCTTCAGCCGAACAACAACAGACGGATACGTCGTCTGCTGACCCCCCCGTCTGCCTTAATCAGGAACTGGCCGTGACCTTTGGAGAAAACCAATCTGCACTCAGAAAGTGAAGGTGACAGCTGGGCCCGGCAAGCCTCTTCTTTCAATAGGAAAACCAGCAGCCATTCTGAGAGACCACCTTCTAATCCTATTGATGTTAATCAGACAACGAATATGCTTGTGTGCCCCTCATTTCTGTTGCAATCTTGTTATCTTAAGCGGAGGCATGCAAGCTTTGGCATGGCCCAGTACTGTGATTGAGTGTCTTCCCATTGCAGGAATGGTTGTCCGAAGCTTCCGTTTGTTTCATTAGTAGTGTAAACTGGAAAATGTGCGAGTCTCCTTACCGACAGACTGTTTAAACCTCAGGACGGTGTTGGGTTTGTTCAGGGAGTGCATGCAGTACACGGTGCTGTAGCGCTAGGGAGTGTTAACAGAGACAGCATGCAAGCAGTTAGTGTCGTAGGGCTTTGCAAAGAGTGTATAAGAAAAGAGAAAGAGCTTGCGTTTTATCGAGCGCCTTTCACAGCTTCTGGACGTCCCAAAGCGCTTTACAGTCAAAGAGGTACTTTTTTTGGCGAATAGTTACTGTTGTAATGTAGGGAAATGTAATATTGTAATGTAGTATACAGGTAGTTTTTTTTTAATTTATTCGTTCGCGGGATGTGGGCGTCACTGGCAAGGCCAGCATTTATTGCCCATCCCTAATTGCCCTGGAGAAGATGGTGGTCAGTCGCCTTCCTGAACCGCTGTTTCTTGTAGCGATTTGGTACAACTCAGTGGCTCGCTGGGCCATTTCAGAGGGCAGTTCAGAGTCAACCACATTGCTGTGGGTCTGGAGTCACATATAGGCCCAGACCGGGTAAGGACAGCAGATTTACTTCCCGCAAGGACATTAGATATTATTGGAGCATCAGAGATAGTAAATGAAAGACAGAAAGAAAGAAAGACTTGCATTTATAAAGTGCCTTTCACATCCTCAGGCCATCCTAAAGTGCTTTACAACCAACGAAGTACTTTTGAAATGCAGTCACTGTTGTAATTTAGGTAAACACAGCAGCCTATTTGTGCACTGCAAGGTCGCTCAAACAGCAATTAAATAAATGACCAGATTATCTGTTTTAGGAACAGCACCTCATCTTTCGTTTAGGCACCCTACAGCCCTCGGACTCAACATCGAGTTCAACAATTTCAGATCATAACCTTGGCCCCTATCACATTTATATTATTTTATTTTATTTTTTAATCACCCTTTTGTTTGGCCTTTTTTTTCCCTCTCAGAAGCTGGCAGCTGTCCTTCATTCTGCCAGCGCAGTTCACACTTCATCTAACCTCTACTTATCACATTACCACCTCCTCTTGCCTTGATTATCTCTTAATGTCTCTTAATCTCTCCTGCTTTCTATCCCACCACTGATCTTGCCTTTTGTTCTTTCATCCCCTCCCCCTTTTCCCAGCTTTATACTTGCTTTAAATCTATTCATTTCCTGCTTTTTTCCAGTTCTGACGAAAGGTCATCGACCTGAAACGTTAACTCTGTTTCTCTCTCCACGGATGCTGCCTGGCCTGCTGAGTTTTTCCAGCATTTTCTGTTGTTATTTCGGATTTCCAGCATCCGCAGTATTTTGCTATCGTATTATCTGTTTTAGGTGTCGATTGTGGGATAAATATTGGCCAGGACACCACGCACGAAATTGGGATTGGTAGCGCCCGTTGTTTGGGTGCTACGGGTGCCATTTGGGGACCAAATGGCGTCCGATGTTCACGCGCCCACACTTCAGCCGTGAACCGCGCCTGACGCCATCTTGGTAAAGTTCAAACAAGAGGCATTCTTTACCCACGTCTGAAGCAGGCGTGAGTCCATTTGCACGTAAGGGGCCCAATGCCTGCTTCTGGTCCGTGCTGCGACTTTGGTTTGCCCTGAGGCAGCCAGCGCCAGTGCTGATTGCCTCCGGGAAAACCAACGCTAAACACCACGTAATTAAAAAAAAAGGTAAGTACTTACCAGAATCACCGCTGCTCCTGGTCCCGGGATCTCCGACCTCACTCCCAACTCCAACCTCCAGGACTCCCCGATCTCCCCCCACCGGCCCCGGCCCCGACCTTCTAGCCCCCCTACCCGACGCCCCCCCAAATGTACTCACGAGGTCTGCGATCTTCCTACCGGGCCACCCGTTCCTCCTCCAGACCCCCCGCGATCCAACCCAATCACTTACCTGGAAATTGGAGCACTAACCTGTGTGGGCTCCTACTGCAGCGCCATCTACTGTATGTTGAGGTCCGAGGCCCAAAATCCAGGACTCCTTGGACCTCCCCGTTTGAGCGCGGGCTGTTAACACTGTGCGGGTAAGGCGCTCAAAAATAGGCGCGCCTGAACTTCTGGGCCCATCTCTTCTAAATAGTGCCATGGGATCTTTTACATCCACCTGAGAGGGCAGACGGGGCCTCGGTTTAACGTCTCATCCGAAAGACGCCACCTCCGACAGTGCAGCTCTCCCTCAGCACAGCACTGGAGTGTCAGCCTAGATTTTGTGCTCAAGTCTCTGGAGTGGGGTTGAACCCACAACCTTCTGACTCAGAGGCGAGGGTGTGAGCCACGGCTGACACGGTACACAGATAAGTAGTGCAGGGAGAGTCACAGAGATAATATAGTATCGAGATAAGCAGTATAGAGGAGCTGTATATAGTATAGAGACGGTGGACTCCTGGGTAGAGTAGCAGAGTTTTATAGAGAAAGCACACGGATCAGTAATGTTGAGAAGCTTTACAAGGCCAGTATCGAGCTGGGGTAGAGATAAAGAACAGTACAAAAGATCATGGGCTGTATATTCCGATCCCTACGGGTGTGTATGCGCTGCTTTTACCAGCATAATATTTGAAAAAAAGTAAAACAAACCAAAATATTTTCACTCATTTATCATTTAAAAATACTTTTTTAAAAAAAAAAGGTACGTTTATTTTTAGCCCCGTAAAAAACTTTAATTATTTTTTTCAACTAATTTTAAAAATGTGATGTTTTATTTAATGTTTTACAGTGTTTTTGGGGTGATCTCCATTCATATATTTGACAGGTCTATCTGTCAAGTGTGTGAAGGGAGATTCCCTTCTTTGATTGGCTCCCCATGGCCCACGTGATCCCAGGGATGCTTGCGAACCGCCTGCGCTCCTGGGATACCTGGGCCCTGCGCACCGGCAGTTTGGAGAGGCCCAGCACCGGAACTATACGCAGCTCGGGAGCCCTCAGGTAAGTGCATAGATCTTTTCCAGATCGGAGGCCTCCGCACGCGGGAAGCCTCCGATCGGAAAATACGGCCCCATATAAATGTATCGGATAGCGCAGTTGTACAAAAGAGAGCACACAGTTGAATAGTGTAGGAAAATTTTGTATAGGAAACACCCAGTCGGGTAAGGCAGGAGGGAGCTTTTAACAAAGTACCACGCAGACTAGTATAGTTGGGGAGTTAGCAGTTAGCATCAAGCCTGACCGAGAAGGGGAAGTTTGTAGAGATAGCACAGAGCCTGGTAAAGCAGGGGAGCTTTGTAGAGTTGGCACAAAGCCTAGTAGAACAAAGGAGCTTTACAGAGACAGCGTACAGCCTGGTAGAGTAGGAGTTTTGAAGAGTCAGCATAAAGCCTGGAATAACCATCAAACTATTTCAAAGAATCAGATATACCCAAACTTTGAGGTTAGACAATGCCAAGCTCAGTCTGAAACTTTGCCAGCTCAGTTTGAATTTGATTTTGGCGAAATAAAATGTAAATCATCTCAAAACTAAAGGTGTCAAGGCGATTCAAACACACACATTTATTGATTTCTAACCACCCCCACCGCCCAATAAAAATCAGTTGCAGTGTTTTTTTTTCTAATTTCTAAAGTTCCTAGTAAAGTATTGTCAGGATGCAGAAAGGCGATAGATGGCTGATTTTAACACTGCTTGCCTGGCAGAAACTGGCCGAGTGGGCAGTTAAAATGGCCGCAGCTACTTGCAACTTGCACCCACTGATCCATCCGCCTTCGCAATTTCAATGTCTTTTTGTTTGAGCCGGTGAGAGGGACACCTACTGTAAAGGCAGTGGGGTCCTTCTTTGAATATGCAGAGTGGGCTCTGATGATGTCGTCGGCACCATCTGCAATTTTAACTTGAAGCCTGTGAGGGGAAGCCATCATGGCAAACTGGTGACAAAACCTAGGGGCCAAAGAGGCCTAAAAAGATGACCTTAAGCCTCACCTGCCCTGGGCTTCCCTGCCCCTCCTCCGACCGCAAAGACCTCTTGACTAACTGCCCCCCCCAACCGGTCCCAACCACTTCAACCACTTACCTACTGCCGGGGACCTTTCCTTTTGTTGGGGGGGGGGGGGGGAGGGGGGAGACTGTTGGGGCTTTTGCAGATGAAGCCCAGGAGTTAAAAACTCCCAGGCCTCAGGTCACGGAGGACCGGATAGATTGCCATCCGCCTCGGCCCCCAAACCGCACGACTCCTGCAGGGAGACAGAATCGACCCCGGAGTCTGTCTGTGTACGATCTTTGTAGCTCATATTGTCACTTGAATCTCAGAACAGTATTGTAAATGCAAAGTCTGTGCTCATGGGCAGGGGGAAGGAAGGGGTAAATCAACCAGGGTAACTGCTCCTGATCCCTAACCTGTGACACCTACTGGAAAGAGTACATGTGTGCATGTCCGGTGAAAACAACAACAACAACAACTTGCATTTATATAGCACCTTTAACGTATTCCTCCAACTAAATATTGGGAAGACTGAAGACATTGTGTTAAAATTCAGTTGGATAGCGCCTCCCGTTAGTGCCAGCAGCTGCCGCTAATGGGGCGCTGATGCAATAGCACTGGAGCGAGGCGAATCCAGCGACGCACGGCAAATCCGGACCCCGCGATGCGCTGCCGGTATGAATTACCACCGGGGACGTCAACGCCAGGCAGATCGTGACGTCGGTGAGCTTGCAACGCTCACTGGGCGCCCGAACTGCTAAATTGATTTTCACCACCTACCTTAGCGCCTCGACCAGACAGCAACAAGGAGAGGAGGCATCAAGTAGTTGGTAGCCGGCTCCAGGGATGTTATTTAAATGGATCATGAGCAATGAGTCGCAGCTGTCAGGTTAGTGGAGTTTCAGTGCTTTCTTGTCAGTTTGAAATTGTACAACAGTTTAATTCAGGAATTTAAAGGTTCTTCTGTATCAGGAGTGTTGTGGTAACTAAAAAGTAGTTACATTTATTCTTAAAAAATATCAAAGTGCTACACTTGGCTTGCAATAATGGGGGCTGTACTGACAGTCAACCTCATCCCCCAGGATCTACGGCGGAGGGAGCGGAGGCAGCGAGAAAGACTGGAACATGTGGCCAGAGGGAGGAGGGCCATGAGGACTCTCAACAGGAGGTCTTACCCTCTGAGGGTATTCCGACAGCACTTCTCCTACCTTCAATTAAGCCAGGAGCAGTGTATTAGGAGGCTCCGCTTCACCAAGGAGGTGGTCACAGAACTCTGCCATCTCCTGCAACCAGACCTGCAGCCTCAGATCAGGGCGACCACGGCTCTCTCAGTGGCAGTCAAGGTCACCGTCGCCCTCAACTTCTTCGCCAGCAGATCCTTCCAGTCTGCAACAGTAGACATAGCGAACATCTCACAGTTCGCCGTCCATCGCCATCGTTTGCATCGGGGAGGTCACTGAGGCTCTATACAGCAGGAGATGGGATTACATTTCCTTCCCCATCACCAGAGAGAAGCAGGATGAGTGTGCATGTGGCTTTGCCAGGATAGCGGGATTCCCCATGGTGCAGGGTGCCATTGACTGCACCCACATGGCTTTGCGGGCACCGCATAACAATCCTGACATCTTCCGTAACCGCAAAGGTTACCACTCACTTAATGTTCAGTCGGTGTGCGAGCACAGACAGCTAATTCTCAATGTCAGTGCCCGCTATCCTGGCAGCAGCAACGATGCCTTCATCCTGTGCCAGCACTCTTCCAGCCACCACATCAAGCTCATGGCTGGCTGCTTGGAGACAAGGGCTATCCGCTTTCCACCTGGCTCATGACTCCCCTTCGCAACCCCAACACTCGTGCCCAGCACTCATATAATGAGAGCCATGCCGCCACCAGGAACATCATCGAGCAGACTATTCGGCCTGCTCAGGCAACGGTTCCGCTGCCTTGACCCCTCGGGAGGAGCCCTCCAGTACTCGGCTGAGCGG
Organism: Squalus acanthias; assembly: GCA_030390025.1. NCBI lineage: Eukaryota > Metazoa > Chordata > Chondrichthyes > Squaliformes > Squalidae > Squalus > Squalus acanthias. Next base: position 163,705,750 of record CM059429.1, on the reverse strand, counting down.
GTGCCCCTTTTCCTGGTGGTCTGCTGCATGCTCCACAACTTGGCCATCGTGAGGGCCCAGCCCTTGCCACCAAGGATTGCGGGACCTCAGGAGGAGGAAGAGGGAGAGGAGGAGGAGGAGGAGGATGAGGAGGAAGAGGAAGATGAGGAGGAGGAGGAGGAACAGGAGCGAGGGAGGAGGCAGCCACTCAATCGGCCTTCTGTGATCACCTCATCCGACTGTGGTTCCAATAGATTAAACCCCAGATCCCCGTTGCTCACCACATCCCCATCATTCCATCCCTGTCGCAGGCCATATCACAGCGCAAAGCTGAAATGAGAGACACCACAAATTTATCAATAATTAGTGAATACATATTTACAACAACAATATTAACTATTCACCCTTGTGCAATCCCTTAGTGCCCCTCGTTACTGTGCCTTTGCCTACACTAGTGCTCCAACGAAGTGTTGGCCCAGTGGCTGCAGCAGGGCTGGAGGAAGGCTGCTGAGTGTCCGTGCGGGAGACTTCAGATGGCCTTGCAGGACACCCTCGACCAGTTCTGGGCCTGGAAGGCCCACCTGTAGACTGCACCACCTCAGCATGGACGGCAGCAGTCTGGGCTGGCTGGACGACAGGCAGCGACAAGGGCAATGGCGGACTGGCAGCGGTGGGAACAGGAATTCTGTCATCCTGAGAGAGGACAGCAGGTTCCTGCTCCACTGACCCACTGCCACTCCCCTGGGGCAGCACCTCAGCATCCCTAGCAATCTGTTGGAGCACAGATTGGTGGCCTGCTGCGGCACCGTGAAAGCCCAGGTTGATGGGCGCAGTCAGAGCTTGCATGGCATCAAGCTGAGACTGCATGAGAGCAGTCTGAGATTGGATGCCACCAAGCATAGACTACATTACAGCACTAAGACATTGTGTCGCTTCTGCCTGTGCTGCAATGGAAGCTGCCAGATCATCCATCACACGTGGCATCAGGTCTGGGTCGCCACGGTCTCTCTAGGAGTCGACCATCCTTTGCAGACTGGAAATGATGGGTTCAATGGCTCCTTCTACTTGACCTGCTGCTGCTTGCTGAGGCAGCTGCACAACCAGCAATGCTGAGAATGAGGTTCCTCAGCATCAATGAACCTCCCCTTTAAGAACTGGGAAAAACCTGTGGCAATGATGACTTGCGATTAGACTGCACCTGATATTGGTTCACCCTTTGAGTGTAATGCCAATGAGCTTGGGCTTTAAGGCTTGAATTAGCACCCCAATCATTTCTTTGAGCAGTGAGACTTAATTTTTCGTGTAGTCTAAAGCATTAGCGCCTGGCGCTAATTCTCCAGCTTTTCGAATTTTACTGCCCATTCCTGGGCTATAATGAATTTCTAGCCCATTTTCTTTGTTCCCCGCACAAACTCCATTCCCTGACCACCGTTTCCATCCCTGGCAACTGTGTTAAGCTGAGCAAGACCGTTCGCAACTTTGGTGTTATGTTTGACCCCGAGATGAGTTTCCGACCACATACCCGCTCTGTCACCAAGGCTGCCGACTTCCACCTCCGTAACATCGCTCGTCTCCGCCCTTGCCTCAGCTCATCTGCTGCTGAAACCCTCATCCATACCTTTGCTACCTCTAGTCTTGACTATTCCAATGCTCTCCTGGCCGGCCTCCCATCTTCCACCCTACATAAACTGGAGCTCATCCAAAACTCTGCTGCCCGCATCTTAGCTCGCTCCAAATCTCGTTCACCCATCACCCCTGGGTTGGCTGGTTTCACGAGCTCCCGGTCCGACAACGCCTCAATTTTAAAATCCTCATCCTGGTTTTCAAATCCCTCCATAGCCTCACCCCTGCCTATCTCTGTAACCTCCTCCAGCCCTACAAACCTTCGGGATCGCTGCGCTCCTCCAATTCTGGCCTCTTGCGCTTCCCCGATTTCCATCGTTCCACCACTGGCGGCCGTGCCTTCAGCTGCCTGGGCCCTAAGCCCTGGAATTCCCTCCCAAAACCTCTCCGACTCTCTCTCCTCTTTTCAGATGCTCCTTAAAACCTACCCCTTTGATCAAGCTTTTTATCTTCTTCTGTGGCTCGGTGTCAAAAATGTCAAAAATGTTTTTATTGATAGCGCTCTTGTTCAGCGCCCTGGGATGTTTTGCTGCGTTAAATGCGCTACATAAATGTAAGTTGTTGTTGTTGTTGCAGTCAAAGATCCCAAAGTGCTTCACAGGAGCGTTATCAAACAGAATTTGACACCGAGCCACATAAATTCCATCCCACTGGAATAAATATTGAATTTCGCCACACTGAAGTAACCTAACCACCATCCCTTCATTCATGTCATGCTCTCTCCGGCTCATTAACTGCAAGAAGTTGAATCACTTTCTGACACTTGACAATGTTCCCACGTTATGGAAATGTTCGGGTTAAAAAGGCGTCTTGGTCTGGCCTGCTTGTGTTCCTCTGAGCTGCGAGAAACCAGAAGTCTCACACCCTGCTCTCACAATGAAGAAAGCAGCACCGGAGCTGTGATGACAATGATTACACAGTTTGTGGAAGTGAGTGAATGGGATTGGCAATCTCCCTTTCCCGTGTCCTGTTTTTTTTTCTCTCTCCTTTGCTTATTTTGATCCGTCCAATTTCTTCCCTCCCGTACGGCGCTGAGCGCTCTGACTCTTGCGCTGGGGTAAGTTTCCACGCCCTCTGCCACTTCACCCAAGTGCCCATTACTCGTGGGTCAGTGAGTGCGGGCGGGCCATTTGGTCATGGGGTTCCGTCACGGTTCAGCCCAGTCTTGTCCTCGCCTTGAAATTCACAAGTGTGCATTTCCAAAGAGGGTCACTATCAGGAGCGGGAGCCCTGGTCAATTTCCGCCCCCCCCGGGTTACTGAGGTTAACCGTAGCATCCAGCTGCAATCGGCCAACCCATCGCAGCCTGGGTATTAAACCTGGAACCTCTCTGGTCCATATTGCTCGGCTACTCCCTGTACAACCTCACTGAGCCATTGAGGGAGCTCCGTGGGTCTCCGTGTTAATGGGTTAACTCTTTCTGTTAGATCTCCTTTCATTCTGGGATGTATTCCGAGCTCATCCAGCCAAAAGTGGATCGGAATGCTCGGTGCCAAATTCTGTCATCCACCATCAGCATCAAAGATCCCAGGGATGTTCGTTTCTCCTGTTCAGCTGGGTTGATGGCTGCACTTTGTGCACACTCCCAGTAGATTACCAGAGGAAGCAAGCTGAGGCACAGCACAACCATGTATCATTCTTCAACATTCAATCTTATAAAGACAGAAAGAATTTGCATTTGTACAGCACCTTTCTTGCCCTCAGGACATCCCAAAGCGCTTCACAGCTAATGAAATACTTTTGAAGTGTAGTCACTGTTGGATGTAGCAAACGTGGCAGCCAATTTGCGCACAGCAAGGTCCCGTAACAAAACCAATTAAATAAATGACCAGATAATCTGTTTTAGGTACAGAAAATGCTGGACAAACTCAGCAGGCCAGGCAGCATCCGTGGAGAGAGAAAAAATAAAATATAAATGTGATAGGGGCTTTCGTTTAGGCACCCTACAGCCCTCTGGACTCAATATCGAGTTCAACAATTTTAGATCATAACCTCGGCCCCTATCACATTTATATTTTATTTTTTCATCCACCCTTTTGTTTGGCCCCCCTTTTTTTCCCCTCCCAGAAGCTGGCAGCTGTCCTTCATTCTGCCAGCGCATTTCACACTTCTTTTAGCCTCAACCTGTCACATTAACACCTCCTCTTGCCTTGATTATCTCTTAATGTCTCTCAATGTCTCTTGATCTCTTCTTTTGTTCTTCATCCCCTCCCCCTTTTCCCAGCTTTATCCTTGCTTTAAATCTATTTCATTTCCTGCTTTTTTCCAGTTCTGACGAAAGGCCTTGGACCTGAAACGTTAACTCTATTTCTCTCTCCACGGATGCTGCCTGGCCTGCTGAGTTTTTCCAGCGTTTTCTGTTGTTATTTCGGATTTCCAGCACCCGCAGTATTTTGCTATCGTATTATCTGTTTTAGGTGTTGGTTGAGGGATTAACATTGGCCAGGGAGAACACCCCTGTGCTTCTTTAAATAGTGCCATGGGATCTTTCTGAGAGGGCAGATGGGGCCTGGGTTTAATGTTTCATGGCAAAGACCTCTGACAGTGCAGCACTCTCTCAGTATTGCACGGAAGTGTCAGCCTAGATAAGGTGCTCAAGTCTCTGGAGTGGGGCTTAAACCCACAAACTGGCTGACTGAGAAGTGAGAATGCTACCACTGAGCCAAGGTGGACACCTTACTCTAGAACACAGAGAGGGACACTAGTTCACAGAGCAAGATAGGTGCATTTAATACCGACAAGGGACATTGGAAGTGCAGTTGGTCTCGCGACTGATGGGACAGTGAGAAATCTCTCATTGAGTTTAAAAATCATGCTTAAATGTTAAATGACTGCTCACATGGCTTCTCCCCCTTCTTCAGAGCTATCAGTATCCTATACATCAAATTCGGAGGGAGAGGAAGCCCTCAACAAGTTGGTCGTCCGAACTATAGGGGCAACTTTGGGAGATGAGGCTCCTGATGTGGCACCTTGCTCACCAGAAGTCTTTGGAGATAAACCTGCCCAACTCATGGCTCTGGCTGGCAAGCTGGGAGCGCTGGGAATCGGGTGTGCCGACCTCCATGCCACATTCTCCGACTGGCTGGCCTGGCCAGACAGGCTTTGCACTCTGAGCCGCGTCTTACGGAATGACCCCAGCCATTGGCTTCAACCCGGTCAGATTGGCAATGTTCTACTGCGACCAGCGTTAACCCCAGCCCCAGCGGGTCATCTCCTACTGCACCAGTCTGGCACCACAACTCACAGACTGCAGTTCCATGCCAATTAGTGCAACAGTTTTGCCAACACTCTCGATTCACTTGTGATCTCCTGCGATTGTCGAGTTTTTTTAAGTGCTTACAACTCACACGGGAAATACAAATACTGCAGGGGGGCCTTTAAAAATTGACATTTTAAGATTTCTCATGACAGAAAGAAAGAACTTGCATTTATATAGTGACTTTCACAACCTCAGGACCTCCCAAAGCGCTTTACAGCCAATTTTGAAGTGAATCATAGAATGGTTACAGCACAGAAGGAGGCCACCATTCCACCCGTCGAGCCCGTGCCGGCTCTCAGCAAGAGCGCTTCATCTAGTCCCACTCCCCCGCCCTTTCCCCGTAGCCCTGCAAAAATGTTTCCTTCAGGTACTTATCCAATTCCCTTTTGCAAGCCGTGATTGAGTCTGCCTCCACCACCCTCTCAGGCAGTGCATTCCAGATCATAACCACTCGCTGCGTAAAAAAGTTTTTCCTCATGTCGCCTTTGGTTCTTTTGCCAATCACCTTGAATCTGTGTCCTCTGGTTCTCAACCCTTCCACCAATGGGAACAATTTCTCTCTATCTACTCTGTCTAGACCCTTTATGATTTTGAACACCTCTAATAAATCTCCTCTCAACCTTCTCTGCTCTAAGGAGAACAACCCCAGCTTCTCTAGTCTATCCATGTAACTGAAGTCCCTTATCCCTGGAATTATTCTTGTAAATCTTTTCTGCACCCTCTCTAAGGCCTTCACATCCTTCCTAAAGTGCGGTGCCCGGAATTGGACACAATACTCCAGTTGAGGCCGAACCAGTGTTTTAAAAAGGTTCAAGTGTAGTCACTGTTGTAATGTCGGAAAAGTGGCAGCCAATTTGAGCACAGCAAGCTCCCACAAACAGCAATGTGATAATGACCAGATAATCTGTTTTAGTGATGTTGGTTGAGGGATAAATATTGACCAGGACACCGGGGATAACTCCACTGCTCTTCTTCGAAATAGTGCCGAGGGATCTTTTACATCCACCTGAAAGGGCAGATGTCTCATCCAAAAGACAGTACCTCCAACAGTGCAGAACTCCCTCAGTACTGCACTGGAGTGCCAGCCTAGATTTTGTGCTCAAAGTCTCATTAGAGTGGGAGAATTGAACCCAGAACCTTCATGACTCAGTGGCGAGTGTGCGACCCACTGAGCCACAGCTGACACAGCATCATAAGCATTAACAATACATTACGGGACTCACTCTCATCAGCAACTTTTGTGCTGTGGGTCTATACACACTAGGAAATGGGTTATGAGAGAGAGAGAGAGAGAGGATATTGTTATCGCATCACCCTGGACTGGAGTCAAATCCAGCTCTCAAAAGGTGAAAGGAAACTGTGTGAACCCACCATGGTGCTTTTTTGCCTTTGAGTTCTGTTTCTATAAGATAATGAGTATCGTTTTCTAATAAGTAATAGGAACCTCATAATGAGATGTACCATTAAATGATAGGGTAGATGCTGAGAGGTTGTTTCCCCTTCTGGGGAGTCTAGAACTAGGGGGCATGGTCTCAGGATAAGGGGTCGGCCATTTAGGACTGAGATGAGGAGGAATTTCTTCACTCAGAGGGTTGTGAATCTTTGGAATTCTCTGCCCCAGAGGGCTGTGAATGCTGAGTCATTGAGTATATTCAAGGCTGAGATCGATAGACTTTTGGACTCTAGGGGAATCGAGGGATATGGGGATCGGGCAGGAAAGTGAAGTTGAGGTCGAAGATCAGCCATGATCTTACTGAATGGCGGAGCAGGCTTGAGGGGCTGTATGGCCTACTCTAGCTCCTAATTCTTATGTTCTTAAACATGACAGCTTTCACAAAGTGAGCATATTGATTGTTAGTTTTAAGCAATGAGTTGGAAGGATTTTCATCGCATTAATGCGATTGTGGTGTTAAGTGGATAAGAGGTCAATCTTTGACACTCCCAGGGTGGGTAGCAGCAAGCAGCAGCTGATTTATAGGATGGTTATTGCTTTCTGCTTCCTGCCACACTGTACAAATTGCTTATGACTGACACCAAAATAAACTGCTCCAGCGTCAATGCCTGTCCTCTTCCATATCCGTGACCTCCAGGCAGTAGCTGAGAGGGAGGCTCCGAAAAATAAAGTTCCCTCTTATCGATGCCAGGCTAATTTTTTTTCGCCCCTCTTAAAATTGGGCGTCTCACTCAGCTGATCTGTAGCTTGGATGACTTCCATGTGACTGGATGGCTTCCTGCAGCTAATGCACCAGGAAGTCAAATGAAATATCTGCTGAAAGCAGAAAAGGTACAGGGAGGGGGGGTCCACTAGGATACCCTCATCTGGTAATCATGCCCCAAACTGACAAATGATACTTATGTTTTGTCGCAGTTACATTGTGTACAGTTGTCCTCATGAACAACCTACAAAGTGCCCCACAATTACAGAATCTTACAGCACAGAAGGAGGCCATTCGGCCCATCGTGCCAGTGCCGGCACTTTGGTAGAGTTATCCAATCAGTTCCACTCCCCCGCTCTTTCCCCATAGCCCGGCAAGTTTTTCCTTTTCAAGTATTTATCCAATTCCCTTTGGAAAGTTACTATTGAATCTGCTTCCACCGCCCTTTCAGGCAGCGCATTCCAGATCACAACAACTCGCTGCGTCAAAAAAAATTCTCCTCATCTCACCCTCTGTTTCTTTTACCAATTATCTTAAATCTGTGTCCTCTGTTACTGACCCTCCCTATTTACTCCATCAAAACCTCCTCAATGGGCCAGAAACTGCTTGTAGGTGAAGCTACAGCAGCTCAACAACAAACAACAGCAACAACGTGTATTTATATAGCACCTTTAACGTACTAAAACGTCCCAAGGCGCTTCACAGGAGTATTTTAAGACAACAAATTTGACACCGAGCCACATAAGGATAAATTAGGGCAGGTGACCAAAAGCTTAGTCAAAGAGATAGGTTTAAGGAGCGTCTTAAAGGAGGAAAGAGAGGTAGCGAGGCGGAAAGGTTTAGGCAGGAATTCCAGAGCTTAGGGCCGAGGCAACAGAAGGCACGGCCACCAATGGTGGAGCGATTATAATCAGGGATGCTCAAGAGGGCAGAATTAGAGGAGCGCAGATATCTCGGGGGTTTGTGGGGCTCAAGGAGATTACAGAGATAAGGAAGGGCGAGGCCATGGAGGGATTTGAAAACAAGGATGAGAATTTTGAAATCGAGGCGCTGCTTAACCAGGAGCCAATGTAGGTCAGCGAGCACAGGGGTGATGGGCGAATGGGACTTGGTGCGAGCTAGGACACGGGGCAGCCGAGTTTTGGATGACCTCAAGTTTATGTAGGGTGGAATGTGGGAGGCCAGCCAGGAGTGTGTTGGAATAGTCAAGTCTAGAGGTAACAAAGGCATGGATGAGGGTTTCAGCAGCTCGTACCTGAAACAAAAGTTGCATTTCAGCTTAAGTGCTCACAACCTTTTTGATGGTATCCAACCAAAATACTAGAGGATTGCATCTGGCTGCATCTCTGATGCAGTAGGTTGCATCATGGCATTGAGGAGTCTTTCTCGCTGATCTTTACTGAGTCCAGGAGGGAGAGACGTGGTTTGTCCTGGAAAACAAGGCGACCGTGTTCCGCTGCTGGGGGCAATGTGCTATATGTGGGGCGCTGAAGTCAATGGTAACAGTTTGTGCTGAGCTTATTAGATGTCACTATTCTATTCTAGGTGTCAGCCGTGGTTCAGGTGGTAAAACTGTAGCCTCGGAGTCAGAAGGTCGTGGGTTCTAGCCCCATTCCAGAGACTTGAGCAGGAAATCTAGGCTGACACTCCCAGTGCAGTGCTGAGGGAGTGCTGCACTGTCCTATGTGGCATCTTGCAGATGAGACGTTAATCCTCTCAGTTGGACATGAAAGATAACACAGCACTATTCGAAGAAGAGCAGATGAGCTCTCACAGACGATCTGGTCATTTATTTCATTGCTGTTAATGGGAGCTTGCTGTGTGCAAATTGGCTGCCGCGTTTCCTACATTACAACAGTAACTGTACTTCATTGGCTGTAAAGCGCTCTGGAATGTCCTGAGGTCGTGAAAGGTGCTATGTAAATGTAATTCTTTCTTTCTTTCCATCCGTCTGTCCTTCCGTCCTTTCTTCCTTCCATCCTTCCTTTTCCTTTCCTTTCTCATGAGCTTTGATTCATTTAGCAGTGGTGATGTTCATGTACAGTTAACAGAAGTTGACTTTGATCACTTTTTTGTGGACAGACATGATACTTTCAGCCCAGGTGAGAGAGCATTGCTTGAGGAAAAAAGGCTTGCATTTATATAGGGCGGAACTTTCAACTTCAGCAGGGGTGTAATGCGGGCAGTAGCTGATCGGCCGTCCGTTATACACCCCACCTGATTTTCATATCATATGACTTCAACAGAAAGGTAAATCAGGCTGGGCATATAACGTGCAGCCAATCCGCTCCTGCCTGTTTTACACCCCTGCAGAACTCCCAATGATAATGGCCCAGAAATTAAACATGGATGGTTCCCGCGGGGGTAAGGATTCCCCGCGATATCGCACTCCGCGCCTACCTTTTTGCTCCGGGCCCACACGAACTTTAGTTTCAAAGGCTCTCTCTGTTGGAACCGTGCAGTGCTTGCGTGACCCAGAGACGCAATTAGTTCGTGCGAGCTCTGGGATCACGTGATTCAGTTAGAGCCAATGGCAGTACACCATCTTTCATTCATAGTTTTGACGGCAAGAGCTGTCAAAGCTATGAATACTACAAACCCCCAAAAGAACAGCTAAACCTCAATTAAATTAAAAAAAATGCCATCACATTAATAAAATAAGTATAGTTAAATAAATTAACCACTTTAAACAAAAAATTAAATTTTTAAAAAAAGTTATAAAAATAAACTTACCTTTCTTTAAAGTCTCTAAAAAAGATAAACCTGTTGAAATTTTTTTAAAATAACACTTAATTAACTACTTACCTTGTTAAAAGGGGATCCTACGCCTGCTTTCTTTGTGTGTAAAATCTTCATCACTTACCTGCGCGTTCAAAGCTGAAAAAAAAACTAAGTGCACTGCGTGCGCACAACCTGTAGCGCGCACGCGGTTCACTTAGGAACCGCCCCCTTTTCAATTCACGAAGTGCCGGTTTCCCGCGCATGCGCAGTGCATGCAGGAAACCGGCAATTCGGGATCTAATACGTGAGAGTACACAGTGCGTACTCTCGCGTATTAGGTTTAATTTTCGGGCCAATGTCTTATCATGCCACCCAGAAACGTCTCCAAGACCTTCACATGCACTGAATTACTTTGAAGTGTAGTTAAAAGTTGAAAGACATGATCTGAGGGAGCGCCTGGTGCTGAGGTAGGGTTTTGAGAACACGTGCCATCAGGCCCTGCAGGTGAACGGCAAGGACCATAGTTAATGACACCACCAATCATAGCCCTCCTTTGACACAGAGTCTTAAATACGCTGCCCCAGCCATCAAAGGGAATCCGTTAATCAGCGACCTGGTTTGCACAGTTCTCTAACTTCCATTTTGTATCTAGTGGAGAGAGCAGACTCCATCTGAAGGACAGTAATTCCGATTTTGTCACAGTGATGTAAGTTAATATTTTAAGTATTGCTTTGATTGTACATCGTGGAATAGCTACTGAAAGTAATACTTCTCCAGCAGTGGCAGCAAACTGTGTTCAGCGCTAAATGAGAGGTAAGATTCTGCACCAAAATTCTATTTACTCAAAACCCTCATTATAAGACTCTGATCTATAACACAGGGGGTTGTACTTAGAGCATAAGAAATAGGAGCAGGAGTAGGCCATAGGGAACTTCATGCCTTCTCTGCCATTCAATAAGATCATGGCTGATCTTCTACCTCAACACTTTGGTAGAAAAAACAGAAAGGCAGAGTATTTCCTAAATGGTGAAAGATTGGGGAATGCAGATGCTCAAAAGGACCTGGGTGTCCTTGTACATGAGTCACTGAAAGTGAATGTGCAGGTGCAGCAAGCCATTTGGAAGGCAAATGGTATGCTGGCCTTCATTACAAGAGGATTTGAGTACAGGAGTAAAGAAGTCTTACTCCAATTATATAGGGCCTTGGTGAGACCACACCTGGAGTACTGCGTAGAATTTTGGTCTCCTTACCTAAGGAAGGATATACTTGCCATAGAGGGAGTGCAACGAAGGTTCACGAGATTGATTCCTGGGATGGTGGGTCTGTCGTATGAGAAGAGATTGAGTAAACTAGGCCTGTATTCTCTTGAATTCAGAAGAATGAGAGGGGATCTCATTGAAGCATACAAAATTATTACAGGGCTTGATAGGATGGATGCTGGGAGAATGTTTCCCTTGGCTGGGGAGTCTAGAACCAGGGGCCACAACCTCAGGATAAAGGGTAGGCCATTCAGGACTGAGATGAGAAGAAATTTCTTCACACAGAGGGTGGTGAATCTTTGGAATTCTCTACCCCAGAGGGCTGTGGAGGCTCAGTCATTGGGTATATTCAAAACAGAAGTCGATAGATTTCTGACTAGTAAAGGCATCAAGGGATATGGCGATAGGGCCGGTGAATGGAGTTGAGGCAGAAGATCAGCCATGATCTTATTGAATGGCGGAGCAGGCTCGAAGGGCCGAATGGCCTACTCCTGCTCCTATTTCTTATGTTCTTATGTTAACTCCACTTTCTTGCACTAGCCCCATATCCCTTCATTCCCTTAGTATCCAAAAATCTATTAGATGTGTCAGCTGTGTCTCAGTTGGTAGCACACTCGCATCTGAGTCAGAAGATTGTGGGTTCAAGTCCCACTCTAGAGACTTGACCACATGAAGCTAGGCTGACACTCCAGTGCAGTGCTAAGGGAGTGCTGCACTGTCGGAGGTGCTGTCTTTCAGATCAGATGTTAAACTGAGGCCCCGTCTGCTCTCTCAGGTGGACGGAAAAGATCCCATGGCACTATTACGAAGAAGAGCAGGGAGAGTTATCCCCGTTGTCCTGGCCAACATTTATCCCTCAATCAACATAACAAAAACAGATTATCTGGCCATTATCACATTGCTGTTTGGGGAGAGCTTGCTGTGCGCAAATTGACTGCTGCATTTCCCACATTACGACAGTGACTCCACTTCAAATAGTACCTCATTGGCTGTAAAGCGCTTTGAGACGCCCGGTGGTCATGAAAGGAGCTATCTCAATGCAAGTCTTTCTTTCTATTGATCTCAGTCTTAAATATACTCAACAATTGAGCATCCAGAGTCTATGATCCCTAGTTCTAAACTCTTCAGCCAGGGGAAACAGCCTGCTACTTATAAATAGGACAAGCCATTTCCAGCATATTTGTATGATTACTAAAGGATTTCCTTATGTGGGAAATGCAGCAGCCAATTTGAGCACTGAAAGGTCCCTCAAGCAGCAATGAAATAATGACCAGATAATCTGCTTTATTAGTCATGTTGGTTGAGGGATAAATATTGGACAGGACACCGGGGAGAACTTCACTGCTCTTCTTTGAAACAGTGCCAAGGGATCTTCTATGTCCACCTGAGAGGGTGGAAGGGGCAGAAAAGTGGCAAATGGAATTCAATCTGGATAAGTGTGAGGTAATGCATTTGGATAGGGCTAACAAGGCAAGAAAGGAAGAAAGAAAGACTTGCATTTATATCGCACCTTGCACGACCACCGGACGTCTCAAAGCGCTTTATAGCCATACTTTACTTTATTAGCCGAGGCATAGAATATAAGAGCAGGGAGGTTATGCTTGAATCACAGAATGGTTACAACACAGAAGGAGACCATTCGGCCCATCGAGCCCGTGCCGGATCTCTGCAAGAGTATTTCAGCTAGTCCTACTCCCCCGCCCTTTCCCCGTAGCCCTGCAAATTTTCCTTCAGGTACTTATCCAATTCCCTTTCGAAAGCTACGATTGAGTCTCCCTCCACCACCCTTTCAGGCAGTGCATTCCAGATCCTAACCACGCGCTGCGTAAAAAAAGTTTTTCCTCATGTCACCTTTGGTTCTTTTGCCAATCACCTTTAATCTGTGTCCTCTGGTTCTCAATCCTTCCACCAATGGGAACAATTTCTCTCTATCTACTCTGTCTAGACCCCTCATGATTTTGAACACCTCTATCAAATCTCCTCTCAACCCTTCTCTGCTCCAAGGAGAACAACCCCAGCTTCTCTAGTCTATCCACGTAACTGATGTCCCTCATACCTGGAATCATTCTCGTAAATCTTTTCTGCACCCTCTCTAAGGCCTTCACATCCTTCCTAAAGTGCGGTGGGCAGAATTGGACACAATACTCCAGTTGAGGCTGAACCAGTGTTTTATAAAGGTTCATTATAACTTCCTTGCTTTTGTACACTATGCCTCTCTTTATGAAACCCAGGATCCTGTAAGCTTTTTTAACCGCTTTCGTAACCTGCCATGCCACCTTCAACGATTTGTGCACACATACCCCCAGGTCTCTCTGTTCAGCACCCCCTTTTAAATTGTACCCTTAAGTTTATATTGCCTCTCCTCGTTCTTCCTACCAAAATGTATCACTTCGCACTTTTCCGCGTTAAATTTAATTTGCCACGTGTCCACCCAGCCTGTCTATGTCCTCTTGAAGTCTATCACTAGCCTCCTCACTGTTCACTATACTTCCAAGTTTTGTGTCATCTGCAAATTTTGAAATTGTGCCCTGTACACCCACGTCCAAGTCATTAACATATATCAAGAAAAGCAGTGGTCCTAGTACTGACCCCTGGGGAACACCACTGTGTACCTTCCTCCAGTCCAAAAAACAACCGTTCACCACTACTCTCCGTTTCCTGCCACTTAGCCAATTCTGTATCCATGCTGCCACTGTCCCTTTTATTCCATGGGCTTCAGCTTTGCTGGCAAGCCTATTAAGTGGCACGTTATCAAATGCCTTTTGGAAGTCCATGTACACCACGTCAACCGCATTGCCCTCATCAACCCTCTCTGTTACCTCATCAAAAAACTCAATCAAGTTAGTTAAACACGATTTGCTTTTAACAAATCCATGCTGGCTTTCCTTAATTAATCCACACTTGTCCAAGTGACAGTTAATTTTGTCCCTGATTATCATTTCTAAAAACTTCCCCACGACTGAGGTTAAACTGACTGGTCTGTAGTTGCTGGGTTTATCCTTACACCCTTTTTTGAACAAGATTGGAAGATTATGGCCAGTACCTCCACGATTTCCTCCTTAACTTCCCTCAGCATCTAGGATGCATCCCATCCGCTCCTGGTAACTTACCAACTTTATGTACAGCCAGCCTTTTAGTACCGCCTCTTTATCATTTTTTATCCCATCCAGTATCTCAACTACCTCCTCCTTTACTATGTCTATGGCAGCATCTTCTTCCTTGGTGAAGACAGATGCAAAGTATTCATTTAGTCCCTCAGCCATGCCCTCTGCCTCTATGCGTAGGTCTCCTTTTTGGTCCCTAATCGGCCCCACCCCTCCTCTTACTACCCGTTTACCATTTGTATGCCTATCGAAGACTTTTGAACTGTATAAAACACTAGTTAGGCCACAGCTAGAGTACTGCGTACAGTTCTGGTCACCACATTACAGGAAAGATGTGATTGCACAAGAGAGGAGATTTATGAAGATGTTGCCAGGACTGGAGAATATTAGCTATGAGGAAAGATTGGATAGGCTGGGGTTGTTTTCTTTGAAACAGAGGAGGCTGAGAGGAGACTTAATTGAGGTGTATTAAATTATGAGGGGCCTAGATAGAGTGGACAGGAAGGACCTATTTCCCTTAGCAGAGAGGTCAATATCCAAGGGGCATAGATTTAAAGTAATTGGTAGAAGGTTTAGAGGGGAGTTGAGGAGAACTTTTTTCACCCAGAGGGTGGTGGGGGTCTGAAACTCATTCTCTGAAAGGGTGGTAGAGGCAAAAATCCTCATCGCATTTAAAACGTACTTGGATGTGCACTTGAAGTGCTGAAACCTACAGAGCTACGGACCAAGAGCCGGAAAGTGGGATTAGGCAGGATAGCTCTTTTTGGGCTGGCACAGACACAATGGGCCGAATGGCTTCCTCCTGTGCCGTAAATTCTAGGATTCTATGATAAGGGGCCTCAGTTTAACGTCTCATCCACAAGGCAGCCTCTCCAACAGTGCAGCACTCCCTCAGCACTGCACTGGAGTGTCAGCCTAGATTTTTGTGCTCAAGTCTCCGGAGTGGGGCTTGAACCCACAACCTTCTGACTCAGCGGCGAGGAGTGCTACTAGACTGAGCCACGGCTGACACCCACGGGGAAGAAAGAGATCAGCGCGAAAGTGGCTTTGATTACAATGGGGATCTCACTGGGTTAAATGAAATGAATTTAATTATCTGCATAACAGAGAAAATCCATGTCGCACCATATGCGAAGATCAAAGAGCAGGATTTAGCAGGCACAGCAACAGCTCTAACAACCCCCTTCGTATAACCTCATGCACAGTGTACCCACAGCACCCACATGGACGTTTGGCAGAGAAACCTCAACTTACACAGTGTCAAAGGAAGAATGCAACCACATTAAAACCACTTATAATTTGCTTTGATCTACTTATAAACTACTTGAAAAGAAATTCTGAGAACCCGTTACTGGAAATTTTGGAACATTTGAAGAATAGTCTTTTTTATTTAATGTATTCCCTCATTGAGCCATTGAAGGCTGTTAGAAGAATTGGATAGTTATATATATATATAGAGAAGGAAGAAAAGAAAGAACGTGTCATTTTACAGCCTGTGAAGTACTTTGTCACTGTTGCCATGTAGGAACCATGGTGTGCACAGCAAGATCCCAGAAACAGCAATGATATAAATGACCATATTACCTGTTTTTTTAGCTGGTATTTGAGGGACAAATATTGGACAGAACACTAGGAGAACTCCTCCTCCTGCTCTTCTTCGAATAGTGCCATAGGGTCTTTAATGCCCACCTGAGAGGGCAGATGGGGCCTCAGTTTAACGTCTCATTCAAAGACGGTACCTCTGACAGTGCAGCACTCCCTCAGCACTGCACTGGGTGTCAGCCTAGGTTTCGCGTTCAAATCTCTGACGCGGGGCTTGAACCCACAACTGTCGGATTCAGAGGCAGGAATGCTACCATGGAACCAAGGCTAACATTATAAATTACTCCCAGGTCGGGTGGTTAGCATTTTTAGATGTAGAGTGAAGCTTCCTCTACTTTGCTCCAACGATGTATCTCAACCCCAACCTCAAAAGATGCCTGTCTACTGGACCAGTGTGACATTTTTCCATTTCCCACTCCGAAATCATAGAATCATACAGGCTATCCGATTCGTCCCACTCCTCTGCTCTTTCGCCATAGCCCAGCAATCTCTGACTGAGATTGCCAGTTTAATGTTAATTAGTGTAAACTTAGGGCCAGCTTTGTGCTTATATTGACTAGAGACTGAAGGGAAACTGCCTAAACTTATTCCACAAAGGACACCTACAAGCAACAGGCAGAGAAAGCTTTCATCTCAAGTTCCAGAGGTGAAAGGTCAGGATCCAACACACTGAACCACCCAGTCCCCTCAACATGTCTCAGTTCAATATTTTCAGCTTTCCTCTTTGCTTTATACAACCATATAATACGCACGGAAGAGATGTGCATGAGCGGTAACAGTAGATGCGTGTGAGGTGTTCCCTTACACCCAATGCGTACGGTATATGTATAGGAACTGACACCAAGATCGACACAAACCGTACACTAACAGACATGAATGAGTTGTCAGCTATTGCCCAGTGTGCATATAAGGTGAATGTACAATTTTAAGACACAAATATTTCAAAATGGTGAAAGAGTGTTTGAACTGCTCTCTGGGGAAAGGGAAGTAATAGTCCATTTTCAGATGGGGGAAATGGAGAATATGGTTTTCAATAGCCCATTAAGCAGACTGCTTATAATGAGGCAGAGGTTCTGAAGCCTGTAGCTGATGATATGAAGTCAATTAGCAATCAACCGTAAAGTCTGAGAGATATGGGATGTTTTACAACTAAGCTACCCCCACTTGGTTGCCATGGTGATGGACTTGGGAGATGCAGCTATGGAAGAGGAAAGCATCTTTGCTGGACCTGTCCTGAAAAAGACTTATTGGCTATTTGTAGGACAGCCTAACAAGTCTAATTATACCAGAGTTTGAAAGGCGTTGTGTTTTTCTCTCACTTACGCCAGGTAATCAAGGGTGTGTTCAGTGAGGTAATCTCTGTAACAAATACTTTGTCCACAACTTGAAGTTTTATTTGAAGAGAGTGTTGATTTGGTTCAGGTTGTCTTGCTTGGTTCCTCTCACATGGGTAGTGCCTCCTGCGACCTCGGCCCCTCTGTTGGTCTCCTCTCTGCTGTTCTACACTTCTCTCTCTCCCCTGTGCACCTCTCTCCTGTGCACCTGCTGACCCTACCACAGCACGTCATCGCTGCCGTGGGTGGTGATATGGTTCAGATTGTCTTGCTTGGTTTATACTGCAGCCTGCTAAAACAGGCATAGTTGTGTGCATTTCAAGCTTGGCTCCAGTAAGTCAGTATGTTCTAGCCCAACGAGGAAGGAAGCCGTGCTGGATCTAATTCTGGGGAATGAAGTAGGGCAGATGGAGTGTGTTTCAGTGGGAGAACATCTGGGGAATAGCGATCATAATATAATTAGTTTCAGAGTAGTTATGGAAAGGGACAAAGAAAAATCAAAGGTGAAAATATCCAACTGGAAAAAAGTGAATTTCAGTGATTTGAGACGGGATCTAGCACAGGTGGACTGGAAACATAGATTGTCCAGGAAAACAGTAAATGAGCAATGGCAGGCCTTCAAGGCAGAGATAGTTCGGGTACAAACCAAGCATAGTCCCATAAGGAGGAAAGATGGGGAATCCAAAGTTAGAGCTCCCAGGATGACAAAGGAAATAGAGGTTAAAATAAAACAGAAAAAGGAGGTTGATGATGAATGTCAGGTATAGAATACAATCGAAAATCAGGCAGGATACAGAGAGTGCGGGAGAAATTGGAAAGGGATGTAAGAAGGGCAAAGAGAGAGTATGAGAAAAGATTAGCAGGTAACACAAAAGGGAATGCAAAATTCTTTTATGAACATATATAAATTAAAAGGAGAGTTAAAGGAATGGTGAGGCCGATTAGGGGCAAGAAAGGAAAGAGATACTGAATGAGTATATTGCATCTGTCTTCACAACAGAAGAGGATGAAGTTAATGTCGCAGTAGAGGAGGGGGGAGCAGAGATATTAGATAGGAAGGAGGCACTAAATAGCTTGGCATCACTCCAAGTTAACAAGTCACCCGGTCAAGATACAATGTGTTCTAGGTTGCTGAGGGAAATTAGGGTGGAGATAGCAGAAACTCTGACAACAATCTTTCAATCCTCCTTGGATATGGGAGTGGTGCCAGAGGACTGGAGGGTTGGAAATGTTACACCCCGTTCAAAAAAAGGGAGAGGGATAAAGCAAATAACTACGGGCCAATCAGTCTATGGTCAGTGGTGTGAAAACTACTAAAGAACATTATCAAGGACAAAATTAATTCTCACTTGGAGTAGCATGGATTAATAAGGGACAGCCAGCACAGATTTCTTAAAAGCAAATTGTGTCTGACTAACCTGATTTTTTAAATTTTCTTAATTTTTTAAAAATTCGTTTATGGGATGTGGGCTTCGCTGGCAAGGCCGGCATTTATTGCCCATCCCTAATTGCCCTTGACAAGGTGGTGGTGAGCCGCCTTCTTGAACCACTAAAGTCCGTGTGGTGAAGGTACTCCCACAGTGCTGTTAGGGAGGGAGTTCCAGGATTTTGACCCAGAGACGATGAAGGATCGGCGATATACTTCTAAGTCAGGATGGTGTATGACTTGGAGGGGAACTTGGAGGTGGTGGTGTTCCCATGAGCCTGCTGCCCTTGTCCTTCTAGGTGGAAGAGGTCGCGGGTTTGGGAGGTGCTACCGAAGAAGCCTTGGTGAGTTGCTGTAGTGCATCTTGTAGATGGCACACTCTGCAGCCACGGTACACCGGTGGTGGAGGGAGTGAATGTATAAGGTGGTGGATGGGGTGCCAATCAAGCGGGCTGCTTTGTCCTGGATGGTGTCGAGCTTCTTGAGTGTTTTTGGAGCTGCACTCATCCAGGCAAGTAGACAGTATTCCATCACACTCCTTACTTGTGCCTTGTAGATTGTGGAAAGGCTTTGGGGAGTCAGGAGGTGAGACAGTCGCCACAGAATATCCAGCCTCTTATCTACTTGTTGCCACAGTATTTATGTGGCTGGTCCAGTTAGGTTTCTGGTCAATGGTGACCCCCAGGATGTTGATGGTGGGGGATTCGGCGATGGTAATGCTGTTGAATATCAAGGGGCGGTGGTTAGACTTTCGCTTGTTGGAGATAGTCATTGCCTGGCACTTCTGTGGCGCAAATGTTACCTGCCACTTATCAGCCCAAGCCTGAATGTCATCCAGGTCTTGTTGCATGTGGGCATGGACTGCTTCATTATCTGAGGAGTTGTGAATGGCACTAAACACTGTGCAGTCATCAGCGAACATCCCTATTTCTGATCTTATGTTGGAGGGAAGGTCATTGATGAAGCAGCTGAAGATAGTTGGGCCTAGGACACTGCCCTGAGGAACTCCTGCAGCGATGTCCTGGGGCTGTATTGATTGACCTTCAACCACCACAACCATCTTCCTTTGTGCAAGGGATGACTCCAACCAGTGGAGAGTTTTCCCCCCGATTCCCATTGACTTCAGTTTTACTAGGGCTCCCTGATGCCACACTCGGTTAAATGCTGCATTGATGTCAAAGGCAGTCACTCTCATCTCACCTCTGGAATTCAGCTCCTTTGTCCATGTTTGGACCAAGGCTGTAATGAGGTCGGGAGCCAAATGGTCTTGGCGGAACCCAATGGGCATCAGTGAGCAGGTTATCGGTGATTAAGTGCCGCTTGATAGCACTGTTGATGACACCTTCCATCACTTGGCTGATGATTGAGAGTAGACTGATGGGGCGGTAATTGGCCGGGTTTGATTTGTCCTGCTTTTTGTGGACAGGACATACCTGGGCAGTTTTCCACATTGTCGGATAGATGCCAGTGTTGTAGCTGTACTGGAACAGCTTGGCTAGAGGTGCGGCTAGTTCTGGAGCACAAGTCTTCAGCACGAAAGCCGGGATGTTGTCGGGACCCATAGCCTTTGCTGTATCCAGTGCGCTCAGCCATTTCTTGATATCACGTGGGGTGAATCGAATTGGCTAAATACTGGCTCCTGTGATGGTGGGGACCCCAGGAGTAGGCCAATATGAATCATCCACTTGGCACTTGTGGCTGAAGATGGTTGCAAACGCTTCAGCCTTGTGTTTTGCACTCACGTGCTGGGCTCCACCATCATTGAGGATGGGGATATTCATGGAGCTTCCTCCTCCCGTTAGTTGTTTAATGGTCCACTACCATTCACGACTGGATGTGGCAGGACTGCAGAGCTTTGATCTGATCCGTTGATTGTGGGATCGCTTAGCCCTGTCTATAGCATGCTGCTTCTGCTTTTTAGCATGCATGTAGTCCTGTGTTGCAGCTTCCCCAGGTTGGCACCTCATTTTTAGGTACGCCTGGTGCTGCTCCTGGCATGCTCTGCCACACTCCTTATTGAACCAGGGTTGGTCCCCTGGCTTGGTGGTAATGGTAGAGTGAGGGATATGCCGGGCCATGAGCTTACAGATTGTGGTGGAATACAATTCTGCTGCTGCTGATGGCCCACAGCGCCTCATGGATGCCCAGTTTTGAGCTGCTAGATCTGTTCTGAATCTATTCCATTCAGCATGGTGGTAGTGCCACACAACACGATGGAGGGTGTCCTCAGTGTGAAGACGGGACTTTGTCTCCACAATGACTGTGCGGTGGTCACTGCTACCAATACTGTCATGGACAGATGCATCTGCGACAGGTAGATTGGTGAGGACGAGGTCAAGTAGAGTTTTCCCTCGTGTTGGTTCTCGCGCCACCTGTCGCAGGCCCAGACTGGCAGTTATATCCTTCAGGACTTGGCCAGCTCGGTCAGTGATGGTGCTACCGAGCCACTCTTGGTGATGGACATTGAAGTCCCCCTCTCAGAGTACATTCTGTGCCCTTGCTACTTTCAGTGCTTCTTCTGGTGGTGTTCAATATGGAGGAGTACTGATTCATCAGCTGAGGGAGGGCGGTAGGTGGTAATCAGCAGGAGGTTTCCTTGCCCATGCTTGGCCTGAAGTCATGAGACTTCATGGGGTCGGAGTCAATGTTGAGGACTCCCAGGCCCATTCCTTCCCGACTGTATACCACTGTGCCGCCACCCCTGGTGGGTCTGTCCTGCGATGGTACTGGACATACCCAGGGATGGTGATGGAAGAGTTTGAGACATTGGCTGAAAGGTATGATTCTGTGAGTATGACTATGTCAGGCTGTTGCTTGACTAGCCTATGGGACAGCTTTCCCAATTTTGGCACAAGTCCCCAGATGTCAGGGAGGAGAACTTTGCAGGGTCGACTGGGCTGGGTGTGCTGTTGCCCTGTCCGTAGCCATTGCCGAGGTCGATGCCGGGTAGTCCGTCCGGTTTCATTCTTATTATTGTGTCTCGTAGCGGTTTGGTACAACTGAGTGGCTTGCTGGGCCATTTCAGAGGGCAGTTAAGAGTCAACCTCATTGCTGTGGGTCTGGAGACACATACAGACCAGACTGGGTAAGGACGGCAGATTTCCTTCCCTAAAGGACATTAGTGAACCAGATGGGTTTTTATGACAATCCGATAGTTGCATTGTTACCATTACTGATACTAGCTTTTTATTCCGGATTTATTTAATTATCTTTGATGAAGTAACAGAAAGGTTTCATGAAGGTAGTGCAGTAGATATTGTATATATGGACTTTGAAAAGACATTGAATAAAGTACCACACAACAGACTCATTTGAAAATAGAAGCACATGGTATTAAAGGGATGGAGGTGACTTGAGTACATCATTGGCTATATGATAGGAGACAGAGAGTAGTGGTGAATGGAAGTATGCAGTGGAGTTTCTTGTTATATACATAAATGACCTGGACTTGGGTACAGGGAGCATCATTTTGAAATTTGTGGATGATACAGTACTTGGTAACGTCGTAAATAATGAGCAGGATAGCAACAGACTTCAGGAGGATATAGACAGACTGGGGAAATAGACAAACAGTGTTAAATGATGCACTTTGGGAGATACAAGATGGAGAGGCAGTATAATCTAAATGGTACTATTTGGAGGGGGATGCAAGAGCAGAGGGGCCTGGGGTGCATTTTCACAAATCTTTGAAGGTGGCAGGGCAAGTTGATAAGGTGGTTAAGAAAGCGTAAGGGACAATTGGCTTTGTAAATAGGGCCATTGAATACAAAAACAAGGAAGTCATACTAAAACTTTACAAATCTCTGGTTAGGCCTCAGCTGGAGTATTGTATACGATTCTGGGCACCACAGTTTAGGAAGGATGTCAAGGCCTTGGAGAGGGTACAGAGGAGGTTTACCAGGATTATACCAGGGATGAGGGACTTCAGTTATGTGGAGGTTGGAGAAGCTGGGATTGTTCTCCTGAAAGCAGAGAAGGTTAAGGGGAGACCTAATAGAGGTATTTAAATTCATGAGGGGTTTGGATAGAGCAAGTAGGAAGAAACTGTTTCATCTGGCAAGTGGGTCGGTAACCTGAGGTCATGAATTTAAAATAATTGACAAAAGAACTGGAAGGTAAATGAGGTGAAATATTTTCACACAGTGTTGTTAAGATCTGGAACGCGCTACCTGAAAGGATGGTGGAATCAGATTCCATAGGAACTTTCAAAAGGCAATTGGACGTGTACTTGAAGAGGACTAATTTGCAGGGTTATGGGGAAAAAGCTGGGGTGTGGGACTAATTGGACAGCTCTTTCAAAGAGCCGGCACAGGCACGATGGGCTGAATGGCCTCCTTCTGTGCTGTGAGATTCAATGATTCATGATTCTAAGTCATACGGTCTCACGGATTAATAACCTGCTTTCTGTGTCACAATAAACAGCTTTTTGTTTTTTATTCAGCTGTGTCCAACACTTCATTTGAGCTTGGTAATGAAAGAGGATGCAGAGTCCTAGCTTGTGAAGGCACGAGGGCTCCCAGTACACGTACTGGACTGACATTGCAGCATACATAGCTTCCTGACTAAAAACAGGGGCTGTGTGCAGTCTTGCCATCAACTTTACAACTGTCAGTAAAGATTAGTTTCAGTATTTCATGGGTCTGTTGGCAGGATTCCCACCTGTCCGGTTTTTAGACTGGACAGGCCAATTTTCGAGCTGGTTGGAAATACTGTAAATGTGAACCAGATGTCCAAAAGTCTACTTGTAAAAATATCTTTGCTACTGTATGCTTCACTGTCTCATGACAGGGGGACAGGAATTATTAATGCTGTTGAGGTTTTCAGTGCAGTGTCATCAGTACCAAAGCAAACATCAGAATTCAACCATGATTGCAGCCTGTTTCCCATCCCCATGCCATTAAGTACTGGGACCTTTATACCATCCCCTGTTGGGTTCTGGATCTCCTATACCATCTCTATTGGATTTAATCTCCTATACCATCCCCTGTTGGGTTCTGGATCTCCTATACCATCTCTATTGGATTTAATCTCCTATACCATCCCCTGTTGGGTTCTGGATCTCCTATACCATCTCTATTGGATTTAATCTCCTATATCATCCCTTGTTGGGTTCTGGATCTCCTATACCATCTCTATTGGATTTAATCTCCTATACCATCCCCTGTTGGGTTCTGGATCTCCTATACCATCTCTATTGGATTTAATCTCCTATACCATCCCCTGTTGGGTTCTGGATCTCCTATACCATCTCTATTGGATTTAATCTCCTATATCATCCCTTGTTGGGTTCTGGATCTCCTATACCATCTCTATTGGATTTAATCTCCTATACCATCCCCTGTTGGGTTCTGGATCTCCTATACCATCTCTATTGGATTTAATCTCCTATATCATCCTTTGTTGGGTTCTGGATCTCCTATACCATCTCTATTGGATTTAATCTCCTATATCATCCTTTGTTGAGTTCTGGATCTCCTATACCATCTCTAGTGGGTTTTAGGTCTCCTATACCATCCCTTGTAGGGTTTTTCATCTCCTAGTTCAACATGCTGTTGGGTTTTGGACCTCCTGTCCTAATCCTGTTAGGTTTTGGATCATCTATTATCTATGATCGCGGTTTTGACCTCCTATCCTATATAGCCAAAACAGTAAAGTACAAGTCAGATGAAGTGACATTGAAAGTGCATACTGCTGTGATCAGATCACACCTTTAGCACCGTGACCAGTTCTGGTCACCTTGACACAGATATTCAAGTGCTGGAAGCGGTTCGGAGAAGATCCATGAGGCTGATCTCAGTGTTAGAGGTCTGAAATATGAGAAACTTGTGCTGTTTTTGAAAGGAGGTGACAGACAGATGATCTTTTAAAGATATGATAGTAAACAGTATGGAAAAGATAAATGAGGAAAATAGCGAGAGTCACAAGTAGAAAGAGGTTCAAACTAGTAAAAGGCAAATTTAGGACCGATATCAGGAAGTTCTCCTTCACAAAAAACGTGATCAACACATGAAATGGACTTCTGAGTAGCGTGGTGGAGGTGAAAACCCTAGAATCATTTAAGAAACAATTGGATGCTGCAATAGGGGGATTGTAGGGTCGATCTGAATGGATGAACTAAGATTGGCCAAATAGCCTTCACCATCTGTGATCTTATCTCCTGCTGGATTTTGGACCCTTGTCCTATGGCCTGAGATTTTGGACATCCTATCCTATCTAGTCCTCTATCAGGTCTTAGACTGCCTATCCTATCTGCTGTCATGGTTTGGATCTATTAGACTCCTTATCCTATCCTATCCTATCCTATCCCATCCCATCCCAGGTTTCAGACCCTCTCCCTGTCAGATTTTAAACCCCCTATCCCATCTCTTGTCAGGGTTTAAACCCTGTATCCCATCTCCTGTCAGGGTTTAAGCCCCCTATCCTATCCCTTATCAAGTTTTGTGCTTTGAACAGGTTGAAACTCTATTTTCACTTACGTTATTCAAAGAGTGCAATGACAAATGCACTTTTTTCATGATCGAGTTCACACCTGCTCAGTAAAACCCTAGTGAGTTGAATGCTAACCATTATTGTCAGTGATTCCATTTACAGACATTCCTTTGTGACTTTCCTTCCTGAATACTTAAAAAAGACATGTAGCATATACATTAACTTATTTTTCCATCAAATGCTTCCCTTGCTTTAGTAGTGGGGGAAGGGGTATTTGCTTTATTGTGCTGGGTTTCAGCAGCGAATATCCCTTGATTCGCTCTGCAACCTTCCCAATGTAATGTAGAAGAAGCCGTGCTTTGACAGCTGCATGAGAAAGACACTTGAATGGATTGAAATGTGTTTGATGTGTTTTTTAAAATGTGGTGCAGATAGATTGTATAGTAACACGATCTTTAAATAGAAAGTGGGGCCAGGGGCAGAACTGAAGCAAAGCCAAATCCTTTCTGCACAGTTTTTAATTTTACCTTGAACTCTTATCACTGACTGATCGCTGCACTGTTTTCCATCTGGCAAGCCAACCTGGGGTTTTACTTGACCTCTTCCACAGTGATGCAGAGGGAAAAATACAAGGTGGAATGGGAGTAGAATAGACCACTCCATTGTGCTCCAATATTTATGTCCTCCAGGCTTAATCCCTGGTCTTTGCTGCTAACTCTCCACCAGAGTCGAATTAGGAACATAAGAACAAGACTAGGCCATTCAGCCCCTCGAGCCTGCTCCGCCATTCAATCAGATCATGGCTGATCTGCATCTCAACTCCATTTGCCCGCCTTTTCTCCAAAATCCTTGGCACCCTTACCAAACAAATACCTTTGAATCTCAGTCTTGAAAATTGCGATTGACCCATAATTCACAGCCCTTTGGGGGTGAAAATTCCATATTTCCACTACCTTTTGTTTGAAAAAGTGCTTCCCTGCTTTCGCTCCTGAACGGCCTAGCTGTAATTTTAAGATTATGTCTCCTCGTTCTCGATTCCTCCACCAGAGGAAATAGTTTCTCTGTATCTACCCCATCAAATCCTTTTAACATTTTAAACACCTCGATCGGATCACCCCTCAATCTTCTATACTCGAGGGAATACAAGCCAGGTTTATGCAACCTGTCCTCATAATTTAACCCTCTATGCCCCAGTATCATGCTCGTCAATCTGCGATGCACCCCCTCCAAGGCGATTATATCGTTCCTGAGGTGGGTTTCCCAACACTTAATGCAGTGCTCCAGATGGGATCTGACCAAGGCTCTATACAACTGAAGCATAACTTCCTCGCCTTTGTATTCCAGCCCCCTTGAGCTAAAGGCTAACATTCCATTAGCCTTTTTGATTGATTTTGTACCTGTCTACTAGCTTTTAATGATTTGTGTACTTAGACTCCCAAATCTCTTTGTTCCTCTAAAGTTCCTGTGTTTCTCATCATTTGAAAAATACTCAGATTTGGGTCCAAAGTGGATGATCTCAAATTTGCCCACATTGAACTCCATCTGCCATCGTTTTCCCACCCACTTAAGTGGCACAATTGACCTCAGCGCACCAGTGCGACGTCCCCCACTGCTGGCCACCATTCAATGACCATTGCTGGAAGATATGGCTGTGTGGAGGTTGGGCGAGGACTGGATTGGACCCTGCTCCAAGGTCACATGGCCTGCCAACACATCATCTGGGCTCACACACAAGGAATTGCCTCTTACATAAAATTTACAGCACAGAAACAGGCCATTCGGCCCAACTGGTCTGTGCCAGTGTTTATGCTCCACACGAGTCTCTACATCTAACCCGATCAGCATATCCTACTATTCCTTTCTCCCTCAAGTACTTATCTAACTTCCCCTTAAAAGCATCTATACTATTCGCCTCAACTACTCCCTGCGGTAGTGAGTCCCACATTCTCACCACTCTCTGGGTAGAGAAGTTTCTCCTAAATTCATTATTGGATCTATTAGCGACTGTCTTAATGACCCCTAGTTTTGAACTGCCCCACAAGTGGAAGGCCCCAGATGATGCTCGTCGACGCATGGAACTGTACCCCAGAGTTTTCGGGAGAAGAAGAGTATTGCAGAGGCAAAATTAATTTATACAATGACACATAGGAAAAAAAGAAACAACAGAAAGTCACAACAAAGATCGCGGTAGGAGGAGGTAACGAGAAAACTGGGAATGCCGGGAATCTGAAATTACAGCAGACAGTTCCGGAAATACACGTATACATGTTGATCCGTGTCTGATAGACAGAGAAAAATGAATGTTTTGAGTGCGGCTTTTTGTCAGCTGGTCTGAAGAAGGGGGCGGGGGGGGGGGGGGGGGGGTGGCGTCACACCTGAAGCATTAACCTCTCTTTCTCTTTCAAATGCTGATCGACCTGCTGTTCATTTCCAATACATTAAGTTTTTAATTTCATGAAGGGACAGAGTGACACTGCCTGTTAGTGCGATGATGTTGTCAATCAGTCGCTGATGCCTGATGAGGTCACAGCAGAAGATTAACTTTGAGTTTACCACAGGTTCATTAAAACCAAAAAAATACAGCTGTTTCCTGGGAGATATAACAACAACAATTTATATAGCGGCTTTAATGTAGAAAAATGTCACAAGGCGCTCCACAGGAGCGTTATCAAACAAAATTTCACATAAGGAGGTATTAGGACAGGTCAAAGAGGTAGGATTTAAGGAGCGTCTTAAAGGAGGAAAGAGAGGCAGAGAGGTTTAGGGAGGGAATTCCAGAGCTTAGGGCCTCAGCAGCTGAAGGCACGGCCTCCAATGGTGGAGTGATTAAAATCGGGGATGGTCAAGAGGTCAGAATTAGAGGAGCGCAGATATCACGGAAGGTTGTAGGACTGGAGGAGGTTACAGAGATAGGGAGGGAATTGAAAACAAGGATGAGAATTTTAAAATCGAGGCGTTGCTTAACCAGGAGCCAATGTAAGTCAGCGAGCACGGGGGTAATGGGTGAATGGCATGTTGATACCACAGCCAGTATATCCAATGGGGGTGGAATTGGGCAGTAGTGCAAATCAAGCAATAGTGAATCATAGGAGTAGGCCATTCGAGCCTGCTCTGTCATTCAATATGATCATGGCTCATCCTCTATCGCAATACCATATTCTCACTCTCTCCCCATACCCCTTAATGCCTTTTAGTGTCAGGACACCAGGGCTAACTCCACTGCTTTTCTTTGAAATAGTGCCATGGCATCCACCTGAGAGAGCAGTCACGGCCTCGGTTTAACATCTTATCCGAAAGACGGCACCTCCGACAGTGCAGCGCTCCCTCAGCACTGCACTGGGAGTGTCAGCCTAGATTTTGCGCTCAAATCTGTGGAGTGGGACTTGAACCCACAACCTTCTGACTCAGAGGCGAGGGTGCTACCCACTGAGCCACAGCTGACACTCTGAATCAGCCCTGTTTTACACTCTGCCTGATTTCCTTTCCAAAATTAGGTGGTGTAAAACGGGCCGATGATTCGCCATTGCCCGCTGTACACGATCACCCAAGAAGAACGTCCCCTCCCAATATTCATTCTCTTTACCACTTTCATTACCAGCCCCAGCTGGGACTGGTGCTAGCAACCCTGAGGTCGTGAGTTCAAATCCCAACTTAGCAAGCTTGGCAAAGTTGAATTCACTAAATCTGGTGATTTTTTTGGACAACACTAGAAAACAAGATGACCATGAAAACTTCCAGAGTTTCTTTAAAAAAAAACTGCTTCACAAATCTCCTTCAGCATTGTGAGCCAACCAACTCTATCCAGGTTGGCCGACACTTGACTCCATGGTTGACGCTTCATGTCCGCTGAAGTGGCTTAGCAAAGCCAGTGAGTCGTAAAGCAATCTCGACAAAAGGATCTGCAATAAATGCGGGCTTGTTGCCCAAATCCCAGGAACAACAAAAAACAGAATCACAGGTTTATTTTCATTTCAAGTTACCACATTGGTAAAAAAAAAAGGACATGCCAGCATCAACAGGGCTGGTTAATTAATTGTATTAACTTTGTAAAGATATTGCAGGCTGCCGGACTGTTATCGACAACCCGTTCTGTGGGGTTTCTTCCGGCCCTCGTACCTGCACCCAAGGGGAGAGCGAGGACGATGCCATTCTGCTCTCCTTTTAATGGACCATTGTGCAAGAGTCTAGGCCTGGAACAGGCCACTGATTGCAAACAATGGGCGAGATCGCACGCTATCACAAAAAACCACAACGGGCTGTTTTTCCTAAACCGGCGCATCTTCCCTGAGATTAAGAAATAAAAACACAGACGAGGTTAAAAAAATAAATCCGGAGCACTGCAATGCCGCTCGCTTAAAAGGTTTGCCTGCGTAAAATCGCCTCTGCATCTGGATAGAAGTTTTTTTATTTCGATGTTTCAAATGGATCTAATAATTGTAGGTTTGGTGAATAGCTGCTCGTTTCCCCTCCCGCGACTGATACAAAGGCTTGGCATTCTGCTAACACTGCTGGACCAATGACTTATCCTTTCACCGTTACTCTATCCTGATGCCAGTGATGAAAGAAGTGGAAAATAGGGCTGAGGCTTTCGGATTTGATGCACGCTAAACTCCAGAGACAGCCGTACACCGTCTAGACGGGCCTTGGTTCCAAGGACGGTGCCCCTCGTGGCTACTTCAAAGGAAAGTACCCTCTCGTATCAGGTTGTCCAGAGGATCCTATTAGATGATATTACGAAAACTGGGAGACATAAAAGAGCAGTGATGGGGTTTCCTGAAGGACGGGACTGCGTGATGAGTCACATCCTCCATATGGTTTCTGCTCCATTCTTTGACAGTTCACTGTGTTTTTTTTTCTAGGTACATCGCAGTCACTAGCACAAGTCAATCCGAGCTGTTACACACTCTCGCCCCGTGAGCACTGCTTGGCAAAGAAGGAGCTGTGAAACCGAGTCGATTAGAGTTCACCATCTGGCTCAGGGAGCAAATACACTCCCCGGTGTGGTACTCAGCCAGACAGTCTAGGGCGATCCCCGTTCAATTTCCTGGAGTTTTTCAGTGGGTCAGGTGCAGTGAATGGCCCTTCCCGCTCCCTGGATCAAGGCAGGGGAAAAATCAGCCAGAGATCTCATTCCTGATTGCCTTCCAGTAACTCCCTACTGGAAGGTGTGTCTGCATGGGGACTCGGTGAGGACCACGTCGAGCTCAGCTGTAATGCCCCACACATGAGAAGCGGCCGATGCTGAGGCTCCTCCATAAAGGATGGCTCTCTGGGGAGAGGCACTAGAGGGCTGCAGGGACTGTACTGAGCTGACACCTGCAGAAGTAGCCAAAAGGAAGACTTGCATTTCTATAGCGCCTTTCATGACGTCAGGACGTCCCAAAGCGCTTTACAGCCAATGAAGTATTTTTGAAGTGTAGTTGCTGTTGTAAAGTAGGAAACGCGGCAGCCAATTTGCGCGCAGCAAGCTCCCACAAACAGCAATGTGATAATGATCAGATAATCTGTTTTAGTGATTTTGCTTGAGGGATAAATATTGGCCAGGACACCGGGGATAACTCCGCTGCTCTTCTTTGAAATAGTGCCGTGGGATCTTTTACGTCCACCCGAGAGAGCAGATGGGGCCTCAGTTTAACGTCTCATTTGAAAGACGGCACCTCCGACAGTGCAGCACTCCCTCAGCACCGCGCTGGAGTGTCAGCCTAGATTTTTGTGTTCAAGTCTCTGGAGTGGGACTTGAACCCACAACCTTCTGACTGAGAGGCGAGTGTGCTACCCACTGAGCCACAGCTGACAGAAAGAGGAGAAAATTACAACCCCTCCCTCATCTCTCACACCTGTCCCCCTGCCCCCCGCCGTCTCTCACTCACACACTTGGAAAAACACACTCACATACAAACACACACACATACCCATCTCTCTCACACACATAGAGAAATACACTCACACACACACAAACACCCCTCGTCTCTCTAACACACACTTGTGCAGTCAGATGCGCGCAAGCATGTACGCACACGTGCACAAAAATGCTAGGTACAATTAAACGCCAAAACTTGAAGGAATGAATCAGTGTATATAATGACGGGGTGAAGGGGGTGGGGGGAAGGGGTGGGGGTTGCTTGGGTCTTCAGAGATGTTTCCAAGTTGGATCAGTTTGGTCAGTTACTTGGATAGAGAGTCATTTCACAGTAATATATTCCACTCTGGGGGTGAGGGAATGAAGGAAACAGCTGGTAAAAAAACAGATTCTGTTCAAATGAACGACTTCAATTTCTTTTTGAAAGCAATAGACATCCTAGAGCAAATTTTCACTCAACGGGAACACGAATCAGAGAACCAAGCATGAACGGTGGAGCAGTATGAAGCAATCCTGATTTTCTGGCCTTTTCCTTTTATTGACAGGAAAATCGCAAGGGTCACAAATCAGAGGCACACTGACCTCTGCATCCAATTCCCTGTGCTCCTGTCAGAGTGTACTGTCTGAAAATCCAGCCCCCTTATAGTTAAGGCATTTTCTCCTTTCTCTTTTCTTGGATCTTTCTCAGAATATACGCAGTAGAGAGGACAGGTGGGCGGGGAGAGGGGACGTGACCTGTTCTGAAGTCTCTTAACACTCACCTAAATCTGACAAATCCAACAGCAACAATAACTAGCATTTATATAGCGCCTTTAACATAGTAAAACGACCCAAGGCGCTTCACAGGAGCGTTATCGGACAAAATTTGACACCGAGCCGCATAAAGAGATATTAGGACAACTGACCAAAAGTTTTAATGAGTGACTTAAAAGAGGAGAGAGTGGTAGCGAGGTGAAGAGGTTTAGGGAGGGAATTCCAGAGCTTAGGTCCCAGGCAACTGAAGGCACAGCCACCAATGATGGAGTGAAGGAAATCGGGGGATGCGCAAGAGGCCAGAATTTTAGGTGCGCATACCTCTCGGAGGGTTGTAGGGCCGGAGGAGGTTACAGAGATAGGGAGGGGTGAGGCCATGAAGGGATTTGAACACAAGAATGAGAATTTAAAAATCGAGGCTTTGGGGGACTAGGAGTCAATGTAGGTCAGCGAGAACAGGAGTGATGGGTGAACGGGCAGCGGAGTTTTGGATGAGCTCAAGTTTATGGAGGGTGGTAGGTGCGTGGCCGGCCAGGAGCACATTGGAATAGTCGAGTGTGGAGGTCAGAAAGGCACGGTAATGAGGAGATCTGTGAGTGTGGCCTGGGGGATGACACCCCTCTGGTGTACCCTCACGGGACTCTGTATGGCTTCTTCTTAACAGCTTGGGAACACAACTGCAAACAGAATTGTCGACACAAAATCTTGTTCTGTCAGTCTGTGGAGTCCTGCGCTGGGTCATACCATCCATCAACGCCTCACTACCACTGCTTCATCCGAAGACTGAGAGGGGAAGCAACATTAACTGTGGGAGCGGATAATTCTGCACCTCAGAACAACCTGCGCTTCCACCTGAGGACGGTTATGGTGATGTAACAGCACACTTTAAGGAGAGAATTAAATCTGTGCTGGTTGATTATCTCATTGAGAAAGCAATTTCTTAATCACATTTTTAGTTACGGTTTGAAATAGCAAGGCAGTGGTGACGATAAGAAAAATCTGAAATGACCTAAATCTGAACTAAAGACAAATGACTTCAGATAAGCAGCGATCTGCTCAATGTTTTATTCGACTCAGTGGGGTGGTGGGAAACAGTTGTTGGATTTTCATTCATTTGTAGCGCAGATTGAAACTGGTGCTAGCGGTCGGAGTATCGAACAGATTTGGACACTCCAGCCTCTCCTGGGCCCAGGAGGAGGGGGAAGTGGAGGATTTGGGAATGCTGAAAGTCAGGGATGTGGGGTACTGAGAACGGGCGAAGTGGGTATTCTGGAGTGCTGTGAGTGATAGGACTGGAGGACTGGGACTCTAGAGTGATGGAGTGGGGAACTCAGGAGAATGCAGAGCAGGGGATTGGAAGGAGTTGGGAATGTTGAGGGCGAAGGGAAAGGTGGGGCTCAGGAGCACTTAAAGTTTTTGATAGGATGAATAAGGAAATTCTATTTCCTCTGGTTGGCGAGTCATTGGCAGAAGGTCATTAATTTTTATCTTTTTTTCATTGACAGGATGTGAGCATCGCTGGCAAGGCCAGCATTTATTGCAGATCCTTAATTGCCATTGAGAAACTAGTGGTGAGTCTCCTTCTTGAACCATTGCAGTGCGTGTGGTGAAGGTACAGTGTTGTTAGGTAGGGAGTTCCAGGATTTTGACCCAACGATGATGAAGGATCAGCGATATACTTCTAAATCAGGATGGTGTGTGACTTGGAGGGGAACTTGGAGGTGGTGGTGTTCCCATGCGCCTGCTGCCCTTGTCCTTCTAGGTGGAAGAGGTTTGGGAGGTGCTGCCGAAGAAGCCTTGGCGAGTTGCTGCAGTGCATCTTGTAGATGGTACACACTGCAGCCACGGTACGCGGTGGAGGGAGTGAATGTTTGAGGCGGTGGATGGGGTGTCAATCAAGCTGTCTACTTTGTCCTGGATGGTATCGAGCTTCTTGGGTGTTGTTGGAGCTGCACTCATCCAGACAAGTGGAGAGTATTCCATCACACTCCTGACTTGTGCCTTGTAAGTCAGGAGGTGAGACACTCACCGCAGAATACCTAGCCTCTGACCTGCTCTTGTTGCCACAGTATTTATGTGGCTGGTCCAGTTAAGTTTCTGGCCAATGGTGAATGCCATAATGATGGTGGGGGATTCGACGATGGTAATGCCATTGAATGTCAAGGGGAGGTGATTAGACTCTCTCTTGTTGGAGATAGTCATTGCCTGGCACTTGTGTGGCGCGAATGTTACTTGTCACTAGGCGAGTGAGGAATGTTAAAATTGTCGCTAGGAGAGATTCAAGAAGTTTCTTTTCACAAAGTGATGTTGGAGCCTGAATCATTTTGTTTGCTACAGTTGAGGCAGAGGGCTTTTAATCAAAAAGCAGATAAACATTTGAAGCAGTGAAAGATACAAAGCTATGGGGGAGCGCGGGGCAATAGAATTAATTTTTGATTGGTCTAGCAAAGAGCCAGTACAGAAACGATGGGCCAAGTGGACGACTTCTATGGTTCTGCTATGGTTCTTTGGAAGCAGGGACTCAGGGATGATGTAGGATGACAGGAGTGGGCCTCTGAATCAACATCATTGAAAGCAAGAAGAGTAGGGATCTCAACAAGTAGTAAGAGTGGGCAGGTGGGGGGTTAATAGCACTAAGAGTGCTGGGAATGAGGACTAGGGAGTTCTTCCTGGTGTTCTGGCTAATATTTATCCCTCAACCAACACCACTAAACAACAACAACAACTTGTATTTATATAGTGCCTTTAACGTAGTAAAACGTCCTAAGGCGCTGCACAGGAGTATTTTGAGACAAGAAATTTGACACTGAGCCACATAAGGATAAATCAGGGCAGGTAACCAAAAGCTTGGTCAAAGAGGTAGGTTTTAAGGAGTGTCTTAAAGGAGGAAAGAGAGGTAGTGAGGCGGACAGGTTTAGGCAGGGAATTCCAGAGCTTAGGGCCTAGGCAACAGAAGGCACTGCCACCATAGGTTGAGTGATTATAATCAGGGATCCTCAAGAGGGCAGAATTAGAGGAGCGCAGATATCTCGGCGGGTTGTGGGGCTGAAGGAGATTACAGAGATAGGGAGGGGCAAGGCCATGGAGGGATTTGAAAACAAGGATCTAAAGCAGATGATCTGGTCATTTATCTCATT
Organism: Squalus acanthias; assembly: GCA_030390025.1. Taxonomy (NCBI): domain Eukaryota; kingdom Metazoa; phylum Chordata; class Chondrichthyes; order Squaliformes; family Squalidae; genus Squalus; species Squalus acanthias. The sequence continues at coordinate 163,671,108 of CM059429.1, read as the reverse complement.
GCTGTTTCTGGGAGCTTGCTGTGCGCACATTGGCTGCCGCGTTTCCTACTTTACAGCAGTGACTACACTTCAAAAGTACTTAATTGGCTGTAAAGCACTTTGGGATGTCCTGAGGTCATGAAAGGCGCTATATAAATGCAAGTCTTTTCTTTGTCCTTTGAGAATTGTGTAACGAAACACTTACATCCATGTCCAGACACTTATTAATGAACACGCACATGTACAGTGTATGCAGGTTGATATAAGGCATTCAGCGTTGTCCATGTAAATGGTTAACTCAGCAACATGATGCGGTCTTCACTTGATCATCTGCAGTCATGGGCTCCTGTCTGCTGAGCTTATGCTGGGAATATGTCGTCACTTCATGCTTGTTCTAAATATAACAGGAACAGGGCAGTCTTAATATGACAGGAAACCTGAAGCAAAATGTTTCCTCAAGTAACATTAAGTATCGCAGAATCTCTTTAGCAATGCATCGCTCCCAGTTACAGGTTTACTGCAGAAACTCAAATTGAGACAACACAAAATTAAAACAATTCAAAAGACTTCTGATTCTATTAACTATATATATATATTTTTTTGAAAGTCCTAGCATTTTTTCTCCTCTCTTTCTCCTGGTGGTGCTGCTCCTGTTGCAGCGTGGGTCCGGAGACACCAGCAGCCCCCCTCTTTCTTTATGTAGCGCCTTTCACGGCCTCCGGACGTGCCAAAGCACTTTACAGCCAATGAAGTGCTTTTTTTGAAGTGTGGTCACTGTTGTAATGTAGGAAACGCGGCTGCCTATTTGCGCACAGCAAGCTCCCACGAACAGCAATATGATAATGACCGGATAATCTGCTTTAAGGTGTTGGTTGAAGGATAAATATTGGCCTTGTCTGCATATTGTCCCTTTGCGACATCTTCTGCAGAGATGGCTTCCACATTAACACTGATGACACCAATCATTACCTCTCCACTCCCTTCCTTAGTCCCTCAACTGCCTGTCTACTGATTGCCCAACATCCACTTGGATGCGGCTGAAACTTCTTATTGGGTAGAATAACGCAATTGTTTGGGATTATTTTTCACTTTGAGTGTCAAACAGGCGCCCATTATACACACGTCCGATCGATTTTCCTTTTCAATGGCTTAGAAATTGGGCTGTTTACCGCCACCTGTTTGCGCTGCTCTCCTGGTGCAAAATGGCAGCTGCCACTGTAGCGCCCTTCTCTGGCGCGGGACTCGACGGCCGTCATTTTGGTGAGGGCCTTAGCGCTGCAGATAGCAGTACTGGCCCTGGAGATGTGAATGAAGAGAGCATGACATCAGTCGGCGTGCACACACATCTTTCAGGTAAGTTTGCATTTAAGATTTTGGACTGATTTCCTTCATTATATTGAAGTAGTGGTTTGGTGCAATACGTGTTAAAAGTTTTTTAAGCGTGCAGGGAGTGCTGCTGGACGCTTCCAAGGCCTCGGATGGTCAAGGAAGGCCTCTGAGAAGACAGAAAGTGCTGGAAATACTCAACAGGTCAGGCAGCATCCGTGGAGAGAGAAACAGAGTTCACGTCTCAGGTCAAGGTGGTGCATGACCTGCTGAGTCTTTCCAGCATTTTCTGCTTTTTATTTCATATTTACAGCTCGCAAAGGGAAGAGGAAGATGCAGAAGAGGAAGAAGCAGAAGAGGAAGAAGCAGAAGAGGAGGAAACAGAAGAGGAGGAAGCAGAAGAGGAAGAAGCAGAAGGGCTGGAAGCAGAAGAGAAAGAAGCAGAAGGAAGGATGCAATCCAGACAGCCCCTTTCTGCCCGAGCTATCCGTTATCGAATCATCCGACTGTGGTACCAGTAACCACAACCCCAATTCCCCTTTCAACATTTGTCCTACACCTTATCTGTTACTGACCATCACAATGTCCTCTTGGCCACAATGCTGAAATAAAGCAAACTTTCCAATCCAACTTTATACATCTATCCATCCAATATGATACCTTTATGCATTCCCTTAGTGACTGTCTTGTGTGTGCCTTTGCCTATCCTACTGATGTCACGCAGTGCTACCCCAGTGGCTGTAGCATGGCTGGTGGAAGGCTGCTGACTTTCAGTGGGGGACACTGCAAATGGCCTTGCTGGTCGACCTTGAGGAGCTGGTGGCTGGGAGTATGAAATCGGGTGAAGGTGTTTTTTTTCTTCTTCTTCTTCTTCTCCTTCTTCTTCTTCTTCTTCACTTTCCTCTCCCTCTTTTTGGTCACCCACTGGCTGGGCAGGCTACATTTCTTTGATATGTGAAATGAGGAAGGTACAAGGGTGGAGTTGTGGTGAGGGGAGGGTGGGAAAGCATGAGGTGCATGCCAGAAGGGGGATAATGTATGAGGATACCAGCATCTTGTATCCTTTCTGCCTCTCCGCTGGCCAAGGGCTCATCCATGCCCCTGCCAAGAATGGCCAGCACCGTCTCCTCCAAGGGGGTGAGGTGAGGCTAGGAATGGGAGATGTGCCTCGTGTTTGGTACAGATTATTGGTAGGTGAGCGATGGGGGAGGAGGGGGTGGGAAGTCATGCATTGAGCAGTGTGTGAGGCTAATGGTGCAGTTGGTAGGAGACGGCTTTTAAAGATGCATTCACTGACCTTGACCAGTGGTCTGAGGTCATGAAGCTTCTTTGGGCATTGGAGCCAGGTGGTGGGGGCGACACTGCTGGCAGTGACGGCCTCGGTGATGTGGCCCCACATTGTTCTTTCCGGAGGGCATCCTGGCCCCTGTGGGTAGAGGACTTCACTTGCAGTGTTGATCCTCTGCACAAAGCTGGAGTGCTGCATGCGAGACCCTGGGTGCCCCTTCCCTGGCTTGCTGAGCCATTTGTGTTAGTGCTGAAGCTTTTTTTCCATTTTTTTAGGTGCGGAAGGGAATTCAGCTTTAAGAGCTGAAGATTCCCATTTGGGAATACTTATTAATGTTATTTTTTTTCAGAAGGCAGTTGAGCTGTAAGGGCTAAAAACTGCCTATTTTTATATGATTTTTATTTTCTTCATTTCAGAAGGCAGTTCCCCTTTAAGAGACCGACACTGCTTTCTCAAATGACAGCCTCGCTTTCAGAGCAGGCTGTTCTAGCTGCAATGATGCTATGGCCACGTTACATTGGGGTCTCCTGCCAGGACGAATGCCACCAGGACGGTGTTGCACAGTGAGTTTAGTGCCGGGCTAATGTTAATTAGTCCCCAGCACCAATTTTTCGGTCCTGCCAGCACCACTATTTTCGGCAGCCGTTAACACCCGGCCCGCAGTAGCACCGGCAACTTTTGTGGTGGTCACGAATTTCTAGGCCAATGACTTCAATGGACAGGAAAACCGGACGGGGTGTATCATGGACGGTCAATCCACAACCGCCCATTTTCAGCCCACACCCCCCCAAGTGCAAAATTACCCCCATTGTCTTTAGCCCCTGTTATACACTCCACTGTGTTGTCACTGATTCCACTCCCTCCCTGGCCACCACTTCAGGCTGAACCAAACTGTTCGCAACCAAGGCATCCTGTTCGACTCCGAGCTGAGCTTCAGACCCTCATATCTTCTACATCACAAAGACTACTTACATTCACCTCTGCAGCATTGTTTGTCTCTGCCCCGATCTCAGCCCTTCTGTAGCTGAAACCATTATACATGCCTTTGTTACCTCCAGACTCAATTACTTCAATGCTGGCCTCCCATCATCCGTCCTCCATAAACTCCAACTCATCCAAACCTCGGCTGCATGTATCCTGTCTTACCTGTCACCCCACTGAATCCTGATTGCCCATGTTAGTTCCCCATCACCCAAAGCCTCATTTTTAAAACTCCTCCATGACCTTGCTACACCTTAACTCAGCAATCTCCTCCAGCCCTACATCCTTCAAAACATTCACTCCTCTGACTCCAGCCTCTACTGCACCCTTGTTCACTTCTCCCCACCATAAGTCACCTGGATCCTACTCTCTTGAATTCCTGTCCGAGTTGGCTCTGCTCTTCTCTCTCCTCTAACAGCTCAATAGCAAAATACTGCGGATGCTGGAAATCTGAAATAACAACAGAAAGTGCTGGAAACATTCAGCAGGTCAGGCAGCATCGAGGAGAGAGAAACAAAAGAGTCAAAGTTTTGGGGTGAACCCTTCGTCAGAACTGGAAAAGGTTAGGGAAGAGAGATTTTTAAGCAGGGGCAGGGAGGAGGGGAGGAAAGAACAAAGGGAAGGTCTGTGACAGGCTGGAAGGCAGGAGAATGACTGACAAAAGGGATGATATCTCTTTGACCAAGCAACTAGGTCAAGAAAAGAAAAAGAGAAATAAATTGCATTTATGAAGCACCTTTTTAGGTGTTTAAGGGTTAGGTGTTGGCCAGGACATCACAAAAGCTCTTTGCTCTTTGGGATCTTTCATGTCCACCTGAGAGGCCTTGGTTTAATGTCTATTCTGAAAGATGACATTTCCCGCAGTGCCAACCTAGATTATGTTGCTCAAGTCTCTGGAGTGAGACTATGAATGCACAACCTTCTGGGGGAGAGTGCTACCACTGAGCAAAGGCTGACTTTTGATCGCACCTGTTTGTCTCTCCTCTTCTGGCTCAAGGTCTGTTTTCCATATGCCTTTCTATGAAGTGGGTTGAGACATTTTTAATTTACTTTAAAAGCACAATTATTGTTCTTCATGTTAGTTTTTGAAACAAAAGTAAAAAACCTCAAGTTGTCTGCGGGAGACATGAAGAAAAATACCGCAGACAGCTGCACTAAAAACAATTACATTTTTTAACCTCAAGAACAGGATTGCTTATCCGCTTTTCTATTTTGAAATGGTTCAGGAGTTTTCTTAACTAAAGTGGAGGTAAGTTGCTGTGATCTCCCCTTCCCTCGGTGCAGATTGGGCCAAAAGCTTTTATTGGGTGGAGTGTCAGTGATATCGGAACTTTTTAAAGAATTCATTCTCGGGTTGTGGGCGTCGCTGGCAAGGCCGGCATTTATTGCTCACCCCTAGTTGCCCTTGAGAAGGTGGTGGTGAGCCGCTGCCTTGAACCGTGTGGTGAAGGTACTCCCACAGTGCTGTCAGGGAGGGAGTTCCAGGATTTTGACCCAGCGACGATGAAGGAATGGCGATATGTGTCCAAGTCGGGATGGTGTGTGATTTGGAGGGAACTTGGAGGTGATGGTGTTCCCATGCACCTACTGCCCTTGTCCTTCTAGATGGTGGAAGTACCTGGTTTAGGAGGTGCTGTCGAAGAAGCCTTGGCGAATTGCTGCAGGAATGGGCACAGAAAGACTGGTCCCTAAGTTCAAAAGATTCTATTGATTATTCTATCTCTCATACCCCTCAATCCCTTTCTATGCTAAATATATATCTAGTTCCTCTTGCATTTCATCTCCACTGCCTTCCCCACATAGCCTGTAAAATTGATCATCTGCTATGTAATGTAGTAAATACAAAATTGACTATTCACCCTCCCTCTTTGGAGCTCTGGTTCATGTCCTCTGATTATAGGGTTTGTGTCATGCATATTATTAGGGTTCCATTAGAACCTTGAACACCTCAAATAAGAACTCCTCTGAGCCTTTGAGGAATGGGAATAATTATATCTTGACAGCAAGCAGCCTTCACACCCAACTTGCTCAATCAGACCACGGAGATGTAGGAGAAATGACCAGGTCCAATCTGATATTCCTGTCCGAGGAATAGTAGTCAGAGCTGAACTAGCCTTTTAAAGGACAGTGACAAGATTAGATTTTACGAGCCCAAAATTAGGGGGTCATAAGTCAATAATACATCCAATAAGGAATTCAGGAGAAACTTCTTTACCTAGAGAGTGGTTAGAATATGGAACTCGCTGCCACAGGGAGTAGTTGAACTGAATAGCAGAGTTACATTTAAGGGGAAGCTAGATAAGTACATGAAAAAAAGAAAGACTTGCATTTATATAGCGCCTTTTACGACCACCGGACGTCTCAAAGCACTTTACAGCCAATGAAGTATTTTTTGAAGTGTAGTCGCTGTTGTAATGTGGGAAACGCGGCAGACAATTTGTGCACAGCAAGCTCCCACAAACAGCAATGTGATAATGACCAGATAACCTGTTTTAGTGATGTTGGCTGAGGGATAAATATTGGCCAGGACACCGAGGATAACTCCCCTGCTCTTCTTCAAAATAGTGCTATGGGATCTTTTACATCCACCTGAGAGGGCAGACGGGGCCTCGGTTTAACATCGCATCAAAAAGACAGCACCTCCGGCAGTGCAGCACTCCCTCAGTACTGCACTGGAGTATCAGCCTAGCTTTATGTGTTCAAAGTCCCTGGAGTGGGACTTGAACCCACAACCTTCCCACTCAGGCGAGTGAGTGTGCTGCCCACTGAGCCACAACTGAGAAAGGAAGAGGATATGCTGACGAAGAGGGTTGGGAGGAGGTTCGTGTGTCATGAGCCAGTTGGCCCGCATGGCCTGTTTCTGTGCTGTAATTCTATGTAAGGAATAGCGTGAATATGTATGAGGATAAAATACCACAGCAGATGTGCTCCATTTTAGGGCTGCCACTGTGTTTGGCCAAGTTCAAGCCGGATAGGACGCAGAGGCAGACCAGGAGGGGTGAGTGGAGTTTTTGAACTTTGCTCATCATGAGAATTCCTCAACAAGACCTCAGCCCTTCCACATCACGACAGGCAGCAGTGAGTGGGAGCATTGAAAAATAAAATCAGACATTTTGCTGTCTGGTTTGCATCTTAGAAATTTACAGACAGACCACTGAGAAAAAAAAACATTCCATCCGGTTCAAAACCAATGGGTGGTAAACCTGCTCCATTGCCAACATGTGCTGGTTATAGATGCATTGCAGGGATCCCACCACGACGCATCCTAGAATGCCTGTTATAGACGCACGCTACAGCTTTCGCTACACGTACTCCAGAATACTGCAGACCGTGCTGCTTATTGTACACCTAACAAATGATGTGGCGAACAGCTGTTAGGTGTACAATAAGGTAACGAAGCGGCGAGGCTTGTCTTTTACACAGAATGGCGATAAATTCCGACCGCCTGTCCTTGCTTCACAAAACATTGCTGCGGCTGCTTCCATTCAATGAATCTCTGGAAAAATATCACGAGTTGTTGGAAAGGCACAGCAAAGGTGGGCTCCGTGGGTAGCACCCTCGCCTCTGAGTCAGATAGGTCGTGGGTTCAAGTCCCGCTCCAAGAGACCTGAGCACGAAAATCTAGGCTGACACTCCACTTCACTGAGGGAGCGCTGCACTGTCGGAGGTGCCGTCTTTCAGACGAGACGCTAAACCGAGGCCCCGCCTGCTCTCTCAGGTGGATGTAAAAGATCCCACGGCACTATATATCAAAGAAGAGCAGTGGAGTTATCCCCGGTGTCCTGGCAAATATTTATCCCTCAACCAACAGCACTAAAACAGATTATCTGGTCATTATCACGTTGCTGTTTGTGGGAGCTTGCTGTGCGCAAATTGGCTGCCGCATTTCCTACATTACAACAGTGACTCCACCTCAAAAAGCACTTCATTGGTGGTAAAGCGCTTTGGGACGTCTGGTGGACGTGAAAGGCACTATATAAATGCAAGTCTTTCTTTTATTCTCTTTTTAAAGGGAGCGTCTAAACAAGATGTAGGCCCCAGGCCCTTTATGGAAGGAAGCATGTCAGCAAAAGGCATTGTGCGGTTCTCACAGTCCAACAAAGAGGATTGGAAGAAACTAGGACATGTGCTTTGCGTTATCTGTGTATTCGACAGCTGTAGCCCTTGGCTTTACTTCAGAGCTGGTTATAAAGATAGGACCGGAAGAAAACATTTAATTCTATATAAATTTAAAAATAAAAATCGCTGACCCAGTCGAGGCTGTCAATGAATGGAATGGATTTGAACTCCTGAGTTAGCAAAATGTTAAGAAATTTCAGATAAGAAAATAAGGATCGAGGCACATTCATCCCCACAGATAACTATATTCTGCATTTAATAGTATTGGCACAGCACACCAAACAGTGCGATATTTGAAATAAAACAGAAAAGGCCCAAAGACATCTGAAAAGAGAAAAGGAAGGTTTATCCTCCCACTCCAGTGTGGCTTCTGTAAATGTGAACATTTCAAGACTACTTTTCAAAGGGGAAATAGGTAGCTGCGTGGAAAAAAAGGGACATTAAAGGATAATGGGGAGCAAGCTGGAGAGTTGGATTAGACCAGGTGGCTCATGTGGGGAAAAAAGACCAGTGGAGACTTTGATGGGACAAAAGTTTCTGTAACATTCTACGGGGGTGAAATTGGTTTTTATTGGCGGCAGTGCAAGCAGGGCGATAGCGAATCGGCAGCCCGTTTCACACCCCGGCCAATTGCCTTTTGTCAGCCGTGGCTCAGTGGGTAGCGCACCTCGCCTCTCAGCCAAGATAGGTCGTGGGTTCATAGTCCCACTCCAGAGACTTGAGCACCAAAATCTAGGCTGACACTCCAGTGGGGTCCTGAGGGAGTGCTGCACTGTCAGAGGCACCGTCTTTCGGATGAGATGTTAAACCGAGGCCCCGTCTGCTCTCTCAGGTGGACGTAAAAGATCCCCTGGCACTATTTCGATGAAGAGCAGGGGAGTTCTCCCCGGTGTCCTGGCCAATATTTATTCCTCAATCAACATCACCAAAAAAAACCAGATTATCTGGTCATTATCACATTGCTGTTTGTGGGAGCTTGCTGTGTGCAAATTGGTTGCCGCGTTTCCTACATTACAACAGTGACTACACTCCAAATGTACTTCATTGGCTGTAAAGCACTTTGAGACGTCCAGTGGTCGGGAAAGGCGCTATAGAAATGCAAGTCTTTCTTTTCCGTTGCGGGTACCATGGATACTAGCTGTTCTGTTGGATTTTCTGGAGTCTCCTGATCCAGAGGGATGACATTTTCTTGTGTCTTGCTTTGACCCTGATTTTTCGTTCCACGATCTTTCAATGATCACATGGCCAAGAAAGAAGAGTCTTGTCTGATCCGTGGCCTCTTGCAGTGCAGTGCAGGTTATCTGGAGTTTGTTATGGTTGCCTAGTTCTAGGGGTCTGGGTGTGTGAGATGATTCATCCCTGAGATTTGGGCTCTAATCCATCCCCGATAGCTAAGATTAAGATCTGCTTATTCTGATGGTGTGGAGCTGAGCGGCAGAACATGTTAAAGGATTCTGTCATTGCTGGGATTTGGGTCCCAGCCCAGTTCTGATCAATGGGATTAAGGTGTCTTTGCTCTTGCTGTGGGCGGTGGGGCGGGGAGGGAACTGAGTGACAGAAGAGCATAAATCTTCCTTTTGGGTCCCAAGCTGGGCATGAGTCGGGTGGCATGCCCTTAACATGCCACTAACTGTTGTTAAACGAAACCTGTTACAACCCGCAGAGTCAGCCTCACTTACATGCAGGCAGCAGTTTCCAGCATAAGAACTTAAGAAAGCAGGAATAGGCTACTCGGCCCTTCGAGCCTGCTCCTCCATTCAATAAGGTCATGATCTTCTACCTCAAACCCCACCTTCCCGCCGTATCCCCATATCCCTTGATTCCCACTAGTATCCAAAAATCTATCGATCTCAGCCTTGAATATACTCAACCACTGAGCATCCACAGCCCTCTGGGGTAGAGAATGCCAAAGATTCACAACCCTCTGAGTGACATCAACAGTGGCAATCGTTGGGAGCTGGCAGATGTGTGGGTGGGAAATTGTATGCTGCCGCAGGAATTAAAGCCCCGCAGCAGCTTAAAGGGGAGGGCATATTCTAGCACGAATCTTTAACGTTGGGAGCTTCAGGAAGTAACAAAGCGTGCAGATTGTCCCGTCTGGAAATTTTACTGGAAGAAGTGCACTAGAGGGGGAGAGCCCTCTGGGACCAATAGCCACTGAGTGCCCCAACAAGCTGCACAGAGTGGATGGGAGGAGGTGGACCTCAACATGAGTGATCAATGCACCATTCAGCGGACCTGTCTGCCCTCTGTTCCGGGAGTTCTTCCAGTCTACTGACCAATATTTATCCCTCATATATCAAAAATTGCTGCAGTTGATGTAAATCATGTCCAGCAACCTTCAGCAGATGATGGCTAGTGTGGAGGAGAGCCCTCCAAAGCTGTTGCCCGTTGCCCATGAGCAACGTGATGAAGTTTCTTGCTCTGGCGGACAAGGCATCAGTCACTTGCTTGATATGTCGGTGCACTGCAGATTGACTGCTGTCTCCTCCGGCAGCCTGGAATGAGAGTGATGCTGTTTAGGGCTGAAATGACCTTCACAACGACTGGCAGTTGTGTGTGTCAGCTGTGGCTCAGTTGGTAGCGCCCTCGCCTCTGAGTCAGAAGGTTGTGGGTTCAAGTCCCACTCTAAGAACTTGAGCACATAAAGTTAGGCTGACACTCCAGTGCAGTGTTGAGGGAGTGCTGCACTGTCAGAGGTGCCGTCTTTCAGATGAGACGTTAAACCAAGGCCCTGTCTGCCCTCTCAGGTGGACGTAAAAGATCCCACGGCACTATTTCGAAGAAGAGCAGTGGAGTTATCCCCGGTGTCCTGGGCCAATATTTATCCCTCAATCAACATAACAAAAACAGATTATCTAGTCATTATCACCATGCTGTTTGTGGGACCTTGCTGTGTGCAAATTGGCTGCTGTGTTTCCCACTGTACTTTAATGGCTGTAAAGTGCTTTGAGATGTCTGGTGGTTGTGAAAGGTGCTATATAAATGCTAGTCTTTCTTTCAGTATCATGTTCAGATGCAGCATGTGCCACAGTCCTCCCTGGCGAACCGTAACCTAAGGAGACACAATTCCTCAGGCAAATTAAAGTAAGTGTGCCTCAGCCAGTATGTGGAATTTGGAGGGTTACAGTGGATCCCACACTCCTCTGCTGGTGCCATCTCACCTGCACTCCATTCGTCTTCTTCTTCTAAATAGACAGGGACACCCATTGTCCCCAATTTGTAGGTGGCAAAGAAAATATGGCAAAAAACCTTCTCAGCAACTGAGCTGGCCCAAAAAACTAAATCTGTGAAAACAATACTTGCCGTCCAATCCTTTAAATGACATATGATTTAAAGTTAGAGCTTAGCAACTCGATTTATATGGGAGGAACAGTATGAGTACACTTCCAGGATTACAAATGTGGATGTCAAAATCACACCAGAACCAAGACATTACCATGTTGAAATGAAACTTGTGGCAGGAGGCTCCTCTGCTGCCAAACTAGAAGTGGGTAACTGGCGCGTTCTGCACAGAGATCCGGCATAGTCAATCTTCACCCATACTCCCCGTTAGTTACGCCCGATCACTCCCATTTTACGGTGAGTAACTGACAGGAAGATGTACGTTAATACGTCAGAGAACGCCTTCATCTCTGGATTTAGGTTCCAATCCAGCTCCCTTAGATCGAACTAAGATCCCTCTCTTCTCTTGCTGATTGTGTGTGGCAGAACATTAGGCGATGTGTCTCCACCGCTGTGACGTTCCACTAAAGGTTCTAAGTTAAAATACTTTGACAGCTCAACACAGTTGCTACTGGTTACGAGAACATAGCACTAACCCATAATCCATCACTAATTAGCATTTCAGGTCGATGACCCTTCGTCATTGACCTGAAACGTTAACTCTGTTTTCTCTTCTACAGATGCTGCCTGACCTGCTGAGTGTTTTCAGCATTTTCTGTTTTTATTTCAGATTTTCAGCATCCGCAGTATTTTGCTTTTGTATCCATCACTAAATAAATGGTCGATCAGAGAAGCAGTGGCGATATATAAGAGGCAAATTCTCAGCCCTCCGGGAGCAGGTATCAGGATTTGATTGTGGCCTCGGTTACCTCCCCCCTCACCTTGAATTAGAAATGAATGGACAGAAAAGTATGGCAGCGCTTGCCTGAATTCCCGAGATCTGGTCTGGTGAGGGAGCTAGGTGGGAAAGCAAGTTGTGAGGAGGACGCAAAGAGGCGGCAAAGGGATATACTTAAGTGAATGGGCAAGAAAATGGCAGATGGAATATAATGTGGAGAAATGTGAAGTTGTCCACTTTGGTAGGAAAAATGGAAAAGCAGGATATGTTTTAAATGTCTACCTGATACGTTGCAGTAAAGGATGCTCCAGAGCATGGTACATCGGCGAGACCATGCAGACACTGAGACAACGTATGAACGGACACCGCGCAACAATCGCCAGGCAGGAGGGTTGCCTCCCAGTCGGGGAACACTTCAGCAGCCAGGGGCATTCAGCCTCGGATCTGCGGGTAAGCGTTCTCCAAGGCGGCCTTCGAGATACACGACAGCGCAAAATCATAGAGCAGAAACTGATAGCCAAGTTCCGCACTCATGAGGATGGCCTCAATCGCGATATCGGGTTCATGTCACGATACAGAACGTGACTTGACATCATGGCCGGTCTTCCCAGGTGTTTTTTTTTTTACTAACACAAGAACACAAATTGACAGGATATGCAGCCAGCAGGTGGTTTGACACGTTGGACCCCCTGGGACACATCTCATTGTCTTGACTGTGCTCTTTGTTGCAGGGAATAATGTGAATAGATTTTGTCTGGGTTTAAATTGTGAATTCTGGGAGATTCTCTCATTGCTAACTTACCTGACGAAGGAGCGAACTGCTTCGAAAGCTTGTAAAATTAAATAAATCTGTTGGACTATAACCTGGTGTTGTGCGACTTCTCATTTATGTTTTAAATGGTGAGAGATTGGGGAATGTTGGTGTTTTGAGAGGGACCTGGGTGTCCTTGTACACAAATCACTGAAAGTTAACATGCAGGTACAGCAAGCAATTAGAAAGAAAGAAAGATTTGCATTTACATAGCGCCTTTCATGACCACCGGATGTCTCAAAGCGCTTTACAGCCAATGAAGTGCTTTTGGAGTGTAGTCACTGTTGTAATGTGGAAAATTAGGAAAGCAAATGGCATGTTAGCATTTATTACAAAAGAATTGAAGTATAAGAGTAAAGACGTCTTACTGCAATTATATCAGACAGACAGAAGCTATGGAGACCAAAGCGAAACTTCTGAAAGTTTTACGTTCTGCCACGTTTTACTTGTCCTTGGGGAGATTAAATGAGCCGGTTAAAATCCATAGGCAGCTGACCTGAGTGTCTCTCGGCCAATAAGGGGGTAAATAAAAAATAGACAAGAGTTTCCAATCCTGACTGTTATCCAGCCGCCCCGACTGGAAGTGCTTGCACACGGGCGGCGGCTAAGGCCAGGATCAGGCTCGGCGGTGATGTCCTCACAGCAGAATCGCTCGCCGACACTTGAGAGCTGATTCTACGATCGGGTGTAACTGGCCTGGAATGGTGTTTGCAGAGGGCAGCGGCCAGGATATTCCTGGCTGGCAGCGCCTGATTTTCGAATGCATTGATTTAAATAGAAAAAAGAAAGAATGACTTGTGTTTATAGAGCAGCTTTCATGACCTCAGGACGTCCAAAATACGCTTTACAGCCAATGAAGTACTTTTGGAGTGTAGTCACTTGCTGTAATGTAGGAAACGCGGCAGCCAATTTGCGCACAGCAAGCTCCCACAAACAGCAATGTGATAATGACCGGATAATCTGCTTGTTAGTTTAGTGACGTTGATTGAGGGATAAATATTGACCAGGACACCGGGGAGAACGCCCCCTGCTCTTCTTTAAAATAGTGCCGTGGGATCTTTTACGTCCAACTGAGAGAGCAGACAGGGCCTCGGTTTAACGTCTCATCGAAAGACGGCACCTCCGACAGTGCAGCACTCCCTCAGCACAGGCACTGTGAGTGCCAGCCCAGATTAGTCTCTGGAGTGGGGCTTGAACTCACGACCTTTGACTCAGAGGTGAGAGTGCTACCCACTGAGCCACGACTGACACCAAATGGATGGAAAAGCAGGCACCGCAGGCTCCCAGTTTCCTGGCCAGTTCTCCCCGTGAGCGCCGGACGATGGAGTCAGTCCTTCATTGTCTGGGCTCAGAAGGGAAGCATCCAGTTTAAGCGAGGTTCCCGTGGAACTGAATGGCAGCAAGAGGCAAGGGTCTTCAGAAGAGGAAGGGAGCAAAGTTGACATAAAAAAAACCCCAGGGATGAATAGAGGGCTGACAGGTCACAAGGAGCCATTTTGTTTTCCAAACTTTTCACATCTCATGTCTAACCCTCCGTTCCTCGCCCCCGCCCCCCCCCCCCACCACCAACATTGCAACCTCAGCTGCTCTGAACACACTTACATCGCCGTTTACAGACAGCCTTTCAGATTTATTTTTATTAAACGCAAACCATCTGCTTCTCTAACATTTATCAGATAAAAAATAAAGTAATTAGAGAATGAGGTTTTTCCTTTCCTGACTGTTTTCCTAACTTGTTCAGTCTTTTTCGCTGTGGCATTCCAGGCATAACTGTGGTCAGAAATGTTGGCAGTGAAGCCAATGTCACAACTGCTCTGTTTTCTACCAACACGCTAATGTTTCTGTAACTGTAACCCTTGGATTACCTCATCTCCCCTGCAGTTCTGAGCTGCCACCCTTTTCTATTCCTCCTTTCTCACCGGTTTGCTGCCCCTGCCTCCTCTCTTGCTGGAGCTACGGGCGCGCTCTAGTACTTTGCCCAGGTGCCCATGGCTGACGAGACTTCACGGCTGTCCGACCCACTTACAGGTTGGGGTCACTGGACAGCAATCAGAACAGGGGCCCTTGACAGAATTTTCCATCCCTAACATTGGCCAGGTCATGAGGTAGGATACGTTGACAATGCTATGAGCAATTTAGTAGCGTTTGTTTCTGAAAAAAAACATCAGCCTTCTTCCATCCAGGCCCTCCACCATCCTGATATCAATTTTGGGGCATGACTGCCCCTAATAGTCAACTGACCCCCCTCCCTGAGATCTGGGACAAGGTCACAGTGAGGCCAACGGACAGGCTGAAGTCCCATTGCGCCATCACACTGCCGGAACGTTTAATCGATCGGTCTTGGATTGATTGCTATTTGAATATGGCATTGTCAGGCCCGCATACAGCCCTTTACTGCAAGCGGATATACTACCGCTGGCCATACAGGAGAAATAATTGGCGGGATTTCTGAATGAGCATGTCAGTTGTGCTCTCAGGATGGCGGAGGGGATGGATGGAAGAAGTACCTGCACTATTGCAGTGGAATTTCTCTTGGGAGCCAGAAAGGGTTCCTCCCTAGTATCCTGCCCCGCTGTACTCATTGCGTCTGATTTTTAGACCCCAGTATCACACAATTTCTAGGCTAGCAACTTTTTGGGAAACTCATTGTTCCCATTTTTAAATCCCTTCTATACAATTTTCTGATAAGGGTTACCTGTGATGTCATGATTGATGTGTGGCTCTGATTGAGAATCATAGAGGGAAAAATTGGGTTGCGCCCCCTTTGGGGTGTTAACTTCGCCGGGGAGCTACTTTTAGCGCACTGAAAAAGTTAGCACCCCCGCGTCCGAAATTGAATGGTAGCATCCCAAGCAGGAGGTGGGGCACTGCTGGAAGCGCTCCCCCTCCCTCTTGGGGCACTCCCATTAAATATCACGGCGCTCTGTGTAGCAGCACCACGTGCGTCGGCACGTAGCGCCGAGGTACTACAGGCCTCCTTCCCCTGATTAAAGGGGAGGGGCCTAGCGCAGCGCGCACCGGGGCCCTGCTGGACCACCAGGGAGCGGGGTGCCGGCAAAAGAGCACGGCACTTCAATTATCGCCGCCCCGGCCGCAAACACGGCCCCCTGAACCTGTCGGACATAGCGTCCGGCGGTACGTCAGGGGGCGTGAGCCAAGTTTGCGGCCGGAGCGCGAGCGGGGCATTGCGCATGGCGATGACGTCATTGCCGGAGGCGCAGCGCGCGGGGTGCTACCGGCTTCCGCCGCCGCTAACGTCCCGCTGAATTTCGCGGGAGGCATTAGCGGCGCCGCACCCGAGCGCTAGGTGCTTTGCACCCCGTTAGTGCCCCCCTCGGGTCATTGCACCTCTGAATATTGCTCTCGTTCCCTCTAAACTCCAAAAATACCATCTTACATATACATTCCTCCTCGATCCTCTCTGTGTTTAAATCAAGATTCACCTCACTGCCTTCTACTCTGGGACCTCAAAACTGTAGAACTACTTATCTTCCTCAGCCTTCCTTTCCTCCCAGGCTTTTAAAACTCAAGTTTAACATCACCTAACCACTGCTCCCTGATTTTATCCCACCTTTTTGTCCTACACTTTTCAACCTTGCACTAAAATAGATCCCTGTTGAAAACCTGCATCATGGGATGAGGTGGTCTTCTCAAGTCAACAAGGGAACAGTGCCAGGGCAGGTGTCCATGGCCCGGACAGTGGAACTACATAGAGCTAAACAACTTAGTTTTGCATAATGTGGAGATGCCGGTGTTGGACTGGGGTGGACAAATGTGAGAAGTCGCACAACACCAGGTTATAGTCCAACAGCTTTATTTGAAATCACAAGCTTTCGGAGCGCTGCTCCTTCGTCAGGTGAAGTGAAGAGATGCATATAGGCACAGCATATATAGTCAGAGAACACTGCCAGATGATTACAGTTAATCTTTCCAACTGCCCTTTATCACACCTCGGCAGAGAGATAATCACGGCAATCAAAGGTGATTGCCGTGATTATCTCTCTGCCGAGGTGTGATAAAGGGCAGTTAGAAAGATTAACTGTAATCATCTGGCAGTGTTCTCTGACTATATATGCTGTGCCTATATGCATCTCTTCACTTCACCTGACGAAGGAGCAGCGCTCCGAAAGCTTGTGATTTCAAATAAAGCTGTTGGACTATAACCTAGTTTTGCATAGCTTGTAAAGGGAATGGGTACAATGCTCAAACCTCCAGCTGGCTAGGTATGGGGACTGTGGCTTCACAGTCCATGCAATCAGCTACTCAGATTCGGGTTGAGGGGGGCGGGGGGGGGGGGGCGGTGGTAATTGGAGGTAAGCAGAACAGCACAGAGTCTGTCGTTGCCTCTTGTCAAGAGCATTCCAATAGCAAAGCCAGATTATATAGATTTACTTCAAGCAATCGTTTCTTGCCAGTGTAACAGTGTGGGGTTGCCAGCTGGGATCCAGCCAAACCTCAACAACAACTTATATTTCGACAGTGCCTTTCATGTGAATAAAAAAAATGTCTCAGAGCGCACGTGGAAAAAGGTGGTCGACAAGTACGAGAGAAAAAGGAAACAGAAATGGGAGGGCAAGGCACAGTTCAGCAGAAGGGTACTGAGGAGGCTTTTGAACGTAGGGAGGGAGATGACAAGGTGAGAGGAATTACGGAGGGCTGGAGCACAGTGACTGAAAGGAAGGTGTCTCATAATGCAATGGAGGGAGCGGAGAATGAGGAGTAATGACTGTTATGAAAGTGCTATTTATCAGGGAATGCACCTTGTGGGAGTTTGAAGTCCTGCTTTGAGTGTAATGTTGAGATGTGTAACTTGGCCAAGTTTAGGTATTTGGTTGATCCTTTTCCTTCAGCCAAACTTAAATTCCTTTATGAAAATGACTGATCTGAAGAATAGTTTGATTTCCAGAGGGCAACCCTTACACAAACCCATTAAACCCAGCCACATGACTGAACCGCATTGTGTGCGCTACATTTGAGTTCTCATCTCTAAGCACGCCACGCAGGTGGAAAATAGCCCCGAATATCTTAAACTGGAGTAAAATATTACAATCCGATAAAGAATATTTTGGTAATGCATGCTGTCAACAGTTTCTTTATTCACTGCAGTCTGACGGGCTCAATGTGTAGCACTTATATTGCCGTAGCCTGCTTATCAGATAACAAAACATTTTTAGCAAGTGTAGATTTGGTGCCTGAGTATCGGCCTGTGTGGTTCCACTTCAATTTCAATTTCAATTAATCAACTAACGGGAGGAGGAGTCTCCATGAATGTCCCCATCCTCAATGATAGTGGAGCCCAGCACGTGAGTGCAAAAGACAAGGCTGAAGCGTTTGCAACCATCCTCAGCCAGAAGTGCCGAGTAGATGATTCATCTTGGCCTCCTCCTGAGGTCCCCACCAGCACAGACACCAGTCTTCAGGCAATTCGATTCACTCCACGTGATATCAAGAAACAGCTGAGTGCACTGGATACCGCAAAGGCTATGGGCCCCGACAACATCCCAGCTGTGGTGCTGAAGACTTGTGCTCCAGAACTAACCGCGCCTCTAGCCAAACTGTTCCAGTACAGCTACAACCTACCTGACAATGTGGAAAAATGCCCAGGTATGTGCTGTCCACAAGAAGCAGGACAAATCCAATCCGGCCAATTACCGCCCCATCAGTCTACTCACAATCATCAGCAAAGTGTTGGAAGGTGTCGTCGACAGTGCTATCAAGTGGCACTTACTCACCAATACCCTGCTCACTGATGCTCAGTTTGGGTTCCCCCAAGACCGCTCAGCTCCAGACCTCATTACAGTCTTGGTTCAATTCCAGAGGTGAGGTGTAAGTGACTGCCCTTGACATCAAGGCAGCATTTGACTGAGCGTGGCATTAAGGAGCCCTTGTAAAATTGAAGTCAATGGGAATCAGGGGAAAACTCTCCACTGGTTGGGATGTGGGCGTCACTGGCAAGGCTGGCATTATTGTCCATCCCTAATTGCCCTTGAGAAGGTAGTGGTGAGCTGTCATCTTGAACCACTGCAGTCTGTGTGGTGAAGGTACTTCCATAGTGCTATTCGGGAGGGAGTTCCAGGATTTTGACCAAGTGACGATGAAGGAACGGCGATATATTTCCAAGTCAGGATGGTGTGTAACTTGGAGGGGAACTTGCAGGTGATGGTGTTCTCATGCACCTGCTGCCCTTGTCCTTCTAGGTGGAAGAGGTCGCGGGTTTGGGAGGTGTTGTCGAAGAAGCCTTGGCGAGTTGCTGCAGTGCATCTTGTAGGTGGTACACACTGCAGCCACAGTATGCCGATGGTGGAGGGAGTGAATGTTTAAGGTGGTGGATGGGGTGCCAATCAAGCGGGCTGCTTTGTCCTGGATGGTGTTGAGCTTCTTGAGTGCTGTTGGGGCTGCACTCATCCAGGCAAGTGGAGAGTATTCCTGACTAGTGCCTTGTAGATGGTGGAAAGGCATTGGGGAATCAGGAGGTGAGATACTCGCCACAGAATACCCAGCCTCTGACCTGCTCTTGTAGCCACAGTATTTATGTGGCTGGTCCAGTTGCGTTTCTGGTCAATGGTGACCCCCATGATGTTGATGGTGGGGGATTCGGCAATGGCACTGCCGTTGAATGTCAACGCCGATGGTTAGACTCTCGCTTGTTGGAGATAGTCATTGCCTGGCACTTGTGTGGTGTGAATGTTACTTTCCACTTATCAGCCCAGGCCTGAATGTCGTCCAGGTCTTGTTGCATGCGGGCATGAACTGCTTCATTATCTGAGGAGTTGTGAATGGAACTGAACACTGTGCCATCTTCAGCGAACATCCCCACTTCTGACCTTATGATGGAGGGCAGGTCATTGATGAAGCAGCTAAAGATGGTTGGGCCTAGGACACTGCTCTGAGGAACTCCTGCAGTGAAGTACTGGGGCTGAGATGAGTGGCCTCCAACAACCACAACCATCTTCCTTTGCGCTAGGTATCACTCCAACCAGTGGAGAGTTTTTCCCCTGATTCCCATTGACTTCAATGTTACTAGGGCTCCTTGATGCTACACTCGGTCAAATGCTGCCTTGATGTCAAGGGCAGTCACTCTCATCTCACCTCTGGAATTCAGCTCTTTTGTCCATGTTTGGACCAAGGCTGTAATGAGGTCTTGAGCTGAGTGGACCTGGCGGAACCCAAACTGAGCATCGGTGAGCAGGCTATTGGTGAGTAAGTGCCACTTGATAGCACTGTCGATAACACTTTCCATCACTTGGCTGATGATTGAGAGTAGACTGATAGGGCGGTAATTGGTCGATTGGATTTGTCCTGCTTTTTGTGGACAGGATATACCTGGGCAGTTTTCCACATTGTCGGGTAGATGCCAGTGTTGTAGCTGTACTGGAAGAGCTTGGCTAGAGGTGCGGCTAGTTCTTGAGCGCAAGTCTTCAGCACTACAGCCGGATGCTGTCGGGGCCCATAGCCTTTGCTGTATCCAGTGCGCTCAGTCGTTTCTTGAAATCACGTGGAGTGAATTGAATTGGCTGAAGACTAGCTTCTTTGATGGTGGGGACCTCAGGAGGCGGCCGAGATTGATCATCCACTTGGCACTTGTGGCTGAAGATAGTTGCAAACGCTTCAGCCTTGTCTTTTGCACTCATGTGCTGGGCTCCGTCATCATTGAGGATGGGGATATTCATGGAGTCTCCTCATCCCGTTAGTTGTTTAATTGTCCACACCATTCATGACTGGATGTGGCAGGACTGCAGAGCTTTGATCTGATCCGTTGATTGTGGGATCGTTTAGCTCCATCTATAGCATTCTGCTTCCGCTGTTTAGCATGCATGTAGTGCTGTGTTGCAGCTTCCCCAGGTTGACACCTGATTTTTAGGCACGCCTGGTGCTGTTCCCGGCATGCTCTTCTACACTCCTCGTTAAATCAGGGTTGGTAGAGAGAGTGATATACCGGGCCATGAGGTTACAGATTGTGGTGGAATACAATTCTGCTGCTGCTGATGGCCCACAGCGCCTCATGGATGCCCAGTTTTGAGCTGCTAAATCTGTTCTGAATCTATCCCATTTAGCACGGTGGCAGTGCCACACAACACGATGGAGGGTGTCCCCTGTGTGAAGACGGGACTTTGTCTCCACAAGGACTGTGCGGTGGTCACTGCTACCAATGCTGTCATGGACAGATGCATCTGCAACAGATAGATTGGTGAGGACAAGGTCAAGTAGGTTTTTGCCTCGTGTTAGTTCTCTCACCACCTGCCGCAGGCCCAGACTGGCAGCTATGTCCTTCAGGACTCGGCCAGCTCAGTCAGTAGTGGTGCTACCGAGCCACTCTTGGTGATGGACATTGAAGTCCCTCACCCAGAGTACATTCTGTGGCCTTGCTACCCTCAGTGCTTCTTCCAAGTGGTGTTCAACATGGAGGAGTACTGACTCATCAGCTGAGGGAGGGCGGTAGATGGTAATCAGTAGGAGGTTTCTTTGCCCATGCTTGACCTGAAGCCATGAGACAGCAAAGGGTCACAAAACAGATAGAGCAAGGGATATCAAAATCAATACCAAGAATTTTTACAGTTACATTAGGAAAAAGGGGGTGGTCAGGAGCAATGTTGGCCCCTTAAAAGCTGAAAGTGGTGATATTGTCAATGACAATGGGGAAATGGCGGACATGTTGAATAATTACTTTGCGTCATTATTTACAGTAGAAGAAGAGGATAGCATGCCAGAAATTCCAAAGAAACTAATATTGAATCGGGGACAGGGACTCAATAAAATTAACGTAAGTAAAATAACAATAATGAAGAAAATAATGACACTAAAGAGTGACAAATCCCCAGGGCCAGATGGTTTCCATCCCAGGGTTTTAAAGGAAGTAGGTGAGCACATTGCAGATGGCCAACTATAATCTTCCAAAGTTCTCTTGATTCAGGAACCGTCCCTTTAGATTGGAAGATTGCGCATGCCACTCTGCTTTTTAAGAATGGCGAGAGAGGGAAACCAGGGAATTATAGACCAGTTAGCCTAACATCTGTTCTCGGGAAATTGCGAGAGTCTATAATTAAGGATAGGGTGACTGAACACCTCGAAAATTTTCAGTTGATCAGAGAGAGCCAGCATGGATTTGTGAAAGGTCGGTCAGGCCTGACAAACCTGATTGAATTTTTTGAGGAGGTGGCTAAAGTAGTGAGCAGGGGCATGTCTATGGATGTTATTTATATGGACTTTCAGAAGGCATTTGATAAAGTCCCACATAAGAGACTGTTATCTAAGCTAGAAACCCATGGAATTGAAGGCAAATTATTGACCTGGTTAGGAAATTGGCTGAGCGGCTGGAGACAGAGATTAGGGATAATGGGTAGGTACTCAAATTTGCAGGATGTGACTAGTGGTGTCCCACAGGGATCTGTGTTGGGGCCTCAACTATTTACAGTATTTATTAATGACTTAGATGATGGCATAGAAAGCCATATATCCAAATTTGCCGATGACACAAAGATAGGTGACATTATAGGTAGTGTATCTAGAGGACTAGAGTACAAGGGGGTAGAAGTTATGTTGCAGCTGTACAAAACACTGGTTAGACCACATCTGGAGTACTCTGAGCAGTTCAGGGGCACCACATCTTTGGAAGGATATATTGGCCTTGGAGGGAGTGCAGCGTAGGTTTACCAGAATGATACCTGGACTTCAAGGGTTAAGTTATGAGGAGAGATTGAAGGGATATTTACTAGTCCTAGCCCCTTTAGGGCTATCCCGGATCAGGTGTATTTCTCAGACGTTCACTTTCAACTAAAGTTTGAGGTAGCCGAATCCTAAAGACGCTTAATTGGGTCTAAAGGTCCGGGCTATCTCTCCCTAAAGGAAAGGAACAACCCGAGAATGTTACCGTCCTCCAGATAGCGTTTTTAATAAGTTTAGCTAGACTGTAACATTCCGGATATTATGATGGTCTGGAAAACTCCCTCAGAATTCTGCAACTCCTCACCAAAGAGTGTACAGAGATTGAGTTTGCGAGTTTTTGATACAGAAATCTTATGTGAGACAATTCTAAAAATATATAGATTTATTAAAGAACTGACATGCAATTTACAATTGGTGAATCAGTCAATCGCAACATTAACCATTCTAAAAAGAGAAAAAATGCTATCTTATTATTAACAGAGAATCTCACTTTTAAAACTTAACTTTGCTACAGTATTACAGCTCTTAAAGTTCTCTATACAGGATATTCATCAATATTAATACCTTTGATCCTTGAGGTACAAAGAGTTGGAGACTACAGAGCCACCTCTGAAGCCGAGAATCGCTTTGCCTGATTAAAGCGAGTCTACTATCCCATTTGAGAGTTTAATATTTATACCCTTTTCCAGTGGTATTTCCTTTAAGGTTTTCTGCTGATGCAAGCTAATTATCTCTAGTAATTTTTCTGCCGACCTCTGCAACTCTTACTGCCACCTCAGCCAGAATCTTGTCTCATCTCTAGGTGTTCTAAGTTTATCATATAAAAACGGTGTGACGGCAGGTGTTCCTTACTTTATGTCATCTTTACGAGGGCAGATGTTCCTTATCTTATGTGCTATCTTTACGAAGTTTAAATTAGAACACCTTATCCAGGGTGAACCATTGTTTTTTTCCCAAAACGTCAGCCTGTCAGAGCCCTTCATCTTCTGTTTCAATAAGATTATTTATTCAGGGTCAACAACTGTCTTATCTCAATAGCCAGAATGCTTTCATAGCTATTTCATAGTTAGGTTTCTAAATTTCCAAACTCAGTTTGTCATGTTTTAATAAGGCCAGAATTCTTTCATAAGATAGTGTATTTTTCTGAATAGGTTATATGGCTTATTCCATCACAAGATTACACAAATTAGGGTTGTATTCCCGGGAATTTAGAAGGTTAAGGGGTGATCTGATCAAAGTTTTCAGGATATTAAGGGGAACAGATAGGGTAGATAAAGAGAAACTATTTCCGCTGGTTGGGGATTCTAGGACTAGGGGGCATAGTCTAAAAATTAGAGCCAAACCTTTCAGGAGTGAAATTAGGAAACAGTTCCATACACAACGGGTGGTAGAAGTTTGGAACTCTCATCCGCAAACGGCATTTGATGCTAGATCAATTGTTAATTTTAAATCGGAGATTGATAGATTTTTGTTAACCAAAGGTATTGAGGGATATGGGCCAAAGGCGGGTATATGGAGTTAGGTCACAGATCAGCCATGATCTCATTGAATGGTGGAACAGGCTCGAGGGGCTCGATGGCCTATTCCTGTTCCTATGTTCCTATGGGATCCAGAGTCAATGTTGAGGACTCCCTGGGCCACTACCTCCCAACTGTATGCTGCTATGCCACCACCTCTGGTGGGTCTGTCCTTCTGGTGGGACAGGACATACCCAGGGATGGTGATGGAGAAGTCTGGGACATTGGCTGAAAGTTATGATTCTGTGAGTATGACTATGTCAAGCTATTGCTTGACTAGTCTGGGGGATAGCTCTCCCAATGTTGGCACAAGTCCCCAGATATTAGTGAGGCGGACTTTGCAGAGTCAACTGGGCTGGGTGTGCCGTTGTTGTGTTTGAAGCCGGTGCCGAGGTCGATGCCGGGTGGCCCATCCGGTTTCATTCTTATTATTTTTTGTACTGGTTTGTTACAACTTGGTGGCTTGCTGGGCCATTTCAGAGGGCAATTAAGAGTCAACGGCCGGAATTTTCCCCTAAAAAAACGGTGGGCTTGGAGCGTGGGGGCAGTTAAAGTGTTTAAAATGGGATTCCCGACCTGTGAATGTGAAACCTGGCAGTTAAACCGAGGCGGGGATGCTGGATCCAGGAGGTAAGTGGCATTATACCTATTTCCTGGATCCAGGGTTCCTGCCTAACCCACCCCGCCCCCCCACGATTGGAGACCCCCTCACCAGGCCCCCCCCGCAACGATGATGATGAGACTGGCCACATTCCTGTAGTGGCCGGCCTCGATCCTCTCTCCCCCCTCCGGCTGGTCCCCGGCACCCCCCGCGATTCCTGGCTGACACCCCGCCCCCCCCAGCCAATCCTCCCGGCCGATTGCTGACCCCCCCTCCCGCAATCCCGCAATCCCTCCCTCAGACCGACCCCTTCGCTTCTGAGGCAATCTGGCTGCGGGTAGGAAACCCGACCTCCCGCTCGGAGGCCCCCTGCCCCCAACCAGCCTCCCTTGAGAAAATTCCAGTCAACCACATTGCTGTGGGTCTGGAGTCACATATAGGCCAGACCAGGTAAGGACGGCAGATTTCCTTCCCTAAAGGGCATTAGTGAACCATAGTTTTTATGATAATTCGATAGTTTCATGGTCACCATTACTGATACTAGCTTTTTAATCCAGATTTATTTAATTATCATACCTAGTACAAAGGAAGATGGTTGTGGTTGTTGGAGGCCAATCGTCTCAGCCCCAGGACATCGCTGCAGGAGTTCTCAGGGCAGTGTCCTAGGCCCAACCATCTTCAGCTGCTTCATCAATGACCTTCCTTCAAACATAAGGGCAGAAGTGGGGATGTTCATTGATGATTGCACAGTGTTCAGTTCCATTCGCAATTCCTCAGATAATGCAGCACGACCTGGACAACATTCAGGCTTGGGCTGATAAGTGGCAAGTAACATTCGTACCACACAAGTGCCAGGCAATGACCTTCTCCAACAAGAGAGAGTACAGCCACCTCCCCTTGACATTCAATGGCATTACCATCACCGAATCGCCCACCATCATCATCTTGGGGGTCACCATTGACCAGATACTTAACTTAACTGGACCAGCCACATAAATACTGTTTGGGGCAAGTAAAGGAAGCTTTACTGAGCTTCTGGGAGTTGGAGTGCTTGATGCTGACAATGGGTGAGAAAAAGGAAGTCCTATTGCTTAGCATTGACATATTTCACCCTGAGCAGCACAATATTCAGCCCTCCATCAAATTACTTATTATGAAACATAAAATAATCCTAAATAACAACTTAAATAATATTATAGTCAGGAGGCTAGTGAGATGCAGCATATAAAGTCTTTGCCCTTTAATGTGAGAATGCCAATAAAATACTTCAAATTTTAAAATGGCATTCCTGACTAATCAAGAAATGTAATAGGGTACATGGTACATTGTCAACTATGTCTCTCAGGGTCATACAATGTGTTCCAGCTGTTACAGTCCAGTCGCAGTCTGATCTTCCTTTATTCAATTTTGTTCTTTGCTGTTGCATACCCTCAAATTCATGCTGGGCTACTGGGAGATGTCTTTCAGCCAAACATACACAAACATACCCAAGACACACACGTACACGACACGCACACGACACGCACATGACACACGCACGACACACATATGTAAGCGTATTCAAGGCTGAGATATAGATTTTTGGACTCCAGGGGAATCAAGGGATATGGAAATTGGATGGGATTGAATGGTGGAGCAGGCTCGAGGGGACGTATGGTCTACCCCAGCTCCTATTTCTCATGTTTTTATGTTCTTCTTCTTCTTCTTAGGCAGTCCCTCGGAACCGAGGATGACTTGCTTCCACACTAAAAATGAGTTCTCAGGTGACTGATGTGTCCAATGCGGGACCTACAGTCTCTGTCACAGGTGGGGCAGACAGTGATCGAAGGGGCGGGTGGGTGGGTGCTAGGGTTGACGTGCGCTCCTTCCTCTGTTTGCGCTTGGCTTCCGCTTGCTCCCGGCGAAGAGACTCGAGGTGTTCTGTGCATTCCCAGATGCTTCTCCTCCACTTTGTGCGGTCTTGGGCCAGGGATTCCCAGGTGTCGGTGGGGAAGTTGCACTTTTTCAAGGAGGCTTTGAGGATGTCCTTGAAGTGTTTCCTCTGCCCACCTGGGGCTCTCTTGCCGTGCCGGAGCTCCAAGTAGCGTGTTTGTTTTGGGAGTCTCGTATCGGGCATGCGGATGATGTGGCTCGTCCATCGGAGCTGATCGAGCGTGGTCAAAGCTTCGATGCTGGGGATGTTGGCCTGATCGAGAACACTGACGTTGGTGTGCCTATCCTGCCAATGGATTTGCAGGATCTTGCAGAGGCAGCGTTGGTTGTCCCTCTCCAGTGCTTTGAGGTGCCTGCTGTACATGGTCCATGTCTCTGAGGCATACAGGAGGGCAGGTATCACTACTGCTCTGTGCTGGGTTTGAGGTGCTGGTCTTTAAACACTCTCTTCCTCAGGTGACCGAAGGCTACACTGACACACTGAAGGCGGTGTTGGACTTAGTCATCGATGTCTGCCCTTGTTGACAGTAGGCTCCCGAGGTATGGAAAGTGGTCCACGTTGTCCAAGGCCTCATCGTGGATTTTTATAATCAGGGAGCAGTACTGTGTGGCGGGGGCAGGTTGGTAGAGGACCTTTGTCTTACGGATGTTTAGTGTAAAGCCCATGCTCTCGTACGCTTTGGTGAAGGTGTTGACGAAGGTTTGGAGTTCGGCCTCAGAGTGTGCGCAGACGCAAGCGTCATCTGCATACTGTAATTCGATGACAGAGGATGGGACGACCTTGGATCTGGACTGGAGGCAACGGAGGTTGAACAGTTTCCCATTTGTTCTGTAGATTAGCTCCACTCCAGCGGGGAGCTTACTGAGGGTGAGATGGAGCATTGCAGCAAGGAATATCGAGAAGAGCGTTGGTGCGATGACACAGCCTTGCTTGACCCCGGTCCATATGTGAATTGGGTCTGTGGTGAATCCATTGGTCAGGATCACAGCTTGCATGTCGTCGTGAAGCAGGTGGAAGATGGTGACAAACTTTTGAGGGCAGCCAAATTTGAGGAGGACACTTCATAATCCCTCACGGTGGATGGTGTCGAAGGCCTTTGTGAGGTCAAAGAAGGCCATGTACAGCGGTTGGTGCTGTCCCCTGCATTTCTCTTATAGTTGACGCGCGGTGAAGATCATGTCCATTGTGCCCCTTAGTGGGTGCAATCCGCATTGCGACTCTGGGAGGAGCTCTTCAGCCACTAGGAGAAGGCGATTGAGGAGGATTCTTGCGATGACTTTCCCTGTGGCAGACAGCAGGCAGACTCCTCTGTAATTACCGCAATCGGACTTGTCACCTTTCTTGAAGATGGTCACGATTACGACGTCTCTGACATCCCCTGGCATGCTCTCCTCCTTCCAAATAAGAGAAATGAGTTCATGTATTCGCGCCAATAGAGCTTCTCCGCCATGTTTTAGCGCCTCGGTGGAGATTCCATCTGTTCCTAAGGCCTTGTTGTTCTTCAGTTGTTGGATGGTCTTTTCAACCTTATGGCTGGGGTTGTACTGAGGTGGTGGCGGGTAGCATGCTGCAGGATGGAGTTGAGGACACTCACATCGAATACAGAGTCTCGGTTAAGGAGATCTTCGAAGTGCTTCTTCCAGCGGGCACTGACTGCCTCTCTGTCCTTGATGAGTACCTCTCCATTCTTGGCCCGCAGTGGGGTAGGACCTTGAGTGCTTAGGCCATAGGTGATGTTGACTGTGCTAAAGAATCCACGCACGTCATGGTTGTCGGCTAGCTGCTGGATCTCCAGCGCTTTCTCCGTCCACCATCTGTTCTTTAGGTTGTGAGTTTTTTGTTGGACCTCGGCCTTCAGGCGTCTGTAGAGCTGCTTTCTTGCTCTCGAGTTCTGTTGCTGTTTCCAGATCAGGAATGCCTTGTGCTTGCAGCTTATTAGCTCCTTGATCTCCTGCTGCTTCTCGTCGAACCAATCTTGGTGTTTCCTGGTCGAGTGACCGAGCGTCTCTTCACAGGTGCTGATTATGGAGGCCTTGAGTGCAGACCAGGCGCTGTGGACACTCTGGGCTGGTTTTCATTGACCCGTGGAGGTGGGTTTGGAGGCGTGTGGGGGGTTAAAGTTGCAGATTCGGCGGTCCCGAACCCATCCCGCCCCCAACCCGCCTCCATGCCAGTTTCGCTGGAGGCGGGTACCCGACCTGTGCTGGGACCCGCCTCCCCGAGGCGGGAAGGGGATTAGTGATAATTAACTGCCTGTTAACAGGTAGTTAACAGGCAGTTTTTTGCCTAATCCCTATTTTAAAAGCTGAAATGTGGGCTTCCCGACAGGTCCCAACCACGCCAAGTTAGCGAGGCGGACAGTGGGTCTGCAGGAGTTGGAGGGGTCGATATGTCCGGTGGGCAGGTGAGTGATGGGTGCATGTGTGCAGAGGTAAGTGTGTAAGGTAAGTGTAAAGTGTGGGGAAAAGTTTTACTTACCTTAACTTCCTCCTGCAGGTGTCAGCCCTTCAGGTCTCGGGAGTCAGAAATCTCACTGGCACAGAAAGCAGAATGGCCATGGTGCTGTCAAAAACTGCAGCCTTCTGCTTTCTGTGCTGGAATGATTTCTAACTCAGCCTGAGAGGAAGGACTCAAGTTAGAAGACAGATTGTCAGTGTTTGACAGCTTCACAGAGCTGTCAAACGCTGATATTTCATCTGTCAAAAGCTCTTGACAGATGAAACATCACTCGCTGACATCGCCTGTAACCGACTTTCCCTGATTGACCTGCTAATCCCGCTGGGCTGCTTAACAAGGTCAATCAAGGGAAAATAGCATGGGTTGGCCACAAGTCAATGGAGGCGGGACTAAAACCCGACAAGGGGCTGTCAAACGCTGATATTTCATCTGTCAAAAGCTCTTGACAGATGAAATGTCAATCTGTGACGTCACCTGTTTCCGGGTGGCCCTTAATTGGCCTGCTGGCCCGCCGGATCTCGCTTAGGGCGGCGATGTCTGTGTCGAAACGTCTGAGCTCCCGCGCAACGATAGCAGTACGGCGTTCCGGTCTGTCGCCGTTGGAGTTGTCAATGAGGGTCCTGATGTTCCAGGTCCCGAACTTCATTTTAAAGGGTGGAAGATGCCTGTGCGTGAATTCTTTTAATGTGGGGTGGCCATTGCACACCAGCTACCACACGGGCTTGACAGAGCAAGGTCTTGGTCCAATGGCAACGGGATCCAAGACGATTGGAGACCAGGCTCTGCTACATCGGCCTAGCACACACACACAAACATACTCTTATGTTCTAAGCATATACAGACTCACATAGGTACAAACATACACAAGTGTATACACAAATGCAAATATACACACACCACACAAACACACAGGGGGCGATTTTGCCAACCCTGGGGAGGCGGGTTTGGAGCCGGGACTGCCGGGAAAATGGCAGAACCCACCTCCATTCCGTCTTCCCAGGAGACGGGTAGCCGACCCGCGCCGGGTCCCGTCTCCTTGAGGAGGGAAGGGGATTAGTGCCAATTAGCTGCCTGTTAACAGGCAATTTTTTTGAGAATCCCCATTTTTAGCCCTGAAGTGTGGACTTCCCGACGGCTCCGAACCTCGCCAGGGTCAGTGAGGCGGGCCATTGGTCTGCGGGGGTCGGAGGGGCTGAGATGTCAGGTGTTCAGGTGAGTGATAGGTGCATGTGTGCAGAGGTAAGTGTGTGAGGTGTGTGTAAAGTATTTTAATAAGTTTTACTTACCTTTACTTCTTCCTACAGGCTTCCTCCCTTCAGGTCTCGGGAGTCCCTCAGCTCACCGGCACAGAAAGCAGAATGGCCGCTGAACTGTCAAAAGCTGCAGCCTTCTGCTTTCTCCTCAGGAAGGCTCTCTAACTGAGTTTTTTAAAATTCGTTTATGGGATGTGGGCTTCGCTGGCAATGCCAGCATTTATTGCCCATCCCTAGTTGCCCTTGAGAAGGTGGTGGTGAGCCACCTTCTTGAACTGCTGCAGTCCGTGTGGTGAAGGTACTCCCACAGTGCTGTTAGGGAGGGAGTTCCAGGATTTTGACCCAGCAACGATGAAGGATTGGCGATATATTTCTAAGTCAGGATGGTGTGTGACTTGGAGGGGAACTTGGAGGTGGTGGTGTTCCCATGCGCCTGCTGCCCTTGTCCTTCCAGGTGGTAGAGGTCACGGGTTTGGGAGGTGCTGCCGAAGAAGCCTTGGCGAGTTGCTGCTGTGCATCTTGTAGATGGTACACACTGCAGCCACGGTACGCCGGTGGTGGAGGGAGTGAATGTTTAAGGTGGTGGATGGGGTGCCAATCAAGCAGGCTGCTTTGTCCTGGATGGTGTCAAGCTTCTTGAGTGTTGTTGGAGCTGCACTCATCCAGGCAAGTGGAGAGTATTCCATCACACTCCTTACTTGTGCCTTGTAGATGGTGGAAAGGCTTTGGGGAGTCAGGAGGTGAGACACTCGCCGCAGAATACCTAGCCTCTGACCTGCTCTTGTTGCCACAGTATTTATGTGGCTGGTCCAGTTAAGTTTCTGGTTAATGGTGACCCCCAGGATGTTGATAGTGGGGCATTCGGCAATGGTAATGCCATTGAATGTCAAGGGGAGGTGGTTAGACT
This sequence comes from Squalus acanthias, assembly GCA_030390025.1. Lineage (NCBI taxonomy): Eukaryota > Metazoa > Chordata > Chondrichthyes > Squaliformes > Squalidae > Squalus > Squalus acanthias. The sequence continues at coordinate 163,640,210 of CM059429.1, read as the reverse complement.
CTTGCTTGTTGGAGATAGTCATTGCCTGGCACTTCTGTGGCGCAAATGTTACCTGCCACTTATCAGCCCAAACCTGAACGTTGTCCAGGTCTTGTTGCATGCGGGCATGGACTGCTTCATTATCTGAGGAGTTGCGAATGGCGCTGAACACTGTGCAGTCATCAGCGAACATTCCCATTTCTGACCTTATGTTGGAGGGAAGGTCATTGATGAAGCAGCTGAAGATGGTTGGGCCTAGGACACTGCCTTGAGGAACTCCTGCAGCGATGTCCTGGGGCTGTGATGATTGACCTTCAACCACCACAACCATCTTCCTTTGTGCTAGGTATGACTCTAGCCATTGGAGTGTTTTCCCCCTGATTCCCATTGACTTCAGTTTTACTGGGGCTCCTTGATGCCTTGAGTCTGAGTAGAAGGACTCAAGTTAGATTGTCAATGTTTGACAGATTCACAGAGCTGTCAAACGATGACATTTCATCTGTCAAAAGCTCTTGACAGATGAAACATCACTCGCTGACATCACCTGTAACTGGCTTTCCCTTAATTGGCCTGCTAATCCCGCTGGGCTGCTTAACAAGGTCAATCAAGGGAAAATAGCATGGGTTGGCCACAAGTCGATGGAGGCGGGACTAAAATCCGACAAGTGGGAGTCCCGTCTCCAAAAGCTCCCCATTGACAAAATCCAGCCCACAGGTTCAAAGATAAGTACAGCAATGTAGAATCATAGAATTATACAGCACAGGAGGCCATTCGTCCCATCATGCCTGTGCTGGCTCTTTGAAAGAGCCATTCAATTAATTCCACTGTTCCTATGTGTTTCTGTATATGCCTACCACCTTAACCAATCAGATTGAAGGATTGAGAAATAAACAGCGGAAAGCCTCAGAAGGAGGGTGAATTAGAGTGGGTGAATTCAATGAAATCAGGTACAGAAAGAGAAATAAAGAGAGGGAAAGAAAGACTGGATTAAGGGAGAGAGATAAAAGAGACAGAAAGGAAAAGTGTTTTTGTGTGTGTTTGATTGAGGGACATCTCCCAGTATCCCAGCATGCAGTTGGGGGTATGCAATAATAAAGAGTAAATTTCAGGAAAAGAACATCAGACTCTGTGATTGGTTCTTACAGCTGGAACACATTGGCCCAGATTCTGCTGTAGCACAGCATCTAACGGAGTCTGCCATTAGTTACAGTTGTTCCTGCAGGTTTGTGTTTTAAAATTTTTACAAGTTGCTTGAAGTGCGAGCTGATAACGGCGGGGCGCGGGGAACAGGGCGTCTGGGACCTTGGGGAACAGGGAAACCAACTGTGTAACTCCTTAACCAATTCGAATGAAGGATTGAGAAATACACTTCCTGAGAAGGAAGTGTAAATTAGAGTGGGTGAATTCAATGCCAAATCAGGTACAGAAAGAGAAATAAACAGAGGGAAAGAAAGACTGGATTAACAGAGAGAGAAAAAGAGACAGAAAGGAAAAGTATTTTTTTTTTTAAAGTTAACATTCTTAAAATCTCCAACAACAATTAATACCTTTTACCTTTTATTTCTATTCATTCATGGGATGTGGGCATCGCTGGGAAAGCCAGCTTTTATTGCCCTTCCCTAATTGCTCCTTGAGAAGGTGATGGTGAGCCGCCTTCTTGACAACTGAGTGACTTTCTGGGCCATTTCAGAGGGCAGTTAAGAGTCAACCACATTGCTGAGAGTCTGAAGTCACATATAGGGGAAGGACGGCAGATTTCCTTCCCTAAAGGACATCAGTGAACCAGATGGGTTTTTACGACAGTCCGATAGTTACGCGGTCACCATTAATGGTACTACCCGAAGGAATGAGACGGCACACTTGTACTAGTTAATTTTCAGTGCCAGAGAGGTTGATTGGCAATAATTATCACCTCGTTAAATGGATACTTACGCTTTTAATGACCAAACTTAACTTTCTGTGGCAAGTTTACTTCTTATCTACCGCGCAAATACAGCAACCTCACTTCTTTCCATACATTTCAATGGGGAGGCAGACAGCGGAATGGCGTTTTCGCGAAGTTATCGGCAGAGTGGCACAACTCAGACAGCAACTTTTGGATATTGCCGTTTAACCACATGTCTGACCCTCGCCTGAAATTGCCATAGCATTTACACATAAATAAAGGCAAGCGCCATTAGCCTCACCTTTAGTACATTCCCACACGTGCACACCTGCACATACAAATGCAAAGACAGAGACAAATGCAAGATTTAAGTCCGGTAGGTCTGCAAGGCTGTGCACTGAGCTCAGAGCCTGGTGGAAAGCTCGGTGATTGCTGATACAGGCTGCCTCTAGTGGCAGCTGACCAGATTACAGAAGACTGTTCCAAACCAGCACCATCTCTGCTCTCACTCCACCAGACCTGCCAAAAGGAGCAGTCACACGAGGAACAAAACATAACGAGCGCTAGCTACTGTGACCATTAGCCAGGATCCACACATCGTGTGTTGAGACATATATAAGTACTGGGAAACGGGAACTTAAAACCATTTTTAGGAGCCTTTTGTAACTCAAAGAGTGGATATTGTTTAGAATAATCTGCCGGAAGGGTTAGTATAGAGCTCAGACTTGCTCAAAATGGAACTGGATGCTATAATGGGTGAGGCAGGGTACCAGAGGCATGAGTTTCATGGCAAATGGTCTCTTCTCATCCCTAACTTTTCTTATATAAAATAGCTTTAAAACTTATTTTCTCCAATTGCTCAATCTCCCTGGCCAGAGGGCCTGCCAAGACAAATATAGATGAGGAAGCCATTTCCCCCCCCCCCACCTTATTAGATATTTAGAAATAATCAAAGAATCTAACTGTCTCTCAAATGATGCCAGGGTTTCTGCCTTAACTGCCCTACCCGAATGTCTGTTCCATGTGTTGGTCATTCTGTGTGTGAAGTACTTCCTGGCATCAGTCCTACTCTTTGTACCTGTAGTCCCTTGTCCCATTGTCATGTTTCAATTTGAAGTAGTATTCTGGATTTACTGCATGATATTCCTCCGTTAGCTTCCCTCCGCTCAAAAGCCAAAATCTTTCTTCATAACCCAGTGCTCTGGTGTGAGGCTCAGTCTGGTGGATCTTCTCCATACTTCACCCAAGGTTTGAATGCCTCCCCTGTGACTCAATGACTCAAGCTGGACACAGGACTCACAAACTCACATACTGCAGACGCTGGCAATCTGAAATAAAATCAGAAAATGTGAGAGAAACACTCAGCAGGCCAGGCAGCATCTGTGGAGAGAGAAACAAGAGTTAATATTTCAGGTTGATGACCTAGTTCTGATGAAAAGTCACCGACTTGAAACGTTGGGCCAAAAATTCGGCACTTGCCGGGTGAGTACGCGCTGTGTACTCACCCGTAAGGCCTCCTGAAGTGCCGGTTTCCTGCATGCACTGCGCATGCGTGGGAAACCGGAACTTCCGGTCTCGTGAAGGGAGCGGTTCAGAGGTGAACCGCATGCGCGGGAGAGGCTGCGCGCACGCAGCAAACTTAGTTTTTTTTTCAGGTTTCTACGGGAGGGTAAGTATTGAAGAAGCTGCGCTTTTAAAAAGGAGGCGCAAGACCCGTTTTCAACAAGGTAAGTGGTTAATTAATTACAATTTAAAATTTTTTTCAACAGGTTTATCTTTTTTAGATACTTTAAAGAAAGGTAAGTTTATTTTTAGCACTGTTAAAAAGTATTTTAATTTTTTCAAAAATTTTAATTTTTGTTTAAAGTAGTTAATTTACTTAACTTATAGTTATTTTAAAAATGTGATGGTTTTTTAAAAAATGTATTTGAAGTTTAGGTGTTGTTTTGGGGCCGATTTCATTTCATAGATTTGACAGGTCTTCCTGTCAAATCTATGAATGAAAGATGGTCTGCTGCCATTGGCTCTCCATGGCCCACGTGATCCCAGGGGACGCATCGCACTAACTACGCCCCTGGGATACACAAGCACTGCGCGCCGGCAGCTGCAGGAGGCCCAGGAGCTGAAGTCCCCGTGGGCCCAGAGGTCAACGGCAGGCACGGTAGGTAGGTGCGCGCGCGATCCTTGCACCCGCGGGAAGCCAGGGAGCCGAATTTCTGGGCCGTTAACTCTTGTTTCTCTCTCCACAGATGCTGCCTGACCTGCTGAGCATTTCCAGTATTTACTGTTTTTATTAACACAGCACTTACGTTGTGGTTTGACTAGAACATTAGGGCATAACTGGTCTTTACGAGGTGCATGAGTGTTTCTGAGAGCAATGCCCTTTATCTCCCTGTACCAAAGTGGCTGGCCTGCACTTGCATCTCCACGTGATGGCGAGCCAGAGACTTATAACCTCCTCCAGACCTACAACGCTCCGGGTTCTCTGCGCTTCTCCAATTCTGGCCTCTTACGCATCCCCAATTTTCATTGCTCCGCCATTAACGGCCATGTCTTCAGCTGCCTAGGCCCTAAGCTCCGGAATTCCCTCCCTAAACCTCTCTCTCCTCCTTTAAGACGCTCTTTAAAACCTACCTCTTTGACCAAGCTTTTGGTCACCTGTCTTAATATGGTTTGGTGTCTAATTGTGTTTGATAGCGCTCCTGTGAAGCTCCTTGGGACGTTTTACTACGTTAAAGGCGCTATATAAATACAAGTTGTTGTTGTAAAGTCACAGGAAGTCCATCGCTGCTTTTTGAGGGTTTTTCATTGCTCTTCCTGCAGATGAATGGTAAAACTGCACCCCCACAGTGCCAAGAATAGCGGGCATGAACCGACACATCCTATCACTCTGTGGGTGCTGTACACTGGACCCACAAAGTGCTTCGACAGCAGAGAGTTAGATAAATTGATGTAGGGCATGAAATCTCTGTGGAATAAAACCCAGAGTTTCACCTGAAAGAACCAGCAATTCTCAGGACTAGAATCCACACCACAAGGAGAAAAAACTTCATTTGCTATAAGTTGCTAAAAATATTTAAAGCACATGCTGCTTCAATTTAAATATAGTTCCTTTTGGTAATTATACATATTTCCACATGTTTTACCTGCCAGGAGCTTATCTGGTGAAAAAAAAAACATTCTGTGCTATTTATAGCACAATTTCTTAATAAAAATTCCTTTTGAAAGAATACTGCCGCTTTAGAAGTCAGGCGACATTAAGCACAGTTTCTCTTTCCTTTGACCTTAAAGCTCAAAAACTTCAGAAGTCACATCTGTGGAATATTCTATTTCGTGTAGAGGTGGCACAAGGCAGTTGAATGTGACCATTCACCATAGAATGGTTACAGCACAGAGGAGGCCATTTGGCCCGTCGAGCCCGTGCCGGCTCTCTGCAAGAGCACTTCAGCTAGTCCCACTCCCCCGCTCTTTCCCCGTAGCCCTGCAATTTCTTTTCCTTCAGGTACTTATCCAATTCCCTTTTGAAAGCCGCAATTGAATCTGCCTCCTCCACCCTTTCAGGCAGTGCATTCCAGATCCTAACCACTCGCTGCGTAAAAAAACTTTCCGTCATGTCGCCTTTGGTTCTTTTGCCAGTCACCTTAAATCTGTGTCCTCTGGTTCTCAACCCTTCCGCCAGTGGGAACAGTTTCTCTCTACCTACTCTGTCTAGACCCTTCATGATTTTGAATACCTCTATCATAGCAATCAACCACTTATTATACGTGCATTGAGTTCCCTATCTTGGTATTACTTTTGTGGGGAGATAATTACACTCACTGTCACGGATCACACATGAAGAATGACCAGTTGGGCGAATTAGATGGACCTTAGTCTTTTTCTGCCCAGCATCTGAGGGAACATTGGAATTGCTAGACATAAAGAGACCAAGGCCCATCTAGCTCATCTTCTACCATCCTGGTAGTCACATGATACAACAATAATGGAGTTGTTGACTAATCACAATGATCAATCTCTATCAATGAGTCTACAACAGACCCAGACATGAGGCGAGGAAAACCCCAGTGGTGGAGAGCTTTGGGAATCACAGGTCCAAAGTCACCTGTTCCTCCCAAGCCCGCTACACTCACCACACGTCATGTCTCAAATTACTCAGATACTGTATCCCAAAATGTTATTTCCTGAAACAAATCTATCTCATTTGCATTTCATAGAATCATAGAATCATAGGAATTTACGGCACAGAAAGAGACCATTCGGCCCATCAATGAATCAATACTAACTGCTTGCACCGTCTCCCGAGGGAGCATGTTCCAGAGATTGTGTGCTCACTCACCAAAGTATTGTTACCTCATATTAGATTTGAATTTACCCCATTCAAGCGCAGGCCGTGAGCTCTGGTTCTACTGATCTGGACAAGGTGAAATACCTTGCCATGATCTACATTATCCAGTCCCTTTAGAATCCAAAAACAGCAATCCTATCACCTCTCAACCTTCTCTTTTCTGGTGAGAACATGTCCAATTTACATAATCGCTCCTCGTAATACAATGCTGCCCTCCCCTCAATCATTGCTTGTGCCAATAGGAGCCGCCAGTGTCAATAGGAGCCGCCAGTGCCTGTACAGACATACCCTAGTGTTACAACTTTGGCTGTAAGCAGGCCAAGCAGCTCACCTTATTTCACCTGACGAAGGAGCAGCGCTCCGAAGGCTTGTGATTTCAAATAAAACTGTTGGACTATAACCTGGTGTTGTGCGACTTCTCACATTTGTCCATATCTACTTGTACAATACCATAACCTGGGGATGTAACAATAGCATCCACTTCTAATCTGAACCGATACTCAAACCTTTCACATGTGTACTTTTTCAATCAATTTGCAGGCAGACATTTTGTTTTAAAAACAATGCCAAAAGTAACTACGAAACATACGAATTAGGAGCAGGAGTAGGCCACTCGGCCCCTCGAGCCTGCTCCGCCATTCAATAAGATCATGGCTGATCTGATTACTCCACATTCCCGCCTACCCCGATAACCTTTCACCCCCTTGCTTATCAAGAATCTATCTACCTCTGCCTTAAAAATATTCAAAGACTCTGCTTCCACCGCCCTCTGAGGAAGAGAGTTCCAAAGACTCACGACCCTCTGTGAGAATTTTTTTTCCCTCATCTCTGTCTTAAATGGGCGACCCCTTATTTTTAAACAGTGACCCCTAGTTCTAGATTCTCCCACAAGAGGAAACATCCTCTCCACGTCCACCCTGTCCAGACCCCTCAGGATCTTATATGTTTCAATCAAGTCACCTCTTACTCTTCTAAACTCCAGCAGATACAAGCCTAGCCTGTCCAACCTTTCCTCATAAGACAACCCGCCTATTCCAGGTATTAGTCTAGTAAACCTTCTCTGAACTGCTTCCAACGCATTTACATCCTTCCTTAAATAAGGAGACCAATACTGTACACAGTACTCCAGATGTGGTCTCACCAATGCCCTGTATAACTGAAGCTTAACCTCTTTACTTTTGTATTCAATTCCCTTCGCAATAAACGATAACATTCTATTAGCTTTCCTAATTACTTGCTGTACCTGCATACTAATCTTTTGCGATTCATGCACTAGGACACCCAGATCCCTCTGCATCTCAGAGCTCTGCAATCTCTCACCATTCAGATAAATGCTTCTTTTTTATTCTTCCTGCCAAAATGGACAACTCTTGTTCCAATTGTGATGATGGTGAAGATCATAAAGATGTTACTGAGCTTGTTACTGGGTTTATAAAGAAAGAAGACTTGCATTTACAGAACGCAACTGAGGACATCCCAAAGTGCTTTACAACCAATGAAGTACATTTGAAGTGTATTCACTGTTATAATGTAGGAAATGTACTGTATCCCAAAATGTTATTTACTGAAACAAATCTATCTAATTTGCATTTCATACAATCATAGAATCATAGGAATTTACGGCACAGAAGGAGACCATTCGGCCCATCGTGTCTTTGAATGAATCAATACTAACTGCTTCCACCGTCTCCCTAGGGAGCCTGTTCCAGAGATTGAGGACAAACAACACATGCAAATGTAGATGGCTATCTATTTTTATGTATTTGTTGCTGTAAAGCGCAAGCTTAATGATGAAAGAAAAAGAAAGGATTGTCACTCGAGATGCAGTAGCCCACAAAGAATCCTTACTCGTACAGATATAACACTGGCGGTGCTTTCTTGCAGTAAAGTATCACGCTGAGTTTAAGACACGATCGCTAAATGTTATAGTGGCCCATTGCAGACAGGAACAGGCACTTTTGTTTCCAATCATTTGTGTAACAGAGTACTTCCCTCAGATTCCTGCAGTGTTTGAAGGGCAGAAAGGTTTCCTGATGCCCAGGGTCGAGAAACAAGAGCCAAAAAGAGAGAAATGAATCTGTTTTTTCCTTAGGTTCTCAAAGACGCCTGCAAGCACTTTGATATTCCACTGGGAGGACTGTCCAGGAGCAAATTAGTTTAATAAATCTACCCAAATGACCAACAGCTAGAATCAAAGCAGAAGGGTGTTGAAGGATTCCAACTGGCTTTTAACTGCAAGATCCCCTTTCCTCTCTTGAAGATATTGGCTCATGTTGGGCGCACCCAGTTCCATCAGGACTATTTTTCATATGTGAGTTTAGACAGCTGAGTGCCAGCAACTATTTAACTGTAGCATTGCAGCCACACTTGTGGGATATTTTGGCCAAAGGGTGAAAACAGGCACTAAATAGGTGCAGTGTTCATAAGACACGCTTGTTTGAAAGTCTGGTTTTAGCACACAATTTTGGACCTAATTGCTGATTACCATAATTTGAACTTGCCTGGGGGCCCTAAAACAGAGCTACCTTCTCTCAAGTGCTGATTAGATGCAATTTTGGTGGCGCAGTATGTGTGGGCTCCGTGCACCCACTTCCACTGAAGGTGTGGAATGGGCTGGCTGGCACACAGCGGCACGTTGTAGGATGGCTCCGGTACCGAGGGAGAGGGTGCACAGGTTCTCGGACGTGGAACTGGAGGTCCTGGTGGAGGAGGCCCAGAGGACCAGTGGAGGACGGATGTCCTGTACCCGCAGGGGGGAAGGAGTTCACCTCGCCCTCCTGTCCCTCTCTTCTCCAGCAGCTGGTGCTACTCTGCCTGGCCTCATGTCCTCCTCCCATTCCTCATCCAGACCAAAAGGGACCCCTAGCAAGATGCGCATGACCAAGCACTCACTTTTTCCTGTAAGGTGTCCAATAATGTAGAGTAGCACAGCACTTACTCTCTTTTGGTGAAGTCCTTAGAGAATTTCTGCAATAAATGTTGATAGAGTGTTGGTAAAGTCTTGACAAAATGCCCCAGAAATTCTCCCGATCTGTTTCAGATGGCCTCTTCAAAGCTCTAGCAGCAAGTGAACGGTTAACACTACCTTTAAGTAGCTCTTGAAATCCTCTGAAATGACTTGTTTACTCCCAAGCAGCTGGTCGCTATTAGGAGAGGGCGTTAGGACACACGCTAGCCACCAAGATACCGTGCAGCCTCTTTTATGAGCGCTAGCAGGCAATTTAAGTATCAATCAGCCCCTTAACGAGCCTCAGGGCGGCCGTTCCTAGAGCAAGCTTCAACTTTTTTACCAAGATGGCGTCTTGCGCTAAACGCATGCTAATGCTTCGTTTCAGTGCAAGACACCATCTTGGCCATCTCGGAGGCTCTCTAGCGCCTGAATGCGCCATCGAAAATCGACTGACTAGTCATCAGGAACAGGAACATTGGTGATTTTTTTTCTCCCCTTCCTTGTCCCAGAGCGCTGTGACCAATTGTAATACTCCTCCTGTCACCCTCGTCACTCACCAATAGAGCCACCAAGAGAAGCCTTAGTTGTGTTTTGAGATCTTCAGATTGAAACCGTGCCAACAAGTCTCACTCTGTGCTGGTGGCAGATATATAATCCAGACTGTATCCTCATTTTTGTAAAAATTCCAACGTTTATCCTCTCAATTGCATCTGCTCTGTCCTCTCTAGCCTTACCACACCACACACTATTCTCCAGGCCATGCCATCTACCATTCCCCAGGCCTCAGAGCGTGATCAATGCTAATATGTCTCTTGAAGTGATTGTTCGGAGGTTCATATGATCAGTTCATGGTACTTCGATCTTCCCTCCCTTCCACCCTCTGGTGAAGTGCCTGATGCCTCCCTGGTGCAAGGGTCAAGCATGTCTCGGAGCGGCTACAGAACATTTTGGAGGGGGAGGGCGAACAGCCAGCTGTCGTGGTGCACATAGGCACCAACGATATAGGTAAAAAAGGGGATGAGGTCCTAAAAGCAGAATATAGGGAGTTAGGAGGTAAATTAAAAAATAGGACCTCAAAGGTAGTAATCTCAGGATTGCTACCAGTGCCACGTGCTAGTCAGAGTAGAAATAGAGGATATTTCAAATGAATACGTGGCTAGAGGAATGGTGCAAGGGGGAGGGATTCAAATTCCTGGGACATTGGAACCGGTTCTGGGGGAGGTGGGACCAGTACAAACCGGACGGTCTGCACCTGGGCAGGGCCGGGACCGCTGTCCTAGGGGGAGTGTTTGCTAGTGCTGTTGGGGAGGATTTAAACTAATGTGGCAGGGGGTTGGGAATCTGAGCAGGGAGACAGAGGAAAGCATGTCAGGAAGGGACAGAAGCTATGGAGTAAAAGGTAAAGTGTTAAATAAGGAAAAAGCAGGAAGTAAGTGTCGCAAAACACATTTGAAAGTTCTTTATCTGAATGCACGTAGCATTCGTAACAAAATTGATGAGTTAACGGCACAAATAACTATGTATGGGTATGATCTTGTGGCCATTACAGAAACATGGCTGCAGGGTGACAATGTCTGGGAATTAAATATGCCAGGGTATTTAACAATCAGGAAGGACAGGCAGGAAGGAAGGGGAGGCGGGGGGGGGGGTGGCTATGTTAATAAAGGAAGGAATCACTGTAATACAGAGAAATGATATTGGGTCAAAAGATCAGGATAATGAAACAGTTTGGGTAGAGATTAGGAATAATAAGGGAAAAAAACACTGGTGGGAGTAGTATATAGGCCTCCTAATAGTTGCAACTCTGTTGGAAGAAGTATTAATCAGGAAATAGTTGGGGCATGTAATAAGGGAACAGCTATAATTATGGGGGATTTTAACTATCATATTAACTGGACAAATCAAATTGGGCAGGGCAGCCTTGAGGAAGAGTTTATTGAGTGTCTTAGGGATAGATTTCTTGAGCAGTATGTAACTGATCCTACAAGGGGGCAAGCAACCTTGGACCTGGTACTGTGTAATGAGTCTGGATTAATTAATAATGTCCTAGTTAAGGATCCCCTTGGAATGAGTGACCATAACATGGTTGAATTCCATATCCAATTAGAGGGTGAGAAGGTTGGTTCTCAAACAAGCATACTGAGCTTGAATAAAGGAGACTATGATGGCATGAGAGCAGAATTGATTAAAGTGGACTGGGAAAATAGATTAAAGGGTAAGACGGTACATGAGCAGTGGTGTTCATTCAAGGAGTTATTTTACAACTTTCAAAATAAATATATTCCACTGAGGAAAAAAGGGTGTAAAAGAAATGACAGCCATCCATGGCACAGTAAAGAAATTAAAAAAAGTATCCAACTAAAAACAAGGACATATAAGGTAGCCAAAGTTAGTGGGAGGATAGAAGATTGGGAAGTCTTCAAAAGACAACAAAAAGTAACTAAGGGATTGATTAAGAAAGGGAAAATAGACTACGAAAATAAATTAGCAAAAAATATAAAAACAGATAGCAAGAGTTTCTATAGTTATATAAAAAGAAAAAGGGTGGTTAAGGCAAACGTAGGTCCCTTAGAGGATGAGACCGGGAAATTAATGGTGGGAAACATGGAGATGGCAAAAATGCTGAACAAATATTTAGTTTCAGTCTTTATGGTAGAGGACACTATCCCAACACTGGACAAACAGGGGGCTCTAGTGGGGGAGGAGCTAAATACGATTAAAATTACTAAGGAATTGGTACTCAGTAAAATAATGGGACTCAAGGCGAATAATTCCCCTGGACCTGATGGCTTACATCCTAGGGTCTTGAGGGAAGTGGCAGTAGGAATTGTGGATGCTTTGGTAATAATTTTCCAAAACTCCTTGAACTCAGCAAAGGTCCCGGCAGATTGGAAAACTGCTAATGTAACACCCTTATTTAAAAAGGGTTGTAGGCAGAAGGCTGGAAATTATAGACCAGTTAGCCTAACATCTGTGGTGGGTAAATTTTTGGAGTCTATTATTAAGGAGACAGTAACGGAGCATTTAGATAAACATAATTTAATAGGACAAAGTCAGCATGGCTTTATGAAGGGGAAGTCATGTCTGACAAATTTGCTCGAGTTCTTTGAGGACATAACGTACAGGGTGGATAAAAGGGAACCAGTAGATGTAGTGTATTTAGATTTCCAGAAGGCATTCGACGAGGTGCCACATAAAAGATTATTACTCAAGATAAAAAATCACTGGATTGGGGGTAATATTCTGGCATGGGTGGAGGATTGGTTATCTAACAGGAAGCAGAGAGTTGGGATAAATGGTTCATTCTCGGACTGGCAACCAGTAGCCAGTGGTGTTCCGCAGGGGTCGGTGCTGGGTCCCCAACTCTTTACAATCTATATTAACGATTTGGAGGAGGGGACCAAGTGTAACATATCAAAGTTTGCAGATGATACAAAGATGGGAGGGAAAGTAGAGAGTGAGGAGGACATAAAAAACCTACAAGGGGATATAGACAGGCTCGGTGAGTGGGCAGAGATTTGGCAGATGCAATACAATATTGGAAAATGTGAGGTTATGCACTTTGGCAGGAAAAATCAGAGAGCAAGTTATCTTAATGGCAAGAAACTGGAAAGTACTGCAGTACAAAGGGATCTGGGGGTCTTGGTGCAAGAAACTCAAAAAGTTAGTATGCAGGTGCAGCAGGTGATCAAGAAAGCCAATGGAATGTTGGCTTTTATTGCTAGGGGGATAGAATATAAAAACAGGGAGGTATTGCTGCAGTTGTATAGGGCATTGGTGAGACCGCACCTGGAGTACTGCATACAGTTTTGGTGTCCATACTTAAGAAAAGACATACTTGCTCTCAAGGCAGTACAAAGAAGGTTCACTCGGTTAATTCCGGGGATGAGGGGATGGACATACGAGGAGAGGTTGAGTAGATTGGGACTCTACTCATTGGAGTTCAGAAGAATGAGAGGCGATCTTATTGAAACATATAAGATTGTGAAGGGGCTTGATCGGGTGGACGCGGTGAGGATGTTCCCAATGATGGGTGAAACTAGAACTAGGGGACATAATCTTAGAATAAGGGGCTCCTCTTTCAAAACTGAGATGAGGAGAAACTTCTTCACTCAGAGGGTAGTGGGTCTGTGGAATTTGCTGCCCCAGGAAGCTGTGGAAGCTACTTCATTAAATAAATTTAAAACAGAAATAGACCGTTTCCTAGAAGTAAAGGGAATCAGGGGTTACGGGGAGCGGGCTGGAAATTGGACATGAGTTTGAGTTCGGATCGGTCAAGGCCCTGTGGGTGGCGGAGCGGGCCCAGGGGCCGAGTGGCCTGGTCCTGCTCCTGCTTCATGTGTTCTTTAGAGTTGAGGTTGGATCAGATCAGCCATGATCTCATTGAATGGCGGAGCAGGCTCGAGGGGCCGATTGGTCTACTCCTGCTCCTATTTCTTATGTTCTTATGTTCACTCTAACAGCAGGACTGTAGATTAGGAACCCGGTAAATTGCAGGTGTAATATATGTGGGTAGAACAAATGAAGGACAGAGACAAGATGAGTTGTTAGTTCATGAGCTTGCTTTATTAGGCCAGAGTGAACTGAGCATGTAAAAAACTACGTGACAAACCATGTGATAACACATTACACTGCTTTCCCCTTAAAAAAGAAATGTACATATTCCCCTCTCAAATACAACAAAACTATGGTCCCACCTTTCTCAGCATTACATGGACCACATAACAAAATCTCCTGGCTTTTTTTCTTTTAAATGAACTACAAATCCTACAAATGAACTACAAATCCAGTTTAATAACAGGTTTGCAGAGCCTTCCTGATCTCCTTACTGAAGGTTTTGGTGTTGAACCAATTTTCAGGCTGTTTTGTCTTGGCTCTGAGCTCAAAGATCATGTGTCTATCCCATTCCTGTCTCCAAAATGTAACATATGTGGGTGGAACAAATGAAGGACAGAGACACGATGAGTTGCTCGTCCATGTGCTTGCTTTATTCAGCCAGAGCGAACTGAGCATGCTCATACCAAACCATGTGACAAACCATGAGCTAATACATTACAGTAGCAAGGTGGGAAGGCTCTACATCCTACCGACCTGTGGTACAACTCATTGTCATGCCAACATACCACAACAGCACCTTTATTTTATATTTAAAAACATTTTCTCCCTCTTTCCTTGCATTCAACAGCCAGATAAAAAATATTGGAATACAGAAAGAGAAAGGAAGACTTGTGATTGACAATTTTTTGTAGATGATGCCAGATAAGTAACTGCTGAAAAGGATATCGAGAATTTGAGCCTCTTTATGTTAGCAAATGGATTTTCTTTGATTTCTTCAATCTTATCTTTTGGTTCCATTTATTCTCATGTCTCCTTTTTTGATTTTTTAATAGAAGTCACACACATCTTGATTTTCTCAGCTACAACACTTCCTTGTCCTTCACAACTGGAACAAAGCACTTGCATTTATATAGCACCTTATCATTCCTCTCATAAACATCCCACGGTGTTTCACACAATGAATTTTTTTTTTGTAGTGACTGTTGTTATGCTGACAACAAGCGAGAGTCTAACCACCGCCCCTTGTCATTCAACGGCATTATCATCGCCGAATCCCCCACCATCAACATCCTGGGGATCACCATTGACCAGAAACTTAACTGGACCAGCTATACAAATACTGTGGCTAAAAGAGCGGGTCAGAGGCTGGGCATTCTGCTGTGAGCATCTCACCTCCTGACTCCCCAAAGCCTTTCCACCATCTACAAGGCACAAGTCAGGAGTGTGATGGAATACTCTCCACTTGCCTGGATGAGTGCAGCTCAAAAAGCTCGACACCATCCAGGACAAAGCAGCCCGCTTGATTGGCACCCCATCCACCACCTTAAACATTCACTCCCTCCACCACCGGCACACCGTGGCTGCAGTGTGTACCATCTACAAGATGCACTGCAGCAACTCGCCAAGGCTTCTTCGGCAGCACCTCCCAAACCCACAAACTCTACCACCTAGAAAGACAAGGGCAGCAGGCACATGGGAACACCACCACCTCCAAGTTTCCCCTCCAAGTCACACACCTGACTTGGAAATATATCGCCATTCCTTCATCGTCGCTGGGTCGAAATCATGGAACTCCCTCCCTAACAGCACTGTGGGAGTACCTTCACCACAAGGACTGCAGCGGTTCAAGAAGGCGGCTCACCACCACCTTCTCAAAGGCAATTAGGGATGGGCAATAAATGCTGGCCTTGCCAACGACGCCCACATCCCATGAACGAATATAAAATAAAACAGTGCCAGTAGCAAACAGCAATGAGGTAAGCGAAAGTTAATGTGTTTTTTATTGTGTGGTGTATTTTGAGGAAGGAATGTTCACCAGGACACCAGGAGAACCCTTTGCTCTTCTTTTTAACATCCACCTGAGCCAGTAGGCAGGGCATCAGTTTAATGCCTCACCCAAAAGACAGCACCTCAGATGATACAGCACTCCCTAAAGTGTCAGACTGGACCATCAACTTTGGTCTTACATAGTATTTACAGAACAGAAACAGTTCATTCAGCCCAACAGGTCCATGCAGTGTTTACGCTCCATACTAGCCTCCTCCCACTCTTCTTCATCTCATCCCATCAAGATATCGCTGTATTTCTCCCTCATGTGCTTATCTAGTTTCCCCTTGAACGCATCTATGCTCGTCGCCTCAACTGGTCCTTACTACTCTTGGTATTGGTCTCAAAAGATACTGAATCTGGCCTTATTAAAATCAGTTAACTCTTTCTTCATCTTCTCTTCACAGCAGCACTGCTATCCAAATCTGCTCAGGAACCTGCTAATCTGTCCCTAGTTATGATAATGCTGATGTGATGATGCTGATACGAGCAGTTTGACCGTTCCACAGGACAGGAGTGCCATCAGCCAAGCCCTATATTACAGAAGAAGCCTTGAGAGTCTAGACTGAAGGAAAATGACTCTTGATAGTAATTTATTTTATATGTTAGGAAAAATAAAAAGATTAGAGAAAAGACCGCAAGGCTTTCCTGAATTTGTAGAGCAACAATGAAGTTGCCATGTTGCTATGGCAATCCTACCACAGAGGATTAGCGTGAGGCAGCTGCTTTGGGTTACTGTCTCTGACAACGCAATCTAACTGGCAGCATACTAACATGGCTTTGCTGGGTATAAAATGTTCCAGAAGTCTCTACAATATTGTTTATCGTACATTGTGAATTTGTAATGCTTAAGTCATTGCGAGTTGAAGCGTCTCCATATAATCCCGCACGATGCCATGGAAAGACTGTCCAGACTGCGGCAACTCTCAATGGCTATTTCAAAAGTGTCCAATTACGTCGGAGGGAATTTTCTCCAATGTTTTCTGATGTTACAAACTTGGCAGAAAGGGTGAAACTTTTCCTTCGCTGGAGTTTTGTGAGGAAAATTGCACGTTAGATCTCAAGTTATTACTGGGGGGAAATTGATATTTCATCATTACGGTTGCCACATTGATAGTGAATCAAATGCTACCACTAACGCTGCCTCCGCAAGATCCTGTAAATCCATTGGCAGGATTGGCGCACCAATGTCAGTGTTCTCGCTCAGGCCAACATCCCCAGCATCGAAGCTTTGACCACGCTCGATCAGCTCCGATGGACGGGTCACATCGTCCGCATGCCCGATACGAGACTCCCAAAACAAGCGCTCTACTCGGAGCTCCAACACGGCAAGAGAGCCCCAGGTGGGCAGCGGAAACGCTTCAAGGACACCCTCAAAGCCTCCTTGAAAAAGTGCAACATCCCCACTGACACCTGGGAATCCCTGGCCCAAGACCGCACAAAGTGGAGGAGAAACATCCGGGAAGGCGCCGAACACCTCGAATCTCTTCACCAGGAGCAAGCGGAAGCCAAGCACAAACAGCGGAAAGAGCGCACGTCAACCCAAGCACCCCACCCACCCGCCCCTTCAACCACCGTCTGCCCCACTTGTGACAGAGACTGTAGGTCCCGCATTGGACTCATCAGTCACCTGAGAACTCATTTTTAATGTGGAAGCAAGTCATCCTCGGTTCCGAGGGACTGCCGAAGAAGAAGAAGAATCAAAACAGAAAATGCTAGAGATGCACATCAGCTCAGCCACACTCTGAAAGAGAACAAGAGAGGTTAATGTTTCAGGTGGGACTCTTCTTCACCAGTAGTCAGATATCTGCAATGTTTATCATTGAGGTTTCGACTGGCTAGTCATTCAATGTTTTTCTTTGGTGCTGTTGTCGTTATTCCAGCTGTTTTCTAAATGAGGAATGCCCCAGGATGTCCAGCCTTATAGAAATGCTCAATGGTTTTCTTTGGCACTGTCCCCTCCTCTCCCAGTAGACCTCTTGGTCTTCAAACCTACATAGCAACTCTAATGACCTGAGAACACAAAAGCAAGTAAGTGCAGAATAAAAACAGAAAAAAAAAATCCTTCTTATGCTGCTGTACAGTATCTTGGTTTTATTCTTATGGGAGGGTATCGCTCTCTCTATCTTCTCTCCAATCTGACATATAGACGTTATATAGACGTGGTCGTAGAATCACAGGAATTACAGCACAGGAAGAGGCCATTCGGCCTTATGGACCTGTGCAGGTTCACTCCATGTGGTCGTGTTGTTTCTTTCTGTTGGAAGTTTAAGGTTGAATTCCCTCAATATTTCAGATTGACTTACTCTGGGTGTGCGCTCCTCTTGTAGAACGTTTCTTCTGTTATATTCGGGTAACACATAGGCTGAAACGACGTGTGTGTCTGTTCCAGTGGTTCAGGTGGATGATAAGGATCCCATGGCACTGTTCGAAGAAGAGCAGGGAGTTCTCCCAATGTCCAGGCCAACAGTACGCTATCAACTAATATCAAGAAATTAAATTAGCTGGCCATTCATCTCCTTGGTGTCTGTGGGGTGTATCTGGTGCAGAATGGCTAGCAATTTAGCACATATAGCAACCGTTACTGCACATCAAAAAGCAACTCACTGTACAGATGTTTCAATATGATAATGATGTGGAGATGCCGGCGTTGGACTGAGGTGGACAAAAATCAGAAGTCGCACAACACCAGGTTATAGTCCAACAGATTTATTTAATTTTACAAGCTTTCGGAGCTGTTCGCTCCTTCTTCAGGTAAGGTAGCTGTGAGAGAATCTCCCAGAATTCACAATATAAACACAGAAAAAATCTATTCAAATCTTTCCCTACATCAAAGACACACTAAGAGCACAGCCAAGACAATGAGATGTGTCCCAGGGGGTCCAACGTGTCAAAACACCTGCTGGCTGCATATCCTCTCCATTTGTTGTGTTTAAAACAAAACCTGGAAAGACCAGCCATGATGTCAAGTCACGTTCTGTATCGTGACATGAACCCGATATCGCGATTGAGGCCATCCTCATGAGTGCTGAACTTGGCTATCAGTTTCTGCTCTATGATTTTGCGCTGTCGTGTATCCCGAAGGCCGAGGTTGAATGCCCCTGACTGCTGAAGTGTTCCCCGACTGGTTATCAATATGATAAGGCACTACATAACCGCAAATATTACCGATTGGAAGTCACTGATACATTCACATAAGTGGGCTAATTCCATGAGGTTCCACTCCGGGTGTGGCTCCTCGTTCGACAGAAGCACAGAGTCATGTGCTCTTCGGTTTCTGCTCATTGAAATTATTCACTGTAAAATTGGGAGTGCTGTGAATGGGGCGTGCGGATTTCCGTGTCTCATTATTCAATTCGTGGTCTTGTTGAGTAGAGTCATAGAATTATAGAATAGTAAAAGAAAGACTTACATTTATAAAGCACCTTTCATGACCACCGGACATCTCAAAGCGCTTTACAGCCAATGAAGTACTTTTTTGATGTGGGAAAAATGGCAGCCAATTTGTGCACAGCAAGCTCCCACAAACAGCAATGTGATAATGACCAGATAAACTGTTTTTGTTATGTTGATTGAGGGATAAATATTTGCCAGGATACCGGGGATAACTCCCCTGCTCTTCTTCGAAATAGTGCCATGGGATCTTTTACATCCAACTGAGAAGGCGGACGGGGCCCTCGGTTTACCGTCTCATTCGAAAGACGGCACCTCCGACAGTGTAGCACTCCCTTAGCACTGCACTGGACTGTCAGCCTAGCTTTATGTGCTCAAGTCCCTGGAGTGGGTACTTGTACCCACAACCTTCTGACTCAGAGGCGAGAGTGCTACCCACTGAGCCACAGCTGACAGTGAATGTTGTGAGAAAATGGCAAGCTCCCTTTGACATTTTACTAGCATGCTGGGAGCCTCAAATTTAACCTTAATGTCATATGACAAGAGCGAATCTGTGACCAGTTCGATCTAATACACACGAGTGGAGTTTGAGGGGAGGGGGTGGGGGGTGGTTTTTATCTGTTTTTGTTAATTGATTTGTTCGCTCTGACAATAGATGTCCTGGTAGAAAATAAACAAAAGGCTTTGGGGCTCAAATTATGTGATTTGAATTGAAGTGATAGTGGGTTTTGTTTGGCTTCATTGCTTACCTTACAATATAGAGTGATCGTATGCAATTTGGCGAGACGGGGGCAGAGGGTGAGTCTTCCAGTCGCTCTCCACCTCACGGCAGCAAGTCTCAGGAATTTCCTAGGCTACCCCGAGAGGTTTACCAAGTTCACATATGTAAGGCCCAAATGAACTCTTGCCAGCTGAGAACTTCCATTGAGGGCCGTCCTGAGACACCCAGCATTTATTGCCCATCTCTGGTTGCCCTTGAGAAGGTGGCGGTGATCCTTCTTCTTGAACAGCTGCAGTCCGTGTGGTGAAGGTGCTCCCACAGTGCTGTTAGGTAGCGAGTTCCAGGATTTTGACCCAGCGGCGACGAAGAAACGGACGATATACTTGAAGTAATTTGAACTGTCAGAAGGTTTAGAGAAAAAAAAATCAAAGTAAGATTTATGTTATAGCTCTGGACAGGTGTTATCTATCTACAAAGGGTCAAATCTGTCAGGGAATATGTAAGTGCTTCTAGGTCGGCTGGTGGGACGGCCTGATTGGAAACCCGGGTGATGTCAGATTTCTCAGCACAATCACGACTCTCAGGAGCTACACAACCTCAGCTTCCCCGATGGGTTTAGTGATGTAGGATCCAGACTCACAGACCAGCAAGTCTCCAGTTCAATCCCTGCTCTGTGTTGAGTTAGCAGATCTCAGCCAAGGCAGCAGTTGGAGGACTGCAGTTGGCCTCAGTACCCATTGGTCTAGGACTGCAGGGAGGGGGAATATAAGCCAGGGATCTTGTTCCTAATCACCATCCAGTGACTTTGCAGATGCCCGGTAAAACAGTATCAGGTTGGATTTTGAAGTCTGCAATGATTGAAGAATAAAAGAAAAGACTTACATTTATATAGCGCCTTTCATGACCTCAGGACATCCCAAAGTGCTTTACAGCGCTGGTACTGGATGCTTTGACTTACCCATTAAGAATGGCAACTCAGGAAAGCAACCGAAGAGTGAGATTGCAGCCCAGAGTCAGAAGCGTGAGGAAGGGGAAAAAACATTTTTTTGCTGTCTGTAATTACAGCGTAAAAGTTCAAAATTATTTTACGTTAGTCTTGAGAATCAGGGCTGTTGAAATATTGGCATTCCAACAATACCTGGTGTAAGGAAAGAGGCACTCCACAAGAGCATAGTTGCAAGGTACCGTTAATGAAAAAACACCAGTGCAAAAAAAAACCATAGTATTTTTTAAGAAAATTCCACCTTTCCCTGTTTGACTGGAATTTCCTATTGCTTCCCCATTGGCCAAAGCCTTTGAAGTTACCTCCAATATCCAGCAACCGATACAGATCTCTGAGACTCACTTGGGAAGAACTAGACTTTTAAGGAAGGAGTTGGGTTTTAAAAACAGAAACACGCACAAATTCCCTTCAAGCACTCCAATCCATTCAGCTACAACATAGTGGTCTTTTTACACTAAAGAAAGACTTGCATTTCTATAGTGCCTTTCACAACCACCGGATGTCCCAAAGCACTTTACAGCCAACGAAGTACTTTTGGAGTGGAATCACTGTTGTAATGTGGGACACGCGGCAGCCAATTTGCGCACAGCAAGCTCCCACAAACAGTAATGTTAAAATGACCAGACAATCTGTTTTTGTTATGTTGATTGAGGGAGAAATATTGGCCCCAGGACACCGGGGATAGCTCCCCTGCTCTTCTTCGAAATAGTGCCGTGGGATCTTTTACGTCCACCTGCGAGAGCAAACGGGGCCTCGGTTTAACGTCTCATCCGAAAGGCGGCACCTCTGACAGTGCAGCGCTCCCTCAGCACTGCACTGGAGTGTCAGCCTAGCTTTATGTGCGCAAGTCCCTGGAGTGGGACTTGAACCCACAACCTTCTGACTCAGAGACGAGTGAGCTACCCACTGAGCCACAGCTGACACGTGACTAACCACACAAGCAGGGCAATTTCAGATTCAGTCTTACATTCAGTGCCACAACCATCGGGGAAATGCATGCCAACTTATCTGAATTTCAACACACTCATAGAGTGGAGGCCGTCAGGGCCTCCGTTCTTTACCCCAGCAGGGCGATGGCACAAAAAAATTAAATCGGAGTTCAGAAAGAGTCATTCCTGTCAGCAAATATGATCCAGGGTTATTAGGTGTCAGCCTTGGCTCAATGGCAGTACTCTTGCCTCTGACCTCAAAGGTCATGGGTTCAAGCCCCACTCCAGGAGCCTTGTAGAACACTCCAGTGCAGTGCTTCGAGTGTGCTGTACTACTGGAGGGGCTGTCTTTCAGACGAGTTGTTAACCCTTGATCCTGTCTGTCCTCTCAGGTGGCTGTGAAGAGATCCATAGCACTAATTGAAGAGGAGCAGGGGAACTGTCCTAGCCATCATTTATCCCTCCACTGTGACAGTTTAAGTGGTCATTTATCTCATTGCTGATGTGTGCAAATTGGCTACTGTGTTTACCTACATTGCAACAGTGATTGCACGCCAAGGTAATTAATTGGCTCTGAAGTGCTTTGGGCCATCCTGAGGTCATGAAAGGTGCTATATAAATGCAAGTTATTTCATTCTTTAGCTTTAGGAACGTATCAGAGTAGATGGAAGCTAGATGCGTACGCTAGAAGCAGCGATGGTTTATTCCTGTCTGAAAATTATACCACAGGAAACTATTATTCTGTCTACTGGGAATAGAGGTGTGGCAAGGTACAGGAGGTAAACCAGGACGTACTGAATGTAGATTGGAGCTGGTTATGTATCATTTTACTACGACTGTACAAATTATTTTCCTACAGCTTACACAATACTTTTTCACTTTTTTCCTTCGGGAAGTGTTCAGAGAAATAACCCGCAGAATCACACCAACATGTCAGAGCAAGGTTCTGAAGATTTTTTAAAAATGTTTCTATCTGATTATATGCAAGAACAATCCAGGCTTTGTTCCCTGCGCTTTAAAGATTCCCTGGTTACAGACTCAACAATGAAGACTATTAAATGAAGTGTAATAGATCCTGGAATTGATAGCAAGGCAACAGTATGAACTGTTTCAGAGCAAACTTGCTAACATGTTCTAACCTCCACCTGAATCCTGAGGCAGCACTGATGGTGGCTACAGCGTTCCATATAGTTGATTCATGAAACCTCACGAATAGGGAATTAATGGCCATCACAGAGCCATTGAAAGTTTATATCAACAGTGATATTTGCATTACACAATCCAGGCTGACACTCCAGTGCAGTACTGAAGGAGTGCTGCATTGTCGGAGGTGCCATCTTTTGGATGAGGCACCGACTGCCCTCTCAGGTGGACGTAAAAGATTCCATGGCACTATTTTCGAAGAAGAGCAGGGGAGTTCTCCCCAGGTGTCCTGGGCCAATATTTACCCCTCAACCAACATCACTAAAACAGATTATCTGGCCATTATCACATTGCTGTTTGTGGAACCTTGCTGTGCGCAAATTGACTGCGGCGTTTCCGACATTACAACAGTGACTACACTTCAAAAGTACTTTGTTGGCTGTAAAGCGCTTTGGGATGTCCTGAGGTCGAGAAAGGTGCTAAATAAATGCAAGTTCTTTCCTTCCTGCTTTCTTTACACAGCATCTCATCATACTGCGACGTCGCAAAGCGTTTCGCACATTGAATTACATTTTGAAGTGCAGTGAATGTTTTGCAGGTTAAGTAACAATCATTACCACGATGATGCGGAAATAGTTAAAAGGTTATAAAAACCAGCCTGCATCTAAAAGAACAAAAACAGGTGGCTGTTTCAGGTGGGACATTTGATCAGAACTGGCCTTGTGGCTGAAGGAGGCATTCAATGAGTGTGCACTGGTCAGTGAGGTTACGTACCTGTAGGGTTATTTACTCCGAACTTCCTCTTTAAGGGAGTATCTGCCTCCAGAAATTGTCCTTTTGTTTCTCATTAGACTCCATGGGTTGTTTTAGTGGTCTCTCCATGTCAGGCACAGTGACACACCTTTATACTGCTATATCAGTGTGCTGCGCATGCATTTCCTCCAACGAGGTCAAAAATCTTTCCTCAAAACTGCAGAACTTTTTTTTACTTTCCTCAGTGTTCCCTTCCTCTTACGGTCGCTATGCTTTTAAACTCAAACTTGGCATCACTGCTTCATTATTTAGCCCATCTTCTCTTCAATTTGGTGTCAGCTGTGGCTCAGTGGGCAGCACTCTCACCTCTGAGTCAGAATGGTTGTGGGTTCAAGTTCCATGCCAGAAACTTGAGTGATATTTGCATTATATAATCCAAGCTGACACTCCAGTGCAGTACTGAAGGAGTGCTGCATTGTTGGAGGTGCCGTCTTTTGGGTGAGATGTTAAACCGAGGCCCACGTCTGCTCTCTCAGGTGGACGTAAAAGATCCCATAGCACTATTTCGAAGATGAGCAGGGGAGGTATCTCCGGTGTCCTGGCCAATATTTATCCCTCAATCAACATCACTAAAACAGATTATCTGGTCATTATTACATTGCTGTTTGTGGGAGCTTGCTGTGCGCAAATTGGCTGCCACGTTTCCTACATTGTAAAAGTGACTACATTTCAAAAGTACTTCATTGGCTGTAAAGCGCTTTCGGATGTCCTGAGGTCATGAAATGCGCTATAAGTCTTTCTTTCTTTCAATCCTTTTCAACCTTGGTGGTGTCCTGTGCCATGAGCATGGAATCTCCACCCAGGTTCCTCAATCAAAATGTTGACTCCAAGTGCAGAGCCACCTAGAGCACTGGCTGTGCAATTACCTGTACTTAAAAGGGTGCAATCTATGGCCGGGAATTTCCTGGCAACTGCTTCCGCTCCATAACTTCGCAGGAACTTCCTGGCCATACAAATTTGTGCTCCATTTGCATGCTGGCGTTGCGTTGTCGAAGATTCAGGTGCAAAGGTCAGCGGGCCTTGCAAGATTTTTTCATTCAGTGCTATGTACTCCCGACTGGCGAGGCTTTGCCCTGGGAGCACGAGTTTGTAAAAGCCACCCTGGGAGCACGAGTAGACTGGGGTTGGCAACGCAACGAGCGAGTGAACAGCACCATTATTGAACATAAAGAGTTTGTCTGCATTTCAGCCTGCCACTTCTCTATATTCCTTTCAAGGAATTAAAGAGGCAGATCAAGTCCTGTGGAGCAGGCATTGATTGCTATTTTGCATGTGACTGAAAGAGAAGTATGAGGGCAGAGTCTCCAAGTTTTCACTATCAGCAGGGAGTTTCACCCCCAACCCTCCTGGTCCTAGGGTTGTCAACCCTCCACGCTTGCCCTGGAATCTCCGGGAATTAAAGATTAATCTCCAGGACCCCACCCTAGACCTGAACATCTTTCTCCAGTTTCGCTCCGATCTCCCCTCATGACCTCTCCACGTTCATCTTGTCCATGAGACCCACTTCCTGCTCCCTCGACCCTATTCCCACCAAACTACTGACCACCCAACTTCCTTTTTTACATAGGATTACATAGGATATACGGCACAGAAACAGGCCATTCGGCACAACCAGTGCATGCCGGTGTTTATGCTCCACTCGAGCCTCCTCCCGTCTTTCCTCATCTAAATCTATCAGCATAACCCTCTATTCCCTTTTCCCTCATATGCTTGTCTAGCCTCCCCTTAAATGCATCGATACTATTCGCGTCACCCACTCCCTGTGGTAGCGAGTTCCACATTATCACCACTCTTTGGGTGAAGAAGTTTCTTCTGAATTCCCTATTGGATTTCTTGGTGACTATCTTATATTGATGGCCTCTAGTTATGCTCTTCTCCACAAGTGGAAACATTCTCTCTGTATCCGCTCTATCAACATTTTTCATAATTTTAAAGACCTCTATTAGGTCACCCCTCAGCCTTTTTTCAAGAGAAAAGAGACCCAGCCTGTTCATCCTTTCCTGATATGTATACCCTTACATTTCTGGTATCATTCTTGTAAATCTTCTCTGCATCCTCTCCAGTGCCTCTATATCCTTTTTATAATATGGTGACCAGAACTGTACGCAGTACTCTAAGTGTGGTCTAACCAAGGTTTGATACAGGTTTAGCATAACTTCCCTACTTTTCAATTCTATCCCTCTAGAAATAAACCCTAGTGCTTGGTTTGCTTTTTTTTATGGCCTTGCTAACCTGTGTCGCAACTTTTAGTGATTTCTGTATTTGTACTCCGAGATCCCTTTGTTCCTCTACCCCACCTAGACTCGCACCCTCCAAGTGATAAGTGACCTCTCTATTCTTCCTACCAAAATGTAATACCTCACATTTATCTGTGCTGAACTTCATTTGCCAATTATATGCCCATTCTGCAAGTTTATTAATGTCCTCCTGTAACTTGTTGCAGTCCTCCTCGGTATTGACTATCCCCCCAATTTGGTGTCATCCGCAAATTTAGAAATTGTGTTTTTGATTCCTAAGTCTAAATCGTTAATGTAAATTGTGAACAGCAGTGGTCCCAGCACTAATCCTTGTTAAAGGATGAGACCGGGAAATTAATGGTGGGAAACATGGAGATGGCAAAAATGCTGAACAATTATTTTGTTTCAGTCTTTATGGTAGAGGACACTAAGAATATCCCAACACTGGACAAACAGGGGGCTCTAGTGGGGGAGGAGCTAAATATGATTAAAATCACTAAGGAATTGGTACTCAGTAAAATAATGGGACTCAAGGCGGATAAATCCCCTGGACCTGATGGCTTACATCCTAGGGTCTTGAGGGAAGTGGCAGTAGGAATTGTGGATGCTTTGGTAATAATTTTCCAAAACTCCCTGAACTCAGCAAAGGTCCTGGCAGATTGGAAAACTGCTAATGTAACACCCTTATTTAAAAAGGGTTGTAGGCAGAAGGCTGGAAATTATAGACCAGTTAGCCTAACATCTGTGGTGGGTAAAATTTTGGAGTCTATTATTAAGGAGACAGTAACGGAACATTTAGATAAACATAATTTAATAGGACAAAGTCAGCATGGCTTTATGAAGGGGAAGCCATGTCTGACAAATTTGCTCGAGTTCTTTGAGGACATAACGTACAGGGTGGATAAAGGGGAACCAGTGGATGTAGTGTATTTAGACTTCCAGAAGGCATTCGACAAGGTGCCACATAAAAGATTATTACTCAAGATAAAAAATCACTGGATTGGGGGTAATATTCTGGCATGGGTGGAGGATTGGTTATCTAACAGGAAGCAGAGAGTTGGGATAAATGGTTCATTCTCGGACTGGCAACCAGTAGCCAGTGGTGTTCTGCAGGGGTCGGTGCTGGGTCCCCAACTCTTTTCAATCTATATTAACGATTTGGAGGAGGGGACTGAGTGTAACATATCAAAGTTTGCAAATGATACAAAGATGGGAGGGAAAGTAGAGAGTGAGGAGGACATAAAAAACCTACAAGGGGATATAGACAGGCTGGGCAGAGTGGGCAGAGATTTGGCAGATGCAATACAATATTGGAAAATGTGAGGTTATGCACTTTGGCAGGAAAAATCAGAGAGCAAGTTATTATCTTAATGGCGAGAAACTGGAAAGTACTGCAGTACAAAGGGATCTGGGGGTCTTGGTGCAAGAAAATCAAAAAGTTAGTATGCAGGTGCAGCAGGTGATCAAGAAAGCCAATGGAATGTTGGCTTTTATTGCTAGGGGTATAGAATATAAAAACAGGGAGGTATTGCTGCAGTTGTATAGGGTATTGGTGAGACCGCACCTGGAGAACTGCATACAGTTTTGGTGTCCATACTTAAGAAAAGACATACTTGCTCTCGAGGCAGTACAAAGAAGGTTCACTCGGTTAATTCCGGGGATGAGGGGGTGGACATACGAGGAGAGGTTGAGTAGATTGGGACTCTACTCATTGGAGTTCAGAAGAATGAGAGGCAATCTTATTGAAACATATAAGATTGTGAAGGGGCTTGATCGGGTGGACGCGGTGAGGATGTTCCCAATGATGGGTGAAACTAGAACTAGGGAACATAATCTTAGAATAAGGGGCTGCTCTTTCAAAACTGAGATGAGGAGAAACTTTTTCACTCAGAGGGTAGTGGGTCTGTGGAATTTGCTACCCCAGGAAGCTGTGGAAGCTACTTCATTAAATAAATTTAAAACAGAAATAGACCGTTTCCTAGAAGTAAAGGGAATTAGGGGTTACGGGGAGCGGGCTGGAAATTGGACATGAGTTTGAGTTCGGATCGGTCAAGGCCCTGTGGGTGGTGGAACGAGCCCAGGGGCCGAGTGGCCTGGTCCTGCTCCTACTTCTTGTGTTCTTTAGAGTTGATGTTGGATCAGATCAGCCATGATCTCATTGAATGGCGGAGCAGGCTCGAGGGGCCAATTGGTCTACTCCTGCTCCTATTTCTTATGTTCTTATGTTAACACCACTACCCACCTTCTGCCACTGTGAATAGCTACCCTTTACTCCCACTCTCTGCTTTCTGTCCTAAAGCCAGCCAGCAATCCATTCTGCTACTTGTCCCCTGACTCTGCATTCTCTGACCTTGTTCATCAGTCTATTATGGGGTACCTTATCGAAGGCCTTTTGAAAATCCAGATAAATTACATCTACTGCATTACCATTGTCTACTCTCTCTGTTACCTCTTCAAAAAAATCAATAAGGTTGGTCAAGCAAGACTTTCCCTTTTGAAATCCATGTTGACTATTCATTATTATATTTTTGGTTTCTAGATGTTCTTCTATTTTCTCCTTTAGTAGGGATTCCATTATTTTTCCTACCACCGATGTTAAGCTGACTGGTCTATAATTCCCTGGACATGTTCTATCCCCCTTCTTAAATATCCGTATTACGTTAGCTATCTGCCAGTCCTCTGGCACTATACCTTTTTCTAATGAATGATTAAATATGCGTAATATTGCCTCAGCTATCTCTTCCCTAGATTCTTTTAAAATGCATGGATGCAATCCATCCGGACCAGGGGTTTTATCCTCTTTGAGTTTGATTAATTTATTTAATATATCCCCTTTTTAAATTTTAAATGCACTTAACTCATTACTAATCTCATCATCCAATGTCATGTCCACCTGTTCTATCTCCCTGGTAAATACTGAAGCAAAATAATTATTTAATATTTCTGCCATCTCTCTATCGTTACCTGTGGTATTATCCTGACTATCCCTTAATGGCCCTATTCCCATCCCAACCTTCCTTTTTTTATTGATGTGCCTATAAAATATTTTACTATTTTGTTTTATGTTCCTTGATAATTTAATTTCATAGTTCCACTTTGCCTCCCTAATTGTTTTTTTGACTTCTCTTTTAATCTTTTCGTATTATTGTGTACACTAATTAGCGCCATGCTCCAACATCCATGTTAGGGTTTGACAACCTGGGATCCCATTTCTTGCTGCTTCCTAACGAGTAGTTTCTATGACTAGCAGATATCGCAAACACAGGGAGGCGAGAATCAGTATCCAAGGAAACCAGTGCACCCAACTCATCTGACCTCTGCTGCTATAGTAACAAAACTGGTCAACAGTGTGTGCTGAAGGCAGATCAATGGGATTGAGATGCTGAAAGGTGACATCTGTTTAATCTGGCTTTTATTGCTGCACGTTTCATTTTCTAAAGGCAAGGTTTAAAATTCAATGTATTCACTAGGTACACTTGTGATATAAAACAGTTGTAGACATGATGGTTAATTGGCCATTTAAGGTAGAACGAAACCTTCCTACACTAGGCACTCAATACTTTGATCAATGAACAGTCAAATCTCAGCAACAATTGAAAATCACATAACTCATTTTAACAATGTGTGTAAACCAATAAACAGCATCACATCCAGAGCTTCCAAATTATCCTGTACCTCAATGGAGCATTCACAAGCTGGAGCTTTTCTTTACCATGGCGTGGTGAGTGAGGTGGTTGTAGCTGGTTGGTGGGTGGGGGAAGAAAGATATGAGGTGTACTTGGGTTTACCATATGTGACGTAAATAGCCTACCTATTCCTTTACATAATAAAGATTCTATATACAGTAGTATTAGTTTTTGTTCATAATCAGATGGCTTTTTATGTATATATTTTATCAGGGAGCAACTGGAGACAATAGTCTCAAAAATTGACCCTGGTGATTGTTGAGTGCACAGAAAATTTGGGGAAATTGTACTGAGCTGATAGACAATGCACTACCTGTATGTAAAACAGAGCCTGCTCCAGAATTCAGGTCAATCTGGAAGGGTTCTGGCTCCCATGTTAGCTGACATTGTTAACAGTTCTCTCTCCTTGGTTACTGTTCCCCTCTCCCTCAAATCAATCAGAATCTTGTATGTTTCAATGAGATCACCTCTCATTCTTCTAAACTCCATGCAACTATATTACCCCAAACCCATGAGCCCTTATCTTGTGTAATAGCCTTTTATGTGGCACCTTATCTCGACCCCGCCATGGTCTCTAAATTGTCAGACTGCTTGTCCGACAGCCAGTTCTGGATGAGCAGAAATTTTCTCCAATTAAATATTGGGAAGACCGAAGCCATTGTTTTCAGTCCCTGCCACTGACTCCATCCCTCTCCCTAACATCTGTCTAAATCTGAATCACACTGTTCACAACCTTGGTGTCATATTTGACCCTGAAATGAGCTTCCGACCACAGATCTGCGACATAACTAAGACCCACTATTTCCACCTCCGTAACATCGTCCGTCTCCACCCTTGCCTCAGCTCATCCGCTGCTGAAACCCTCATCCATACCTTTGTTACCTCTAGACTTGACTATTCCAACGCACTCCTGGCTGGCCTCCCACATTCTACCCTACGTATACTTGAGGTGATTCAAAACTCGGCTGCCCGTGTCCTAACTCGCACCAAGTCCCGTTCACCCATCACCCCTGTGCTCGCTGACCTACATTGGCTCCCGGTTAAGCAACGCCTCAATTTCAAAATTATCATCCTTGTTTTCAAATCCCTTCATGGCCTTGCCCCTTCCTATCTCTGTAATCTCCTTCAGCCCCACAACACCCCGAATATCTGCGCTCCTCTAATTCTGCCCTCTTGAGCATCCCTGATTATAATCACTCAACCTTTGGTGGCTGTGCCTTCTGTTGCCTGGCCGGGCCCTAAGCTCTGGAATTCCCTCCCTTCACCTCCCCGCCCCTCTTTCCTCCTTTAAGACGCTCCTTAAAACCTACCTCTTTGACCAAGCTTTTGGTCACCTGCCCTGATTTCTCCTTATGTGGCTCGGTGTCAAATTTATTGTCTTATAATACTCCTGTGAAGCGCCTTGGGACATTTTACTACGTTAAAGGTGCTATATAAATACAAGTTGTTGTTGTTGCGAGCAAAATCCAGGAGAAAAATCACAAGGGGCATCAAAAAGTGTTTTTTAAACTATCTTTGAACGCTTTTGTTTATTAGTTATAAAAAATATCGGATATGGGAGTAAAAGGCTGTTTGACTGACAGTCAAGAATCATCCAGTTGGGTAAAGGAGTCTGTTCGCTTTCCAATTGGCACGGGAAGGCAATGCGCGTTGGGCGACCAATGGCGGGAGTCTGTGGGCGGGGCGGTTGGAGACAGGAGGTCATGTGATGACACCTCCAGGAATACGTCCAAATCAGAGTTGGCAACCCAACCCGGTCCGTGTACATTGAGAAATCGTCAGCCAAAATGGATGGAAAATTCTGGCCGGTCCGCCTGTAATTGCTCAATATGTGGGTGAGGTCCCCACCTTCAGGGCAAACCTTAAGACTACCTTTGTTGTGTCAAACCAAGCAGGTGAAGAACCACTTAGTGCCATGATGGAAACAGCTTATCACTGAGATTCCATCAAGGCAAGTATTAATACTTGTGAAGGGAGATGAATCAATCGAGAAAATGTTCCTGTCTTCAAAAATTAAGCTTATCATCCAGTCAAAAATTAAATGGCACAAATATCTGAGGTGAAATCCAATACTTCAGTTATTAATACAGACTATGACTATCTCAACAGGCATGATTTAATAACCAACATTCCAATCTTCAGACATTCAGGGCTGGATTTTGATACTGGGGCGGGTTGGGGTCGTGTAATCCGCATTTCGTGTTATCCACCCGTCTGCAATTGGATGTGGGAGATTGATGCAATTTTCACTTAATTGGACAATTGAGTTCCAGCATGTGGGAACCCATGAACCAATTAGTGGTTTCAGTCTGAAAGTCGCCTCTGATGATGTCATCATTGCTGCTGCATTGAAGGTCTTCAGAGACTGCCTGGCCTTTGCTGTGAGTGGACCTGGATGCAAAATGAGCAGCAGCTCAGAGAGAGAGAGAGAGAGAGAGAGTTTTTTTATGTTTCAGCCCATGCTAAGACGAGCCTAAGATAACCTCCTGTGCATCCCTCTTACCTCTTCCATAGCGCTGCTCTCTGACCTTTCCTGCAGTCATCAGTCTCTGCCCGGCCTATCAAAATCCTGGCACTGACAGAAATCTGGTTTACAGCTGACGATTCCTTCTCACCGAAACCTCCCACCGACGACACATTCAATCCGCATGCAGGTCCCACTTTGGCGTCTCCTGTTACTTTTCTGGTACCTTCTTTGAGCGCCTCACCCTCTTTCATCCCTCCCTCACTGAGATCTACTCCCTTCCACCCTCCCTCAAAG
This sequence comes from Squalus acanthias, assembly GCA_030390025.1. Taxonomy (NCBI): domain Eukaryota; kingdom Metazoa; phylum Chordata; class Chondrichthyes; order Squaliformes; family Squalidae; genus Squalus; species Squalus acanthias. The sequence continues at coordinate 163,607,981 of CM059429.1, read as the reverse complement.
GACAAGCAAAGGACAACTTACCCTCAATGATTTCAACTTGCACCTAATTATTATTTAAATGGGAAGAGATTACAAAATGCTGAGGTAGAGAGGGATCTGGGGGTCCTTGTACATGAATCACAAAAAGTTAGCATGCAGGTACAGCAAGTAATTAGGAAGGCAAATGGAGTGTTGGCCTTTATTGCAAAGGGAATGGAGTATAAAACTAGGGAAGTCCTGTTACAACTGTACAGGGCGTTGGTGAGACCACACCTGGAGTACTGCATACAGTTTTGGTCTCCTTATTTAAGGAAGGATATACTTGCATTGGAGGCAGTTCAGAGAGGGTTCACAAGGTTGATTCCGGAGATGAAGTGGTTGTCTTATGAAGAAAGGTTGAGCAGGTTGGGAATATACTCATTGGAGTTTAGACGAATGAGAGGGGATCTTATTGAAACATATAAGATTCTGACGGGGCTTGACAGGGTAGATGCAGAGAGGATGTTTCCCCTCGTGCGGGAATCTAGAACTAGGGGGCATAATTTCAGAATAAGGGGGCACTCTTTTAAATCGGAAATGAAGAGGAATTTCTTCTCTCAGAGGGTCGTGAATCATTGGAATTCTCTTCCCCAGAGAGCTGTGGAGGCTGGGTCATTGAATATATTTAAGGTGGAGATAGACAGATTTTTGAAAGGTAAGGGAGTCGAGGGCTATGGGGAGCGGGCAGGGAAGTGGAGTTGAGGCCAAGATCAGATCAGCCATGACGTTATGGCTGAGGGGACAAATGACCTACTCCTGCTCCTACGTCTTATGTTCTTATGTTCTCATGTAAACCCCCGGTAGCCCCCTCTCCTCCAGCTACTCCGCTCTCCCACCCTTGCTCAATCTCACCCTTCACATAAACACTCCCAAACAACCCCCTCAACCTCACAAGCTCTCATGGCATCTCCACTTCCAAGATATCCATCACCGAAAAAGCTATCTCTGACCATTTCCTCCTTTTCCTTATCACACACCTCGTCCCGCCTTCCCTTAACTCTCACTATCCACCTTGTTAAAATCTCCCCCAGCTCCCTTACTAATTCACCTTCAGGTTCCCAGCTCCTGTGGCCCACCACCCTTCATATCTCTGCCCCTCGATTGTTCTCTCACTTCTGCCTGCAAATTCCTTCTCAAAACCTAACGTTTCAACAAGCTTTTGGTCATCTCGCCTACTCGTACCATGGTGGAGCATTCGTTCTTTTATTCATTTAGTCTCATTTTGTCCTTCCCCTTTGTAAAGCACCTTGGGACATTTACTATGTTAAGCTGCGACATAAACACAAGGCACTGTTGTTATAGGGTGCCTGGAATTGGTTTTCCAGGGAGATTGTTTGAGGCCAGGACAATGAACTCATTTATGTAACAGCTCGATGATGTTTTTGGGTTGATATTCTGGGAGGATAAAATCAAATGGGCCGACTAGCGTTCTTCATCTTGTGAGTACAATAGCAAAACTGTTCTAATATCATCGGTATCTTTATTATTTCCATATTAATCTTACACAACTGAAAAGGACATAATTTTTTTTTAATAGTTCAGAAATATTGCCTTCAGCTATCAACCTAACAAAATACAAATTCTTCAAAGTTGGATTTGAACTCTTTGGCTGAATGAACAAGGGGACATAATCTAGAAATAAGAACTAAACCAGTTAAATCTAGAAAAAAAAATTTGCGCACAAAGTGAGAATGCAAAATGAACTGTCCCAGCAGGCTATAGAAGCGAGATCAAATGAGGTGTTCAAACAGGAGATAGCCACTTATTTAGGTAGTAATGGTTATTACAGTTCAGACTTTCTCCCAACACTCCTCACTCAGGTTCACAGCAAAGAGGCAGTTACCATAAGCAAGCACACCTATGTCTCCTATGATCTGAAATTTGTCACATTGTGCGTGACGTGAAGGAATAGTGCGCTACAAGACTAGAACAATTAACCTTTTACTGGGGACTTTCACACTGGAGATTGCATGTCATGACTACCACTCCCTCTTGTCTACTTTGAATGGCAAACAATGCCACACAGCCAGATCACTGCATTCAGGCAAAAAGTCAGGCTAAAGCTGAATTTATATACTTAAATATGATTATACAGAAGCAAAGGTAAATAGCAAGTAAGCAGCTTATTGACTGTCTGCTGAGTTATTTACTAGGTCAAGGCCTAAAACAAATCATCCTGGAATTTCAACCAGGATGACACGCCTTTGATGGAGTTTTTGGGTTGATTTTTTGCCTGGGCTATCCTAATTGTTCAAATTAACCCCGGAGAAATGGCATATACGTTATTCATGCCATTTCACAGCACAGCACAGAAGTAGGCCATTCAGCCCATCGTGCCTGTGCCAGCTCTTTGAATTAGTCCCACTCCCCACTCTTTCCCCAGAGCCCTACAAATGTTTCCTTTTCAAGTATTTATCCAATTCCTTTTTGAAAGTTACGACCGAATCTGCTTCCACTGCCCTTCTCTGCGGTTTCCGCGGATCTTACGCCAAAGTTACGGCAGACAATGAGGAGAGCCCCCCCCCCCCCCCCACCCCGTGGAAATACTTGGCATTCGTCTCCTACCCCTTGCATACACTTCACGTCACAGGCGTGAGGTGATTTCTGATGAAAGAATTATGACGGCTCCCCTCTGGGAACTTGGCGGGTCCAGATAACCCACATAGAAACGTGTGTATCCTCAGACAGCATTTATGCATGATCTTTTTCTCTATAAAGACAGAAGGGCCCTGAATTTGATGCCTGTCACAAGGATAGCAGATCCTCAGCAGAGCAAGACTACCGCCTGCCCCTTGGTTTGCCCTCTGACCCCAGCACAACTCCCGGGGTCAGGGGCAGCTAAATATTTCAGGTGGGTACTGAAGTCTCAATAGACCCCAACACTCCTAGGGAGATGTATGATTTTTGCTTTTAAAATTCTGGCTTTGGTAATGTAGTAAATTGTGCTTCAGTGTTAAATCTGATCTTTTAAATCTACCTGCCTGAGGCCATTAACCATGCTTGTTGCCAAGGACATTCCTTGCACCCAGTGTTGCTGTGGTGCAAATGGTGGGAAGTACGTCATATGACACATTTCCTTCATGTGTATGGCATCATAATCCCAGTTTTCTGGCCCAGCGATGGAGGGTCTGGAAGTCTTTTAACAGTGCAGCTACCTATAAAGTCAACTGTTTGATTTCACAATATCTTGGTCCATCTAAAGTTTCACATGGAAAAGAAATACGATAGCGATTTTGCAATTTGAATCAAGATCCAATTTCACTTCCATCAACAAGGGCATCGAGGGATAATAGAGAAAGGAAGAGGAATTAAAACGATACAAGTGACGTCCATAACTGCTGGGTGGGGCAGCCTCAATGAGTCAATTGGCTTGAACCCAACCCAACTGCAGACCACCACTTCCAGTTCTACTCCGAGAGTGTAAGTATAAGGTATTGTCTGACTTTGCTGCTACATTCCCATGGATTAATCAGCCTTCATTATTGCAATGCGATGGTCGTCACTATAATTGGATTACTTTTATTTCAGGATCGCCTCTTGAGGGGGAGCAGCGATTGGAATGCTACAATGGCCTCCGCGTTGCTCGCCATTGGGAGGGAAATCCCGGCTAGGGTTCCCATTCCGGATGGCTATCCATTGATTCGTGCCGTAAAATTTGTATGTGTGGATATGGGGGTAAGGGATGGGAGCAGGATTTCTTGTGATGCTGCACGTGGTTGAGCAGCTGGTTGGCACTCACTGGTTGGTTCCCATATAAGGGATGGGCAGTTGGGTGTGGCACTGTAGGGCCACGCCAAGGAACCGTACATCAGGCACAGTCAGCTCCTTCAGGACAGGGAGGGATGAAAGGGAAAGAAAATGTTAATTTAAGAGGCAGCGTTATACCGCGTTCTTGAAAGTATGCACATTTGAGGTTGCACCGGCGTTGAGGCCAGATAGTTTAAAGACAGCATAACAGTCATAGCTGGCACAGAGTTAGAAAACAGTGTGGGTAAGATGCATACCATGACCAATGTGCCAAGTGACCTGAATCGGGGAAGCGGATACTGACAACCTAAGCTATGCTAAAAATTCAACTCCAAGCAATACAAGTCAATGAATGAAACGAAAGCAAAAGACACTGGAAAATGCAAGGAGAATGATGTTAGAGTGTGCAGTTAAGCGCGCCTGAGTGTGCTCGAGTATTTAGACTAGAATGTGATATACAACAACTTGCAGCAACTTGCATTTACTGTATATCGCGCCTTTAACGTAGTAAAACGTCCCACGGCACTTCACAGGAGAGTTATCAAACAAAATTTGACACTGAAGGCTTGGCCAAAGGAGCATCTTAAAGGAGGAGAGAGCGGTAGAGCGGCAGTGAGGATTAGGAAGGGAATTCCAGAGCTTAGGGCCAAGGCAGGTGAAGACACGACCACCCATGATGGAGCGATTAAAATTGTGGAGGCGCAAGAGGCCCGAACTGGAGGAGCTTAGAGATCTCGGAGGAGGTTACAGAGATAGGGAGGAATGAGGCCATGGTGGGATTGAAGAGAAGGGTGAGAATTTTAAATTCAATGCGTTGCTGGACCGGCAACCAATGTTTGTCAGCAAGCACAGGGTTGATGGGTGAAGGGGACTTGGTGCAAGTTGGGATTGGGACAGAAGAGTTTTGGATGAGCGCAAGATTACAGAGGGTGCAAGAGCAGTACAACTGTGTATGGGTAAGTGCGCTAGACAGTGTGCAAGGACATTAATTTAACAGCAAGGAAAAAAACAGAGGTGTCCTTGAATTTTTGAAGTACAGTTTGGAGAAGGATCAGTGTGGAGAAGACTGGAAATGTGGGTGAGGCTGAGGAGTGGGTGGGAGTGAGCAAAGAAAGGGACAGGGAGAAATGATGGGAATGAAAACCCAATGTGCAGGCAAGTGACAGAGCAGCTCAGCATCTGATCTCCTTGTTTGATGGCTTCTGAAGTGGAGGTGGTGCTGAGGTGGATGTGAAGAGGATGACCCAGTTTGCCAGGCTGTAGAACCTATTGAGAGTGAGTGGTGCAGTGCGCTGGTCTATCACCTTTGGGAGCTGGGTTGTAAATCCAGGCCAGAGTGGTGGGATGGAAATCTTTGTTGTGAGGATGCTATGTGGCATGGGTTGCAAAAATCCCTACTGGGAATAGACAGACCCCCAGCACAAAACTGACACTCATTTGGTAGCCTCACCCAGAGAGGCTTCAGGATGTTGGGTGGGAGGGCAAATGGAGAATGGCCGCACTGCAGCAGTAAGGAAGGGAGTGTAGTTCTCGTGCACTACTGCTCTGATACTAGCAGTGATAGTGCTGGCAAGTTAAAGTTGCAGATGGTGGGTAAGGTAGTGTAGTGGTTATCTTACTGGACTAGTAATCCAGAGACCTGGACTAATAATTCAGGTAATTTTAGATCGGGACTGAGATATGTCACAGAGGGAACTCAGTGCTTGTACTGTATCCGACCTGTGTTTGGTGACACTGGTTGCATTCTGTAGCTCTGATTTCTCTCCCGTCGAGGAGTGTAAATAGCTCAAGCAAATATATAAAAATAAATCAGAACCTATCATTTTGGGAAAATAAACTCCTCCTCGTGAAAGTTACTCAACAGTATTGTTGTGATAGTAATCTCAAAGGCGGGGGGGGGGCGCGCGCTGGTGATCCAATGAGGTGTGAGTCGATGAAGTATGTCAGAAAGGGGGAGGGGATCACATGGTTACATCACCCTAAAGCACTCCTGACTTTCGGCTAGGAATAAACAGAACACTTGTTGTCATACATGGAGACCAAGCTAAACCTCGACAGCTGCTCGGTCTCCGTGATGAATACAGCCTTTCAATTTGCCACCAGGGAGCTGCGGGAATCACAGACGGCATTCGGCCAGGATGGAAGGGTGCCTAGAATAACATTGGTTAAGGTGTGTGGGCAGGTACTTGCAACATGGGATACGTGTTCTCAGCAGTTGCTGTGTGAAGGAATTCAGAAAGTGTGGGACAGCTGAGAAACACAGGAAAGGGCAAACTGCCCCAAGTTCAGACTCCAGTGATATAGAAATCTTGCCTGATAAAATGATGAGGAATATTTTCACAAAGGCCTTATGCTGGTTGGCTAATGATAATTTTAAGTTTTAATTTTTCTTTTGCACTCGGCAGTGTAAGATTCTCAAAATTCACAGATCCCCCAAAGCTAGAAAAAAACCCTAAGGAAAATGACTTTGGACTCTTTCTAACAAGCTTCAGGATGATAAAACACGCATTGGGCCTAACAGAGGGAGATTCAAGGTCGGAAACCAAGATTTGGCATTTTTAAAAGGCACGTTGGGCCTGTAAAGGGAGAAAAGGCTGCAACAGGGAATGGGATCAACCTCTGTAAAGACGGTTTGGGTATTGGAGTAAATCAAATTGTCTGGGGAACTATGTGACCTCACTCAGCCCCTATCAGACATTAACATTCTACCAATCGACCCACGGAGGAGCAGTCCCCACCCAAAGCACAGGACCCATCCAAAACATGCATAATGCAAATCACCTCGCCAACCTACATAGAAATCTCGGGCTCAGACAGGAGACTCGAAACCTGAGTGTAGCTATGACAATTAACTAGGAGCTCAACAGCTCATTGAATAATCAGTACAGCATCCCGAAACCATTTTACACATTTCTAATCAAGTTACCATTAACGAGCCTGCCCAAATCAAACAATAAACCGGGACTGATTTGGCGCGCAGATTAGAAGGCCACTCAAAGTATAATTGAAGGCCTGTTTTCTCAAGAAGTCAGTTCTCTCTAGAAGCAACACACAAGAAGAAACCGGAGCATCGAGACGGGGCAGCATTCTACCGTACACCCAAGTTCAACAGCTTCAGTGACCCAGGACATCATCGCACACATCACGGCAACAAGAGCCTTACGAAACTACCAACAAAATATTACCACCAACCAACCTGGTGATATCGAGCCACCGCGACCAAAGAAAAACAACTCAGGAGAAAACCGAAGATTCGAAAGTTTTCCACTCTACAATCTATTCCTGACTTACCCCCAGGTAAGATTTTTACTTAAAAGGAACTCTAAACCCTATCTCTACAGAAGGAAAGTGGGTACTCACCCCATAAATCCAAAATGCACCCTACCGCATCAGCGGACTCGCGAAGACTGACCAGCAGTCGAAGTCCTCTACCGCGTCCGGGGTACGGCAGACACCGACCAACACATCCAGCGAACCCCGAAACCGCGAACCAGCTCAACTGTCAAGGATTCGTTTGGTGAGCATTATCCCTTGTCCTCTAGAGTTCAACTTAGCTCGGAAGTGGGATCGGGAGGGGTGAGGTATTCTCTACTGTATTTCCCTCGTATGTATTAAAATGTTCCCCATTTTTATTAGAGTATAAGATCGTTGTGTTGTATTTTCTTTCTTGAATAAAGATCAAAGTTTCTTGCACTAAAACCAGTTGTCTGCTGCACTTTTGTCACAACCCCCAAATAAGCCCAAGGTCTAGAATCAAGGGAGTGGGAGCGATTCGAACCGCTCAGAAGTCAGTGGTGAGGCTGACCCACACACCACCCCCTACAGCAGCTTTCCTGCTGGGAATTTCTTTTTGCTCTTTAAGAGAGAGTTGTTTGGTAACGTATGTGCAGCAAGGCACTAAGTGATACGGTATAGAATGTTGACTGCAGTTCTAGTGTACTATGCTTCGGATACTGGCAATAATGGTGCTGGCAAGTTAAAGTTGCAGATGGTGTACGATGTGGGTAAGGTAGTGTAGTGGTTATCTTACTGGACGAGCAATCTGGAAACCAGGACTTATAATTCAGTGAAACGTGAGTTCAAATCCCACCATGCTGTTTGAGAATTTGAATTCAGTTTTCAGAAAAAAAATTGGAAATAAAAAGCTAGCACTATTGTCGGATTATCGCAAAAACCCAACTGGGTCACTAATGTGCTTTAGGGAAGGAAATCTGCTGTCAACGTTCCCTCTAACGCTTTTCCAAAGTGAAATCTTGCGCATGCGCGAAACGTTGAAAGGGCCGCGCAGCACGTTAAAGGGACCACGCACCTAAATTTAAAATTAGGCGGAACCATTGCCTGCCGTCCTTAACAACGTTCCCGCCAATGTTTTTATCCGTGCGTGGTCCCTTTCAATTCGCTGCGCGGCCGTGCATGCGGAGTATCTACAACAGCGACAGCTTGTGAGCTGCCTGCGCGGGACCTCCCGATTGATGCGCGCCCACGCGTCCGCGTACCTTAGGGGGAACGTGGGTCCTTACCCGGGCTGGCCGACTCCAGCCCCACACCAATGTGGTTGAGGCTTCACTGCCCCTCTGAAACGGCTGTGCAAGAAACTCAGCTGCATCACAGCGCTTTCTCATCGACAACGAGGGGTGGCCAATAAATGCCAGCCTTGCCAGCAATGCACACATCCCGAAATAAATAAAGATAGAAATCAGGTGGGGTAGATTTTTGTCTTGGCCACCTAGACACTCATCTGCTCAGGGCAGATTGCTCACCCTTTGTAGAACCCACCCAATGTTCATTCCGCGCTGCCAGATTACAACCCAGGCGGTGAAGACGAAAATCTACCCCACTGTGTCCATTAGGCGAGAGGCTTTATTTATCGCCCATCCCCAGCTGCCCCCTGAGAAAGGTTGTGGTGGGCCTTCTTCTTGAACCGCTGCAGTTCTTGAGGTGAAGGTGCTCCCACAGTGGCATTAGGATGGGAATTCCAAGATATTGAACCAGGGATGATGGAGGAACGGCGCGATACACGTCCAAAGCAGGGTGGTGAGTGACTCAGAGGGGAGGCAATAACCTGTCCGTGATGTGGCTGCTTGAAGTCCTAGGCTGGGAGGTGCTGCTCAAGTAACTTTGGTGAGTTGTTGCAGGGGCGGAAAGGGTTGAATTATGAGGACAGGTTGCAGAGACTGGGCTTGTATTCCCTTGAGTTTAGAAGATTAAGGGGGTGATCTAATTGAGGTTAAAAAACAGCAAAATACTGCGGATGCTAGAATTCTGAAATAAAAACAGAAAATGCATTTTCCAGCATTTTCTGGATCTATTTGAGGCGTTTAAGATGATTAAAGGATTTGATAGGGTAGATCGAGAGAAACTGTTTCCTCTGGTGGGGGAGTCCAGAACAAGGGGGCAGAACCTTAAAATTAGAGCCAGGCCGTTCAGGGGTGATGTCAGGAAGCACTTCTTCACACAAAGGGTGGTGGAAATCGGGAACTCTCACCCCCAAAAAGCTGTTGAGGCTGGGGGTCAATAGAAAATTTCAAAACTGAGCTTAAAGAGTTTTTGTTAGGCAAGGGTATTAAAGAGTATGGAGCAAAAGCAGGTAAATGGAGTTAAGATACAGATCAGCCATGATCTAATATTACCCAGAGAGTGGTGAGAATGTGGAACTCGCTATCACAGGGAGTGGTTGAAGCAAATAGTATCGATGCATTTAAGGGGAGGCTGGACAAACATATGAGGGAGAAGGGAATAGAGGGTTATGCTGATACATTTAGATGAGGAAAGATGGGAGGAGGCTCGAGTGGAGCATAAACGCCGGCATGGACTGGTTGGGCCGAATGGCCTGTTTCCGTGCCGTATATCCGATGTAATCCTATGTAATTAATGGCAGAACAGACTGGAGGGGCTGTATGGCCTCCTCCTGTTCCTATGGCTGGAATCTTTACCTTGGAGTCGGGTTGTGTGCCTGCGGGGCGTGTAGCGGGTGGTGAACGCGATGTTCTGGGCAGCGCGCTGTTCAGAGCAACTGTTACTTAACGGCCCCAATTGAAAGACTCATGCACGTTTCCCCGGCCCAATTAAATGGAGCGGGTCTGATGACGCCATCGATGACCCGTTTCCAGTGCCGATATTTAAAGCAGCCTTGCACACATCTCATTTGAAGATTGACGATGGAGTGTGGGAGGTCAGTTCCAGAGCTCTGGCTACTATTACCAAGGTGAAAGAAGTGTCACTCGTGGATACACAAAGGCAGAGGGCGGCACCAAGATTTAGCGGTGCATCCCTCCATGTTCTGGTGCAGGCAGTGAGAGCACGCAGGGAGGTCCTCTTCCCTGCTGATAGGCATAAAAGACCGCCAAAACAGCATGGTTGCAGATCGCAGAGAAGGTCAGCAGCAGGGATGTGGTGAGGAGGACCTGGATCCAGTGCAGGAAACGATTCAATGATCTCAGAAGGTCAGGAAAGGTGAGTTCAATGCCACACTCACCTTCATCCTGATGTGCCTGTCACCACATCCCTATCACTCTGCCTTCTCAAGCCTACTCCTGCACATCACTCCTCACACCAACATACTTTGCACGTCCACCCATCCCTCTCTCTCTATGTACCTACTCACATCCCCATCTGACTAACCACCACTGACACTCACCCTCATCCTAATGCAATCGTAGCAAGTAACACCACAGAAGGAGGCCATTTGGCAATGTCACGCCACTCCCTCTACAGATGTAGCCCATCCATTCCTTACACTCATTCCATCACTCTCACTCAAAGTTCTCTTCTTTCCCTCCTTGCAGGAGAAGAGAGTCCGCAACAATAAGGAGAGACAGAGAACTGGAGGTGGCCCTCCAGTCTTCACACAATTGACTCCAGCAGAGGAGGAGGCCCTGGAAATCTCTCGAGTTGCAGAGATGCTGGTGGTGGGAGATGGAGAGAGGGGGCACATCCCAGAAACCTGGTGACAGAATTACATCTCATACAGCCACATGGCATACAGGAGACACTCAAATGGTGACTGATGTCAGCAGCCACTGAATTTTCATCATCAGCAGAATGATAATGTAACCCATTCTATTATAACACTTCTAATTAATCCCTTTACTCTCCCACAGGTCCATCAACTGCCCCCCCCACCCCCCCTCCACTGTCCAGCCGGAGGAGGAAGACGACTCCTCAGAGGAACCTCCAGCCTCTGAGGGTGCAGCGTCAGCAGACCCAAGCGCAGCCAGCACCAGAGCAGATACGCACACCTCGGTGGGTCCTGTGCACCATAGAGTGGTGTTGTCACCTGGCGTCTCACAATTCACAAGTGAGCAAGAGCAGATGGTGTTGACCGGGACAGCAGAGGAGACTCCTCGCCAGAGGACGCAGGACGCTCCAAGCTCTGCCGAGCTACATGCAGACGCTGAGCCTCGGGGGACATCGAGAACGAGAGTGATCTTGGAGGGGTAGCAACAAATGCATGAGGCGCTGGCAGCTTTTGCAGCCGCAATGTCAGCAAATGGAGGAGAATGGAGGAGTCCATCTCCAACATGAGCACCACCATGTCGCAGGCGATGGCGATGATGCGCTGTTCCATGAAAGGATGGCCACCTGCATGGAGCAGCAAATGCGCCACTCACATGAGCACATGCTAGCTGTGGACAACAGATGGCAGCCATTCATAGACCTCCTCTCAAGGAGGGATGTAAACATAGACTTGGGCCTTCATCACCCACTGCTGTGCAGCAAGGTGCTCGCCGACTCCTTGATAGCAGGGAAGTGTGGGTGGGCCATGAGAGGGATGATGGTGAGAGGGGACATGGAAGTGGGGGCTCTTCTCGAAGCGCTCCCACTTCTCCCCAGTTGCCACCCCCTCAGTCAGAGCCCCACATGCTTCCTCGGATCCTGATGGCCAAGTCTGCCCCCACACAGTCGCAGGAGGAGCAGACTTTTCGGGGCCATCACAGGCTCCAAAACCCAGAGGACATCCGCCAAAAGTGTCTAACCAGTCGCAGCAGGGAAGTGAGCAGCCTGCCTCGAACTCTGCTGAATCCATAGGGGTTGCACCTCGTAGAAGCACTCGAAAAGGTAGGAAGACACAAAAGTAGATGCACAAGAGTATATGAACAAATGTTAGTATTAAGTTTCAGTTATTTTTATGACACAGATAAATGTATTTCTTGGCACCACTTTCTGCTCTTGCCCATTTTTGCCTGCTACCTTGGAAGTGGCTTTGTCACTTGGAGTGAATGGGGAGACATTAGTTAAGCTCGAGCAATGGGGGTTTGGGTGACAGGAATGGCTTGGTCATTGTAGGGATGCTTTATGGTGTTGTTGGGGGGTGGGGGGGGGAACTTAGTACGGCATGTGGCAGCCATATGGGTGCATTGGAGCAAGTTAAGTGAATCTGGCCATCCTGGGCCTCCCAGGCAGCAATGTGCACCACTGCTAGTGCCATCTCCACCTCAGGTTCCTCCTCCTCCTGCTCCTCATGTTCCACCTGCTCCTTCTCCTCCTCCCCTCCTCCTCCTCTGAAGAGGCTGTGCGCTCTGTGCCTTGCTCCTCCTGAAGCTCCAATCCTCGCCACAGCAGACGACGATGATTCTGGAGACCCTGGCTGGTGCGTACTGAAGGGCTCCTCCAGATCTGTCAAGGCATCTGAAGCGCATCTGAAGCATGCCTATTGCTTGCTCTATGACACATCTGGTGGACATGTGGCTCTCATTATAACGCTGCTCAGCCTTGTTACTTGGCCTCCTCAAGGGTCTCATGAGCCATGTCTTCAGTGGATAGCCCTTGTCTCCAAGCAGCCAGTCAGTAAATCTGTTTGGAGGTGCAAAGAGCTGAGGGAGGATGGACTGGCGTAGCATGAAAGAGTCAGGACAGCTGCCAGGGAATCTGGTGCAAACATGCATGATGATCTTTTTATGGTTGCGGATGAGCTGCACATTGAAGGAGTGGAAGCCCTTGCGGTTCACAAACACTCCTGGGTGATGTGGGGGTGCCTTGATGGCCACATGTGTGCAGTCGATGATGCCCTGTACCTGTGGGAAGCCAGCCAGAGTGGCAAAGCTGAGCGCCCGCTCAGTAACACTGGCTTCATCAGTGGCAAAGTTGACATAAGTGGCTGACTTGTCAAACATGGCATCGGTCACCTGGGTGAGGCATCTGTGGGAGGCCGACTGCGAGATCCTGCAAATGTCTGCTGCAGATCCCTGGAAGGAGCCTGAGGCGAAGAAGTTGAGGGCGGTGGTGACTTTGACAGCCACTGGTAAGGCGTGTCCACCAGGTCCTCTGGGCAGCAGGTCTTGTTCCAGCAATCTTCAAATGTCTGAGTCTCCTGAAGCACTGTTGCTCAGTCTTGTCCTGGAAGCTCATCCTCTGCCTGTATACCCTGTGATGGGGGTATCGCCTCCGGTGCGGTGCAGCCCTGTGCTGACCCCCTCTCTCCTGTGGAGCATCAGGTCATTGAGGAGAAGGCTGGTGTTGTTCCTACTGCTGCTGGTGTGGCTGGTGTTGCTGGTGTTGGGGCTCATCATGGTCCGGTTCTGAGGTCCAAGGTGAGAGAGCATAAGCGGCCCCCATGCTGATGTAATAGATGGCAGGTAAAGTGGAGATCAGAGGGCCAATCCCTCAATGTGGTGAGAGTGGCTTCCGAGGTTTCAGAAATGACCTGCAAACTGCTGACAGCTAAATCTGTGCACAAAATGGAGTGAGCAAGAGCCCTTCCATGAGGCAAGTAATCAGGTGAAATGTGAGAGTATTTATACGTGTTTTTCCCAGCTCTCAATGAACGGACTCGCACATTGGCCACTGAGCTTCCGCCTCCCCTTCACAGGCGAGGTTCCCGAGGTGCGTGATACCCGTGGTGGAAGCAGATTCAATAATAACTTTCAAAAAAGAATTGGAGAAATACTTGAAGGGAATTTTTTTTTACAGGGCTAAGGGGAAAGAGCAGGGGAGTGGGATTAATTGAATGGCTCTACCAAAGAGAACCGAGTGGCCTCCTTCTGTGCCAAATCATGCTATGATTCTACGATTCTTTGAAAAACTGGAACTCTGAAGTAAAAAAGAGAAAATTTTGGAAATACAGAGCAGATCTGTCAGCATTTCAATGATTTAAACCCATTGTCAGAAAATTTCAGGCATCCAGTGTTATCAACTCAGGTCAAGTTAAATGTGGAGTGAAGCGCCTTCTCCTCTGCCCCAATAATAGAACCACTGCTAATCACAGCACAGAAGGAGGCCACACAGTCCATTGTGTCTCCACTGCCCTGCCTTCTCCCCATAGCCCTGTGCCTTCCACTTTTTCCTTATAAATTGCAACGGTTTCTATGTGAACCATTCATTGAGGCAATGCAGTCCGTAATCCAACTGTCAGCTCTAACCGCAGAAAAGCACTGCTTACTACATACCTGTGTCAGCCGTAGCCTGGGGGTAGCACTTTCGCTCTCTGAGTCAGAAGGTTGTGGTTTCAAGTCCCGCTCCAGAGACTTGAGCACGTAATCCAGGCTGACACTTCAGTGCAGTGCTGAGGGAGTGCTGCACTGTCAACAGTGTTGTTGTTCGGATGAGACGTTAAACCAAAGTCCCATCTGCTCTCTCAGTGGACGTAAAAGATCCCCTGGCACTATTTTGAAGAAGAGCAGGGGGGTTCTCCCTGGTGTCCTGGCCAATATTTATTCCTCAACTAACATTACTAAAGACAGATAATCACATTGCTGTTTGTGGGATCTTGCTGTGCGCAAATTGGCTGCCGCGTTTCCTACATTAAAACCGTGACTACACTTCAAAAGAACTTCATTGGCTGTAAAGCGCTTTGGAACATCCTGAGGTCGTGAAAGGCGCTATATTAGTGCAAGTTCCTTCTTTCTTTCTTTCAACTGCAATGTTTTTTCCTTTTCCGTGTAATCTGTCTCTGAAGAAGGGTGTCCACCTAAAACATCGACCTGTCTTTTCTCTTTCAGTTGCTGAGAGACCAGAACTTTCCAATTTCATTTCTCTCATGAACTGTCCCAGATTCCATCGCTTGTAAAACTGTTCTAGATTCCGTCTCTATGAAACCGGGTGAAAGGTCTTGGCAACAGCTGAGTGAAAGAGAGAACACTAATCGAAAAGCAGTCGTTAGACGATGCTAACCTTGGATTTTAAAAGCCTGAAGATTGGAGGAGAAAGACTGAGGAGGGTAAGGACAGTTCCAGAGTATTGACATTCTGAGATCAAGACTTGAGTCAGGAGACTGGGCAATGAGTCTTGATTTCAACGCAGCACGTAACGAGGAGGACAAGAGCATAGGAGGACGTGTTTGTAATTTCATAACCAAGAGAGGAAGAGAGGACAGTTCAGAGGAGCACTAATTAGGTTTCGACAGCAGGATAACACAGGAGGATGGGGTAGAGTTTTATCTTTGGCCGCAATTGGGAAACTTCGTCCAAAAGGAGCTTGAAATTTCGCTGGTTCAGTTACACACCAAGTTTCCGCTAAAATTCATTTGCATAACCTCAAATGGAAAATCTGCCATGAACTAGCGCAATCGGCAGAATCTCGCAATTTTGAGCTGGGGGGCGTTGCGAGTTTTGTGGGCGGGGCCTGATTCGGGTGAATTGAATCTTGAACCAGTGTAAAAGGTTGCGAAAAACACGAGTGCGTGATTTGGGGCGTAACTCACTCACGTTATAAAATTCCGTGATCTTTTGCGCTGGTATGGCCGATTCCGCCAGACTGCGCTGACGTACCTAGCGGAAACCAGCGGAAACTCGTCCCCGATATATTTTTTGATAACCACCACTGGAATGGGCGAGAGAGGTTGGAAAATGTCCATTGCTGGGTCTCCGTCCATAATGTGGTACGTGCGCACTTCTAGGGGGATTTTAGTGGAGGTGAGCGTTTCATTTCAATATTCTAATGAACGTAAATGACATGGTGATAAGTGCGAGTCCAACCGCCTGACTGTCTGATCAGAAATGCGCTGGGCGGTAGTTTCGCAGGAAGTTGGGTGCTGACAGGGAGTCAGCAGTTAAGGGGAGACCCAGAGGGCTGAATCCTGACCCCGAAAAATGGGTGTGTTGGGGTCGGGTGAGATGTTAAAACTTTAAGGGGGTGAAATTCCCCTCGTTAGCGCCTCCGGTGGGAAATTACAGCACTGCTTGTGGGCCAGATGGAGCTGGAGTGCTTCCCTCCCAGCCCCCCAAGTTCTCCTCCATTAGACCTCCCCATCCAAAGACCCCCGGGGCCAGGGACTGGACCCCTCGCTGGGTCAGTGATCGGACCACCCCCCCGAGTCGGGGATCTCGGACAACACCCCAACCCCGAGTCGGGGATCAGACCGCCTGGGATCGACCCCCCCTCCCCACGCTCCCAGTAGCAGCTGCAGGCTCCGTACCTGGTGCTGCGGCCTGCTCCAGAGAGCTCCCCAGCCGACTGGAAGCCAAGCCTGTCAATCAGGCTGACTCCCGGGCGGGGAACCTACAGAAAAATACTACGCATGCTGTGGAGTCAAAACTCTATAGCATGCGGGAAAATCCAGACATCCGGGTTTCCCAACCGAAACTCCATCCCCCCCGCCCACTGACGCAACCTGCCCCTGTCAAGATCGGGTCCATAGGGGAAAAATTCGGTATCAACCATCCTGGGGCGCTAACATTGCCTGGGCGCTAATTAGCGCCGGCGATCACGAAATTGAGTTTTAGCGCCCCAAATGGGAAGCGGAACACTAAATCAAGCGCTCCACTTCCTGCTTAGGGCGCTAACATCGGAGAGCAGGGTGGAGACTTCAGCAGTGTTGCACACTAGGCCGTGCAGCACTGCCGCGTTCAAAGGCTCCTTTCCTCCATTAAAGGGAAGGGCCATCACTGCAGGCTCTGCAATAGAAAGAATACCTACCTGGACCACCAAGGCAGCCGCGATCCCACACGATCAGCCCGGCACTCAAGCAGAGCGCTGGGCTGATCAATCGCGGGCAGGAACCCGCGAAAAAAACTAGAACAAGAAAGGTAAGATTTTTTTACACTTACCTCGGCCACCTCGCCTTTAATCACCGCCCCCGAAGCGGCCAGCCGCCCGATGCACGCCTCCTGCAGCTGTCGGTGTTTTCGACCGGCGCTGCTGCAGGGGGATGGAAGTCAATTTCGGGTCCGGGGTGCTACCGGGGCGATGTGCACGGTGATGACGTCCCGATCTCCGGGCGAAGGAGATCGGGGCGCAAATCTGTAGTGTCGCCGCAAAACTCCCGCAAGTGGGTGTCGATGTCAGCACCCCCCGGGGGCACTAATGGGAGGCGCAAAGGCACCCAATTTCACCCCCATAGTTTTTTCTAGGCTTTGGGTCAAGAGTTTTGGCTGAGATTATTTTTAGTAGCAGCACCTATAATTTGCTACGTGGGCATTCCACTGGGATTCCCATTGTTTTTGTATGATAAAAACATAGAAATGCATCGAAGTTACAACACAGAAAATGGCCATTCGGTCCGTGTTGACATTGATTCTCCGCCCAGGAAAATAATGCTAATCACATTTACCCGCCCTGTTCTCATATCCCTTCAATCCCCTTTCCTTCATCCACCTGTTCAAAGTAATTTTGAATGGTAATATTGTTGTGGCTGCCGCGAAGCACGAATTGAGGCCGAGTCAATATGTGGAACACATGGTTTTTAATTACATCTCCTCTGGTAAAATGGCTGCTACAACATTTCTCTCTAAAACCCTGAGGCCACGCCCACTCCTTTTTTCATGCCTTAAAGGCAGGATGCGCCTTAAAGGCAAGGTGCCCGATTTATTGTCCACGGACGGAAAAGTGGATTGCACCCGTTTAGGTGGCGATCCGCCACACAGCTCCCCCCAGAATCCGCTTAGGAGGTGTGGACGAGTCGGTGCGGCGGTCTGAGGGGCCGGCCGGAGTGGCTCTTGTAGGACGCCGGTGGACGTGGAACGGCCGGGCGTGGAGCAGCCGGGTGAACTGGCTTGAGGGCAGGTCGGCCGCGTGGCGGTGGACGAGCTATAGGGACCTGCTCACCGGGCTCCTAGTGTGCTGGCTTGAGTCGGTCAACCGACACTTTTTCGGTCCTGTCGCCCACTTGCAGGGTGAAAAATTTGTCCCCAGCCTGTAGCACCTTGTAGGGCCTGTCATACGGGGGTTGAAGGGATCCGCGGTGGGCGTCGTGCCGGACGAAAACGAACCGTGCCTGGTGCAGGCTTAGTGGGACGTGTGAGGTGGATTCGCCGTGTCGGGCAATGGGCACCGGGGCGAACTGTAGCGCCGGTGAGGCGAAGTCGTGGCGTTGCTGGTCGGCTGACCAGGGTGTCTTGGCGGTGGGCAGGAACCCGCCGGGTACGCGCAGCGGCTGACCGTACACGAGTTCTGCTGCCGATGCGTGGAGGTCTTCTTTAACCGCGGTGCGCAGGCCGAGGAGGACCCACGGGAGTCGGTCGGTCCAGGCGCCGTCCTGGAGGCTGGCTCGAAGAGATGCCTTCAAGGATCTGTGGAACCACTCACACAGTCCGTTGGCTTGGGGGTGGTACGCTGTGGTGCGGTGAATGGTCACCCCGAGATTGCGTGCGACGGCGGTCCAGAGTTCAGAGGTAAATTGCGGACCTCTGTCCGACGTCATGTCGGAGGGGACGCCGAACCGTGCAACCCAGGTTCTGACGAAGGCTCTGGCGATGTCGGCGGTGGTGGTAGAGGTCAGTGGAATTGCCTCGGGCCAGCAGGGGCCCGACGATGTCCACGTGGATGTGGTCGAATCTACGCGAGGGACGGTAAACTCCTCGAGGGGTGCTTTCGTGTGTTGCTGTACCTTGGCCCGTTGGCAGGCTAGGCAGGAGTTGGCCCAAGTACGCACATCCTTGCGAAGGCCGCGCCAGACAAAGCGGTTGGCTACCAATTTGATGGATGCACGGGCGCCGGGGTGGGAGAGGTTGTGGAGAATCTCGAATACCCGGCGACGCCAGGACGCTGGGATGACGGGCCGAGGTTGACATAGGGATATGTCGCACTTGACCGTGACTGCGGTCGGGCCACAGGCGACGTCGGCCAGGCGTAGCCCTGGTAGGTTGGCAGGTGTGGAGAGCAGATCAGGGTCGGTGATCTGGTCTGCTGTGAGTTGAGCGTAGTCGACTGACAGGTGTGCGGCGTGGATGGCGGGGCGGGAGAGGCAGTCGGCTACCACATTGTCTCGGCCAGAGATGTGTTGGATGTCCGTGGTGAACTCGGACACTGCCGCGAGCTGGCGCTGCTGCCTGGCGGACCAGGGGTCGGTTGTCTTTGCCATTGCGAATGTCAGGGGCTTGTGGTCGACAAACGCAGTGAAGGGGTGGCCCTCCAGCAAAAAACGAAAATGGCGGACCGCCAGGAACAGCGCGATGAGTTCGCGGTCGAAGGTGCTGTACTTGACCTCCAGGGGGCGTAGTTGGTGGCTGAAGAAGGCAAGTGGTTACCAGGCGCCGTCAACCCACTGCTCATACACGGCGCCGACCGCGTGGTCGGAGGCGTCCGTGGTGAGCGCTACCCTGGCATTGGGCCGTGGGTGCGCGAGCAGGGTGGCGTTGGCGAGCGCGGTCTTGGTGGAGTCGAAGGCGGCTGACGCGTCTGCCGTCCATTCGACCGCCATCTTGCCGCTCCTGCCCCGGAGGGCTTCATACAGGGGCCTCATGAGGGATGCCGCTTTGGGGATGAAGCGGTTGTCGAAATTCACCATCCTGAGGAACTCCTGGAGGCCTTTGATGGTGGTGGGGTGGGAAAATTGTTGGACGGCCTGCACCTTGGTGGGCAGGGGAATGGCCCCAGCATGGGTGATGTGGTGGCCGAGGAAGTCGATCTTGTCCAGGCTGAACTGGCATTTGGCTGGGCTGAGGATGAGCCTGTGGTCGCTGAGGCGCCCGAACAGGATGCAAAGGTGTTCGAGGTGTTCCTGCTTGGAGGAACTGGCTACCAGGATGTCGTCCAGGTAGACGAACAGGAACTTCAGGTCCCGAAGGACCGAGTCCATGAGCCGTTGGAATGCCTGGGCCGCGTTTTTGAGGCCGAAGGGCATCCGCAGGAACTCGAAAAGGCCGAAGAGGGTGATTACAGCCGTCTTGGGGACGTCCGCGGGGTGGACGGGGACTTGGTGGTAGCCGCGCACCAGGTCGACCTTGGAAAAGACTGAGCGGCCGGCCAGTCTAGCCGAGAAGTCCTGAATGTGCGGCACGGGGTGCCGATCAGGGGTGGTGGCGTCATTGAGGCGGCGGTAATCCCCGCAGGGGCGCCAACCCCCGCCTGGTTTTGGGGCGATGTGGAGTGGGGAGGCCCAGGGACTGTTGGAGCGGCGGATGATGCCGAGCTGTTCCATGGTGGCAAACTCGGTCCGCGCGATCTCCAGTTTGGCCAGGTCCAGCCTGCGGGCGTGGGCGTACACTGGGGGGCCTGTGGTGGGGATGAAGTGTTCCACCCCGTGTTTGGCGGCCTCCGTGGAGAAGGTCGGATTGGTAAGGGCCGGGAATTCGGCCAGGAGTGCCGAGTAGTCATCCGTGGCCCGGGCGTGGCACTGTGACGCCATGTCGGTGGGTTGACGGGGGGCCATGGCGCCCAGGATGGGGGACATGGTGTTCATGTCCACGAGGCAGTGTCGAGGGATGTCTACCAGTAGGCCGTGGGCGCACAGGAAATCTGCGCCGATGAGAGGGGAGAGCACCTTGGCAGTGATGAACTCCCATCGGTAGCGGCGACCAGCGAGGTCGAGGGTGATTGTGCGGGTGCCGTACGTCCGGATGTCCAAGCCTTAGCAGCAGCCAGCGCTGGTCCTCGTTCACCCTTTTCGATGTCGAGGGCGGAGGCCGGGATGATGCTGTGCTGAGCTCCAGTGTCGCGCAGGAACCGGCGGCCAGTTTTGTCATCCGTGCCGTACAGCAGGGAGCCCGCGTGGCCTACGGCCATCGCGGGGGCTGGTACGGGGGCGGACTTGAAAGAGCAGGGAGGTGTGCACCGTTGTGCCCTGGCGCCGAACCGTGCGTGGTAGTAACAGTGGCCCGGGTTAGTGGGGCGCGAAGGCCCCGTGAGCCTGGTGGCTGGGCCTTGTGGCCGCGTGGTGGCCGGTGAGGGGCGCGCCCAGGCAGTGGCTGCCAGGTCCGGAGTGACGTCGCAGCTGGAGTGAGTGGACAGCAGCTTGTCGGCCTCATTGGCCAGGGCTTCCAGGTCCGTGAGGCCGGACGCCACGATCGCTGGGCGGATGCTGAGAGGTAGCTGGCGGATGAACAGCGTGCGGAAGAGGGATCCGGGTGGGCTCTCGTCGGTGAGGGAGAGCATGTGGGAGAGGAGATCTGACGGTGAGGCATCACTGAGGCCTGGAAGGTTGAGGAGGTGGCAGTTTCGCTGGTATGTCGAGGCCGTAAATTTTTTAAGGAGCGCGGCCTTAAGATGTGCATACTTGCCCTCCTATGGTGGGTTCTGCAGCGCTGTCCAGACCTTAGTAACTGTGGAGCTACCGAGTGATGTGACGAGGTAGTCGTACTTCGTCCCATCTGTGGTGATGTGTCGCAGCCGGAATCGTGACTCGGCTTGGAGGAACCAGGCTTCGGGCTGGTTTTCCCAAAACTCCGGCAGTTTCACGGAAACTGCGTTCATGTCCGCCATTGCAGTGCTCGGAATACGTTCTGAGCGTCGGGGTCACCAATGTTGTGGCTGCCGCGAAGCACGAATTGAGGCCGAGTCAATATGTGGAGCACATGGCTTTTTATTACAGCTCCTCTGGTAAAATGGCTGCTACCACATTTCTCTCTAAAACCCTGAGGCCACGCCCACTCCTTTTTTCATTCCTTAAAGGCAGCATGCGCCTTAAAGGCAAGGTGCCCGATTTATTGTCCACGGACGGAAAAGTGGATTGCGCCCGTTTAGGTCGCGATCCACCACAATATCATAGTTTCTGCCTCAACTATGAATACTAAAAGTAAATTCTACAGCCTAATTGTTGTTCAGTGATCTCCCCCCCCTGCCACCCCTCTGCTGGACAGTGGGTATTGAATGAGAAGAGGACCAAGCTCAGCGGCAATGTGCCCCCACTGCCAACATTGGCACTGCTCGTGGAAGAGCGTTCTCCCGAGAGAGGCAGGGAAGCTACCCGGCGCCTCTGGACCCGCACCAACGAAAGAGAGCCAGCGCTTTTCAGGAAAGGATTAGAGAAAATTGGAAACAAAAGCTGCAAGCAGGCTTCAAATTACATGCTGTCAACTACAACGACTGATGAGTGTGCGGAGAGGTTTATGCTCTGCGATTCTGGTTGCTAAATTGTTGCCTCCCTGTGGGCATTGCCTCGGAGATTTGAACACGTGGGTTGTGCAAACATTGCCACCTGCTAAATGCTGGGCTTTTTGGATCCACTGGAAGGAAGTCGTTTTGCGGAGAAGAAGCTGGTGGTTTAGATCTCAGCCCTCTTTAGCCTACCTGCAAAGTTCGACTTCAATGTCAAGACATGGGGGTTGTGGAGTTGGGGGGTGGGGGGGTGGGGGTGGGGGAGCAGTGCGGGAGAGCGATTTCCTCTGTGCGCAAAGGGGTAGCAAAGCCAGAAAGGAGTTCAGGTTTTGCTGGAACGTTAATCCCAGGCGTCGGTTTTGACTGCCCAGCCCTCTCCACAGAATAGGGTCCAATTGGATTTATTACGTAACTTTGTAGTCTGTCATGCTCTTAGAATTCAATTGGCCAGCCTGCGATTAAAGTGAATTATATAACACTTAAAATAAAATTGAAAAATACCACACATCACAGAAGTATTTTATTTCCGCAGGATCTGATGTCTTTATAGGAAGATATAGTCTGCCTTGAAAAACAATATATAAATAACAAGGAATACGAGCTCAGCCAAGCCAGAATTCTATATTATACTGTAGTTGACAGCATTATTTGCATAAAATACTTTCTCAGTTCTTTCGATACATAGAAAAGTTACAGCACGAAAACAGGCCATTCGGCCCAACCAGTCCATGTTGGCGTTTACCCTCCACACGAGCAAATTGTTCTAATCATGCTTACCCACCCTGCTCCCATAGCCCTTCAGACCCCTCTCCTTCATCCACCTGTCCAATCCAATCTTGAATGTTGGCAGTTACTACCTCATCCACTAACCCTGGAAGCGAATTCCACCACCTCACAACTCTCTGTGTGTGAGGTTTCTCCGGCCCTCTGTTCTAAATCTCTCACATAGAAACATAGAATTAGAAACATAGAATCTAGGAGCAGGAGTAGGCCATTCGGCCCGTCGAGCCTGCTCCACCATTCAATACGATCATGGCTGATCATCCAAATCCAGTACCCTGTCCCTGCTTTAATCCCCACAGTACACATATCCCACCCTACCCCCGTAACCCCACGTATTTAATTCCCCCTAACATATCCCATCCTATCCCCATAACCCCACATATTTAATCCCCCCCTAAAACTAAGGGTCAATTTATCATAGCCAAATCAACCTAACCCGCACATTTTTGGACTGTGGGAGGAAACCGGAGCACCCGGAGGAAACCCACGCAGACACGGGGAGAATGTGCAAACTCCACACAGACAGTCACCCTAGGTCAGGTTCGAACCCGGGTCCCTGGCGCTGTGAGGCACCAGTGCTAAGCACTATGCCACCGTGTTGCTCACAGTTAATCTTGTGTCTATGTCTCCTTCTTCTTGACCCCTCAGCTACTGAGTGTGGCTCAGCGTTAAGAGGCACTGCCTCCTGTGGACAGAGCCAGCAAACCATCCCAGTGAGACTGGCAATTCATTTCACAAGATCACAAGAAAGATATGGGTTTGGTCCCTCCTAAGATCCATCCAGAAAAGAGTCTACAACCCTACCCCTGCCCCCCACCACAGGGGGATTCAGCCTCCACCGCCCTACCCAGAAGTCCATTCAATGAGTTGATCACTCTTAGTTCGTTGAAAAAATTCATTGGCGCCCCCGTTGGGGGCACTAACTTCGCCAGGGCACTGCTTTTAGCGCCCCAAAAAAGTTAGCACCCCTGCGCTGTAAATTGAGTGGTAGCGCCCCAAGCAGGAGGCGGGGCACTGCTGGAAGCGCTCCCCCTCCTTCCTGGGGCGCTGCCATTGAATATCGCGGCGCTACATGCAACAGCGCCACGTGCGACGGCACGTAGCACTGCATCATTGCAGGCCTCCCTCCCCTGATTAAAGGGGTGGGGCCTAGCACTGCGCGCACTGGGGCCACCGGGGAGCGGGGGTGCTGCCAAAAGAGCCCGGCACTCAAGAGGGGTGAGCTGAGCGATCGCGGCCAGCACCCCGAACAAAAAAGGGGAAGGGGGCAAGTTCTGGCAGGCGGCCCAAAAGAAATGGCCGCCCGACACCTGCCCTTTAAATTGCGCAGCGATGGCGTCATCGCCAGAGGCGCAGCGCCGTGGGGCACTACTGGCTACTGCCGCCGCTAACCTCCCGCTGAATTTCACAGGAGGCGTTAGCGGTGCCACGCCCGGGCGCTAAGGGCTTTGCGCTCCGGGGGCGCTAACGGGTGGCGCAAAGCAACCCAATCTTTTCCCCCATGGCCTTAGTCCTAAATTTGCCTTTTGCTAATTTAAACCTGTGCCCATTGTCCGACAGTCAAATTTGAAGTCGAATTCTGGATTAATTTTTTCCACTGACATTTACTTGGCAATCTCTATGTCATCCCCTCTTAGTCACTTAGCCAATCCAGGCCAGATGGACATTTGAAGCCAGAGGTGAAGAAGGTGCAGTGTGCTAACCCACTGCCCACCAGTCCCTCTTCTGTTTGACTTGTTTGTTTTCAGCAAAGATTCTCACCCCTGTGTCCTCTCTACTCCGCTTCCTGTATAATAAAAGCTTCAAAGTCCTTCCCGTATTTCATGTGCAGAAACCATTATCAGCTTTTTCCTGAAGATGTGACCCTGGAAAGCAGAAGCGGCTGAATTCCTGATTGCATCACCATTTTCTCGTCGGGTTACTGAATCAGATTTATAGGGTAATCCGACCAGCATAAAGATTGAAGATGCCTTCACTTTCCCAATTCAATTTCTGAAGGTGCTGACTTGCTGGAGTGTAGTCAGTAGTCCACTGGTATCTGGCTCAAGGGCCCATTATTGTGCCAACCTAGACAGCAAGTGTTGCATGTTGTTTAACTATGGAAGCATCACAACCATTGAGCTCCTCACTCAATGCCCACGTGGTCAACTTTCTAGCAGAGTGTAAGATTTGGATCACAAGTCACACGCAGATTACCCAAAGGGTCTTGGGGTTGTAAGGCATTATATTAGAGAGCTACAGTTTAAGCATAATCAGATACTACTACATGCGATTGAAATAGATACAGTAGACATACAACCTGTGACACATGAAGGCGATCTATGGCCCCGCGGAACGAACGGAACGATGGATGTTGACGGATGTCTCTGCCTGCAACGAGGGTCACTTCTGTCGGGTCTCTCCTCGAGCTGTCGGAGGTGTTAGGCCGTCAGCCAGCACCTCTGGGGTCCAGCCTGATCAGAGTGTTAAGCCGAAACTAGCATTTCATCCACTCCGAGGAAGCCTTTCCTCCTAACAGCCTGTTTCTCTCTCTTGGTCGTCTGTTTTTATACCTTATTTCAATGGGCTGGTGGATACCTGGTGTCAATAATTTTTACCCATCCCATTGTCCAATTATAAGGTAGAGGCTACCTATGACAGCCCCTTCCCAGCCTCATGAGGTCATTTTCCTCCTTATCTTTGTTCTAAAGGTCTTGTTGCCCTCTCGTAGACAGCTTGTTTATCCTAGAGCTCCTTGCTGCATCCCTTATCAGGCCTAGCTATGCCGACTCGAAGGCCTGTTTTTGTGTTCTGACCTCATAATTCAGCTCTCTGTTCAACTCCTTTTCTGACATGATTGGAATTCTGAGTCATCAACTTAGGCAAGCTGCTGATCTAGGGAACCCGTAACAGACTATTATTTCTTTCAATCCACGATTTCTTACAAGAGCTCACTGGTTAGCTATCAGGAATGGGATCTCTGACTGATATTCCTTCTCCTTAGCCCAGGGGCCAACTGTCCCCAATTATAGCTACTCAACTGCCTCCCCAGGCTGAGATCAATTGATTCAGCACAGGTTGTGGAATTGAACCGAGGACCTTCTGGTCTACATGGCTTTGTGCCACACCAAGCAATGCATCAGCTCATTGGGCACACTAAGGTAGAACTTCGTAGCAAATCACTCAACGAAGTGAAGTGATTGATTGTCTATTTTTGCTACGCCTCACGCATGATAACAATTTACAATTCCCTTGTAAATAGAAGATTAAGGGGCAATCTAACTGAAGCGTTTAAGATGATTAAAGGATTTGAAAGGGTAGATAGAGAGAAACTATTTACTCTGGTAGGGGAGTCCAGAACTAGGGGGCATAACCTTAAATTAGACCAAAGCCAATCAGAGGTAATGTCAGGAAGCAATTTTTCACACAAAGGGTCGTGGAAATCTGGAACTCTCTCCCCCTAAAATGCTGTGGAGGCTGAGGTAAATTGGACAGCTCTTTCAAAGAGCCGGCACGGGCATGATGGGCTGAATGTCCTCCTTCAGGGCTGTATGATTCTATAATTAGCATAGAAGATAGGAGCAGGAGTAGGCCATTCGGCCCCTCGAGCCTGCTTCACCATTTAATGAGATCATGGCTGATCATCCAAATTCAGTACCCTGTCCCTGCTTTCTCCCCATATCCCTTGATCCCTTTAGCCTTAAGAAATATATCCAACTCCTTCTTGAATATATTTAATGAATTGGCCTCAACTGCCTTCTGTGGTAGAGAATTCCACAGGTTCACCACTCCCTGGGTGAAGAAATTCCTCCTCATCTCAGTCTACGGTGTTTCTGGAGAAGTAGGTAAGGGTATTAAGGGATGTGGAGCAGAGACTGGTAAATGGAGTTGAGGTACAGCTCAGCCATGATCTCATTGAATGGCGGATCAGGTTCGAGGGGTTGAATGGCCTACTCACGTTACTATGTTCCTTCCTAATTTGTTTTGTGAACTTTTTCTCAATGCTTCTGCCAGTGCGTTTGAGTCGCAGGGCGGATCTGGCCAGCAACCTAAACCAGAAATCATATACAGGAGAAAGGGAATCGAACATCTGAATCCGATTATCTCAGGAAATTATAATGTAGCCATTCTGGGATTTTATTTTTAATAAATCGTCATCTTCGTGTCAGCACAGAAATGCGGCGTTTATTGCCAACCAGCAAAGTTTTGGAAGTAAAGTAAAGTAATCATTGCCCTCTTCAGCATATTGGCTTAATTAGAACAGACAAATTTTTAGGAACAGGAAGAAACCAATAAACCCAACAAGACTTAGAAATCAAATCCACCTACCCATCCACCTTCCCACCTACCCACCTTCTCACCTACCCACCTACCCACCTACCCACCTTCCCACCTACCCACCTTCCCACCTACCCACCTACCCACCCACCCACCTTCCCACCTTCCCACCTACCCACCTACCCACCCACCCACCTTCCCACCTACCCACCTACCCACCCACCCACCTTCCCACCTTCCCACCTACCCACCTACCCACCCACCCACCTTCCCACCTACCCACCTACCCACCTACCCACCCACCCACCTTCCCACCTTCCCACCTACCCACCCACCCACCTTCCCACCTATCCACCCACCCACCTTCCCACCTTCCCACCTACCCACCCACCCACCTTCCCACCTACCCACCTACCCACCTTCCCACCTTCCCACCTTCCCACCTACCCACCTTCCCACCTACCCACCTTCCCACCTACCCACCTTCCCACCTACTCACCTTCCCACCTACCCACCTTCACACATTCCCACCTTCCCACCTACCCACCTTCCCACCTACACACCTTCCCACCTACCCACCTTCTCACCTACCCACCTTCCCACCTACCCACCTTCCCACCTACCCATCATGGAGTGGGGTAGGTGGGGGGGGGAGATATTCCTCTGTAACGACAATCATAAATTATCATAGAATCATAGAATGGTTACAGCACGGAAGAAGGCCATTCGGCCCGTCGAGCCCGTGCCAGCTCTCTGCAAGAGCACTTCAGCTAGTTCCACTCCCCCGCCTTTCCCCATTTTCCGCAGAATTTTTTTCCTTCAGGTACTTCTCCAACTCCCTTTTGAAAGCCGTGATTGAATCTGCCTCCACCACCCTCTCAGGCAGTGAATTCCAGATCCTAACCACTCGCTGCGTAAAAATTTTTTTCCTCATGTCGCCTTTGTTTTTTTGCCAATCACCTTGAATCTGTGTCCTCTGATTCTCGACCCTTCCACCAATGGGAACAATTTCTCTCTATCTACTCTGTCTGGACCCCTCATGATTTCGAACACCTCTATCAAATCTCCTCTCAACCCTTCTCTGCTCTAAGAAGAACAACCCCAGCTTCTCCAGTCTATCCACGTAACTGAAGTCCCTCATCCCTGGAATCATTCTCGTAAATCGCAAATTAATTGGTGAAGATTTTCTTTGTTTGATATTTCTAGCATAATTATAAACTGATTCTAAAAAAATTCCTTAGAAACGCATTGATGCCACATAGCAACCAGAGAAAATCTTACCGCCAGACTTCTCAATCCAGTCACTCTCCAGAAACACCATGAAATCATAGAATCATACAGCACAGAAGGAGGCCATTCAGCCCATTGTGCCTGTGCCGGCTCTCTGAAAGAGTTATCCAATTAGTCCCACTCCTTTCCCTTTGCTCTTTCCCCATAGTCCTGCAATTTTTCCTTTTTAAGTATCTATCCAATTCCCTTTTAAAAGTTACTATTGAATCTGCCTACCTTTTAGGCCGTGCGCTTCAGATCATAACAACTCGCTGAGTAAAAATATTTCTCCTCATCTATCCGCTGGCTTTTTTGCCAATTATCTTAAATCTGTATCCTCTGGTTATCGACCCTCCAGCCAGTGGAAACAATTTCTCCCTATCTTCTCTATCAAAACCCCTCACAGTTAAAACCATGTAGCTGCCTCTTGAACCGATTTATATTGTCCACATCAATAGCATTCCCCGTTAACTAGATTCCACCAATCTATTGGCTTTTAATCTGCATTCTTTGGTATTCAGTCCTTCACTTTAGTGAACACTTTTCTTGGATCACCTTTGTCAGGTTCCTTCATAATCTTTAAAGCTTTTGATCAATTCACCTCAAAGACTCCAAAGGAAACCAGACAAATTTCCTGAAGCCTTTCTCATAGTTTTCAATTACGATATCCCTCTGAATAAACATTTCCTGAGTGATTTAAACATCCAAATTGCTTAAGAATTCATTCGCAGCTTCATGGATCCATGGCTTAGTGGTTGAATGCACAGTATTGGTATGGCATGATGGACACAGGTCCCAGGATCAATACTGGGTCTGTGCTGAGCTAGTTAACCTCAGCCAGGGCCAGGGTCAGAGGTAAAGGTGTTACAATTGACGTTAGTGCCCATGGCCAAAGGAGGAGAAATAACAACAGAAAACGCTGGAAAAACTCAGCAGGCCAGGCAGCATCCGTGGAGAGAGAAACAGAGTTAACGTTTCAGGTCGAAGGCCTTTCGTCAGAACTGGAAAAAAGCAGGAAATGAAATAGATTTTAAAGCAAGTTTAGGGCTGGGAAATGGGGAAGGGGATGAAAGAACAAAAGGGAAGGTCAGTGATAGGATAGAAAGCAGGAGAGATTAAGAGACATTGAGAGACATTAAGAGATATTCAAGGCAAGAGGAGGTGAAAATGGGACAGGTTAAGGAACAAAGGATGGCTCTAGATGAAGTGTGAATTGCGCTGGCAGAATGAAGGACAGCTGCCATGTGGGAGGGAAGAAAAAAAAGGCCAAACAAAAGTGTGGATAAAAAAATATATATATTTATATATGATAGGGGCCAAGGTTATGATCTGAAATTGTTGAACTCTATGTTGAGTCCAGAGGGCTGTAGAGTGCCTAATCCTTGAGCTTACGCTGAGCTTCCGTGGAACAATGCAAGAGGCCGAGGACGGTGAGGTCTGAGTGGGAATGGAGCGGTGAATTAAAGTGACAGGCCACCGGGAGCTCGGGGTCCCCCTTGCGGACTGAACGGAGGTGTTCCACAAAGCGGTCACCCAATCTGCGTTTGGTCTCCCCAATGTAGAGGAGACCACATCGTGAGCAGCGAATACAGTATACTAAATTGCAGGAAGTACAAGTAAATCGCTGTTTCACCTGGAAGGGGTGTTTGGGGCCCTGGACAGTGGGAAGAGGGGAGGTATAAGGGCATGTGTTGCATCTCCTGCAACGAGGAGAAAAGATAACCTGACTGGCCGATCCTCATTGATATCAATGACACTTACAGTAAAATTGAAGACAGCTTGTATAGACTATGCTTGTATTCCCTTGAATTTAAAAAAAAATTAAATTTGTTGATGGGATGTGGGCGTCACTGGCAAGACCAGCATTTATTGCCCATCCCTAATTGCCCTTGAGAAGGTGGTGGTGAGCCACCTTCTTGAACCGCTGCAGTCCGTGTGGTGAAGGTACTCCCACAGTGCTGTTAAGTAGGGAGTTCCAGGATTTTGACCCAGCGACGATGAAGGATCAGCGATATGTTTCCAAGTCAGAGTGGTGTGTGACTTGGAGGGGAACTTGGAGGTGATAGTGTTCCCATGCACCTGCTGCCCTTGTCCTTCTAGGTGGACGAGGTCACAGGTTTGGGTGGTGCTGCCAAAGAAGCCTTGGCAAGTTGCTGCAGTGCATCTTGAAGATGGTACACACTGCAACCACGGTACGCCGGTGGTGGAGGGAGTGAATGTTTAAGGCGGTGGATGGGGTGCCAATCAAACGGGCTGCTTTGTCCTGGATGGTGTCGAGCTTCTTGAGTATTGTTGGAGCTGCACTCATCCAGGCAAGTGGAGAGTATTCCATCACACTCCTGACTTGTGCCTTGTAGATGGTGGAAAGGCTTTGGGGAGTCAGGAGGTGAGACACTCGCCACAGAATACCCAGCCTCTGACCTGCTCTTGTTGCCACAGTATTAATGTGGCTGGTCCAGTTAAATTTCTGGTCAATGGTGACCCCCAGGATGTTGATGGTGGGGGATTCGGCGATGGTAATGCCATTGAATGTCAAGGGGCGGTGGTTAGACTCTCAAATATAGAAGACTAAGGGGTAATCTAATGGAGGTGCTTAAGAGGATTGAAGGAGTTGATAGGGTAGAAAGAGAGAAATTATTTCCTCCTGGTGGGGGAGTCGAGAACAAGGGGGCATAGCCTTGAAATTAAGAGCTCGGCCGTTCAGGGGTGATGTCAGGAAACATTTCTTCATACAAAGGGTGGTGGAAATCTGGGACTCTCCCAAAAAGCTGTTGAGGCTGGGGGTGAATTGAAAATTTCAAAACTGAGATTGATAGATTTTTGTTAGACAAGGGTATTAATGGTTACGGAATCAAGGCAGGTCGATGGAGTTAAGATACAGATCACCCATGATCTAATTGAATGGCGGAACAGGCACGGGGAGCTGAATGACCTACTCCTATTCCTATGTTGCTGTGTTCATAAAGTGAGTATGTTGGGTGAGGAGAGGGTTTGTGCTAGGCTATGATCATTGTCAAGCAGACTGCCAAGATTCACTGCCAAGGTTTACACATGAAGAATGGCCATTTCTGTGAGGTTTAGAGCTGCTCCTCGGAAAGAATCAGCGCCTTACATTAAGAGAAAGGGGCCGAAAAATGGCGGGGGGGGCAAGAAAGAGATTTTTGTTGTTTTTCTGCATAGCAATCTGGTTACTGTTGAAC
This sequence comes from Squalus acanthias, assembly GCA_030390025.1. Classification (NCBI taxonomy): domain Eukaryota; kingdom Metazoa; phylum Chordata; class Chondrichthyes; order Squaliformes; family Squalidae; genus Squalus; species Squalus acanthias. Next base: position 163,576,518 of record CM059429.1, on the reverse strand, counting down.
TGTTGAAGACAGTATTTTTGTTCCCTGTTTTTCTTTGCCAGCACAGCATGCATGTACAGCATGGATTTTTGCAGCACTTACAGAACCTAACCAAATACAAAGTCTGGAGGAGCTGAGCGACAAAGGTGGAAACTAGGGTTGGGGGGAAGGATGAATGAGAGCTTGAAGAATGCCACTAATAAGTCAGTGGGGTGACAAACGATCAACTAGTTTACTGAAGATGTCAATCCATCTTACTGCATTAAAACAGCGGATGCAGGAATTTCATATGAATGTATTAATCTGTTTGCTTGCTAATTTTGCCCACTGCGATTTCACCTCAAGTTTTAATGATAAAAATAACAGAATTGATAAAATGATGGAACCCCTCTCACCCCGAGCTCGCTGACCTATGTTGGCTCCCGGTCCGGCAGTGCCTCGATTTTAAAATTCTCGTCCTTGTTTTCAAATCTCTCCAGGGCCTAGCCCTTCCCTATCTCTGAAACCTCCTCCAGCCCTACAACCCTCCGAGATCTCTGCGCTCCTCCAATTCTGGCCTCTGACACATCCCCAATTTTCACTGCTCCACCCTTTGCCTTCAGCTGCCGAGGCCCTAAGCTCCGGAATTCCCTCCCTAAACCTCTCCGCCTCTCTCCTTTAAGACGCTCCTTAAAACCGACCTCTGTGACCGAGCATTTGGTCACCTGTCCTAACATCAACTTCAATAAAAAGAGAAAATGCTGGAAATACTCAGCAGGTCAGGCAGCATCTGTGGAGAGAGAAACAGAGTTAATGTTTCAGGTCGATGACCCTTTGTCAGAACTGGAAAAAGTTGGAGATGGAACAGGATTTTAAGCAAGTGTAGGGGCACCTAACATCATCTTATATGACTTGGTGGCAAATTTTGCCTGACACCACTCCTGTAAAGCACATTGGCGGGTGGTTGAGGGGGGCTGGGTGGGGGGGGGGGGGGGGGTGGGGGGAGCGCAGTTTACTACAGTATTGGTGTTATGTAATTGGAAGATGAGAATTTTAAAATCAGTAAGATGAATACCCAACGGCTGGGAATTTTCCACGTCTACACTCCGCTGCCAGCGTTAAATGAATGGGCAGAAATCGTGGTCTGGGGAGGCAAAATACCAATCCCTTTCTAGTGTGGGAAAACCCAAGCCAGAGATTTAAGGGTAGAATTTACGATGTTATCATAAAAACCCTTAGTGGGCTCATATCAAATTCCTCTCTCCACTGTTTTAAGGAGTTAACCTGTTTTTTTTTCACTGAGCTGGTAAAGTAATGGGGACAGGAATTTTATGAGTGCACTTAACGTTCGTTCGTATGATACAATGCCGACAGTGATGTCTAACTTCTACTTTTTTAAACGTATACTGCACCTGTGCAATTAAAGTCTTCAAACTACAACTTGATGGTTGGGACCAAGAATGTGATTTTTTTTTTTTAAATCACAAATTATATATAATTTATGTACCTCTTGAGTCCTCCCCATAAACTTGGAGCTATTAACAACAAAATCTTGCATTTATGTAGCGCCCTTTACCATGGGCAAACGTCCCAAGGTGCTTCACAGGAGCGGGGATAGTGGAGAGAAAAGAGAAACGTTCACTTGGACATCTGAGCTTTACAGAAGGAGCACTGGTTAGTAACACACCCAGCGTGAATACCACTGGCATGTCTGGAGTCCTCACACTACAGACTGCCGTAGCCTCCAGGCTGGATAGTTATAGTGCCAAAACCCACTATCCCAGGGCGTGCCTACCAAAGCAATATAGCTTCTAAATCAAAGATTACGAGAGTTTTAGTATTTCCTATTAAAACGTAGCCACTGTTATTACGCACAAGCACTGTAATTTGGCACTTTGTGGTTTGTCTGCGGTTTTTTGATTCGACCTTTTCCTTAGGATTTCGGCTCCTTTCCCCTGTTATCTTTTTTAAAAATTCTGGGCTCATCATGGTAAGGGACGGAAGGAATTCTTTCCATTTTGAGCAGCCAGGGTCAGTGTCCAGCACCATCGGGTCAGGGATAGGTGCAAAGTGAAAGCTCTGCATGCCTCACTCCCAGCCTCAGAGGGTTAGTTAGCTTCTCTTTGTACAAGTGGAGCAACCTTCTATTCTCTGAGGGAAATTCTTGCGTTGGACACTTGTGTGCTGTGCGCCGATGCTCACCAGGAGCTGGATTCAGACTGCTCAGACTCATATCAGGAAATAACATTTTGGCATGCAGTATATGAGTCATTTGAGACGTCGAATTACACAGAATTACACAGGATATACGGCACAGAAACAGGCCATTCGGCCCAACCGGTCCATGCTGGCATTTATGCTCCACTCGAGCCTCCTCCCATCTTTCCTCATCTAATTATCAGCATAACTCTCTGTTCCCTTCTCCCTCATAAGCTTATCTAGCTTATCCTTAAAGGCATCTGTACTATTAGCATTAACCACTCTCTGTGGTAGCGAGTTCCACATTCTCACCACTCTCTGGGTAAAGAAGTTTCTTCTGAATTCCTTATTGGATTTCTTGGTGACTATCTTATATTGATGGCCTCTAGTTTTGCTCTTCCCCACAATTGGAAACACTCTCTCTGTGTCTACTCTGTCAAAACCTTTCAGAATTTTAAAGATTCCTATTAGGTTTTCAAGAGAAAAGATACCCAGCCTGTCATCCTTGCCTGATAGGTATAACCTTGCATTTCTGGTATCATCCTTATATATCTTCTCCGCACCCTCTCCAGTGCCTCTATATCCTTTTTATAATATGGCGACCAGCATTGTACACAGTACTCCAAGTGAGATCTAACCAAGGTTCAATACAAGGTTAGCATAACTTCTCTACTTTCCCTCTAGAAATAGGCCTTATTCACCTGCATTGCTACTTTTAGTGATTTGTTTATTTGTACCTCCAAATCCCTTTGCTCCACTACCCTATTTAGATTCTTAGGGGTCTAAACTCGGTTGATTTGCGCCTCCTAAGAGGGCGCTAACGGGACGCAAATCAACTAGCGCCTGGGCGCGGCGCCACTAACACCTCCTGCAAAATTCAGCGGGATGCTAGCGGCGGCGCTAACCGTTAGCGCCGCATGGCGCTCTGCCAGCGGCGATGACGTCATCGTCGTGTGCAGCGCCCCGCTCGCGCCCCGGCTGTAATATTGGGTGGTGCCTCCCGACTTACCGGCGGACGCTATGTCTGCCGGGGTTAGGGGACCTACCTGTGGCCGGGGCGGCGCTAGTTAAAGGGGAGGTGGCGGGCGGCCATTTTTGTTGCTGGCCGCCTGCCAGCACCTGCCCCCGTTGCTGTCCTCGGCCCCTGTGTAGCCCCACCGTGGGGTGCCAGCTGCTCTCTGTGAGCCCGGCACTCTCGATCCCTGGTGGCCCAGCTGGGCACCGGGACGCACTGCGCCAGGCCCCTCCCCTTTAATAAGGGGAGGAAGGCCTGCAGTACCGCGGCGCGATATTGGCTCGCAGTGGTCCAGGAGGGACACGGGGCACTTCCAGTAGAGCTCCTCCTCCCTCTCGTGGTGCTACCTGAGAAAATCGGCTGCGGGGGCGCTAACTTATTAGTGCCCCGGCGAAGGTAGTGCCCCAAAGGGGGCATTACCCAATTTTTACACCTTATTTTCCAAGTAATATGTGACTTCCTTATTTTTCTTACCAAAATGTAATACCTCATACTTATCAGTGTTGAAAGTAATTTGCCAATTATATGCCCATTCTGTGGTAAGTGTAGCATGCTTTGGAGGAACAGGTGACTTTGGACCTATGGTTTCTAAAGCTCTCCACCACTGGGGTTTTCTTCGCCTCATGTCTGGCTCTGTTGTAGACTGATTTGATAGAGATTGATTGCTGTGATTAGTCAACAACTCCATTGTCATTGGGTCATGTGACTACCGGGATGGTAGAAGGTGAACTGGATGGACCGTGATCTTTTTTCGTCTAACGATTCCTATGTTCCCATTTCACTTAGGATCACTTACAGATAGTAGAGTCAAGGGGCTGGATTTTGATACTGGGGCGGGTTGGGGTCGTGTCATCCGCATTTCGTGTTATCCACCCGTCTGCAATTGGATGTGGGAGATTGATGCAATTTTCACCTAATTGGGCAATTGAGTTCCAGCATGTGGGAACCCATGAACCAATTAGTGGTTTCAGTCTGAAAGTCGCCTCTGATGATGTCATCATTACTGCTGCGTTGAAGGGCTTCAGAGACTGCCTGGCCTTTGCTGTGAGTGGACCTGGATGCAAAATGAGCAGCAGCTCAGAGAGAGAGAGAGAGAGAGAGAGAGAGTGAATTTTTTTGCATCCAGGTCCTCTCACAGCAAAGGCCAGGCAGTCTCTAAAGACATTCAATGCAGCAGCATCAGAGGCGACTTTCAGACCTTATACTACTACTACCTTCATCACATCTCCGTTGTAATAGTGGACCTGCAGCTTATAGTCAGCTATCCACTTGTTTTCCCGCCATGTTTCACTGGCGTGTTTAACATCAGGCGTGCTTCAAGTCGGTAAAGGGTTAACCTAGCTAAAACATTTCAAAATGGCATTACAGGGCCAATTTAGGGCTTGTTAAGGGCTTTAATGGCCTCTCCCGCCTCTTGGAGGCGGGACGGAGTCGGGAACACCGCACACGATTTAATCAAAATTGCGTGGAGGCGGAATGGAGGCGGGATCGGGTCCGCCCGCCACTTTTTGCAATTTTAACCCCCCACACGCCTCCAAACCCGCCTCCACGGGTCTATGAAAATCCAGCCCAAGGCTTCCATCCCATTATTATGGGCTGACTGTGAACCCAGATCCCAGAAGTGCAAGGTAAAGGCATGACTACTGCACACCCAGGCTCTCTGACTCATTTTAATCCAGGTGGCTTCAATTCAGTGGATTCACCATCCAGTAATAAAAACAGAAAATGCTGGAAATGCACAGCAGGACAGTCAAGGCAGGATTTCCCTCAGCCATATCTTGTGATTTTCAGGCAATAAAGGGAAGGCTGGGCAAGGAAAATCCGGTGAAACCTTGCTCTGCCTTAACCAGACACACCTTCTGGCAGGTGGTAGAAGCAGCTGTCTCAAACGAGTGGGAACGTCATTTTAATATGTATTTGTGGGGCCTGTCAGGCCTGATACCAGTCTCTACAGCTGCGGCATGCAGGATGCCTGTTGCTAAAAATGCCCATTTTAAATGGGTATCCAGGGTTGCTAGGTGGCAATAAACATCTAGGAGGTCATGGAAAGGACAAAGCAATATAAAGGCCAATGTATCCTAGCTATTTTTTAATGTGTTTCTTCCTTTTTTGCCTTATTTCCCCCTTGGCATTTAGGTACTCAAGAGCCTTTGTGCCAATTGATGTAAATTATTTTATTTTTTTACACTCCGCCATTTCCGACACCTCCAGCGTGATGCCACCACCAAACTATCTTCCCCTTCACTCCCCTTTCAGCATTCCGAAGGGACTGTTCCCTCCGCGACACCCTGGTCCACTCCTCTATCATCCCAACACCCCCTCCCCTTCCCACGGTACCTTCCCGTGCAAGCGCAGGAGATGCAACACCTGCCTTTTTACCTCCACCCTTCCCACCGTCCAGGGCCCCAAACACTCCTTCCAGGTGGAACAGCGATTTACTTGTACTTCTTGCAATTTAGTATACTGTATTCACTGCTCACGATGTGGTCTCCTCTACATTGGGGAGACCCAACGTAGATTGGCTGACTGCTTTGCAGAATACCTTGATTCAGTCCGCAAGTGTGACCCCGGTTGCCTGTCATTTTAATTCTCTGTCTCACTTGCACTCTGACCTCTCTCTCCTCGACCTCTTACACTGTTCCAATGAAGCTCAACGTAAGCTCGAGGAACAGCACCTCATCTTTCGATGAGGCACTTTACAGCCTTCTGGACTCAACATTGAGTTCAACAATTTCAGATCATAACCAACTGTTGGTAATGATTCTGCTATTCCCATTTACATGTCCTCCAGACCCATCTTCTGTTTCTTTACTTGTCCCATTACCATCTGCTTTTGCCTTGCACCATCATACCTTTTGTCATTTAATCTCTCCTGCCTTCCACCCTATCACAGACCTTCTGTTTTGTTCTTTCCTCCCCTCCCCCCTTTCCCTGCCTCTGCACTTTCTTAAAAGCTGTTACATCTCTAACTTTTTCCAGTTCTTATGGAAGGTCATCGACCTGAAATGTTAACTTTGTTTCTCTCTCCACAGATGCTGCCTGACCTGCTGAGTATTTCCAGTACTTTCTGTTTTTATTTCAGTCCAACAGGACTGTTGTCTTCACCCTTAGGTACTGACGTAGTCCTACACTGAACTAGCTGAACACGTAGCATATGCTTGTCCTCATGAATGAACGAATTGATGGTGGAATACTACCAGAAGTGAGGCCCGCAGCCCACTTTGAATTAACATAGATAACTTCAACTGACATGAAGATCATGTTTTTGCTTCAGTGTCCAAACATCAAGAGAAACCCCTGCTCTTTTTTCCCATGGCATTATTTCGAAGAAGAGCAGGGGAGTTATCCCCGGCGTCCTGGCCAATATTTATCTCTCAATCAACCTCACTAAAAAAACAGATTATCTGGTCATTATCAAATTGCTGTTTGTGGGAGCTTGCTGTGCGCAAACTGGCTGCCGCATTTCCTATATTTCAACAGTGACTACACTTCAAAAGTACTTCATTGGCTGTAAAGCGCTTTGAGATGTCCTGAGGTCGTGAAAGGCGCTATAGAAATGCAAGTCTTTCTTTTTTTGCAAATAGTACAATACGGCTGACAAAAGTTAAAAAAACATTTTGGACTATTTGATTGGTTGAGGTTTTTTTGATTGGTAGATTTTCTTCGGTCTTCCTAGTTACAGAGTTCTGATTTGTTGTTCTTTTATGAATGCAGAATTTAAGCCAATCAGGTTTATACGAGCCACTAATGCTTGCATAACACAGGTATGATACCAGAGTGTGATGCCTTAAGCATGACACATACCGAGTGTGGCGGTATGTGGCAGTGGGGGAGGCATGGACATGTGCAGTAAAACAATTTCAAAAGAAGTTTGAAAGTGGTCTCCCTAAAGCCAGTATAGTGTTTTATTGATTGCATAAATAAATCAGTGTATATACACTCTCTCTCTCGCTCCAAACCGTAACGAAACCACAAATCTTGCGAAGAAGAGTAGTAAGCCTGAAGATTGGGAGAACTTTAGAAACCAGCAAAAGATGACCAAACAATTGAAAAAAAGGGAGAAAATGGAATATGAGAGTAAACTAGCAAGAAATATAAAAACAGATTGTAAGAGCTTCTACAAGTATGTAAAAAGGAAGAGAATAGCAAAAGGAAGCATTGGTTCCTTAGAGGCTGAGACATTATAATGGGGAATAAGGAAATGGCAGAGACTTTAAACAAATATTTTGTATCTGTCTTCACAGTAGAAGACACAAAAAGCGTACCAAAAATAGTGGGGAACCAAGGGGCTAATAAGAGTGAGGAACTTAAAGTAATTAATATCAGTAGAGAAAAAGTACTTGAGAAACTAATGGGACTAAAAACTGACAAATCCCCTGGACCTGATGGCCTACATCCTAGGGTTCTAAAAGAGGTGGCTGAAGAAATAGTGGTTGCATTGGTTGTGATCTTCCAAAATTCCCTAGATTCTAAAACAGAGCCAGCAAATGTAACCCCGCTATTCAAGAAAGGAGGGAGAGAGAAAACACAGAACTACAGGCCAGTTAGCCTGACATCAGTCATCGGAAAAATGCTGGAATCAATTATTCAAGAAGTGGTAACAGGGCACTTAGAAAATCATAACATGATTAGGCAGAGTCAACATGATTTTATGAAACGGAAATCGTGTTTAACAAATTTATTAGAGTTTTTTGCGGATGTAACTAGCAGGGTAGATAAAGGGGAACCAGTGGATGTAGTATATTTGGATTTCCAAAAGGCATTTGATAAGGTGCCACATAAAAGGTTGCGACACAAGATAAGGGCTTATGGGGTTGGGGGTAATATATTAGCATGGATAGAGGATTGGTTAATGGACAGAAAACAGAGAGTAGGGATAAAAGGGTCATTTTCCAGTCGGCAGGCTATAACTAGTGGGGTGCCGCAAGGATCAGTGTTAGGGCCTCAGCTATTTATAATCTATATTAATGACTTAGATGAAGGGACCGAGTGCAATGTATCCAAGTTTGCTGATGATACAGAGCTAGGTGGGACAGTAAGCTGTGAGGAGGACACAGAGTCTGCAAAGGGATATAAACAGGTTAAGTGCTTGGGCAATAAGGTGGCAGATGGAGTATAATGTGGGGAAATGTGAGGTTATTCACTTTGGTAGGAAGAATAGAAAAACAGAATATTTTGTGAATGGTGAGAAACTATTAAATGTTGGTGTTCAGATTAATAGGGTAGATGCTCAGAGGTTGTTTCCCCTGGCTGGGGAGCCCAGAACTAGGGGGCATAGTCTCAGGTTAAGGGGTCGACCATTTAAGACTGAGATGAGGAGGAATTTCTTCACTCAGTGAATTGTGAATCTTTGGAATTCTCTACCCCAAAGGGCTGTGGATGCTGAATTGTTCAGTATATTCAAGGCTGAGATAAATAGATTTTTGGACTCTCGTGGAATCAAGGGATATAGAGATCAGGCGGGAAAGTGGAGTTGTGTTCGATGATCAGCCATGATCTTTTTGAATGGCGGAGCAGGCTCGAGGGGCTGTATGGCCGACTCCTGCTCCTAATTCTTATGTTCTTATGTCTCATTAAAGACATGACTGATTTAATTACATGGAAAGTACAAAATAGGAACAGGCTGTCCAGCCTGACTATGTTGGCCTCCTCCACGTTTTTCTTTTATTAGTTCCTGGGATGTGGGCGTCGCTGGCAAGGCCGGCATTTATTGCCCATCCCTAATTTCCCTTGAGAAGGTGGTGGTGAGCCGCCTTCTTGAACCGCTGCAGCCCGCGTGGTGAAGGTACTCCCACAGTGCTGTTAGGGAGGGAGTTCCAGGTTTTTGACCCAGTGATGATGAAGGAATGGTGATATATTTCCAAGTCAGGAGGGGAACTTGGCGGTGGTAGTGATCCCATGCACCTGCTGCCCTTGATCTTCTAGGTGGTAGAGGTCGCGGGTTTGGGCGGTGCTGTCGAAGAAGCCTTGGCGAGTTGCTGCAGTGCATCTTGTAGATGGTACACACTGCAGCCACGGTGCGCCGGTGGTGGAGGGAGTGAATGTTTAAGGCGGTGGATGGGGTGCCAATCAAGCGGGCTGCTTTGTCCTGGATGGTGTCGAGCTTCTTGAGCGTTGTTGGAGCTGCACTCATCCAGGCAAGTGGAGAGTATTCCATCACACTCCTTACTTGTGCCTTGTAAATGATGGAAAGTCTTTGGGGAGTCAGGAGGTGAGTCACTCGCTGCAGAATGTCCAGCCTCTGACTTGCTCTTGTTGCTACAGTATTAATGTGGCTGGTCCAGTTAAGTTTCTGGTCAATGGTGACCCCCAGGATGTTGATGGTGGGGGATTCAGCGATGGTAATGCCATTGAATTTCAAAGAGAATTTACATTGATGGCTTAAAGTTGAAGAACAGAAATAGTTTTATATTTTCCACCACTTCTGAAATTTCATGGCTAGGTAAGTGTACACTCTTGATTCCACAGGAATAGATTGAAAACTACAAGTGCCATCATGACCCTCTTCCAGGCACACATTAAATTTCTCCATAGTAGCTAGAACTCTGATGCTTTCTACCTGGTGTCATATGATGAGGGTTGTCCTGGTCTACTCCTATCTGAGGGAAACCTCTTTCAGCCATCTCTAACATTAAGTAACTTTTGGTTAAGCTAATTCCTTCTTTTTTCAGAATTGTGGAATTTTTGATCTCCTTGTTATGTTATGAATGTCAATTCTAGCTGTACTCATAGCGTGGTGAGAACTCACTGCCATAGGGAGTTGTTGAGGTGGATAGCATAGATGCATTTAAGGGGAAGTTAGATAAGTACATGAGGGAAAAAGGAATCTGGGCACCACACCTTAGGAAGGATATATTGGCCTTGGAGGGAGTGCAGCGTAGATTCACCAGAATGATACCTGGACTCCAAGGATTAAATTATGGAGAGAGATTACACAAACCAGGATTGTGTTACTTGGAATTTAGGAAGTTAAGTAAGGGGTGATTTGATCGAAGTTTTCAAGATATTAAGGGGAACTGATAGGGTAGATAGAGAGAAACTATTTCCACTGGTTGGGGATTCTAGAACTAGGGGGCATAGTCTCAGGTTAAGGGGTCGACCATTTAAGACTGAGATGAGGAGGAATTTCTTCACTCAGTGAATTGTGAATCTTTGGAATTCTCTACCCCAAAGGGCTGTGGATGCTGAATTGTTCAGTATATTCAAGGCTGAGATAAATAGATTTTTGGACTCTCGTGGAATCAAGGGATATAGAGATCAGGCGGGAAAGTGGAGTTGTGTTCGATGATCAGCCATGATCTTTTTGAATGGCGGAGCAGGCTCGAGGGGCTGTATGGCCGACTCCTGCTCCTAATTCTTATGTTCTTATGTCTCATTAAAGACATGACTGATTTAATTACATGGAAAGTACAAAATAGGAACAGGCTGTCCAGCCTGACTATGTTGGCCTCCTCCACGTTTTTCTTTTATTAGTTCCTGGGATGTGGGCGTCGCTGGCAAGGCCGGCATTTATTGCCCATCCCTAATTTCCCTTGAGAAGGTGGTGGTGAGCCGCCTTCTTGAACCGCTGCAGCCCGCGTGGTGAAGGTACTCCCACAGTGCTGTTAGGGAGGGAGTTCCAGGTTTTTGACCCAGTGATGATGAAGGAATGGTGATATATTTCCAAGTCAGGAGGGGAACTTGGCGGTGGTAGTGATCCCATGCACCTGCTGCCCTTGATCTTCTAGGTGGTAGAGGTCGCGGGTTTGGGCGGTGCTGTCGAAGAAGCCTTGGCGAGTTGCTGCAGTGCATCTTGTAGATGGTACACACTGCAGCCACGGTGCGCCGGTGGTGGAGGGAGTGAATGTTTAAGGCGGTGGATGGGGTGCCAATCAAGCGGGCTGCTTTGTCCTGGATGGTGTCGAGCTTCTTGAGCGTTGTTGGAGCTGCACTCATCCAGGCAAGTGGAGAGTATTCCATCACACTCCTTACTTGTGCCTTGTAAATGATGGAAAGTCTTTGGGGAGTCAGGAGGTGAGTCACTCGCTGCAGAATGTCCAGCCTCTGACTTGCTCTTGTTGCTACAGTATTAATGTGGCTGGTCCAGTTAAGTTTCTGGTCAATGGTGACCCCCAGGATGTTGATGGTGGGGGATTCAGCGATGGTAATGCCATTGAATTTCAAAGAGAATTTACATTGATGGCTTAAAGTTGAAGAACAGAAATAGTTTTATATTTTCCACCACTTCTGAAATTTCATGGCTAGGTAAGTGTACACTCTTGATTCCACAGGAATAGATTGAAAACTACAAGTGCCATCATGACCCTCTTCCAGGCACACATTAAATTTCTCCATAGTAGCTAGAACTCTGATGCTTTCTACCTGGTGTCATATGATGAGGGTTGTCCTGGTCTACTCCTATCTGAGGGAAACCTCTTTCAGCCATCTCTAACATTAAGTAACTTTTGGTTAAGCTAATTCCTTCTTTTTTCAGAATTGTGGAATTTTTGATCTCCTTGTTATGTTATGAATGTCAATTCTAGCTGTACTCATAGCGTGGTGAGAACTCACTGCCATAGGGAGTTGTTGAGGTGGATAGCATAGATGCATTTAAGGGGAAGTTAGATAAGTACATGAGGGAAAAAGGAATCTGGGCACCACACCTTAGGAAGGATATATTGGCCTTGGAGGGAGTGCAGCGTAGATTCACCAGAATGATACCTGGACTCCAAGGATTAAATTATGGAGAGAGATTACACAAACCAGGATTGTGTTACTTGGAATTTAGGAAGTTAAGTAAGGGGTGATTTGATCGAAGTTTTCAAGATATTAAGGGGAACTGATAGGGTAGATAGAGAGAAACTATTTCCACTGGTTGGGGATTCTAGGACTAGGGGGCATAGTCTAAAAATTAGAGCCAGACCTTTCAGGAGTGAAGTTAGGAAACACTTCTACACACAAAGGGTGGTAGAAGTTTGGAACTCTCTTCTGCAAACAGCAATTGATGCTAGGTCAATTGTTAATTTTAAATCTGAGATTGATAGATCTTTGTTAACGAAAGGTATTAAGGGATATGGGCCAATGGTGGGTATATGGAGTTAGGTCACAGATCAGCCATGATCTCATTGAATGGTGATCTCGGCTCAACGGGCAAAATGGCCTACTCCTGTTCCTATAAGGGGAGTTTTCCGGGGGGTCAGAGGGTGGGATCGGTGGCGGGTCGGGTGGGAAATTTGATTTTTTGACAGAGGGTCGGGCCCTCACTGTCAACCCGCCGCAACGTGCCTTTCCCACAGGCGCGTGTGTGATCTCCGATCTGACCCGATCCGCAGAGGCAGGCGACCCAATTAAACCAATTACAGGAAACTCTTGTTTAACCGGCACCTAAATATCCGGAATTCTCTCTTAACCGGCAAAAATCATACTCCGAAAACTCCTCTCAAATAACCGGCAATGTTGCCGAGTCCGAGTCCGAGTCTCCGCGAACGCCGAGTACTCCGAAAACTCCTCTCAAATAACCGGCAATGTTGCCGAGTCCGAGTCCGAGTCTCCCGCGAACGCCGAATTAGTCAGTGGGGGTAGTTCTCCAAAGTGCCACTACTCGGCCTCCTGGCGCTGTCGGAAGTCCGAACACTGCAGTAACAGGAGTCTGATTCTCCCGCGCTGCTGGGAGTCTCTTCTGATCGGCCATTTTACTGTGTGTCTCCCGCGCTACTGGTAGTCTCTTCTGATACACCATTTTACAGTGTGTCTCCCACGCTGCTGGTAGTCTCTTCTGATACACCATTTTACTGTGTGTCTCCCACGCTGCTGGTAGTCTCTTCTGATACACCATTTTACTGTGTGTCTCCCACGCTGCTAGTAGTCTCTTCCTAGCCACCATTGTTCTGTGTGTCTCTCCATCTTTATCGGGAATTATCTCCCCCATCTTGCATTATGGAATTCCGAAAAGCTGGTCCAAGCAAAAGGAAGAGAGTGGTCTTAACTTTAAAACAGAAAATCGAGATATGCCAACGACTAGAAAGGGGAGAGAAGCGTATCAACATTATGAATGAATTCAAAATCGGTTCATCAACAATCTACGACATCAAATCGCAGAAGGATAAGCTGCTCAAGTTTTATTCAAGCTCGGAGACATCTAAGAGTGTAGAGAAACGGCGTACGCTTCGTAAGCCTAAGCTTGAAGAGCTGGATACCATGCTTTATGAATGGTTTTCTCTTAAGCGTTCAGAGGGTGTTCCAATTTCCGGACCCATGCTAATCGAGAAAGCGAAGGATTTCTACGAAAGGATGGAGCTCACTGACAAGTGTGCTTTCTCTGAGGGATGGCTAACGCGCTTCAAGTTACGGCACGGGATACGACGACTCGATATTTCCGGGGAGAAGAAATCAGCTGATCATGACGCCGCAGAAGAATACTGCGATTATTTCAATCGGATTGTGCAGCAACATGATTTGTCGCCAGCACAGATATATAATGCCGATGAAACTGGCTTGTTTTGGAGGTTTTTGCCAGAATCAACGCTTGCTGGGGCTAGTGAGGCTAATGCTTCAGGTTACAAGAAAAATAAAGATCGTGTAACCGTGCTAACATGTGCGAACGCTGCTGGATCACACTGGGTTAAACTTCTTGTTATCGGGAAGTATAAAAATCCCCGTGCATTTAAAAATGTGAGGCACTTACCTGTTGAGTACAAAGCTCAAAAAAATGCTTGGATGGATAAGGAAATCTTCTCCGATTGGTTCCATCATATTTTTGTTCCATCTGTGAGGGAACATTTCCGTAAAATAGGGAAACCTGAAGATAGCAAATGCATTTTATTGCTTGATAATTGTAGAGCCCATCCGCATGAATCCGAGTTGGTTTCGGGAAATATTTTCACCATTTATTTGCCACCAAATGTAACTTCTCTCATCCAACCCATGGACCAGGGCGTTATCCAAAATCTGAAGTGTCATTACAAGAAAGACTTCCTACGTAAACTGATAAGCCAAGATGACAATATTCAAGCATTTCAGAAGGAATACAATATTAAAGATGCCATCTATAATGTTGCATGTTCCTGGAACTTTGTGAAAGGTCACACTCTGAGGCAAACCTGGCGCAAATTGTGGCCTTCTGTAATGTTTGCTGAATGTTCTTCTTCAGAGGAGGAATTTCATGGGTTCAATGTTCGTCCCAAGAAGAGTACAATAATGGACATGGCTGGCATGGTGAAAAATGCAGGCCCAGCAAACCCTCTACGTCACCTCAGTGAAAGTGATATCGAGCAGTGGGTTGATGCAGATAGAGAAGTTGGTGTTGTGCATATGCTAAGTGATGATGAAATAATTGAGAATGTTTTGAATCCAAAGAAAGAAAAGGAAAGTGAGATGGAAAGTGAAGAGGATGATATTTCTGAAGAGAACAAGATTTCTTGGGCTAAAGCTGCAGAAGGATTTTCTTCAATCCTCAAATTTGCTGAAAGGCAGACTTGCTACTCTGCCCAAGAAGTTATGCAACTCCATATTCTGCATTCCACGTTTCTACAGAAAAGGCAAGAGTCCACTAAGCAAACCGACATCTGCAACATGTTTAAGAAAGCTTCCAAAAGAGTCGAAGCAGCGGAAGTGCCTGAAGAATCTGTGGAATCTGTGGAACTGCATGGTCATGATGACCCAGCTGGCACGGATATTTCTGATGAACCAGATGACTCGGAATAAGTGTACAGTCAACTACAGTACTGTATACAGTCGTTTATAAGTTTTGTTTTACTGTTAAGTAATTAAAGAGTTATGGATTACCCTCAACTGGCAGTACTGTACTTAATCAAGCATCTTCCACCATCCATTTAACACAACATTCTGTAGGTGAGTACCCAAATACTGTATACTGCACATTTCTTGATTTTTTAATTTTTGTTTGTTAAAAATAGCCTCGGTAGATATAACTCTCCGTTATCCGGAACTTTTGATCAACCGGCACCACGCTGGTCCCGTCGGTGCCGGATACCAAAGAGTTTCCTGTATTGGGTTGTTGACAGACCCTTAAATAATGCTTTAAACCATATCTTTTCAATTTAACTGCTCGTCCACGGGGTCCACGCAGCTCGGGAACCATGTCTGTGAACCTGAGCCGGGAGTTGAATTTTCATTGCTCCAGCTGATTACGTGAAAGATTCAAATGTACAGTAAAAGTTTCCAACTGACAGATCATCACTTTCCTCATCCACAAGCTGTTTCTCAGTCCATTTACAGCACAGATTCTGCAGGCTTTCCACTTTCCATTCTCCATCCACTCTTACCCCATTGGAAGAACTCTCTCACCATTGACAGAATGCTCTGTCATCTGTACTTCACCTGCCATCTATTCCATCAGCATGGGTGCCCTTTATACTATCTCACCTTGGTCCTCATAATCCGACCACGATCAGCCCCAACACCAGCAGCACCAGGCATACCAGAAGCACCAACAACAACACCAACCTTCTCCGCAATCACCTAATGCTGCACAGGACACAGGGCATCAGCACCCGACCACATTGCTGCCTGGGAAGCCAGAGATGGCCTCATCATGGCCACATTTACTTCACTTTACGCTGGACACCGTGGCTGCCACATGATACGCCAGATTGGTACCACCCCACACCAACATCATAAAGCATCCCTACAATGTCCAAGCCGTTCCTTTCACACTCGTCACCATTGCGGGGGGTACCGTTATGTCTCACCATTCACTGCAACTCACTAAGCCACTTCCAAAGGTGCACACAAATCTGTCCAAGAACGGAAAATGTTGATAATAAAGGTTTAAATATTGGACAGCACATTTACAGAAACTTTACATGAACATTGGATTAAACACCCAAATGCCTACCCTTGTGTGTTGTTAGTTGGTATGATTGGACTAGGATGAGGGTGAGTGTGAGGGGTGACTAGTGAGATGGGGAAGTGATAATGTAGATAGATAGAGAGGGATGAGTGGAGGTGCAAGGTAAGTTGGTGTGAGTAAGGATGTGCAGGAGTAGGGTAGGGAAGGCAGAGTGATGGGGATGTGATGAGAGGCACAGCAGGATGAAGGTGAGTGTGGCTTTGTACTAATGTTTCGTGATCTAATGAGATCATTGAAAAGTTTGCGCCACTGCACCCAGGTCCTCCTGACGACATCCCTGCTTGTGACCTCCTCTGCAATGTACAACCAGGCTGTGTTGGTCTCCTGGGGAGGTCTCTTCCGCCAATGGGAAGGGAAGAGGACCTCCCTGCGTGCTGTGAGTCCCTCCATAAGTATATGGAGGGAGTCATGGGAGAACCTGAGTGCAGCCCCGCACCTTTGCGCAGTGCTTGTCAGTGTTTGCAGCACCTCAATGCTGTAGAACACTGACAGCACAAATGTCAAAACAAAGTTGGCCACAGTCCCTTTATGGATACTGGCTGATGACGCATCATGACCTGCCTCCTATAATTGGACCAGGAAATGCGCTGAGTGGGCTTAACAAGCCCCAGCAACGTAAGTTCCTTTTAGGCAGCGGGATGGAGCCAGCAGCGGGGCCACGACCCACCACCGATATCGCCCGCCCTCGACCCGCCGAGGCAAGGAAAATCCCAGCCTAAATTACAAGAAGGATGCCGATAGGCTATGAAGTAAATAGACTGGGGGAGGCTCGTGTGCAGCATAAACACCGGCATGGGCCCAATGGGTAATTTCTGTGTTGTAAATTCTATTTAATTCTAAATCTACACCTCAAATACAGCCTTTGTCTTTCTCAACGCACTGCCTCTGCCTCTACACAGATACGCTCGTCTTTCAGATGAGATGTTAAATTGAGGTCCTGTCTGTAGGGGGTGTCGTGGTAGGGTCAGCTTCACCTCTGACTCAGTGAGCGGTTCGAATCGCTCCCACTCCCTGGTTCTAGACCTTGGACTTATTTAGGGGTCGTGAACAAAGGTGCAGTAGACAACAGGTTTTGATGAAAGAACTTTAACTTTTATTCAAGAAAAGGTAAATACAACACAAACAATCTTAAAACACACTTAATACTTAAACACAGGTTGGGGAACACACGGTACAGGCGAGGGAGAATTATAGTATACAAAACCCCTTATCCCTCCCAATCCCACTACCTAGCTAGGTTTGATTCCAGAGGACCAGGATAATGCTCACCACTCCTTGACAGTTCTTGACAGTTGAGGTATTTCGCGATTTCGGGGTTCACTGAGGTTTTTGGTTGTTGGGGCCTGCCGTACCCCGGACGTGGTGGAAGACTTCAGCTGCACTCCAGGTCAGTTTGGGTCTGTCCGCTGATGCGGTAAGGTGCGTATTGGATTGTATCAGGTGAGTACCCAATTTTCTTCGTTAGAGGTAGGGTTTAGAGTTTTTTAAGGGAAAATCTTACCCAGGGGTAAGTCAGGAATAGTTTGTAGCGTGGAAACTTGCGTGTCTTTGGTTTTTCCTGGTGTTGGTCTTTCGGTGGTCGCGGCGGCCTGGTTCGCACCTGGTTGGTCGGTGGCGTTGTGTTGGTTGGTTCGTGGGGCCTCGGTTACCGTGAGGTGTTGGGAACCCTTTTCCCAGCCTGGCCCGTCGATGGCCTTCTGTTGTGGCGTGTTGTCCTTGCGTGCTTTAACTGTTACTAACCAAAACTGCCTCTCTGGACAGCCTTGAACTAACTTTTAGTACTGTAACGAATTGCACTGTCTGAACGAACACCACCACGAGGTTTCTCGGGTTCCTTGTTGCCGCCACCGGTTCCTTGTGTCTGGCCTGTAGGAGTTTCTTCTGCTTCGCTTCCGTGTGGCTCTCTTCTTCGCTTTCTTCTTGGGGGAATAGGCCCCCAATTATACTGTTCAGGTCTATTGTGTTTTTCACGCCAAAACTGCTTTACTAATCGATTTCACGTTAAAGTGATTTAGGTTTCAGTTGAGGCCTGTTTATCTTCGCGCCAAATCTCGCTTCTTTTGTCTTAGGTTTTGGCGGGCCCGTTAAATCTGATGACTTTAACTTTGTGTTAACTTGTCCTGATGGCTACCGATGTCTTCCATTGAGACAGGGCCTCTATCTACGCGCCAAATGTCGCTTCTTTTATCTTAGGTTTTGGCAGGCTTGTTAAACTGTTCCAGTCGATACTTGGCTAATCGGTTTTTGATGGGATGATGGGCTATGAAACTGTGTACTGGCAGTTTTATTGTCAGGAATGTTTTCAGACTTCCAGCATCCTGTCTGGACCTGGGGATTTCAAAAGGGGTCTTGGCTTATTCATTTTTGAATGTGTTTGTGATGTTTTGGATGAGGCTCTTCCTTCTTGGTTGGATTGCAGTGCAAACATCTCCCAGACAGCTTGACTTGGTCCCAATACCCAAAAGCTGTCCACTGCCTCACCACACCCCTTCCCGCAGCCTGTGTTTCTGTGACTGCAGGTTTACCCAATGGCCCTTTTTAAAAGGTGTCTTTTCATCCAAAGTCATTTTCCTCAGGTTTTTTCTTCCTTGATCCTGTCAAAATAATACTTGAAAACCGAGGTTTTGACCTCAAATTCCTTCATTTCGGTCCCACCATTCCAAATTCGTGTTAAGATCCAAAAATCACCCCCTTTAGGGTTCTATTCAAGTTTCTGGGGGATTTTGCAAAGCCTACATGTCTGCCATCTGAGGAGGACGTAAAAGATCCAATGGCACGAAGGGCAGGGGAGTTCTCCTCGGTGTCCTGGTCAATATTTGTCCCTCAACCACCATCGCTAAAAACAGATTATCTGGTCATTAACTTGTGGGACCTTGCTGTGCATAAAATTCATTACCGCGTTTCCTACATTACAACAGTGACTAGAATCCAAAAGTACTTAATTGACTGTAAAACTGAGGTTGTAAAAGCAAGTCTGTCTTTCTTTCTCACGGCAGTAATTTCCACAGGGATTCTCCCGATCTCATCCTTCTTATCCTTGTTTCCATGGCCTCGCCCCTCCCTACCTCTGTAACCTCCTCCAGCCCTACAACTTCCCGAGATCTCTGCGCTCCTCTAACTCTGCCTTCTTGAGCATCCCTGATTATAATCGCTCAACCTTTGGTGGCCGTGCCTTCTGTTGCCTCGGCCCTAAGCTCTGGAATTCCCTCCCTAAACTTCTCCACCTCGCTACCTCTCTCTCCTCCTTTAAGATGCTCCTTAAAACCTATCTCTTTGAGACCAAGCTTTTGGTCACCTGCCCTAATTTCTTCTTATGTGGCTCAGTGTCAAATGTTAACACTCCTGTGAAGCGCCTTGGGACGTTTTACTACATTAAAGGCGCTATATAAATACAGGTTGGAGTTGTTGTTGATCTCCCGAGGTACCATTGGCAGAGTATTGGTGGAAACGCTGGAGAAACGGCAGGAACAACGGCTTACACTTTTTATCTAGTCTATTTTTTGATCCTTCTGTAAAGTATTTTGGGACGATGAAGGATGATATATAAATGCAAGTTGTTGCTGTTGTTCATACAGGAAGTGTGGAGTCCGAGTGTGATGCATGAAGCATGGTGGATAGCAAGTGCAGATAGAGAGATAGATAGATAGAGGGATGGATAGAGGCAAGCTTCAATCCTGTAAAAGAATGTGTCTACCCTACGTTGCCAGTTGAAGTAATTTACGGATTATCATTCATTATAGGAATTTGAATGAACTACATGTATGAGCACATTATAAAATTAGTTTGGTTAAGCCCCATCATTAAAACACAATGGCCTTGCATAGATACATTGTGAAGATGTTTGATTAACATCCAATGCACCTGACGGAATAAAGTGGATAGATTGGCCAAAGAGAATAAAAGCCAAAAAGAACTTCTGCTGCTAATCTTACAGAAGGATAATTATTCTCATCTGTTAATCACATGGGTTGCCCCCCCCGCCCCCGTCTACTTTTATATATTGTGTGATTAACACCCTCAGGATGTCCCAAAGTGCGAGTGCATTACTTTTGAAGTGTGGTCATTGTTATATAAACGCAAGCAACAACCAAATTGCACAGTAGCAAGGTCTCAGAAATAGCAATAAGATAAATAACCAGTTAATCTGTTATGCTGGTATTGATTAAGGGATAAATGTGGGTCAAGATACCAGAAGAACTCCCCTGCCTTTCTTTGAATAATGCAATGGGATCTATTACGTCCACTTGAATTAGGGCCTCAGTTTAATGTCTCATCTAACAGGCACCTCTGGCAATGCAGGACTCCCTCAGTGCTGCACTTGTGTCAGCCTAGATTATGTATTCAAGTCCTGGAGTGGGGCCTTGAACTCACCACCTTCAGAGTCTGAGGTGAGGGTGCAACCAAACTGACACACCAAACGATAAGGCCAGTGGTACGTGGAATGGTAGAGAACCGGTTTTGCCAGATCCTCCTATTTGTGCGGACAATTTTTTCTTCTCCTTCAAACCTTCTAAGTAGACATTTGCTAGTTCATCTTGGCAGGTCCATCACTGCTGAATGTCAATCAGAACTTCTGGGTGTGGGACTTTTTGACCAAATGATTATGGCAGCGGGACATTTTCTTTTGGCCAGCCAGGTGTCTGCTACGCACAGAAAACCATTTTGATTTAAGGTTCTGCCAGGCTCCAGCATCGTATTGCCAAGTCAGCCATAAACAAGAAACTTGCGAGGGATATCAAGATTAACACAAAAGGTTTTTACAATTATATTAGAAGAAAAAGGGTAGTCAAGGGTAATGTGGGCCCTTTAAAAACAGATGGGAGCAATATTGCAAATGAAAATAAGGAAATGGCAGATTGTTGAATAATTACTTGGTGTCAGTCTTCACAGTAGAGGAAGATGATAATATACTTGACATTCCTGGGAAATTAATAATGAATCAAGAACTAGCACTCACTAAAGTTAACGTGAGTAAGAAAACAGTATTAGAAAAAATAATGGCATTAAAGACTGACAATTCCCCAGGACCTGATGGTTTTTACCCCAAGGGTTATAAAGGAAGTAGGTGAGGAAATTGGAGATGCTTTAGCCACAATCTTCCAAAGCTCTGGATTCAGGAATTGTCCCTTTAGATTGGAAAATTGCAAATGTAACTCATTATTTATGAAAGGTGAGAGAGAGAGAGAAACCAGGAAATTATAGACCTGTTATTCTAACATCTGTTGTGAGAAATTTATTGGAATCTATAATTGAGGACAGAGTGACTGAGCACTTGGAGAAATTTGAGCTGATTAGAGAGAACCAACATGGATCTGTAAAGGGTAGGTCATGTCTAACGAACCTCATTGAATTTTTTGAGGAAGTAACTGAAGTAGTAGACAGGGGAATGTCTATGGATGTAATTATGGTGTCAACCGCAGCTCAGTGGGTTACACTCTCGCCTCTGAGTCAGAAGGTTATAGGTTCAAGTCCCACTCCCGGGACTTGACCACAAAAATCTAGGCTGACACTCCAATGCAGTGCTGAGGGAATGCTGCACTGTTGGAGATGCTGTCTTTCGGATGAGATATTAAACCAAGTCTGCTCTCTTAGGTAGGTGTAAAAGATCCCATGGCACTATTTCAAAGAAGAGCAGGGAGGTTATACCTGGTGTCCTGGCCCTCAATCAACGTAACAAAAGCAGATTATCTGGTCATTATCACATTGCTGTTTGTGGGAGCTTGCTGTGTACAAATTGGCTGCTGCGTTTCCTACATTACAACAGTGACTACACTTCAAAAGTACTTCATTGGCTGTAAAGTGCTTTGCGATGTCCGGTGGTTGTGAAAGGCGCTATATAAATACAAGTCTTTCTTTCTATATCTAAAAGGCATTCGATAAGGTTCCACATAAGAGATTGTTAGCTAAAATTAAAGCTCATGGAATTGAAGGCAAATTATTAATCTGATTAGGAGATTGGTTAGGCGGTAGAAGAGAGAGTAGGGATACCCATGTATGTACTCAAATTGGAATGAAGTGACTAGTGGTGTCTCACAAGGATCTGTGCTGGGGCCTCAACTATTCACTATATTTATTAATGACTTAGATAACGCAGTAGAGATCCATATATCCAAGTTTGCTGATGCCACAGGAATTGATGGTATAGCAGGTAGTGTAGACAGGAGCATAAAATTACAAAGAGCATAGATAGATTAAATGAGCAGTCAAAACTGTGGCAGATGGATTTCAATGCAGGTAAGTGTGAGATCATCCATTTTGAGCAAGAAAGGATAGATCTGAGTATTATTTAAATGTTGAAAAGCTAGGAACAGTGGAGGTCCAAAGAGATTTCGGGGTCCATGTACACAGATCACTAAAATGTAATAATCAGGCACAAAAAATAATCATAAAGGCTAATGGATTGTCAGCCTTTATAACTAGAGGGCTAGAATGTAAAGGGGAGGAAGTTTTGCTACAGCTATACAAAGCCCTGGTTAGACCACCTCTGGCAGCACTGTGTACAGTTCTGGGCACCGCACCTTAGAAAGGATATATTGGTCTTGGAAGGAGTGCAATGCAGATTCACCAGAATGTAAACCAGGGCACCAAGGGTGAGATTATGAGAAGAGATTACATAAACTAAGCTTGTATTCCCTAGAATATAGAAGGTTAAGGGGTGATCTGATTGCAGTTTTAGGATTTTGAAAGGAATTGATAGGGTAGATAGAGAGAAACTTTTTCCGCTGGTTGGGGAATCTAGGACTAGGGGGCATAACCTTAAAATCAGAGCCAGGCCATTCAGGAGAGAAGTTAGGAAACACTTCTTCACACAAAGGGTGGTAGAAGTGTGGAACTCTCTCCCACACAAAGCAATAGATGCTAGCTCAATTAATCATTTTAAATCTGAGATCAATAGATTTTTGCTAGACAAGGGTATAAAAGGATATGGAACCAAGACAGGTGGCTGGAGTTAGGATACAGATCAGCCATGATCTCACTGAATGACAGGAACAGGCCTGAGGGGCTGAATGGCCTTCTGTTCCTGTGTTCCTACTTGGTTTCAAGCTACCAGTAATGTGCATGTTACCTTGAATGTATGAAATAGCTATGAAAGCATTCTGGCTATTGAGATAAGACAGTTGTTGACCCTGAATAAATAACCTTATTGAAACAGAAGGTGCAGGCTCCGACAGGCTGACCTTTTGGGAACAAAACAATGGTTCACCCTGGATAAGGTGTTCTAATTTAAACTTCGTCAAGATGGCACATAAGATAAGGAACATCTGCCCTCGTAAAGATGACATAAAATAAGGAACACCTGCCGTTCACACCGTTTTTATATGGCCAGCCTAGAACACCTGGAGATGAGACAAGATTCTGGCTGATGTGGCAGTAAGAGTTGCAGAGGTCGGCAGAAAGATGAATAGGGATAATTAACTTGCATCAGCATAAAACCTTAAAGGAAATACCACTGGAAAAGGGTATAAATATTGAACTCTCAAATGGGATATCAGACTCGCTTTAATCGGGCAAAGTGATTCTCGGCTACAGAGGCAGCTCTGTAGTCTACCACTCTTTGTACCTCAGGGATCAAAGGTATTGGATTTTGATGGATATCCTGTAAAGAGAACTTTAAGAACTGTAATACTGTAGCAAAGTTAAGATTTAAAAGTAAGATTCTCTGTTAAAAAGATAATATTTTTTCTCTTTTTAGAACTGTTAAAGTTGCGATTGACTGATTCACCAACTGTAAATTGCATGTCAGTTCTTTTAATAAATCTCTATATATATTTAGAATTGTCTCATATAAGTCTTCTGTATCAAAAACTCACAAACTCAATCTCTACACTCTTTGGTGAAGAGTTGCAGAATTCTGAGGGAGTTTTCCGGACCCTCATAATATCCGGATGTTACAGTCTAGCTAAACTTATTAAAAGCGCTATCTGGAGGACGGTAACATTCTCGGGTTGTTCCTTTCCTTTAGGGAGAGATCGCCCGGACCTTTAGACTCAATTAAGCGTCTTTAGGATTCGGCTACCTCAAACTTTAGTTGAAAGTGAACGTCTGAGAAATACGCCTGATCCGGGGTAGCCCTAAAGGGGCTAGGACTAGTAAATATCCCTTCAAATTAACCCAATTCCCTTTTGCCTAAGAGCGAAGTAATATTTTTTATGCTGTAGTCTTGATGTTTTCATCTCTTAGAAACAGATGGAGAGATCTATCAGGAGCAGTGTGAGGTATGGCATTCTGTGCAAATGCAATAGGACAAGAACAAGCTTGTATAAGGCCATGGTAGTGTACCCATCCACAATGCGAATTAGTTGCTGTATATTAAAGTTTTCTTGCAATATTTATGTGGCTGGAGGGCTTTCTCTAAAGGAAACTAACTGCACCAGGTGGGAGTGCAATGATAATGGAGTAAAGCCCTGTTGCTCATTTTCTGTTGCTTTCCTGGAGCCCACTTGGAGCTGAACATGAAGAGCTGAGCTGCTCCAAGAAATTTGACAACAGATGCCATTCGCATTTTACAATCATGCAACATCAAATCTTTCTATTCCTTTATAAATCCTTCAAAATCTACTTTTTATTGAACATTTGTGTTTCCAATCTTCAAGCCCTATAATATTACATTTGGAGGGATGCCAAGCCTAAGAGGCCTCAAGCACTTGAAATAATGTAAGATTAGACTTTCCCTTTTTCCAAAGTAAATTTCCATATGTGCTACAATTTATTTTTTCTTCCAATGGCATTTGTCATTGTGTGTGTCCTTATCTTCATTTTTCATCCGTGGTGTCAGCCGTGGCTCAGTGGAATCACTCTCGCTTCTGAGTCAGACGGTCGTGGGTTCAAATTCCACTCCAGAGACTTGAGCACAAAATCTAGGCTAACGTCCCGTGCAGCACTGAGGGAGTGCTGCATTGTTGGAAGTGACATCCTTCGCGTGAGATGTTAAACCGTCTGCCCTCTCATGTGAATGCAAAAGATCCCATGGCACTATTTCAAAGAGTGGGAGAGTTCTCCTTGGTGTCCCGGCCATTATTTATCCATCAACCAACATCACTAAAACAGATTATCTGGTCGTTATCACGTTGCTGTTTGTGGGACCTTGCTGTTTGTGGGACCTTGCTGTGCGCAAATTGGCTGCCGTGATTTCTACATTACAACAGTGACTCCACTTCAAAAGTCCTTTATTGGCTGTAAAGCCCTGTGGGACATCCTGAGGTTGTGAAAGGTGCTATATAAATGCAAGTTCTTTCTTTTTTTCCATTCTCTCCTGAAGGTGCCCACTGTTGCTAGGGCTCAGTTCCAGAGTTACCAAGCACCCTGGTACCTCACCCAAACAGCCCCTCTTCATTTGTGTTGCTTGATAGTGAGTGTTGGCAGACAATTTAAACACAGATGCATCTATTTAGTGGGAATGAGAAAAATATGTCCTACTCAGATTTTCCACGGGTTACATCTCCCTCTCAACTGTTCCAAATCCTGGAATTGCCCTGATGGTCTCTCCAACGTCATTATACGTGGTTGTGCCTTTGACAGGGGCATGATGGGCAAGATCAGTCCTGTCCTCACGCAATATCCACGCACGCACATCACCAACTTGTAGAGACTGAGATCCCTGCCTTGTAGGGAATGATGGCTTGTGAGTTTGTACAAAGAGCTGAGACTTGAGCTCTGTAATGTCATTTACTGTAAATAAAATGTTAAATGAAAAAAAATATCCACGCACGTGCCTTTTCAAGGAAGAGTCACTGGACAGCAGGCAGGAATGGGAATGCTGGCTGATATTTTTCCCCCTTTTCTAGCTCTACGACACTGAGGTCAAGTTGAGTTCAACACTCCAATGAGCTTGACCGAGCTCAGCCATTGTTTATACAGAAAGCTTCGTACCGCCTCATTTGAGAACGGATAACTCCAAGGTACTGGCTGGAAAAAAAAAATCACCTGGTTTTCAAACGGCAAATGAAATGCAGCATCGGGACACCTGCTCGCACTATGATATTATATCGTTATGATTAGAGCTTTAAAGGAACCTTGTGACTGCGTTTCCAGGGAACGTGTCACAAGACATTAAACAGGCTCTGCAATAAAAAATGCCGACCTTGATTGCGCCTGTTAAAACAGTCTAATCTCAAACAAAACAAATAAACAAAACAAAGTGAAGGCTCTTTCACGTTAGTTCTGCTTCAGGAGAGTCAGAGGTGAAGGTACAAGTGCGCGTAATATTTCTATAAGTAATTCCACGTATTGATTTTTTTTTTCCACCATGGCTTTGTGCTGCAATGTCAACTGAATTGAAAAGAATAAACTAATGTAAAATTCTTTGGAACCTTAAATATGTTGCCTCTGGCTGTTGTCAGCAATGATCCGATCTTCTTGGGTGTAATCGTGGGCGACGTTAGTACAGGACACAATTGTTATATAACGCTTCCCCAGGCTCACAACATTGGGACATGCTGTCATATAACAGTAATAAACAGCGGCCAGAGGCATCCATAGAGAAATGCGTCGTCCTATTCCTTAGCAACTATCTCCATCTGGTATGTTTGTATAGGTTTAATTTTAATGATTAAAAGTACAGTTTTCAGAAGTCTGGATATTTGCTCTGAGACTTGGCCTCTCAATTGTTTAAGAAATGTCCTGGTTTTTGGATACACTTCAAACATTAGGATACTTGTATGTGAAAGCTCAGTGCATTCACCCATAGCTCCTTCCCCAGTTACTTTAAAGGATGCATCACTCCATTTATTAAGGAACAGGTTAGAACCGATGTTGAAATGGGTGATCTCACTTGGAGAGCGTCAAATTAAACCTATACAAACATACCAGATGGAGATAGTTGCTAAGAAATAGGACAACGCATTTCTATATGGATGCTTCTGGCTGCTGTTTATTACTGTTAAGTGATAGACTTCAAGAGGACATAGACAGGCTGGTGGAATGGGCAGACACGAGGCAGGTGAAATTTAACGCAGAAAAGTGTGAAGTGATATATTTTGGTAGAAAGAATGAGGAGAGGCAATATAAACTAAAGGGTACAATCCTAAAGGGGGTGCATGAACAGAGAGACCTGGGGATATATGTGCACAAATCGTTGAAGGTGGCAGGGCAGGTTGAGAAAGCAGTTAAAAAAGCATACGGGATCTTGGGCTTCATGAATAGAGGCATAGAGTACAAAAACAAGGAAGTTATGATGAACCTGTATAAAACACTGGTTCGGCCTCAACTAGAGTACTGTGTCCAATTCTGGGCACCGCACTTTAAGAAGGATGTGAAGGCCTTAGAGAGCGTGCAGAAAAGATTTACAAAAATGGTTCCAGGGATGAGGGACTTCAGTTATGTGGATAGCCTGGAGAAGCTGGGGTTGTTCTCCTTAGAGCAGAGAAGGTTATGATGAACCTGTATAAAACACTGGTTCAGCCTCAACTGGAGTATTGTGTCCAATTCTGGGCACTGCACTTTAGGAAGGATGTGAAGGCCTTAAAGATGGTGCGTAAAGGATTTACGAGAATGATTCCAGGGATGAGGGACTTCAGTTACGTTGATAGACTGGAGAAGCTGGGGTTGTTTGGCTTAAAGCAGAGAAGATTGAGAGGAGATTTGATAAAGGTGTTCAAAATCATGAGGGGTCTGGGCAGAGTAGATAGAGGGAAACTGTTCCCATTGGCAGAAGGGTCAAGAACCAGAGGACACAGATTTAAGGTGATTGGCAGAAGAACCAAATGCGACATAAGAAAAACTTTTTTACGCAGCGAGTGGTTAGGATCTGGAATGCACTGCCTGAAAGGGTGGTGGAGGCAGACTCAATCACGGCTTTCAAAAGGGAATTGGATAAGTACCTCAAGGAAAAACATTTGCAGGGCTACGGGGAAAGGACAGGGGAGTGGGACTAGCTGAAGTGCTCTTGCAGAGAGCCGGCACGGGCTCGACGGGCCAAATGGCCTCCTTCCATGCTGTAACCATTCTATGAAATGGCTGACAATGGAATCTCATACAAATTTCATTAAGCATTTGTTTGCCAATATTCGAAGAGTCTAATTTTACAGCAAGTATCAGTTGAGAGTGAGAGTGCCTATAAGAACATAAGAATTAGGAGCAGGAGTAGGCCATACTGCCCCTTGAGAATGCTCCACCGTTCAATAAGATCATGGTTGATCTTCGACCTCATCTCCATTTTCCCACCCGATCCCTATATCCCTTGATTCCACTAGAGTCCAAAAATCTATCGATCTCAGCCTTGAATATACTCAATGTCTCAACATCCACAGCCCTCTGGGGTAGAGAATTCCAAAGATTCACAACCCTCTGAGTGAAGAAATTCCTCCTCATCTCAGTTTTGAATGGCTGATCCTTTATCCTGAGACTATGCCCCTTAGTTCTAGACTCTCCAGCCAGGGGAAACAACCTCTCAGCATCTACCCTGCCTATGTTGAAGTACATTGCTGGTACAATGCACCTTGACCATCCACCACTGTCAATTGTTTGGTTACTAAAAGGAAGTACAATCTCTCAATTTTTGACTTTGGACGATAATGTAAAAGGGGCAACATCGGATCAGCCCCCTGTTATACATCTGTCCCGATTTTCATTTAAGTCCATTGAAGTGAAAATGGGTAGAGATGTATAACGGGCGGCTCAATGGATCTCGCCCGCTTTGCACTATCGCGGAAAGTCAAAATTACCCGCCAGTAACTCAGTAGGTACACATACTGAGCTAGTTAGATCAGGAACATCCCAGGCTGTCCACATTTGGTCTGTGTTGAGTTCGTTGACCTTAGCTGGTATGGTGGTGGGTGCTAGGGCAGGGATTGTAATTAGATTCAGGGTTCCCAGCCCAGGGAAGAGGAGAATGAACCAGGGTTTCAGCTGCCGAGTGCTATCTAGTGCAGTAAGCCCGGCAAGTGTGTGGGTGCTCGGAAGTGGCCGGGTTGGTTTTAGCTAGAACAGCTAGGCATGCGGGATACTTGCATTTATTAGCCGAGGCATAGAATATAAGAGCAGGGAGGTTATGCTTGAACTGTATGAAACACTAGTTAGGCAGCAGCTAGAGTACTGCGTGCAGTTCTGATCACCACATTACAGGAAAGATGTGATTGCACTACAAGGGGTGCAGAGGAGATTTACGAGTATGTTGCCTGGGCTGGGGAATTTTAGCTATGAGGAAAGATTGGATAGGCTGGGGTTGTTTTCTTTGGAACAGAGGAGGCTGAGGGGGGACCTAATTGAGGTGTATAAAGTTATGAGGGGCCTAGATAGACTGGATAGGAAGAGCCTATTTCCCTTAGCAGAAGGGTCAATAACCAGGGGGCATAGATTTAAAGTAATTGGTCGGAGGTTTAGAGGGGAGTTGAGGAGAAATGTTTTCACCCAGAGGGTGGTGGGGTTCTGGAACTCACTGCCTGAAAGGGTGGTAGAGGCAGAGACCCTCATCACATTTAAAAAGTACTTGGATATGCACTTGAAGTGCCGTAAGCTGCAAGGCTATGGACCAAGAGCTGGGAAGTGGGATTAGGGTGGATAGCTCTTTGTCGGCCTGCACGGACAAGATGGGCTGAATGGCCTCCTTCTGTGCTGTAAATTTCTATAATTCTATGATATGAATCCAGCCCACTCACCATGAACAACATGACAGTACTCACTTTCCAGACGCACACATGAAGAAGGGGCACAGGTATCCATGGACAGCTACCCAGCCTGAGTCACCTAAGAGTCTGGGCCAGGCTGCCTGATCAGAGAGGGTTTCCCACAGTAAGGGAGAGGAAGTCAGCCAATCAACCAGCGTTGCTGCTGATTACCTTCTAGCAGGATTGGTAGAAGACTGGGGGAAGCTTGGAGGACTTAGATGTGGTGTAGGGGAATCTAAAACAGACAAAAAAAACCAAATAAAATGGCTGAGAAGGTGACGCAGTATGAGAATCAACCTGAAAAGAATATATCGTGAATGGTAACAATTTATGTGCAGCTGTAATATTTGCTTCAATGGCTAATAAAACTGGGGTCTCTGCAAAAAAAGATTAACCTCAAACCTGCTTTACTGAACTGTGCATCTGCAAATAGTCCCAGCAGAACTGTATCACACCACGGGCTGGATTTTGATACTGGGGCGGGTTGGGGTCGTGTCATCTGCATTTCGTGTTATCCACCCGACTGCAATTGGATGTGGGAGATTGATGCAATTTTCACCTAATTGGGCAATTGAGTTCCAGCATGTGGGAACCCATGAACCAATTAGTGGTTTCAGTCTGAAAGTCGCCTCTGATGATGTCATCATTGCTGCTGCATTGCAGGTCAGAGACTGCCTGGTCTCAGAGACTGCCTGGCCTTTGCTGTGAGAGGACCTGGATGCAAAATGAGCAGCATCAGAGAGAGAGAGAGAGAGACAGAGAGAGAGAGAATGAATTTTTTTTTGCATCCAGGTCCTCTCACAGGAAAGGCCAGGCAGTCTCTGAAGACATTCAATGCAGCAGCAGCAGAGGCGACTTTCAGACCTAATACTACTACTACCTTCATCACATCTCCATTGTAATGGTGAAACCTGCAGCTGATAGTCAGCTATCCACTTGTGCTCCCGCCAGGTTTCACTGGCGTGTTTCACATCAGGCGTGCTTCACGTGGGAAAAGGGTTAAACTAGCTAAAACGTTTCAAAATGGCATTACAGAGCCAATTTAGGGCTTGTTAAAGGGCTTTAATGGCCTCTCCCGCCTCTTGGAGGAGGGACGGAGACAGGACCACTGCACACGATTTCATCAAAATTGTGTGGAGGCGGAATGGAGGCGGGATCGGGTCCGCCCGCCACTTTTCGCAATTTTAACCCCCCACACGCCTCCAAACCCGCCTCCACGGGTCTATGAAAATCCAGCCCCACGTGTCTGAAAATGGTTGTTCTGGGGCTGCACTGCCACACTATGCATCTAGAAACAGTTAATCATCCCAAAGTATACAAATGCAGTACCACTCGAGCTTGAGCAGCAGCTGGCATCACTGCGGTGCATCCGTGAGGCTGAGAGCTTCGTGGATAGCATGTTTCAGGAGGTGGTCACCCCGCAGCATAAGAGTGTGCAGGCAGAGAGGGAATGGGTGACCGTCAGACAGACAAGGAGAACCAGGCAGGTAGTGCAGAGGTCCCCTGAGTGCATTTCACTCTCGAACCGGTAATACTGGTGAGGGCGATGGTTCCTCTGGGGAGTACAGCCAGAGCCAAGTCCAAGGCACCACGGGTGGCTCAGCTGTACGGGGTGGGGGACGAGGAGAGGAGGAAGATCGGGAAAGCGATAGTGAAAGGGGATTCGATAGTTAGGGGAACAGACAGGCGTTTCTAGTGCCAGGGTCAAGGATGTCACTGAGCAGCTGCAGGACATTCTGAAGGGGGAGGGAGAACAGCCAGAGGTCATGGTCCAAATCGGTACCAACGAGATAGGTAGAAAGAGGGATGAGGTCCTGTAGGCAGATTTCAGGGAGCTAGGAAAGAAATTAAAAAGCAGGACCTCAAAGGTAGTAATCTCTGGATTACTTCCGGTGCCACGAGCTAGTGAGTATAGAAATAGGAGGATAGAGCAGATGAATGCTTGGCTGGAGAGATGGTGCAGGAGGGAGGGCTTTAGATTGTTGGGACATCGGGACCGGTTCAGGGGAGGTGGGACCTGTACAGGCCGGACGGGTTGCACCTCAACAGAGCCGGGACCAATGTCCTCATGGGGGGAGTTTGCTGGTGCTGTTGGGGAGGGTTTAAACTGGTTTGGGAACCAGCATGTAGCATTAGAAAGGAGAAACAAGGTGCACAAAGGGTTGGGAGAGACAGATAGCACTAGAGTAAGAAATAGTGCGGTATTAGGTGGGGTCAGACTAAGAGAATACAAGAAGGTCTAAGATAGGTTTACAGTGCATGTATGTAAATGCATGAAGTGTGGTAAATAAGGTTGGTGAGCTGCAGGCGCAAATAGACACATGGGAATATGATGTCATGGCGATAATGGAGACTGGGGCAGGATTGGGTACTAAATATTCCTGGATATAAGGTGTTCAGGAAAGATAGAGAAGGAAAGAAAGGAGGTGGGGTGGCAATATTGGTTAAGGAGAATGTTACAATGCTGGAGAGAGAGGCTGTCCTGGAGGGGTCAAGGACAAAATCTATATGGCTAGAGTTAAGAAACAATAGAGGTGCCATTACACTACTGGGTGTATTCTATAGTCCACCAACTAGTGGGAAGGATATGGAGGAGCAAATTTGCAGGGAAATTACCGAGAGCTGTAAGAACTATAGAGTAGTGATAATAGGGGACTTCAACTATCCTAATATAGGCTGGGATAGTAATAGTGTAAAGGGCAGAGAGGGGGAAGAATTTCTGAAGTGTGTTCAGGAGATCTTTCTTGATCAGTACGTTTCTGGCTCAACGAGGAAGGAGACATTGCTGGATCTGGTTCAGGGGAATGAGGTGGGTCAAGTGGAGCAAGTGTCAGCAGGGGAGCATTTAGGGAACAGTGATCATAATATCATAAGGTTTAGATTAGCTATGGAAATGGACAGGGAGCAATCTAGAGTAAAAATAATTGGAGGAAGGCCAATTTCAATGGGTTGAGAATGGATTGGCCTGGGTAAATTGGAATCAAAGATTGGCAGGCAAAACTGTAATTGAACAATGGGCTGCCTTTAAAGAGGAGATGGTTCGGGTACAGTCGAGGTACATTCCCACGAGGGGGAAAGGCAGGGCAACTAAAGTCCGAGCTCCCTAGATGACGAAAGAAACAGAAAGTAGGATGAAGCAGAAAAAGGGGGCATATGACACATGTCAGGTTGAGAATACAAGTGAGAATCAGGCTGAATATAGAAAGTTCAGAAGGTAAGTGAAAAAGGAAATAAGAGGGACAAAGTGAGAGTATGAGAATAGATTGGCAGATAACATAAAAGGGAATCCAAAAGTTTTCTATAGGCATATAAATAGTAAACGGGTAGTAAGAGAAGGGGTGGGGCTGATTAGGGACCAAAAAGGAGACCTGCGCATGGAGGCAGAGGGCATGGCCGAGGTACTAAATGAGTACTTTGCATCTGTCTTCACCAAGGAAGAAGATGCTGCCAAAGTCATACTGAAAGAAGAGGTAGTGGAGATACTGGATGGGCTAAAAATTGATAAAGAGGAGGCACTAGAAAGGCTGTCTGTACTTAAAGTAGTTAAGTCAGCAGGACCAGATGGGATGCATCCTAGGATGCTGAGGAAAGTAAAGGTGGAAATTGCAGAGGTACTGGCCATAATCTTCCAATCCTCCTTAGATACAGGGATGGTGCCAGAGGACTGGAGAATTGCAAATATTACGCCCTTGTTCAAAAAAGGGTGTAAGGATAAACCCAATTGTGCAACAATCCCTCTCAAATATCTAAAACATCCATGCTTTAAAGCTTAATTCATGCTGAATTAAAGTCCTCACCTCCCTATCTCTGTAACCTCCTCCGAGATCTCTGTGCTCCTCCAATTCTGGCCTCTTGTGTATGTCAGATTTTCATCGCTCCAGCATTGGCGGCCGTGCCTTCAGCTGCCTAGGCTCTAATCTCTGGATTTCCCTGCCTAAACCTCTCCTCTTCTCTACCTCTCGCTCCGCCTTTAAGATGCTCCTTAAAACCTACCTGTCCTTATATCTCATTATGTGGCTTGGTGTCAAATTTTGTTTGATAAGACTCCTGTGAAGCGCCTTGGGATGTTTTACCATGCTAAAAGTGCTATATAAATGCAAGTTGTTGTTGCTGTTAATAGAGACAGTGAAGTCAAAGTGAACATATTGCTCAGGGTCCTTTGCCTCTTCATGAACCCAGTCGGCAATGTCCCAAACAAAAAACTGTAAGGGGGAAAATTTCGATTGCTTTGCGCCTCCCGTTAGTGCCTTAAGAGGGCGCGAATGGGGCGCAAAGCAACTAGCACCCGGGCACAGCGATGTTTGCACCGCTTGCGAAATTGACCAGACATTTTGCGGCGGCGCTAAACACTACCGCCACAATCTCCTGCGCCCGCAGATCGTGACATCAGTCGAGCGTGCAATGCCCTGGTAGCACCCCGGATCGGATATTGAGTGGCGCCCCCTGCCTTACCGCCTGCCGCTAGCAACGACAGGTTGAGGGGAGCGTTTTGCAGTCGGGAAGGGACTGGGGGAGTGCTATTTAAAGGGGAGCGCTTCCTGCCTTTTTTTATCAACGACATTATTGCACCACGCATTCTGAGAGAGAGAGAGAGACTTCTGGAGAGATTCAATGCTGTGTGAAGGAGTTTTGGGTACTGAGCAGCACTTTGCAGGTTCATTTTGATTTGATCTTCCTTGCATCGATTTAGAAGAGATTCTGGGGGCTGCACTCTGAGCTCTTTCCCTGCCTCTCCTTTGTTCTTTCCAGCAGATTTGATGTACAGGTCTCTCCAGGCTGAGATTCAAGGCTGCAATGAGCAGGGTGTGGATGGAGAGCAAGATCAACCCTCCCTTTTAAGAACTGGCCGGCGCTATTGTGTCTGTGTTCCATTGCTGACTGACATCACAAGAGCTTCGCCAGCGCTCTGAGGTAGCGCCTCGCTCCTCGGCGTTAGCGCCTTAAGAGAGGCGTGTAGCGCCTGATTTAGTGCTCAAATCACCTCCAGGGACGATAGAAGCCAAGTTTGCAGTCGGAGGCGATAATTAGCGCCAGGCGCTAAACTTTGCGCCCGGCCGATAATTGCGCCCCAAACGGGGCGATATCGAATTTCTCCCCCTAAAGACCTTAAAGGATCCGAGTGAAACTTTTGGACATGTAAATGCCCAAAGGGACCATCAGAAAACTTTCTATTTACTCAGAAGAGGGGGGTCTGCCACTTCCTAATTGTAAATATTGCTTCTGGGATGAATGCTTAGTTCTATAGTTGACTGCAAAGCTTTTTCTATTTCTAACATATAAACATTCCCCACAGTGAGAGGTCACCCAGTAATTTGTTTTTGACTGTTTTTTAATAAAGTGTGCCAATGGCAATGAGACACATTAGTGCTGGTGAGTGGAACACTTTCAGGCACCCTGAGTGGAGCTTTCAACTTTGGCGTGGGTAGAAGTTATGTTACAGTTATATAAAGCTCTGGTTAGACCCCATTTAGAGCGCTGCGTTCAGTTCTGGCCACTGCACCTCAGGAAGGATATATTGGCCTTGGAAGGGGGTGTAGCGCAGATTCACTAGAATGATGCCAGGGCTAAAAGGGTTAAATTATGAGGACAGGTTGCATAGACTAGGCTTGTATTCCCTTGAGTGTAGAAGATTAAGGAGTGATCTGATCGAGGTGTTTAAGATGATTCAAGGAGTTGATAGGGTAGATAGAGTGAAAAATTTCCACTGGTGGGGGACTCCAGAACAAGGGGGCATAACCTTAAAATTAGAGCGAGGCCGTTCAGGGGTGATGTCAGGAAGCACTTCTTCACACAAAGGGTAGTGGGAATCTGGAACTCTCTCCCCAAAAAGCTGTTGAGGCTGGGGGGTCAATAGAAAATTTCAAAACTGAGCTTGATAGATTTAGACAAGTGTATTAAGGGTTACAGAATCAAGGTGGGAAAATTGAGTTAAGATATAGATCAGCTATGATTTAATTGGATGGCGGAACAGGCTCGAGGGACTGAATGGTTCCTGTTCTTACGTTCCTTCCTAAAATGGGTGGTAGAAGATCAGTCGCCTGTCAAGAATGCTGCCCGATTTTCATTTCCATTGGACTTCAATGGAAGGTAAATCGGGGGCGGGGTGTACAATGGGGAGCCAATCTGCTATCGCCAGTTTTACACTCTCGCTGGAGTTGAAACTTCCTCCCCCCCCGCCCCCACCCCACCCCGTGTCAACATTAGGGGCATGGGATAATCGTGGTGGGTGTGGGAAATGGAAAAATGTATCTCTGAGATTGACAAATTGGTGTCCAGTGTCAACATCAAGCACTCCCAGGTGAGGTACATGGTTCGCTGCAGAGTGAGGCTTCCTTCTACTCCGACCAACAATGCACCTGAGCTTCAGCTTTAGAAGAGCGCCCTCTACTGTACCTGTGTGTGACATTTTGCAATTTCCTGTGGCAGCATCGGAAATGGCAAAACGTGTCTCTCCGAGTGAGTTTGACGCTTCAGTGACAAATTAGCCCATGCCCACTAGGAACTGGATTAAAAACTACCCAAACTCATTTGGATGTAGGACCCTTAGCCAAGAGACTGCAAAGGTCGAAAAAGAGTTCCGCCTTCATTTTGAAAATCCCTCCTGGCTGCCTCCCCACTTCCTACTCTGATGAAAATTTCAGATGTCACTCCATTATTTAAGAAGGGAGGGAGAGAGAAACCAGGTAACTGCAGTCTCCGCTGTTTATACCAGGGGTGTGGCTGCTGAAGCTATTCTCCCACTGTAAGCGTTGGATGGTAAAGGTTGTAGGAATTAAATATTTGTTGGAGTGTAAACTGTTTGCTTGGGTTTTGTACACAGGGTGGGGGTGGGGGGATGAGGGAGGGGGAATTTTTAAACAACTAAACCACTAAAACAGGAGAGAAGAACCCCACTGTTAGATACAGGATACTGGGATCTGTGGCCCCCACACGGGTTTTATATCTTCTACAGGTAAAGCATCCCGATACTAACCGGAGGATTTTTGAACAGAAAAGGAAAAGAAAGAACTTGCATTTTTATAGCGTCTTTCACGACCTCAGGATGTCCCAAAGCGCTTTACAGCCAATGAAGTACTTTTTGAAGCGTAGTCACTGTAGGAAATGAGTGATATCCATGCATCAGTGTCATCTTAGAAAATTGTAAATGGGCTGCTTTGTGAGCCCTGGATATCTCTTTTGATGCCTGTACCAATATGATGGGGCCGCACATCCAGCACAGAATGTGCGCGCGTACACCATATTGGACAATTTTGCGCCAATGCAGTCTCATCGAATTCTGGGCCTAGGTTTATCCCCTCTTCCAGGACCTACCTGGGGATTACTGCCACTGACACAGCACGAATTGTTTGTGGATAAACCTAGGCCTTGAATTCACTGATGCTGCGTACATTCATCTGATGTAAAGGACGCCCGAGGCCCGATATTGGGTGGGCCTCGGGCCTACCCGTTCCGGCGCAGGGATCGAAAAAATTTCTTGGCCTATGCGGGGGGGGGGGAGGCGAGCAGTAGCAGGCAGCGGCCCGTAGTTTGAATGTGGAGCCAGGAGCTGGGTAAAGGACTGTGTTGAAATATCAGACAGACCAACGTTAAGTGTTCTTCCACCAACGTGGCCAACCGCAATGGAGTGGGAGAAAATAGAGGTCTTCTGTTACAGGCTTTACACATGTTAAAGCAGGACTTCCTTTTTGTTTTTCTGCTGGTTATGCAGTGATATTGGGCTGGCAGCAGCTGAAAATTGGGTGGGGACCAATTCCACTGGAGTCCTGCCCCACTGTTGCACTCGTTTCATTTTCCACTTCTAATCGGCAGCCTGAAGCTAACAAGCGTATAAAGGGGCGGACACTCTCGAAGCGCTTAACAGTTTGCCACCTCCCATAAAGCGGCAAACTCTACCCGTGCTGGCCTTGCCTCCGATTCAATTGATGCTCCCGCTTGGCGCATTTAAATGAAGGTTGCTGCCTCAGCGAATATGGCAAGTGAAGCATTAGTGGTGCCACTGGCTTCATGAAGTCCACATGTTGCGAGCTGGTGCCTAAAAGCAGCTGAAATAGAAGTTGGGTGACTCAATACTGGAATGACACCAGAAGGCAGCTTGTGTGAATGTGAAGCCAAAAGTCCTTCAGACCTACGCCAACCGTGCAGTACATCAGCCCTACCATTCTGCTGGTGCAGAGGTTAAGTGATAACACAAAACATCCCAATGCGTGTGGCCACCGATTATAACTGGGCCAATATTACAGAAGGTTTTAGAGCGGTTCCAAAGAAAACACGTCATACCCATTCCACAACTCTCTGCTTTATTTCTGCTTCTGGGTTTAGTGAATATTTGTTCAGAGAGATCAAGTGACATGCCCTCAAAGTGTTAAGCGGCTGCATCAAAAACAGGAAGATAAATCAGAAATATTACAGTGAATCCGAGAGGCTTCCACAGATAGGGGCAGCTTTCGCTTCACCTTTACTTTTGAACTCGCTCGAGCCACATGTGAAGGAAGGGTTGTTTATGACCCCAGGAGCTCCATCGCTGTGGTCCAGAGGCAGCTTCCTATAACAGGTGACGTCAGACCTGCACTGGGATGGCAACACATTACCAACAAGACCTGGCTCGGAGTCTGTTATTTCAGCTGTGCGTATTTTCTGCTCAACTTGCCTTGAAGCAGATTGAGTGCTCCTGCCTCGCTTCCCCAGCCCCGTTGCCCTTCCGCCGATTGGTTTTCTTGGATAGTTTTGGCCAATGTCACCTGATGCAGTCTGACTGAGTGGGGGGGGGTGGGGGGGCAAAGGAGGGAGGGTTGGGGGTGGGGGTGGGGTGGGGGGGGTAGAAACTATGCTGTTGGCAGACATCGAGCCTTTAAAAGCCCATCTGGCAAAGGACTGGGCCTTCAAAATACTCCAGGGCCTGCATTCCTTCTAAATGAGCAAGGAAATAGGTGCAACACTTAGAATAATTTTAAATGAGTTTAAAAAAAAAAGAATGATGAATGGCCAGTTTAGAAGGATCCTGAATTCATGGGTGAGGCAAGGGGTAATTTTAATTACAGCACCTGCGGGAGATCGTCAGATTTTCTATATTTCATCTTTTCTTTTAGTAAATCAAGTGACTTTAACTGAACCTGGCAGGCCTTCCCTGGGCCAACACTGAGGAAAACATTTGCATGGCTGTCATTCCCCGTTGCTCTCCCCTTCCAATGTGTCGGTGGTGGGGGGTTTTCTTCAATGGAATTTCCAGCAAGCCAGCTCAACTTTCGTGCAGGATTTTACAATTTAAAAAAGAAAGAAAGACCCGTTTAATAAGTCTCATAAAGACACTTTCATTTCCAGCAAAATGCATTGAAAAGCTGACCGAATGTATATTGAAGAAAATAGCTCCACTTGCAACTCCTAAGCTGGTGGTCCTTAGCCAAGGGTAGGATAACGTGGCCGCTTGGCTGAACCTGCCGCCATGGCAACCAGTGAAGGAATGCTCTCATCCTTGTGAAGTTATTAGCAAGGCTCTGTGCTTCTATTGATGTTCCAGAAATACAAATATGTCATTTGTACTGCGATGATGCTAACTGTGCTGACAAAATGTCAATCGTCTATTCTCCCATGCTCCCCTCTACCCCTGCCGCTCCCCAGCCACTTCCAAACCCTCAATCTACTCCTTCCTCAGCTCAAGGCTTAACTATGCCAATGCTCCCCTGGCAGACCTCCGCCCTTCACAAGTTACATGTCATTCAGAATGCTGCGGCCAATGTTCTCATGTGTCCTTCCAACACCCCTGTCCTCTGCAAGCTCCACCTGACTTCCCGTTCTCTATCGAATTGACACCAAGGTCCTCGTCATCACGTTTGAAATCCCTCCACGGCCTTGTGACACCCTCCCCGCGTATCGTTGCATCGACCCTCTGCTCCCCTGAGGCCAAGTTACTCCTTGTCCATAGTTCTTCCATTGATGGTCACTCCCTCAGTCACAATACCCCTCTGCCCCGCAACTCCCTCCACCTTGCTACCTCACTCCCAGTTTTCAAATGCCTCGATATCCTTCTCTTCGATTGTTCCCTCCAAATTTTTGTTTTCCATCTTTTCCCAACAGTTGATGTCCAATTTTCCCTCTGTGCTTTGACACATCTCTCTTTAGATTAGGAATGTTATAGAAATGTAAGTCAGTGTTGGCAATAGAACATCTATTGGGTTCCTTATGCATGATATCGTTGCAATGTATGATTCGCCCAGACATTATTCCTTCCTCAAAACAATGGTGGCCCTCTTTAAGCTACAAAGGAATTAAAGAAGGGCGGGGAGGGGGGGGCAGTATGTGGCGGGTGGGGGGGGGATGGCGGGTGAGAAGGAAATGCCTTTCTTGCCTTAAATTATACAGCTCCTATCCTACAGGCAAAAGTATAAGGATGTATGGGTGAAGGAAGTTTCATTTAGATAATTGAGATTGTATTTTCCACACAGACCAGGTCAATTTGTAATGTTCTAGACCTTCCTCAATTTCCATCGATCCTCAGGCCTCTTGGTTCGGGGCTAGCGAAAATGGCCTCAGACCAAAATCTATCGGCATTAAATTGGCAATTTTACTCAGAGAAGGGAATGGAAATGGTTCAGTATTGGTGCTGTGGCTGAGGCTGAGGAAGCCTTATAGAGTCATAGTCATAGAGTCATACGGCACAGAAGGAGGCCAGTTGGCCCATCGAGTCCGTGCCGGCTCTCTGTAGAGCAATCCAGTCAGTCCCATTCCCCTGCTCTATCCCCGGAGCCCTGCAAGTTTATTTCCCTCAAGTGCCTATCCAGTCTCCCCTTGAAAACATTGAGTGTCTCCGCTTCCACCACTTCCGTCTGCTTTACTCTGCATCTAACTATGCTGCATCTGACCTGGGGAGCTTGATACTGTCACTGGATACTTAAGATGGAAGCTAACATCCATCGCTTTGATGCATAGAAGATTTGCAAAAAACATTTCTTTTAAAAACCAGTAGGATTTCAATCTGACATTGCAATCTACAGTATTCAGTCTGACCCCATTCCCATTCCTTTGAGTTGAATCAATCCATAGTCTTCTATGTCTGCTCTCAGAACCCTCAATCCCATTCCTAGCCATCTACCTATATGTATATATAAAAGCCTTGTGTCAGACATACATTAAAAGTCACACTTAATGTATAAAAGAAAGCCAGTTATTTGCTGCTGGTTTTGCTGACCTTGATGACCTGGCCTCATATTATCTTCTGGTCTGTGGAAAATTGCTTTGTCTAATATCTCTCTCTAACAACAGAGCTGGCATCTTCTTAGCCACCTTGATCGTGGGTGGCAGTGTGGCATGTTGGGCTCTCCACCCACCTGAGCTAGACATTGCTGAATCCAGTGAATTGTCTAGTCATATTTTTGGTGGGCGTTGCTCGCTGTGCTTTAGGAACATGGAAACAGGAGGAGGCCATTCAGCCCCTCGAGCCTATTCCGCCATTCAATTAGATCATGGCTGTTCTGCACCTCAACTCCATTTACCCGCCTTGGTTCCATATCCTTTGTTACCCTCACCCAACAAAAAATCTATCAACCTCAGTCTTGAAAATTTTAATTGTCGCTCAGCATCCACAGCCTTTTGGGGGAGCGAGTTCTAGATTTCCACTACCCTTTGAGTGAAAAAGTGCTTCCTGATTTCACTCCTAAATGGCCTAGCTCTAATTTTAAGATAATGCCCTCTTCTTCTGGATTCCCCCACCAGAGGAAATAGTTTCTCCATATCTACCCTATTGAATCTTGCCTTTGGTAGCTGGGGACGGGGAAATGGGTGTTGCTGCAGCTACTGGATATTTACATCAGCTCCAAGGGCCCAAGCCCCCTCCCAGAATTAAAATATGGTAGCGCCTCTGATAAAGATGCAAAAATCTACCATTGAGGAAGCGTTGATTCATCGGCCCTGCATTAGATTTCCCTGACTGCTGTGGCCATTTACCTAGCAATGCTGCCTGCCTGTTGTGTTCAGGTGTAAGTAATGTCTGGGGATGCCAATATGACGTGATACACTCAACACCAACGCATTTGCATGCTATTGC
Organism: Squalus acanthias; assembly: GCA_030390025.1. NCBI lineage: Eukaryota > Metazoa > Chordata > Chondrichthyes > Squaliformes > Squalidae > Squalus > Squalus acanthias. The sequence goes on along the minus strand of CM059429.1, from coordinate 163,534,855 downwards.
CAGCCAGCGAAAGTCACACCATACACTTTAAAATGGGCCGGGATCTGGCATAACAGTTCCACACCCAATTTTCTGCTCCCACCCATTTAACCAGTGGGAATCGAGAGTTAAATCCTAAACTTGATGCATTAAATATTGATTTATTAACCCCTCTGATTTGCCCACATCGCTGCCCAAGGAGGAATCAGCTTCATCAAAGAGTAGTAGAAATCTTGATCTCTCTCCCCCAAAAGGTTGTGGATGCTGGGGGACAATTGGAGCTTTCAAGTCTGAGATCTATAGAGTTTTGTTGGGTAAGGGTATCAAGGGATATGGAGCTAAGGTGGGTAGATGGAGTTGAGATACAGATAAGCCATGATCTAATTGAATGGCGGAACAGGCTTGAGGGGCTGAATGGTCTACTCCTGTTCCTATATTCCTACATCAAAGGTGGGTGGAAAGCCCATTATGCCACATTACCACTCACGATTGAGTGTGGCCGAGCAAGACTTTGAAGGTTGGTAGGGTTGTCACGTTGAGCCGCTGTTGCCTGTCTCTAAATGTCACTGAGACCGGCCTAGAGGAAGACGATCTCCATTTTCAGCTGAGGCAAGTTTTGCGGCCCAGTTGGAGCTTAAAGAAGGAAAATGAAATGTAATAAACATTTAGGCCGGAATTTTGCCGGTCCTCAGAGTGCGGGATTGGAGGCGGGACCGTTGTCAAAATCGCAAAGATTGACGATGGGCAGGAAACCCGCTGTCAACCCGCCTCTAATCAATCTTCCCAAGTGTCGGGTCCCCGATTTGCGCATGGACCCGACACCTAGCGGCGGGAAGAGGATTATAGCCACTTACCTGGCTGTTAACAGGTACTTGATACTTGTTAACAGGCTCTTTTTCCATTTTTCCGCTTCTGCCTCGGGTTCCCCGATGTCCGGACACAACGCCAGGTAAGTGTGGCGTGTTGTGAGCCTGCTGTAATGTTTCTGCATTGATGACAGCTGCAGAAGTGGTGTGAAGGATTCAATGGTGCACTGGTGAGTTTCAGAGGTAAGGAAATGTTGGGAAATAATTTTTAATGCATTTACACTTTTCTGTAGGTAACAAGGTTTGAATTGGCTGTCTAGTGCCACCTCATTGGGAGTACCTCTCTCACCAGTGACAGATCGCTTCTGTAACCTCACCTGCAGCTGCCATCTGTTCTAGCCTATGGAGGGAGTCATTGGAGAGCCTGGGTGCAAGAGCTCACCTTTGCACAGTGATGGTCAATGTTTGCAGCACTTCAATGCTGTCAAACACTGAGAAATGAGCTGTCAAAGAAAAATAGTGCATGGTCCCTTTAAGAAAACCGGCAGATGACGCGTCATCAAATGATGTCATCTGACCGGCTTCCTCTTAATTGGCCGGCAAGCCCGCAGGGCGGTCTTAACAAGGCCAATCGACGTAAAATCACGTCCGTGGGCCGGATGCAGTTGGGGGCGGGACTGGCAGCCGGAAACCAGCTGACCCGCTCCCAAGCCGTATCCATTTGCAAAATCACGGCCTTAAACTTTGATATGTTAAACCGAATGCCACGGCATGCCATGCCAGGTAACAAATGGCTGCTTGAACTAAATAGTTGATGAGGTTGAAGTATGTGGGAGCAGTTTTGCTAACATGTTGAATAATTTTAGTTGATAGCTTGGAGAAGATCTTTGAATGTCATGTTATTGTAGAAGTAGACAATGATTTGGCTCAGAACCACTTAGCTGAGCTAAAGAAGGTGCTGGTTTACACAACATCCAGAATGGAAGATTTATACTTGGCACGTACTCTCCATTTTTGTTTGTAACCTCTCTTTAAATTCAATTAAAATTTAATGGGATCATGTAATGGCCCAGGAGGACACATTGACGCACTTTGTAGGTCAGTGAGATCCATCTTACTTCTGCCTGCTACCTTGAAAATCCCTTAAGCAAGAACAATCAATGCAACTAGAACCCACTCCCTTTATCACATCTGCAATATTTTCCCCTCTTTTCCTGAAGATAGGAACCGTTTACAAATTACAGTATGGAAACAGGCCATTCAGCCCAACCAGTCTGTACTGGTGTGTATCCTACACATGAGCAATAGTTTGAATCCCATGTGCCTGCTCTGTTCCTATATCTTTTTATCCCCCTTTCCTTCAACCATCTATCTAACCTATTAAGTGTTGACATGATCTCTGCTTTAATCAATAACTCTGGGAGTACATTCAACAACCTTACAACCCTCCGTGTAAAAAAAGTGTCTCCTGTTTTCTGTCCTAAATCTCTTACCTTTAACCTTGTATCAATGTCCCTTACTTCTAGACTTCTTACGCATGGGAGACGGTCAGTTTCTATCTACTCTGTCCCATCCTTCATAATTTTAAAACACCTCTATGAAATCATCTTATAATTTCCTATGTTCGAATGAAAACAACCCCACATTCTTTGTATTTGGATTTCCTCATACCAGGTAACATCCTAAGGGGTGATTTTAACCCTGCCCGTGTGGCAGAAACCGAGTGGACACTGTGTGGGCAGCAGTTAAAATACCGACATCCCCCACCGATCTCACAGGATGGGATTTAATCCCGTGCTTCTGAACAGTTAACAAGGACATCCGTCAAAAACCGGAGGAGTCTTTCTTTAAATATGCAGATCAGGCTTTCATGATGTCACTGGGGCCTGACTGCTATTTTAACCAGAGACCTGCGCAGGGAAGCTAGTTTGGCCTTTATGTAAGGCCTAACTAGCTAGATGGGAAATCGGGGCCAGAATAGGTCCAAACAGGTAAGGTACTTTCCTTTGAAGGCCTGACCAACTGTGCACAATATGATAGGTCTGATTAACTGTACACAGAAGAATACAAAGGGTTAGAAGTTATGCTACAATTGTATAAAGCGCTGGTTAGACCGCATTTGGAGCACTGCGTTCAGTTCCGGGCAAAGCACCTCAGAAAGGATATATTGGCCTTGGAGGGCGTACAGCGCAGGTTCATCAGAATTATACCGGGGCTAAAAGGGTTAAATCATGAGAACAGGTTGCATAAACTTGGCTTGTATTCCCTTGAGTAGAGAAGACTTAGGGATAATCTAATTGAGGTGTTTAAGATGATTAAATGATTTTATAGAGTAGATAGAGAGAAACTATTTCCTCTGGTGGGGGAGTCTAGGACAAGGGGACATAACCTTAAAATTAGAGCCAGGCTGTTCAGGGGTGAGGTCAGGAAGCACTTCTTCACACAAAGGGTAGTGAAAATCTGAAACTCTCTCCCCCAAAAAGCTGTTGAGGCTGGGGGTCAATTGAAAATTTTGAAACTGAGATTGATAGATTTTTGTTAGGCAAAGGGTATTAAGGGTTATGGTACCATGACAGGTAGATGGAGTTAAGATACAGATCAGCCATGATCTAATTGAATGGCGGGACAGGCTCGAGGGACAGACTGGCCTCCTCATATTCCTATGTTCCTACATCATCATGAGTTAAAACCATTGAAAGAAGAGCAGAGAAATGATGAAGAAAAATTGAACCCGTTTCCACTGGTAGGAGGGTTGGTAACCAACAGATACAGATTTAAGATAATTGGCAAAAAAAACAGCCGGGAGATGAAGAGCTTTATTTTTAACTTACCGAGTAGGTATGGTCTGGTATGCATTACCTGAAAGGGTGGAAGAAGCAGATTTAATAGGAACATTGGAACAGCCATTCAGCCCCTTGAGCCTGTTCTGCCATTCAATGAGATCATGGCTGGTCTGCATCTTCACTCCATCCACCTGCCTTGGTTCCATATCCTTTCATACCCTTGCCTAGCAAAAATCTATCATTCTCGGATTTTAAATTATTAATCGAGCAGGCATCTATTGCTATTTGTGGGAGAGAGTTCCACACTTCTACCACTGTTTGCGTGAAAAAGTGTTTCCTAACTTCTCTCCTGAATGGCCTGGCTTTGATTTTAAGGTTATAAGAACATAAGAACATAAGAAGCAGGAGCAGGAGTTGGCCAATCGACCCCTCGAGCCTGCTCTGCCATTCAATAAGATCATGGCTGATCCAATCTTGGCCTCAACACCACTTTCCCGCTCTCTCCCCATACCCCTCGACACCCTTGTAGTTCAAATGTCTGTCAATCTCCGCCTTGAATATATTCAATGACTCCGCCTCCACAGCTCTCTGGGGTAGAGAATTCCAAAGATTCACGACCCTCTGAGAGAAGAAATTCCTCCTCATCTCCGTCTTAAATGGGCGACCCCTTATTCTGAAACTATGACCCCTAGTTCGAGACATCCCCCACGAGGGGAAACATCCTCTCAGCATCCACCCTGTCAATCCCCCTCAGAATCTTCTATGTTTCAATAAGATCACCTCTCATTCTTCTAAACTCCAATAGGCCCAACCTGCTCAACCTTTCGTCATACGTCAACCCCTTCATCCCAGGAATCAACTTAGTGAACCTTCACTGCACTGCCTCCAATGCCAGTATATCCTTCCTTAAATATGGAGTTATGCCTCTTGTCCTAGACTCCCCCCACCAGCAGAAAAAGTATCTCTCTCTCTACCCTATAAATTCCTTTCAAAATTCTAAAAACTGCAATCAAATCAACCCTTAACCTTTTATATTCCAGGGAATAAAAGCCTAGTTTATGTAATATCTCCTCATAATCTAACCCTTGGAACCCTGGTAATATTCTAGTGAATCTGCACTGCACTCCATCCAAGGACAATATATCCTTTCTAAGGTGCAGTACCCAGTACTCTAAATTTGGTCTAACCAGAACTTTGTATCGCTGTAGCTAAACTTCCTCCCTCTATATTCTAGCCCTCTAGTTATAAAGGCTAACATTCCATTAGTCTTTTTGATTACATTTTATTGATCTGTGTACATGAACCCCTATATCGCTTTGGACCTCCACTGTTCCTAGCTTTTCACCATTTAAAGAATACTCAGATCTATCCTTTCTTGGTCCAAAATGGATGACCTCACACTTACCTGCATTGAAATCCATCTGCCACAGTTTCGTCTGCTCACTTAATCTATCAATGGCTCTTTGCAATCTTATGCTTCTGCCTACATTACTTACTGTGCCACCAATCTTTGTTTCATTGGCAAACTTGGATATATGGCTCTCTATTGAGTTATCTAAGTCATTAATAAATACGATGAATAGTTGAGGCTCCGACAAGGATCCCTGTGGGACGCCACTAGTCACATACTTCCAATTCGAGTACATACCCATTATCCCTACTCTCTGTCTTTTACCACCTAACTAATCACCTTACCAGGTCAATAATTTGCCTTCAATTCCATGAGCTTTAATTTTAACTAACATCTCTTATGTGGAATCTTATCGAATGCCTTCTGGAAGTCCATATAAACTACATCCATAGACATTCCCCTGTCTACTACTTTAGTTACTTCCTCAAAAAATTCAATTAGGTTCGTTAGACATGACCTACCCTTTACAGATCCATGTTGGTCCTCTCTAATCAGCTCAAATTTCTCCAAGTGCTCAGTCACTCAATTGAAGATTCCAATAAAATCCCCACAAAAGTTGCTAGACTAACAGGTTTATAATTTCCTGGTTTCTCTCTCTCTCACCTTTCATAATAATGGAGTTACATTTGCAATTTTCCAATCTAAAGGGACAATTCCTGAATCCAGAGCTTTGGAAGATTGAGGCTAAAGCATCTCCAATTTCCTCACCTACTTCCTTTACAACCCTTGGGATAGAAACCATTAGGTTTCGGGGGATTTGTCAGTCTTTAGTGCCATTACTTTTTCTAATACTGTTTTCTTGCTTACATTAACTTTAGTGAGTTCTGATCCTTGACTCATTATTAATTTCCCTGGAATGTCAGGTATATTATCCTCTTCCTCTACTGTGAAGACTGACACCAAGTAATAGTTCAACAAGTCTGCCATTTCCTTATTTTCATTTGCAATATTGCTCCCATCTGTTTTGAAAAGGCCCACATTAACCTTGACTACCCCTTTTTTTCCTAATGTAACTGTAAAATCTTTGCGTTAATCTTGCTAACCCTCACAAATTTCTTTTGGTATTTCTTTTTGCAGATAGGCTAGAAATTCGGCTTTCTGGCTTCCTGCGGGTGCAAACATCGTGCGCGTACTTACCTACCGCGCCTGCAGTTGTGCTTCGGGCCCACGAGGACTTCGGGTCCTGGGCCTCCTGCAGCTGCCGGCGCGCAGTGCTTGCGTATCCCAGGGGCGCAGTTAGTTCGAAACATCCCCTGGGATCACGTGGGCCATGGAGAGCCAATCCTAGCAGGGCATTTTCATTCATAGATTTGACAGGAAGACCTGTCAAATCTATGAATAGAGATCGGCCCCAAAACCACACTTAAACTTCAAATAAATTTAAAAAAAACATCACATTTTTAAAATAACTATAAGTTACATAAATTAACTACTTCAAACAAAAATTAAAATTTTTGAAAAAGTTAATTATACTTTTTAACGGTGCTAAAAATAAACTTACCTTTCTTTAAAGTATCTAAAAAAGATAAACCTGTTGAAAAAATGTTTAAATTGTAATTAATTAACCACTTACCTTGTTAAAAACAGGCCTTGCGCCTCCTTTTTAAAAGTGCAGCTTCTCCATACTTACCTTCCCGGAGAAACCTGAAAAAAAAAAACGAAGTTCGCTGCGTGCGCGCAGCCTCTCCCGCGCACGCGTTCGACCTCTGAACCCCTCCCTTCAGGGGAAAGGAAGTTCCGGTTTCCCGCATATGCGCAGTGCATGCAGGAAACCGGCACTTCAGGTGGCCTTACGGGTGAGTACACAGCGCGTACTCACCCGGCAAGTGCCGAATTTCTGGCCCAACATTTTTTTGTTTTCCTTCTCTGTTCTTTCTAGCTCTCCCAGTCCCCTGGATCTACACTATTTTTTGCACTTTTGTATGCTCTTTCCTTTAGATTTAGGTTATCTCTCACCTCTTTGTTGACCATGGCTGTTTTATTTGGTAAGTAGAGCTCTTGTCCCTTACGGGTATTTATTGGTCCTGTATTGTTAAATTCTTTTTTGAACACCTCCCAGTGTTCATCTGTAGTTTTACCTGATAACAGTTTTGACCAGTTTGCTGTCGTCAATCTCTGTCTCCTCCCGTTAAAGTTAGTCTTACCAAAATCTAGAATCTTAGTAACAGTATTAAGTTTCTCCTTTTCAAACCTAACATTGAATTTGATCATATTATGATCACTGTTAGATAAATATCCCTTTACTGCTAGATTACTAACTAAGCCTGGCTCATTACTCATTACTAAATCTAATATGGCCGGCCCTCTTTTTGGTTTTAAGAACATATTGGGCCAGAAATTGGACTACTTATCACCACCCGTTAGCACTGCAAATCTGGCATAAAATGGCGGCCGCCACTCTGACGCTCTTCTCTAGCGCGGAAATTGGCGGCCGTCCTTTTGGTGAGGGCTTTAGCGCTGCCGATAGCAGCGCTGGCCCTGGAGATGCAAATGACGAGAGTGTGCAATGCTGACTTAACGTCACGCCCTGCGAACTTCGATCTTAGCGCTGAGTTTAGCGCTGGGTCCTAAGCTCGCCCTGAAAGCGAGCGTGCAGCAGACTGACAGAGACGCTGTCAGCACTTGTTAAAGGGACACACACGTCTTTCAGTTAAGTTTGTATTTAAGCTATTGGACAGGATTTTTTTTACTTTATTGAAGTAGTGGCTTGGTGCAATACATGTTTGTAATATATGTGGGTGGAACAAATGAAGGACAGAGACACGATGAGTTGCTAGTCCATGTGCTTGCTTTATAGGCCAGAGCGAACTGAGCATGCTCATACTAAACCATGTGATAACACATTACACTGCTTTCCCCTTAAAAAAAATGTATGGATTCCCCTCTCAGATACAACAAAACTATGGTTCCACCTTTCCCAGCATTACATGGACCACATAACAAAACCTCCTGGCTTTTTTTCTTTTAAATGAACTACAAATCCAGTTTAATATCAGGTTTGTGGAGCCTTCCTGATCTCCTTACTGAAGGTTTTGGTGTTGAACCAATTTTCGGGCTGTTTTGTTTTGGTTCCGAACTCAAAGATGATCCTGTGTCTATCTCAGACTTGTTTGAACCTACAGGTTTCACTTCAATCCACTTTGACTGACTATCTACAAGTACCAGAAAATAATCATTTTCTTTCTAACGGAAGTCCAGATGTACTCTCTGAAAAGGTCTACTTGGCCATGACCAGGGTTGTAGTGGAGTTTTGGGTGGTTTGTTTCTGCAATTTTGGCAAACGCTGCATTTGCTGACAAGTGATTAAAGATCACTGTCCAATCCAGGCCAGTAAACAAACCTTCTTGCAATTGATTTCATACTGACGATCCCTGGATGTTCAGTTTGAAGTTCGGCCAGAATTCTATCTCTCAAAGAAGTAGGTACCACCGCTCTGTTTCTCCACTTGATACAACCTTGCTCACAAGACAATTCAGTATGACGGTTATGGAAGGGTTTCAACTCTGTGTCTATACACTATACAGTCCATCCATTCAAGGTGTTTTCATACACTCTTTTCAGTACTGAGTCCTTTTGAGTCTCATCTGCAATCTCAGTTGCATTCACGGGAAAGTCTTTGTCAACTGCACCTAGCGTGAAAGTCTCACCTTCACTCCCAACACACGAGTCCTCATGTGGCAGCCTGGACAAGGAATCTGCGATTGTGTTTTGCTTTGAAGTGCGATATTCAATCGTGTAGTCATACTGTAACAACAGCACTGCCCAATGTTGCATTCTTGATGCGGCCATTGCAGGGATGGCAGATTTGGGCCCCAATATTGCTCGGAGCGGTTTGTGATCAGGATAAACTTTCTGCCGATCAGGAACTGTTGGAATTTCTTGATTCCAAACACTATGGTGAGTGCTTCCTTTTCAATTTGCACGTAATTTCTTTCGCTCTTTGTGAGAGTTCGCGATGCGAACACGATTGTTTTCTCTTGGCCGTCATCCATTATGTGGCTTATGACAGCTCCCATACTGTAGCTGGAAGCATCACACGCTAACTTAAGCTCACGCTCTGTGTCGTAGTCCCTAAGCAGAGCATCGCTAGAGAGACTTCTCTTACAAGCATCGTAAGCTTCGTCCACTTCCAATGGACATCTTTCTTGAGGAGCTCGTGTAATGGAGCTAACATGGTCGCTCACTCAGGTAAGAAACGTGCGTAGTACTGGACCATTCCAAGGAAAGATCTTAACTCAGACACGTTCTGTGGCTTTGGAGCATTGATGACAGCATTAACCTTTTCCTTCACTGATTGCAAGCCATTTGCATCAACTTTCAGACCAAGGTACACAAGCTCGGGCTGCGCAAAAGCACATTTGCTCCTTTTCAATTTGACATTGTGGGAATTCAACCTTTGAAACACTAAATCTAACACTTCTAGATTTTCTTCCTCGCTGCTTGTTGCGATCAGCACATTGTCTTGATTGCATAAGCAATTTGGAACTCCTTGCAAAATCTTATCCATTGTAGCTTGGAAGATTTTGGGGGAGGACTTTACACCATACAGCAGCTTGGTGTATGAGTACAGTACCTTGAGTGTGCTGATAGTGAGATACTGTTGACTCTCTTTGTCAACATTCAGCTGAGCGTAAGCGGCGGCAGGTCAAGCTTGGAGAAAACCTTTGACCCAGTGAGTGCTGCATACAAATCTTGTGATGTAGGTAATGGGCATTGCTCATCGCCAGCTGCTTGGTTGATAGGAACTTTGTAGTCACCGCACAAGTGTACAGTTTTGTCTGCTTTGGACGCTACCACAATCGGGGTAGCCCATTTACTTTTGTCAGTTTTTACTAGTATTCCGTTCTCTCTCAATTTCTCTAGCTCTTCATCCACCTGACTTTTCAACGCACAGGGGACCGGCCTTGCCTTACAATAGACAGGCTACGCGTTGAATTTGATGTGGATCTACGCATCATACCCAGTAATGCCCTCATAAATACCCTCATACTAAACCATGTGACAAATCATGTGATAATACATTAAAATGTGAAAAGTTTTTTTAAGTGTGCAGGGAGTGCTGCTGGACACTTGCAAGGCCTCTGAGAAGACAGAAAATGCTGGAAATACTCAGCAGGTCAGGCAGCATCCGTGGAGAGAGAAACAGAGCTCACGTCTCAAGTCAATAAGCTGCCTGACCTGCTGAGTATTTCCAGCATTTTCTGCTTTAATTTCAGACTTACAGCATCCGCTCGCAGAGGGAAGAGGAAGACGCAGAAGAGGAGCAAGCAGAAGGAAGGATGCAACCTAGACAACCCCTTTCTGACCGGGATATCCGGGATGGAATCATCCGCCTGCGGTCCCAGTGACCACAACCCCAATTCCCCTTTCAACAGTTGTCCCACAGCTTATCTTCCCTCTGTTACTGACCATCACAGCCTCCTCTTGGCCACAATGCTGAAATAAAAGCCACCACAAAGCAAACTTTCCAATCCAACTTTATACATCTATCCATCCAAAATGACATCAGGAAATCAACTCATCACCCTTATGCATTCCTTTAGTGACTGACTTGTGTGTGCCTTTGCCTATCCTACTGATGTCACGCAGTGCTACCCCAATGGCTGCAGCATGGCTGGTGGAAGGCTGCTGACTTTCAGTGGGGGACACTGCAAATGGCCTTGCTGGTTAACCTTGAGGAGCTGGTGGCCTCTCCCTCTTCTTGGCCAACCACTGGTTGGGCTGGCTGCATTTCTTGGGTGTGTGAAATGAGGAAGGGTGAAGTTGTGGTGAGGGGAGGGCGGGAAAGCAAGAGGTGCATGCGAGAAGGAGGATAACGTATGATGATACCAGCATCTTATATCCTTTCAGCCACACCCCTGCCAAGAATGGCCAGTACCGTCTCCTCTAAGGGGGTGAGGTGAAGCTAGGAATGGGTGGTGTGCCTCATGATTGGTACAGATTGGTAGGTGAGTGATGGGGTGGGGTGGGGTGGGGGGAGTCATGAATTGAGCAGTGTGTGAGGCTAGTCGTGCAATTGGAAGGTTGCATTCACTGACCTTGACCCCTGGTCTGAGGTCATGAAGCTTCTTTGGGCACTGGAGCCAGGTCGTGGGGGCGACACTGCTGGTGATATGGTCCCACATCCTTCTTTCAGGGCCTCCTGGCCCCTGTGGGTAGAGGACCTCTCTTGCAGTGTTGACCCCCTGCACAAAGCTGGAGTGCTGCATGCGAGACCCTGGGTGCGTCTTCCCTGGCTTGTTGAGCCATTGTGTTAATGCTGAAGCACTTTTCTCATTTTTTTAGGCGTGGAAGAGCTGAAGACTCCCATTTGTGAATTCTTTTTAGTGTTTTTTTTAGAAGGCAGTTGAGCTAGAAGGACTAAAAACTGCCTATTTTTACATTATTTTAATTTTTTTAAATTTCATAAGGCAGTTCCCCTTTAAGAGACTGACACTGCTTTCTGAAATGACAGCCCTGATTTCAGAGACGACTGTTCTTGCTGCAATGATGCTACGGCCATGCTACATTGGAGGCCTCCTGCTGAGACTAACGCCACCAGAACGGCGTTGCACGGTAAGTTTGGCGCTGGGCTAATGTTAATTAGCCACCAGCGCCAATTTACCGGTCCTGCCAGCGCCACCATTTTCGGTGGCTGTTAACACTGGCCCGCGGTGGCACTGGCAGGTCTTTACTGATATGAATTTCTAGACCCATGTTCCAGAAAAATATCTTGAATGCACTCAAGAAATTCACTACCTTTCTGACTGGTGCTATTGTGCTCTTCCCAATCTATTTGAAAATTAAAGTCTCCCCTTAAAACAAGTTTGCTTTTGCTACAAGCTCCTCTAATCTCCGTATTAATACATTCTGCCACTTCATTGCTGCTATCAGGAGGCCTGTAGACAACTCCCATTACTGTATTAAGTTCTCTCTTAGTTCTCAATTCTAACCATAGAGTCTCCGCTGACTGCTTTCCCTTACTTATATCCTCTCATACTAATACTGTAATAGTGTTTTTAATGAATAAGGCTACCCCTACTCCTCTTCCAGTTTCCATATCCTTTCTAAAGACCTTATAATCTGGAATATTTAACTCCCAATCATGACCAGCTTGCAGCCATGTCTCAGTAAAGGCCACCATGTCATACCTTCTAAACTGTATTTGAGCCTCTAATTCACTCAACTTATTTCTTATACTCCGTGCGTTAGTATATAAAACTCTTATTTGGGCAAGCGACCCTAATCTGTCCTTTTGCCCTGATGCTGCCTTTCTCACAGCTTTCGACTTAACAGTTCTGACGAAAGGTCATCGACCTGAAACGTTAACGCTGAGGGGGATTGATAGGGTTGATGCTGAGAGGTTGTTTCACCTGGCTGGAGAGTCTAGAACTAGGGGGCATAGTCTCAGGATAAGGGGTCGGCCATTTAAGACTGAGATGAGGAAGAATTTCTTCACTCAGAGGGTTGTGAATCTTTGGAATTCTCTGCCCCAGAATGTGAAGCTGGCGAAGCTCATGTAATGTCAGTCAGCAATGGAACACACACACAATGGCACGGGCCAGTTCTTAAAGGGGATGGTTAATCTTGCTTTCCATCCACATCCTGTTCATTGCTGCCTTGAATCTCGGCCTGGAGAGACTTGCACATCAAATGTGCTGGAAAGAACAATGGAGACCACCAGGCAAAGAGCTCAGAGTGCAGCTCCCACGGTCTCTGCTAAATCGATACAAGGAATGGCAAATCAAAATGAACCTGCAAAGTGCTGCTCAGGACCCAAAACTCCTTCACACAACGTTGAATCTCTACAGAAGTCTCTCCCTCTCTCTCTCAGAATGCGTAGTTCAAAAATGCCACCAACAATAAAAGACAGGAAGAGGCCCCCTTTAAATAGCGCCCCCCCCAGCCCCACAGCGATTGATAGCGTTCCAGTCTTCTGGTCGTTGGAAGCACCAGGCGGTAAGGCAGGGGGCGCCACTCAATTTCCGCTACGGGGCGCCCCAACTAAGTGTTTGAGTATATTCAAGGCTGAGATAGATAACATTTTTGGACTCTAGGGGAATCAAGGGATATGGAGATCGGGCGGGAAACTGTAGTTGAGGTCGATGATCAGCTGTGATCTTATTGAATGGCGGAGCAGGCGCGAGGGGCCGTATGGCCGACTCCTGCTCTTACTTCTTATGTTCTTATGTTTCTCTCTCCACAGATGCTGCCTGACCTGCTGAGTATTTCCAGCATTTTCTGTTTTTATTGATTTATAACTTAACACATTTCTTATTTGTCACTCCTGCTGTAACTACTTTATTTATTTTACTATTCCCTTCACCTAGAGTATCTATGATGCGGAGATGCCGGTGTTGGACTGGGGTGGACAAAAGTGAGAAGTCGCACAACACCAGGTTATAGTCCAACAGTTTTATTTGAAATCACAAGCTTTCGGAGCGGCTGCTCCTTCGTCACCTGACGAAGGAGTAGCGCTCCGAAAGCTTGTGATTTCAAATAAAACTGTTGGACTATAACCTGGTGTTGTGTGACTTCTCACTAGAGTATCTATGTCACTGTTTGTGACCTGAACTCTGCTCCTGTCCCTTTTTTAAAATCTTTAAACTATAACTTTTACTATTGTTTCTGACTGAGCCCTCGCCCCCCATTTATTAGTTTAAAGTCCTTTTTAACCACCCTATTTATCCTTTGCACTATGACCCTGGTTCCAGCCCGGTTCAGGTGCAGCCTGCCCCAGTGGTACAGCTCCCTCCTGTCCCAGTACTGGTCCCAGTGTCCCATCAAATGAAACCCCTCCTGCTCACACCACTCCTTTAGCCACATGTTCACCTTTGCTGATCTGTTTGTCCCGATGCCAATTTAGCACGTGGCTCGGGTAATAATCCTGAGATTACCACCCTTGCTTTTTAATTTAGCTCCTAACGCCTGATACTCCCTCAGTGGAACCTCCTCCCTTTTTTTCCCGATGTCATTGGTCCCAAGATGGACCATGACAACTGGATCTTCTCCCTCCCTTTCCAAATTCCTTTCCAGTCGCATTGAAATATCCCTTAGCCTGGCAGCATGTAGGCAACACGTCCTCTGGGACTCTCGATCGTGGCTGCAGAGAATGCTATCTATCCCCCAAATTATTGAAGCCCCTATAACTACTACATTTCTCTTATGCTCCTCCCTCATCTGGATAGCCCTCTGTTCCACGGTACCTAGGTCAGTCTTGTGGCTGTCCTCACTGCAGTCTTTCTCCTTATCCTCACAGGTATCAAGTTCATTGTACCTGTTGGACAGGACTAGTGTCTGAGGGACCTCCTCCTCTATCTCCCCTCGGTTCCCCCTACCCTGCTGACTGATAGTCACACTCTCCCCTTCCTGCACCTGTGCTTCCCTATGAGGTGTGACTGAACTCTGGAGAAAAATTACCCCCCTCCCTTATGTGTCGGAGTGTCTCTAACTCGCACTCCAACTCAAGGTCTCTGAGCCAGAGTGACTCAAGGCAGAAGCATTTTCTGCAGATGTGGCAATCCGGGACAGTTTCGCTGTCCACAAACATTAACGTATTAAAGTCCCGACACACAGCCTGCACTGCCATTTCTAGTTTATATTTATTTATTGGTTAGTAGTAATTTTATTCTAGATATAATAGAATTGCTTGAGATCTAGATTATATTTAGTAGATGGATTTAGCTTCATTTTAGGTTAATTTATAACTAATTAGTCTTGCTTTTAGTTTATTAACTTCTTTATTTTAGTATCTCCTTAGCTCCTATTGATTATTTATGTATTACCAGATTTTTATTTAATGCAATTTGGATCCCTTCAATGTTGGCATCCTCTGTTTAGTTAATTTTAATTTTATCCCCTGAGGTCCAATTCATTACTCTGATTATTTATTTATCTATTCTACTTATTTACTATTGCCCACTTGGTTTAAATTATTTAGCACCTCCTGCCCCCTCTGCACTGAATTCCAACTCTCACCAAATTCAGCAGATTCTCCCAACTCTGTGCGCACAACTCTGTGAGTCAGCAGATATCCCCCTAATATAGAAACACACTGGTTACAACTGGGCAGTCAACAACCAGCCACGATAATTAACACCTAATCAGGTACCCGCTGATTAAAAGGGATGTGGATATGTACTTAAAAAGGAAAAATTTGCAGGGCTACGAGGATAGAGCAGGGGAGTAGGACTAATGGGACAGCTCGTTCAAAGAGCCGCCCCAGGCACGATGGGCCGAATGGCCTCCTTCCGTGATGTATGATTCTATAAGTTAAAGCTGTGAATTCGAATTTGCCTTTGAAAGCAGCGCTCATAATTTAGGCACGATTAAACCCCAAACTGCTTTTCCAGCTCTGTAATCCTCAAAGAAGCGGTGCTGCACAAATTGGAACTGACCGGCTTTCAAAACACGATTTAGGCCGAAGGTCTTTGATGGTTTCTGACAGTGTTGGCTGCTCCCACTCTGAGCTGTGAACCGCTGATGGTAGCCCTCCTCATGGGGTTCAGCACCGACCTCACAACACGCAGCCAGTTCAGATTCTCACTTTGTTCCTCAGCCAAACCTCATGCTTCTCCGAGAGGAAAAATCAACTTGCAGGCAAAGAGAAAGAAAACGTGGATTAAAAATGATTAGGCTGCTGGCAAAGCTTCACGTGCTGCTTTCCCTGCCTGTGGCACTCTCTGGCAGATAGTCTTGTTGACTGGAGCTGCTCCCTGAGATCGCGGAGTTAATGGCTTCCCCTCATTACCCATTGGGTAAAGGCGCCTCAAAGTAACATAGATGAAAATTCCCGGTGTATGATAAGAAAGAACTTACATTCATATCGTGCCTTTCATGATCTCAGGCTGACCCAAAGTGATTTACAGTCAATGAAGTACTTTTGCAACGATTCACTTTTGTAATGCAGGAAACACGACAGCCGATCTGCGCACAGCAAGGTCCCACAAACAATGAGATAATGACCAGATAATCTGTTTTTAGTGATGTTGGTTGAGGGATAAATATTGGCCAGGACACCTGGGAGAACTCCCCCGCTCTTCTTCAAAACCTTCTCACTCAGTGTTGTGAATGTTACCCACTGAGCCGTGACTGCCTCAATCGTATACATTGGCCCAGAAATTGATCTCGCTCTGTTCCCGCGGGGGTAAGCCTTCCCCGCGATGTCTCACCTCGCTTATGCTTTTTCTGATCCAGCTCGCACGAACTTGATGTTCCAGACATCAGCTGTGCTGGGCTTGCGTATCCCAGCGGCGCAGTTAATTCGTGCGAGCTGTGGGATCACGTGACTCAGTTAGAGCCAATGGCAGCACACCATCTTCCATTCATAAGTCTCACAGCATGGCTGTGAGACTTATGAATCTTACACCCCCCCAAAATAACAGCTAAACCTCAATTAAATTTAAAAAAAACCATCACATTAATAAAATAAGTATAGTTAATTAAATTAACCATTTTAAATAAAAAATTAAATTTTTGAAAAAATTTAAAATCTTTTAAAAAGTTATAAAAATAAACTTACCTGTCTTTAAAGTCTATAAAAAAGATATACCTGTAAAAAGAAATTCAAAAAAATACTTAATTCACTACTTACCTTCTTAAAAGCGGGTCTTACTCCTCCTTTTTACATTTCCAAAATCTTCCCTACTTACCTGCGCGTCCAAAGCATGAAGTGCACAGCGTGCGCGCAGCCTGTAGCGCGCACGCGATGCACTCAGGCCCCGCCCCCTTTTCGGAAGAGCAATTGCCGGTTTTCAGTGCATGCGTAGGGCATGCAGAAAACCGGCAATTGGAGTGGGAATACGCGAGACATTAAGTTAGACAAATTTGTGACTTATTTGCTAGCACTGCAGTCCAATCTCCTCAATATTTCTGTACTCCCGGCAACAATAAGTTAATTTTATTGCAATAATTAAAAAGGGACCAACCCAGGAAGGTTGACTTCAGTTTCTTCTGGTCTCTGCCTGTTCTCACTTCTTGGGGTAATTTTAACTTTGGGAGATAGTATAAAATGGGCAATATTGAATTGGCCACCCATTATGCACCAAGCTCAATTTTGCTTTCCATTGAAGTCATGTGGAAGGGAAAATTGAGTGGGGCGTTTAATGCGCGGCCAATTCGATACCGCCTGTTTTACACTATCGCCCAGAGTTAAAATTACTTCTCTTATAACAAGTTCGCTGTGTGTGTAACAAGACCAAGTGTAACTGTGAGTCCAACATCACTGCATTTATTAACTGCTCATTCAACATCCCTCCTCGTAAATAAGTCATTACATTCATGAGACATCTGTCCCGTTTACCGTTGAATGAATTTGCATCTACATAGTGCCTTATGTTCTGAGGAAGTCCCAAAGTGCTTCACAGCCAATAAGTTACTTTTGGCATTCTGGTTTGTAAGCAAATAGGGCAACCAATCATAAACATAGGAGGAAAAGCAATCAGAGCCACTCCTTCCACAGACTAGAGTATAGTACTGGTTAGTGCGGAGTAAAGTTCCCTTTATATTGTTCATCGAGCTCCCAAAGGACATAAGAAAGTGTGGACTGAGAAAATTGCAATCCTTCCATAGGCTGTGTACAATCAGCCCCATCGGCGATTCCACCCAACCCATCTGATTATAGAGGAAAGGTTCTGAAACGTTTCTCTCTGCTCCCCAAACGGTAAACCAAGTGAATCCTCCAGAACGTCAACCTGACCGAACATCCTTCATCATTCATACTCATCCTGTTGGCATAACATGTCCACAGTGCCAGCAACTCAGACCCGTCGTGTTCTACACAGCATTCCATGATCTCATTTGCACTCATTCTTATGAATAACCCTCACTCCCAACCAGATTATTCATCCAGCTCTTTGTAAAAGAACGTCAACTCACACATAATTAGTGCTTCTGCTAGGATGACAAGAGTGAAATATTATGTGGAGTGTGCCTTTTTTTGGAAACCTTGTGCCACATTTTAGAACGATGAATTATTGATTATGTAGCATTGACACATGGGACAGAATTGATCGAAGACACTCTTTGCAATGTGGTAAGTCCTTCCATGCACTGCTACCCAATTGGTCATTGGAAATCATTGCAGAGCAACCAATACATGTCACATTTAAGCCAACACATTCACCAGACAGAATGCACAGATTGACATCGTGCTGCATGTCCACTTGGTACTTGAGGAGATGGAAGTTTTCTTTCTCTGTCAGCCTTCTGGGAAATGATTCTGCCCAGACTCGGCCCAGTCTCTGTGGGCAATGTAATTCTCAGTACATTGGCAATGTTGTTCTAAGAATCTTCTGGGACTGTCACATCCTGCCTAACTGCTACATGGGCAATCAAAATGCTCTGCTTAAGTACATAACTAGTTAGAAAAATTGTGGTTGGAGTGTAAAAGCATGAGGTAAAATATGTTGACTGTATAATTTTCCCAGCCCTGCCTGTTTTCAGGCTCCGATGAAATCATTGGGGTGGGGTGGGGCTCAGACTAGTTTCGCTCTGGACAGACAGCAACCTCATTCGCTGACAGGTCTGGCCTGCCTCCGATCTCAGCCTCTCTGTCACTGTGCCTGGTGACATGGAGGGAGAGAGCCAAGCCCTTTGCAGCAACCTCATTGTGGGAGCCCAACGCCCATCTCGCGTCTCTTTGTACAAGCACAGATTTAAGGTGATTGGCAGAAGAACCAAAGGCGACATGAGGAAAAACATTTTTACGTAGCGAGTGGTTAGGATCTGGAATGCACAGCCTGAAAGGGTGGTGGAGGCAGACTCAATCACGGCTTTCAAAACGGAATTGCATAAGTACCTGAAGGAAAAAAATTTGCAGGGCGGGGGAGTGGGACTAGCTGAAGTGCTCTTGCAGAGAGCCAGCACGGGCTTGACGGGCTGAATGGCCTCCTTCTGTGCTGTAACCATTCTATGATTCTTGAAGCTCATCAGCTGTCCTACCAAAGAGGAAATGAGACTGCGGCCCAAAGCCTGAGATGTCACAACAGCTTCGGGTGTGGTGGGCTGTGCTGCAGGTGATGCTGCAACACATACCAAGATTGGCTGCATGATTCCCATGGTGCGCCTTAGCCCTGCGCACATTCAGGCAGTAGACTCCTCCACACTTGCCCCCATATATTGACAACCCCTAGGCAGACCCACTAAAAACTCTCAACAGTGGCTTTTGCATCTGTCTTTCAAAAGCTGGGCCACCCAGTTCTGGATCCCAGCCTCGTTCAGGTGCGTCCTGCTCCTCTGACATCACCTCCCCCAGCTCCTGCTCACTTGTTCTCTGTGCGTCACCTCAAACTGAATACTGAGATCCTCGGAGTGGATGGCTCCGTGCTGGTGCTTGCCTGAGTGAGATGCAGCGACGAGACGTTGGTCGAGGTGCTGATTGCCTATTAACAACAACAACAACTTGCATTTATACAGCGCCTTTTACATAGCAAAACGTCCCACGGCGTTTCACAGGAGTGTTATCAGACAAACTTTGACACCAAGCCACATAAGGAGGTATTAGGACAGGTGACCAAAAGCTTGGTCAAAGAGGTAGGTTTTAAGGAGCAACTTAAAGGAGGAAAGAGAGGTAGAGAGGCGGAGAGGTTTAGGGAGGGAATTCCAGAGCTTCGGGCATAGGCAACAGAAGGCACGGCCGCCAATGGTGGAGGGAAGGAAATCGGGGATGCGCAAGAGGCCAGAATTGGAGGACTGCAGCTTCTTCTAGAAACATAGAAATAAAATAGAAAAATAGGAGCAGGAGTAGGCCATTCGGCCCTTCGAGCCTGCTCCGCCATTCAATATGATCATGGCTGATCCTCTATCTCAATACCATATTCCCGTGCTCTCCCCATACCCCTTGATGCCTTTTGTGTCTAGAAATCTATCTATCTCCTTCTTAAATATATTCAGTGACTTGGCCTCCACAGCCTTATGTGGTAGAGAATTCCACAGGTTCACCACCCTCTGAGTGAAGAAATTTCTCCTCATCTCAGTCCTAAATGTTCTACCCCATATCCTGAGACTGTGACCCCTCGTTCTAGACCCCCCAGCCAGGGGAAACATCCTCCCTGCATCCAGTCTGTCTAGCCCTGTCAGAATTTTATACGTTTTCACGAGATCCCCTCTCATTCTTCTAAACTCTAGTGAATACAGGCCTAGTCGACCCAATCTCTCCTCATACAACAGTCCTGCCATCCCAGGAATCAGTCTGGTGAACCTACCATACTGGTAGAGACATGAAGGGGAAACTATTGGTGAAATCTCCTGAGAAAATTTGCATAGAACCGGAATTTGCGGTCAAGATGAAACATAGAAACATAGAAACTAGGAGCAGGAGTAGGCCATTCGGCCCGTCGAGCCTGCTCCACCATTCAATACGATCATGGCTGATCATCCAAATGCAGTACCCTGTCCCTGCTTTCTCACACAGAATCCCCATCGAGCCTGCACCAACACATATCCCACCCTATCCCCGTAACCCCACGTATTTAATTCCCCCCTAACATATCCCATCCTATCCCCGTAACCCCACATATTTAATCCCCCCCTAACACTAAGGGTCAATTTATCATAGCCAAATCAACCTAACCCGCACATTTTTGGACTGTGGGAGGAAACCGGAGCACCCGGAGGAAACCCACGCAGACACGGGGAGAATGTGCAAACTCCACACAGACAGTCACCCGAGGCCAGATTCGAACCCGGGTCCCTGGCGCTGTGAGGCACCAGTGCTAACCACTATGCCACCGTGTTGCCCGTGAAGCAAAGACATTCACCGTTGGCCCCTAAATTAAGCTTCGCACAAAGATCTCGTGATTGCTAGCTCTGTGAGGCAGGGCGGGGGCACAGCGCAGCCTGTGGAGCAGTGAATGACAGATCGCAACTTCACGATTTTCGCACGCACCTACGCTGCCAGTTCGCCATCATCCAGACCGCAAATTCCGGGCCCAACGGCCTTGGAGGGGGTGCAGTACAGTTTCACCAGAATTATACTGGGGCTTAAAGGGTTATATTATGAGCACAGGTTGCAAAGACTAGGCTTGTAATCCCTCAAGTGTAGAAAATTGAGCCAATCGAGGTGTTTAAAGTGATTCGATAGGGTAAATATATAGACACAATCTTAAAATTAGAGCCAGGCCATTCAGGAGTGAAATCAGGAAGCACTTCTTCACACAGAGGGTAGTAGCTATCTGGAACTCTATCCCACAAAAGGCTATGGATGCTGGGACAATTGGAGCTTTCAAGACTGAGATCAATAGATTCTTTTTGTGAGGGTATCAAGGGATAGGGAGCAAAGGTGGGTAAATGGGGTTGAGGTACAGATCACGCATGATCTAATTGAATAGCGGAACTGGCTCGAGGGGCTGAATGGTCTACTCCTGTTCCTGTGTAAAAGTTTAGTGAGGAGCTGATCCTGCGAACACATGACATGGCGCTGCTGATATATGGCCGATTGTCTGGAAATACTTGGGGCAATATCTAGGCTGCGGTATCAAGGGATGCTCATCGCAGTACCAAAACTCAGCTCAGGCCATTCCTTCTGCTTCCCCATCTCTTGCTTGCTCCTGCAAATCCCAGCCATGAATTTGCAGGGCCTATTTCTCAAATGGGATCAGATCTCAGGGGGCAGCTCTCCCCTTCCAGTAGCCGATATGTCCCTCTGGTCGAGCGCTACTTTCTCCTATAAAAGAAAAAAATAAACCCAGAGCTAGGTAAGGTGACAGTGTCTGCATTGAACCTGGCTACTTCCAGGTGTGAAGGGGAATTCTGAAGGGTTTGTGAGGTATGCAATACGCAGTTCCAGGGCAGGAAAGGAGTTGTCCATGTGCTCTCCTGGGCAACGTTATGTAGAAGGACATGAGGCAGGGGCAAGAAAGGTGATAGCAAGGATGCTGTGCAGTTGCCTGGTTATCCAAGGGGAAGTGCAGAGGAAGGGAAGGAATAAAAGCGTAAGAGATGCTAGTTACAGGGGAGCATAAATAAGAAGGCCCATTGCCCCTGCCTTCCTTGGCCCTACTAGTGAGGTTGTGGAATTCTTGAGGGATTGCAGATAGATCCACTGCACTGTGCTTCTAGCACTGACCCTTGCTGCCACCTCCTCCCAAATTCTTCAGGGGACATTTCTGGAGACCTGTCGTGAATGATATTTCCCTTCTGCACTTTACTTGCTGAAGCAACATTGCCATGGTGTCATAGTGGAAGAATGCTTCTTCATCCACTGGCTCCTGCCATGCCTTGCCCATGAATTGGAATGGGAATGGTGGTATAGTGGTTATGTTACTGGACTAGTAATTCAGAGGCTAGGACTAATGATCCGGAGGCACAAGTTCTAAATCCCACCACTGCAGCTGGAGAATTTAAATTCAATTCATTAAATCTGGAATAAAAAGCCAGTATCAGTAATGGTATGACCTTGAAACTACCAGATTGTTGTAAAAACCCATCTGGTTCACTAATGCCCTTTAGGGAGGGAAATCTGCCGTCCTTACCCGGTCTGGCCTATATGTGACTCCAGACCCACAGCAATGTGGTTCACTCTTAACTGCCCTCTGAAATGGCCTAGCAAGCCATTCAGTTGTCAAGAAGGCTGCTCACCACCACCTTCTCAGGGGCAATTAGAGATGAGCAAAAAATGATGGCTTTGCCAGCGACGCCCAAATCCAGTGCAACCTTCCACACAGACCATTGTCGAATCCAGATGAACCAATTCCGTTAAACAACAAAAGCCTTTGAGCTTCTTTATGGGCTCCAGCCATCAGCAAGCCTAAGTCTACCTCTCCATTGCTCACTAAGCTATTGAACCTTTAAGCTGCTGTAGGTCTTTGAGAGAACAAGAATTTCCCCTTCTCAAATGAGTGTGCATCCAATAATAGGCGCAGAATGTCAGGTACTCAAAACAGGAGGAAAATATTAATGAGAGTGATGGTGGATATCAGGTCCCCACCCCCCAGAAGAACAATTTGGGGGCCTCAGCCACCCCTTTACAAAGGAGGCCGTTTCAAACCCCCTAACAATTTTTAGCCCCTTCATCTTTGAAGGACATTTGAGGTCCTAGGTGTTCCCTGTATGTATCTTAGGGGGAAAAATTGGGTTGGTTTGCGCCTCTCGTTAGCGCCCCCGGGGGACGCTGATGAGGCGCAAATCCCCTAGCGCGTGGTATGGCTGATGTGGTGATAAACTGAAGAGGCGTAACAATGTCCATGCAAGAAATAGATTCTTGAGCATTCGGTAAGATGTGTGTTGGAAGAGGCAGGATTCCTGTGCTATTTACTTGGGTGAATTATGGGTAGTTATCTTCTGGATTAAGGTAGGTCATTAGATGGGGTTCAGTAGAGGTGAGGGGCAAAGGCAAATTCCAAAAGCAAGTAAGTCCAAAATTGGATTTGAGGCTAATTTGACTGCTTCCAAATTATCTGGTCCCTTTATAGAAAGTGCCAGTGTATGTATGCAGCGATCTAATATAACAATACTGATTCCTACTACACTTCCAATGCTTCTCAAAGTCAAGCAGGGAAGCTTTCAGGTGTCCCCAATTCCTGAGGCCGCAGTGGATAAATGTGCCGCGTGGTGTGCTGCTAAGTCATGCTGACCAGGGAGGCCCCTAATGTGACTGTGCTGCTTTAACTGAACTCAGACAGGTCATGGTTGAAGGGGCCAGAACTGACCTCATTGCCCTAGGCCGTGGCTTCCATGACTGATTTCTATGTTATGGCTCACGCTAAAAAGTCTTTACAGCTCTCAGTTAAGGGCAAAGTGGTGGTAGTCCCACACAGTTCAACAGAGCACTATACCTCAGCCCATCTCATACACGCCTTTGTCACCTCCAGGCTCAATTACTCCAATTTATTTCTGGTTGGCCTCCCATCCTCCACCCTCGTGAACTTCAGCTCAGTGTCAGTTTTGCCCAGTTGGTAGCACTTCCACCTCAGAATCAGAAGGTTGTGGGTTTAAGCCCCAGTCTGGGCTGATACTTCAGTGAGACGTTGAGGGAGCGCTGCAACGTTGCAGGTGTTGTTTCTTGGAGCAGATGTTAAACCAAGGGTCGTCTACCTGTTCAGGTGGATATGAAAGATTCCATAGCACTATTGAAAGGAGAAGAATTTATTTTCTTGGCCAGAATTCCTCACTCAACCAACACCACCAAAAACAGATTAGCCAGTCATTCATCTCATTTTGTGGGCTCTCACTGCACGCAAATTGTCTGTAGACTGCATTTCAAAAGTAATTCATTGACTGTGAAGGATTTGGGGATGCCCTAAGGACACGATGCTATATAGATGCTTCCTTCTTACCAAACAAAGCCCAGGAATAAAGTTAAGAAGAAGAGCATGATGAGTGATATATCTCATACGTAAATGTAAGTGGGTGAGACTATCAGCTATAGTGAGCACTGTTCTTTTTGCTTATTGACATTTAATGTTGGAAAATGGAACACTTTTCTATCTCAGACACACAGGTCAGGCATGGGTGACATGTAGAATAAAGCCGCTTCTGCTCTGCCTTAACTCCAAACTATGAACAGCTTCCCCCATGCAAATGGATGGTATCTTATATTTCACACCTATCCATCCTTGTGGTATCTCTGAGTGAAATTGTCAATTTAGGACGAGGGCTCAGTAATGGTCATGCTACTGGACGAGTAATCCAGAGAACGTAACTTCAAATCCTACCATAGCAGTTTGAGAATTTGAATTCAGTTTTTTAAAAAAATCTGGAAATAAAGAGCTGGTTCCAGTAAAAGTGACCGTGAAGCTGTCGGATTGTCATAAAAAACAAATTGGTTCATTAAGGCGCTTTAGGGAAGGAAACCTGCCGTCCTTACCCGGTCTGGCCTCTATGTGACTCCAGTCCGACACCAACGTGGTTGACTATTAACTGCCCTCTGAAGTGACCCAGCAAGCCACTCAGTTAGATCAAATCGCTTACCATCTTTTCAGGGCAACTAGGGATGGGCAATAAATGCCGAACTTGCCAGCGATGCCCACATCCCAAAAATGAATAACAAAATAAAAAGGAACGGACTCCAAAACTATCCCCGGACTCAGTTAATACAAGCTCCTATAGCCAGCAGAGAGGGGACACATTCACATTATTGATCTGGCTGGAATGGAATGCGTGGTCCCAGAAGTGAAGGAATAGCATCAAGCCCACTGGGATGTTCATTATCTGATCATGTTGAACACTGACTACAAATTGCCAAATAGCGTGCAATTGTCCATTGCAAGTACATGATCTGGCAGCTTGTATCCAATGCCCAGCCAAGCTCTACTACAGGATAATTACAACAGGGGTGTAGAAAAATAACCACATGGGTCATATCACAACAAGCAAGTGACATCCCCATTGATTTCTTGGACTTATTACAAAAATGCATCTGGAAAAAAGTGCTAAAGACATACCACAGTAATAAACAAAATATCTGGTGAATGATGTAGCGTTAGGATTCTTATTTTCACATTAGGGCCATCATAATTCACATATGACTTCATCTCTCGTGAGTTATTTCTACTTGTGGAGTACAGCACTCACAGCCACGGAATAATGAGGGCAGATGGGTTTCATAATCCAGATGTGACCCTCTCAGCTTTGCTGCAATGCTATAAACCAACGCGGAAAACAAACATGGAGAAGACGGAGGCAGTCATCAGCGCTGGGAGGACGGGGCGCGCTGATTTGTGCAGGTCACTACGGGCAAATAAACCTTTCAGCTAAGAGACAAATAATCCAGTCAGCTGAAATACGGAAAATAGAGCAGCCAATGGATGCTTTAATGTGTTTTAGCTTTCTTGCAATGTGGAGATTTTTAGACAGAATCAATGCTGCCATCTTCAGGCAAAAATTGCCAGGTTCTAGGAGCATATTTGTCTTGAATGTTACACTTAGCTGCGTAATGCATTGGTCCGATCCCAGTTTTTCTATTGAGAAACCTTGGTGAAGACCCAAGTTCCAAAGGACATCAGCAAGGTTGAAAATGCTGAGAGATAACACCGCACGAATCAATAAGTTTGATCGGGTAGATGTAGAGAAGATGTTTCCACTTGTGGGGGGAGTCCAAAACTAGGGGTCAATAAAAATAGGATAGCCACTAATAAATCCAATAGGAATTCAGGAGCAACTTCTTTACCCAGTGAGTGGTTAGAATGTGGAACTCGCTACCACAGGGAGTGGTTGAGGCGAATAGCATAGATGCATTTAAGGGGAAGCTAGATAAACACACGAGGGAGAAAGGAATAGAAGGGTTAGATAAAGTAGGGTGGGAGGAGGCTCGTGTGGAGCATAAACACCGGTTCAAATGCCAGGGGGAGCACGTTAAAGAAGAAGGGCATGAGATTATGTCAAGGAATACGAGTGTACAGACACATATGCATTGGAATCCTTTTCTCTGCTAGTTTAGCAAAGGTGTTAACCCATGTATTTAAACAGGTCAACCAACAACTTCACCAAAATAGTGGAAAGTGGAATTACAGATGGGCACATTAAATGTCCCTATGTTAGTATTCCACAGAGTAATTTCATGAACTATGCAATTAGAAGCAAAAAGGGAGGTCAGGTTAAACTTTCTTACACAAATGGTAATAGACTTGTGGGATAAGTTATCAGAGAAGGTCATTTCAGTGGACACTATAAATGGGTTCAGGAGTCTATTGGACGCCTTTTTTTGACACAGCAGTGATTGAGGGCTGGTGAGAAGGTGGGTAGGTTTGCTTAAGATCTATATAAAAAATGAAATGTGCTTGTTGAATCTAATGACCTATTCCTAGCCTTGTGTTCACACTTAAGTGAGATTACTGGGCAAAGTTAACAAAGCAACTGCAACCTCCCCTAACCATACTCCTTCTGCCACAAAAATGTGCAGATCTCGAGATTCCGATGAAAAAGGCCCCTCCCTCATTTGATCTCATCCTTCCAGAAGACCAACCCAATAGTCTTCCTATTACAGCATCTAGCCAGTGTTTAAATGAGGCCATTGATCTGGTCTCAACCATCTTTCTTGGCAAACCATTTCAAATGATAGCAGCAACTTGGCTCAGTGAGGCTACTCTCTCCTCTGAGTCAGATGATTGCTGGTTAATTGGCCCACACCCAGCCTTGAGTAGTTCAGTGTGGTACAGAGGCAATGCTGTATTGATGGAGGTTTCCCTTGGCCTAAACTTAATGCTGTAATAGAAATGATCTTTTAGCTACTTCTCCCCACAGCTATATAGGGAGAAGCACCTGAGAAATGAGAAGCACTAACACAGGACGGCTTATTGCAACCCAAACCCAGATATCAACAAATATAACCCTTAAGCGGGGAATGCGACTCGACCGTGGAGGGTGGTCAGTCCTCGTAGCAGAAGGAGGAACTTTCTTCACCGGTGTTCCCTGACATCCCTGACGTCTCTTCTTCGGGATCCCTGATCCTGGGTTACGTCCCTCCTCCAGGTAACACGCATTCTTACACCTCTGCCTCTTCTTATCACAAAATATTTAGCGTTAGACTGATTGGTCAAAGCACTTTCACCTCTTCCTAAGCGACTGTCTTCTCCAATCTGCTGATGTGGAGCTGACTGCAGACCAGTGTCTCATCACAGCTTCGAAGCTGGCTGACTAATATGCAGAGTCTGCAGCTCTATCCT
Source organism: Squalus acanthias (assembly GCA_030390025.1). Taxonomy (NCBI): domain Eukaryota; kingdom Metazoa; phylum Chordata; class Chondrichthyes; order Squaliformes; family Squalidae; genus Squalus; species Squalus acanthias. The sequence continues at coordinate 163,507,296 of CM059429.1, read as the reverse complement.
GATGAGGCCCCTCTTAGACAATTCTTTTGTTTACGGTTATCATTGCTCCTTCCGTTTCTACAGTCTCAGCAAGGTCTATTATGACCACCCGAGGAGAGGCCAGCAGGAGACCTGTTAGCCTTTCCACTGAACAAGTCCTTATCACTTTCTCTGCTGATCTCGATTTGAATTCCTGATTCCTTCGACGCCCTGGGCTAGAATCCTAAGCTGAACCTGGAGGAATCATTTAAGGCACAACACACCTGATCCACAATGACTAACAGGATATAGCCTGGGCAGAGGCCAAAGACTAATTTCTGCTGCTGGTGAAGCTTTACAAAAGAAAGAAAGACTTGAATTTATATAGCGCCTTTCACGACCACCGGACGTCCCAAGGCGCTTTACAGCCAATGAAGTACTTTTTGAAGTGTAGTCACTGTTGTAATGTAGGGAACGTGGCAGCCAATTTGCGCACAGCAAGCTCCCATAAACAGCAATGTGATAATGACCAGATAATCTGTTTTTATTATGTTGATTGAGGGATAAATATTGGCCTGGACAATAACTCCCCTGCTCTTCTTCGAAATAGTGCCGTGGGATCTTTTACGTCCACCTGAGAGAGCAGACGGGGCCTCGGTTTAACATCTCAGCCACAAGACAGCCACCTCCGACAGGGCAGCACCTCCCTCAGGACTATGAACCCACAACCTTCTGACTCCGAGGCAAGGGTGCTACCAACTGAGCCACTGGCTGAGTCTCACCCACACAGCCGGACAGAGGCCACAATCTGCTGTGCAGCTTCACGCTGGGTGGCAGCCTGGGCATTAATGAATGGCCATCAGCTTTCCTCGGTGCTGCCAAGATGCCAGCACATGCCCATCCTACCTGCTGCAAATTAACAAAACAAATCCAGCAAGAAAACCCAGCATCTTTTCCAGAAACTTGTATATTAGAAGCATGATATTCACATTAATATTCTGCGCTCAGATATAATTCCTATTCTTGTTGGATAACGAACGTTATCTTTGAATATTCTGTCATACTGCTCACAAGACTAAAACCATTATTTGTTTTTTTTTGCAACTGAATAGGAAAAGCAACTCCAACCACAACATGATGACTGCTTAAACAGTGTCTGAGAGCGGACAGATTATGTCAGCGAGGCCTAACAATTCAGGCTTTGTTTTCCTTCCGTCGTTAAGCCTTGTGAATCACTGCGTAACCTTCACATTGAAAGGCCTTCCTGGGTTCCATTCATAATAATGCTACTGTTCTTGTCCAGATCATTAATTATAAGGACTTGCTAACTAGAGGTCAAAACTTCCGCTGTTTTATACACCTTGAATGAATGGTTTCACAGTACAGTACCCATAATGGCTGGCTATTGCAAAACTTGAAACTACTTTTCCAATGGTGTCATATTAACTATTGCTTTGCTTTCTTTTGACCAGGGGAATTAAAATTTATGTTAAGCATATGCAAGATATGCTTAAAATATTAGTGATGTTACTCCTGGTGATTTTGAGGGTTCACTTTTTAAAATGTAAGGAAGCGGGGGAGCTAAGGACTCCTGAGAGCAACAATCCCTTCCAATCCCAGCCGGGTCTTTCTCTCCCACCTCCTCCATGCGCTGCTCAAAACGGTTGTTCTCTCTTTCTTTATCTCCCTTGCCCCAGAGGGTCTCTTTCCACCTCTCAGAACAAGGTATCTCTCCATCACTTCTAGCCTACTGCTCAACAGTGTCTCTTTCTCCTATGCCCTCCCCCAAATTGGTCCTTCTTTGTCTCCCACTCTGACATTCTCTCATCCCGATAGGTTATCTCCCTCTCTCTCTCTCTTTCTCTTGCTCGCTCTATTTACACCCTTTCCACGATGAACCTGGTCTATATTGCATTCTGTCTCCCTCCTTTTTTCACCCTCCTTTAGCAGGGCTTCCCTCCCTTTCAGTTTGCCTCTCCCCACCAAAGAGGGCCAATCTGCCTTTCCCTTGTCCCCTTCAAGAGGGCCTGTCTGCCTGCCTCTCCCTTCTCCCACCCACCACACAGCACGAGGATGAAATGCTTTGGCCCCATCCACCAACAGAAGGGAGGCAGGGCAGGCAGTGGTAACCACTGATTCTGACTCTCTCAGTTTCCAGGAGCAGGGTGCAGTCACTTTGTTTTCAATGCAATCAGTGGGCACCTCCTTCACCTCGCTCTCTCTCTTTCATTTCTATCCCTCTCTCCTCCTACGTTTCTGATTTTTTGCTCTCTTCACCCTCAGCTCCCTTCCTCCTCTGCCTCTTCTGCTTCACTTCTTTTCTCTCACTTCTTTTCCCTTCTCCTACTTTTTTTGCTCATATTCTTTTCCAGTTTGTGCCTGCAACACTGTTTTTCGCCATTTCATTCCGGGAGCGGGCAGCTGAAGGACCCCAGAGAAAAGGTTGGGCCAGTGCTGCTGTGCAGGAAGTGGGACGGAGTGGGACAGAGTGGGAGGGAGTGGGAGGGAGTGGGACAGGAGTGGGATGGAGTGGGACAGAGTGGGCCAGGAGTGGGCCAGGAGTGGGACGGAGTGGGCCAGGAGTGGGATGGAGTGGGACGGAGTGGGAGGGAGTGGGACAGGAGTGGGATGGAGTGGGACAGAGTGGGCCAGGAGTGGGCCAGGAGTGGGATGGAGTGGGATGGAGTGGGCCAGGAGTGGGACGGAGTGGGACGGAGTGGGACGGAGTGGGATGGAGTGGGACGGAGTGGGACGGAGTGGGATGGAGTGGGCCAGGAGTGGGACGGAGTGGGACGGAGTGGGATGGAGTGGGACGGAGTGGGACGGAGTGGGCCAGGAGTGGGACGGAGTGGGACGGAGTGGGACGGAGTGGGATGGAGTGGGACGGAGTGGGACGGAGTGGGCCAGGAGTGGGACGGAGTGGGACGGAGTGGGACGGAGTGGGCCAGGAGTGGGACGGAGTGGGACGGAGTGGGACGGAGTGGGCCGGAGTGGGATGGAGTGGGATGGAGTGGGACGGAGTGGGCCAGGAGTGGGATGGAGTGGGACGGAGTGGGCCAGGAGTGGGATGGAGTGGGACGGAGTGGGACGGAGTGGGTCAGGAGTGGGATGGAGTGGGATGGAGTGGGACGGAGTGGGACGGAGTGGGATGGAGTGGGACGGAGTGGGCCAGGAGTGGGACGGAGTGGGACGGAGTGGGACGGAGTGGGACGGAGTGGGCCAGGAGTGGGACGGAGTGGGAGGGAGTGGGACGGAGTGGGACGGAGTGGGACGGAGTGGGACGGAGTGGGCCAGGAGTGGGATGGAGTGGGACGGAGTGGGACGGAGTGGGCCAGGAGTGGAATGGAGTGGGACGGAGTGGGACGGAGTGGGCCAGGAGTGGGACGGAGTGGGACGGAGTGGGACGGAGTGGGCCAGGAGTGGGATGGAGTGGGACGGAGTGGGACGGAGTGGGCCAGGAGTGGGATGGAGTGGGACGGAGTGGGACGGAGTGGGACGGAGTGGGCCAGGAGTGGGATGGAGTGGGACGGAGTGGGACGGAGTGGGACGGAGTGGGATGGAGTGGGACGGAGTGGGACGGAGTGGGACGGAGTGGGCCAGGAGTGGGACGGAGTGGGATGGAGTGGGACGGAGTGGGCCAGGAGTGGGATGGAGTGGGACGGAGTGGGACGGAGTGGGCCAGGAGTGGGATGGAGTGGGACGGAGTGGGATGGAGTGGGACGGAGTGGGCCAGGAGTGGGATGGAGTGGAACGGAGTGGGCCAGGAGTGGGACGGAGTGGGACGGAGTGGGACGGAGTGGGCCAGGAGTGGGACGGAGTGGGAGGGAGTGGGACGGAGTGGGACGGAGTGGGACGGAGTGGGCCAGGAGTGGGACGGAGTGGGCCAGGAGTGGGATGGAGTGGGACGGAGTGGGACGGAGTGGGCCAGGAGTGGGATGGAGTGGGACGGAGTGGGATGGAGTGGGACGGAGTGGGCCAGGAGTGGGATGGAGTGGGACGGAGTGGGCCAGGAGTGGGACGGAGTGGGACGGAGTGGGCCAGGAGTGGGACGGAGTGGGAGGGAGTGGGACGGAGTGGGACGGAGTGGGACGGAGTGGGCCAGGAGTGGGACGGAGTGGGACGGAGTGGGACGGAGTGGGCCAGGAGTGGGATGGAGTGGGACGGAGTGGGACGGAGTGGGCCAGGAGTGGGATGGAGTGGGACGGAGTGGGACGGAGTGGGACAGAGTGGGCCAGGAGTGGGACGGAGTGGGACGGAGTGGGACGGAGTGGGCCAGGAGTGGGATGGAGTGGGACGGAGTGGGACGGAGTGGGCCAGGAGTGGGATGGAGTGGGCCAGGAGTGGGATGGAGTGGGATGGAGTGGGCCAGGAGTGGGATGGAGTGGGACGGAGTGGGACGGAGTGGGACGGAGTGGGATGGAGTGGGATGGAGTGGGACGGAGTGGGCCAGGAGTGGGACGGAGTGGGATGGAGTGGGACGGAGTGGGCCAGGAGTGGGATGGAGTGGGACGGTGTGGGACGGAGTGGGCCAGGAGTGGGATGGAGTGGGACGGAGTGGGATGGAGTGGGACGGAGTGGGCCAGGAGTGGGACGGAGTGGGACGGAGTGGGATAGAGTGGGACGGAGTGGGCCAGGAGTGGGACGGAGTGGGACGGAGTGGGACGGAGTGGGATGGAGTGGGCCAGGAGTGGGACGGAGTGGGACGGAGTGGGACGGAGTGGGCCAGGAGTGGGACGGAGTGGGACGGAGTGGGCCAGGAGTGGGATGGAGTGGGACGGAGTGGGACGGAGTGGGCCAGGAGTGGGACGGAGTGGGACGGAGTGGGACGGAGTGGGCCAGGAGTGGGACGGAGTGGGACGGAGTGGGCCAGGAGTGGGACGGGGTGGGACGGAGTGGGACGGAGTGGGCCAGGAGTGGGACGGAGTGGGACGGAGTGGGCCAGGAGTGGGATGGAGTGGGACGGAATGGGACGGAGTGGGCCAGGAGTGGGACGGAGTGGGACGGAGTGGGACGGAGTGGGATGGAGTGGGACGGAGTGGGCCAGGAGTGGGACGGAGTGGGATGGAGTGGGACGGAGTGGGACGGAGTGGGCCAGGAGTGGGATGGAGTGGGACGGAGTGGGACGGAGTGGGCCAGGAGTGGGATGGAGTGGGACGGAGTGGGATGGAGTGGGACGGAGTGGGCCAGGAGTGGGACGGAGTGGGACGGAGTGGGATGGAGTGGGACGGAGTGGGCCAGGAGTGGGACGGAGTGGGACGGAGTGGGACGGAGTGGGATGGAGTGGGACGGAGTGGGCCAGGAGTGGGACGGAGTGGGACGGAGTGGGCCAGGAGTGGGACGGAGTGGGACGGAGTGGGACGGAGTGGGCCAGGAGTGGGATGGAGTGGGACGGAGTGGGCCAGGAGTGGGACGGAGTGGGACGGAGTGGGCCAGGAGTGGGACGGAGTGGGACGGAGTGGGCCAGGAGTGGGACGGAGTGGGACGGAGTGGGACGGAGTGGGCCAGGAGTGGGATGGAGTGGGACGGAGTGGGACGGAGTGGGCCAGGAGTGGGACGGAGTGGGACGGAGTGGGACGGAGTGGGCCAGGAGTGGGACGGAGTGGGACGGAGTGGGCCAGGAGTGGGATGGAGTAGGACGGAGTGGGACGGAGTGGGCCAGGAGTGGGACGGAGTGGGACGGAGTGGGACGGAGTGGGCCAGGAGTGGGACGGAGTGGGACGGAGTGGGCCAGGAGTGGGATGGAGTGGGACGGAGTGGGACAGAGTGGGCCAGGAGTGGGACGGAGTGGGATGGAGTGGGACGGAGTGGGACGGAGTGGGACGGAGTGGGATGGAGTGGGACGGAGTGGGACGGAGTGGGATGGAGTGGGCCAGGAGTGGGACGGAGTGGGACGGAGTGGGATGGAGTGGGACGGAGTGGGACGGAGTGGGACGGAGTGGGCCAGGAGTGGGACGGAGTGGGATGGAGTGGGACGGAGTGGGCCAGGAGTGGGATGGAGTGGGACGGAGTGGGCCAGGAGTGGGACGGAGTGGGATGGAGTGGGCCAGGAGTGGGATGGAGTGGGACAGAGTGGGACGGAGTGGGCCAGGAGTGAGACGGAGTGGGACGGAGTGGGCCAGGAGTGGGACGGAGTGGGACGGAGTGGGACGGAGTGGGCCAGGAGTGGGATGGAGTGGGACGGAGTGGGACGGAGTGGGAGGGAGTGAGACGGAGTGGGCCAAGAGTGGGATGGAGTGGGACAGGAGTGGGCCAGGAGTGGGCCAGGAGTGGGACGGAGTGGGCCAGGAGTGGGACGGCGTGGGCCAGGAGTGGGACGGGTGGGAGGGAGTGGGAGGGAGTGGGACGGAGTGGGAGGGAGTGGGACAGAATTGGGATGGAGTGGGAGGGAATGGGAGGGAGTGGGAGGGAGTGGGCCAGGAATGGGCCAGGAGTGGGACAGAGTGGGACGGAATGGGAGGGAGTGGGACAGGAGTGCTGATATAGTACAGACAGATGGAGGAAGAGGGCCAGTCCACTGATCTAACCGAAGCATCAGAATGGGGCCAGCAAAGGCCGTAAGAATCTAGCTACTCAGAGAATCATAGGTTCATACAGCACAGAAATGGCCATTCGGCCCATCGTGCCTGTGCCCACTCCACTGCTCTTTCCCCGTAGCCCTGTAATTTTATCCTTTTTAAGTATTTATCCAATTTCCTTTTGAAAGTTACTATTGAATCTGCTTCCACCACCCGTTCAGGCAGCGCATTCCAGATCATAACAACTTGCTGTGTAAAAAAAAAGTCTCCTCATCTACCTTGGTTCTTTTCCCAATTATCTTCAATCTGTGTCCTCTGGTTACCGCCCCTCCTGCCAGTGGAAACAGTTTCTCCCTATCTACTCTATCCAAACCCCTCATCATTTTGAACACCTCTATTAAATCTCCCCTTAATCTTCCCTGTTCTATGGAAAACAATCCCAGCTTCTCCGGTCTCTCTACACAACTGAAATCCCTCATCCCTGGTACCATCCCTGGGAAATCTCCTCTGCACCCTTTCCAAGGTACTGTTGTATTCAGATGCCTGTTTCTTGGCACATGCGTTGGAGCCCCAGCCTCCTTGGGGGAGAAATTCGTGTTCGCCAGTAAAGTTGCTGGTGTCACTGGCAACTGGATTTAACGGTCGCTGAAAATGGCGGCAACGCTAACTGGGCAATATTGGTCTGGGGGGAAGGAAATTATTGGCGCAGCACTTACCTTCCATGCAATGCCGTCCTGGTGACGTTGCTGGAGGCATTTGAGCTTCCACAGACTCTGGAATCGAGGCTGTGGAGCTCGCAAGGAATTGTGGGCAATGAAGAGGTCTGAGAATTAAAGGTGCCACGCACACTGAAGCGATACAAAATAAAATGAAGTGAAACAATACAGTTTTCAGCCCTTTCTGCCTTTAAAAAAAGTATTTAACATTAAAAAGAAGTCCCAAATGTGAATATTCAGCTCTTAAAGCTGAATTCCCTTCCGAACCTCAAAAAATGTGAAAACTGCCTCAGTACTAACACAAATGGCTCAGCAAGCCAGGGAAGGAGCACCCAGGGTCTCGCACGCAGCACTCCAGCTTTGTGCAGGCGGTCAACACTGTAAGAGCGGCCCTCTACCTACAGGGGCCAGGAGGCCCTCCAGAAAGAACAATGTGGGACCATATCACCAAGGCCGTCACTGCCAGCAGTGTCGCCCCCACCACCTGGCTCCAGTGCCCAAGGAAGCTTCATGACCTCAGACCAGTGGTCAAGGTCAGTGAGTGCATCTTCAAAAGCCGTATCCTACCAACTGCACCACTAGCCTCACACACTGCTCAATGCACGACCCCCAATCACTCACCTACCAACAATCTGCATCAATCACGAGGCACATCTCCCATTCCTAGCCTCACCTCACCCCCTTGGAGGAGACGGTGCAGACCATTCTTGGCAGGGGCATGGCTGAGCCCTTGGCCAGTGGCGGGGCTGAAAGGATATAAGATGCTGGTATCCTCATACGTTATCATTCTTCTGGCATGCACCTCATGCTTTCCCACCCCCCCATCACCACAACTCCACCCTTGTGCCTTCCTCATTTCACACACCCAAGATGTGCAGCCTGCCCAGCCAGTGGGTGACTAAGAAGCGGGAGAGGAGAGTGAAGAAGAACAAGAAGAAGAAGATTGATTTGACACTCCCAGCCATCAGCTCCTCAAAGTCAACCAGCAAGGACATCTGCAGTGTCCCCCATTGAAAGTCAGCAGCCTTCCACCAGCTATGCTGCAGCCACTGTGGTAGCACTGCGTGACATCAGTAGGATAGGCAAAGGCACACCAAGACAGTCACTAAGAGAATGCATACGGGTGATGAGCTGATTTCTTGCTGTCACATTGGATGGATAGCTGTATATCGGTGGATTGGAAAGTTTGCTTTGTGGTGGCTTTTATTTCAGCATCGCGGCCAAGAGGACGTTGTGATGTTCACTAACAGAGGGAAGGTAAGGTTTGGCACTAATGTTGGAAGGGGAATTGGGGTTGTGATCACTAGGACTGCAGGCGGATGATTCCATCCTGGATCTCCCGGCCACAAAGGGGCTGTCTGGGATGCATCCTCCCGTCTGCTTCCTCCTCTTCTGCTCCATTCTCTTCGGCTTCCTCCTCTTCTGTCTCTTCCTCTTCCCACTGCAAGTGGATGCTGTAATTGTGAAATGATAGCATAAAATCCCGGAAATACTCAGCTGGTCAGGCAGCATCTCGACCTAACACGTGAACTTTCTTTTTCTCTCCACGGATGTTGCCTCACCTGCTGAGTATTCGTAGCATGTTCTGTCTTCTCAAAGGCCTTCATGTACCATCTGAGTCCTTGCAAGCATCCAGCAGCACTCCCTACACACTTAAAAAACTTTTCACATCTATTGCAGTAAGCCAGCACTTCAATAAAATCAAAAAAAAACAGTCCAAAACCTTAAATTCAAACTTACCTGAACAATGTATGTGTCCCTTTAAGAGGTGCTAATATGGCTACTGTCAACCTGCTTGCACACCAGGTTAACCTGGCGTGCTTAGGACCCAGAGCTGAATTCAGCGCTAGGGTCGAAGTTGCCGCTTGTGACGTAAAGTCGACGTTGCCATTAAATTCAGCAGGGCCTGCGGGAAACCCGTTTTCCTGGGTTTCCCGACCACCTCGGAACATCCCCTCCTCCCAACCTGCCTTCACCATTAAAATTCAGCCCATAGAATCATCCAACACAGAAGGAGGACATTTGTCCCATCGTACCTGTGCCGGCTCTTTGGTAGGGCTATCCAATTAGTCCAACTCCCCTGCTCTTTCCTCATAGCCCTGTACATATTTTCCCTTCAAGTATTTAGCCAACTCTTGGATCCTTCCTGGTCCTCTGATTTTGGCTTCTCTTGTGCTTCCCTCTCTCCTTTTGCCCCACCATTGGTGGTCATTCTTTCAGTTGAATGGACCCCGCTCTTTGGAATTCCCTCCCTGAATCCCTGCCTCTCTATCCCCCTCTTCATTTTTAAGACCCTCCTTACACCCACCTCTTTGACTTTTGGTCACCCTCCTGATCGCTCCTTTTTTTTAAACTTATGTCTCTGTGAGGCAACTTGGGACTTGTTCTATGTTAATGGCGCTATATAAATGCAAGCAGATGCTGTTGTTCACGACAACACTTCTGATATAATCGGACGCACTCATTACAATATTTTCTGACATAGCCACATCCCCTCAGGACAACACTTCCTGATGTAACCACACTCATTACAACACTCTGATATAACCACACTCTGTCATTACAATACTTTAATATAACATATGATAATTTCGCTCCTGGGTGGGCTCGAACCACCAACTGTTCCATTGACAGCCGAGCTCGCTAACCGAGTGAGCCACTGTGACTGAATAGGAGTGGATGATTTCGATCCATCGACCTCTGGGTTATGGGCCCAGCACGCTTCCGCTGCGCCACTCTGCTGCCGGGTGGCACTACGTCATCATCCGAGCGAGGGACCGCAAGGACGTCCGCATCACCCGCGCCATGACAGGAGCTGAGGACTGCTGGACAGACCACCGCCTAATCCGTTCTGTCATCTCCATCAACGTAGCCCCAAAACAGCGACAGCAACAGAAGCAATGCCGCAGGAAAATCAACGCTGGAGCACTCAAAGATCCAGCTAAGAAAGCCCTATTCAGCCTGTGGCTCACAACCAACCTGACGACTCCCAGTGATGCAGAGATACAGAGTGCCCACAGCGCCTGGTCGGTACTCAAGGCCTCCATAATCAGCACCTGTGAAGAGACGCTCGGTCACTCGACCAGGAAACACCAAGATTGGTTCGACGAGAATGACCAGGAGATCCAGGAGCTAATAAGCCGCAAGCGCAAGGCATTCCTGATCTGGAAACAGCAACACAACTCGAGAGCAAGAAAGCAGCTCTACAGACGCCTGAAGGCTGAGGTCCAACAAAAAACTCCCGACCTAAAGAAAAGATGGTGGGTGGAGAAAGCGCAGGAGATCCAGCAGCTAGCCGACAACCACGACGTGCGTGGATTCTGTAGCGCAGTCAAGACCATCTACGGCCCAAGCACTCAAGGTCCTACCCCTCTGCGGGCCAAGAACGGAGAGCTACTCACCAAGGACAGAGAGGCAGTCAGTGCCCGCTGGAAGGAGCACTTTGAAGATCTCCTTAACTGAGACTCTGTCTTCGACACGAGTGTCCTCAACTCCATCCCGCAGCATGCTACCCGCCACCATCTCAGCACAACCCCAGCCCGGCATGAGGTTGAAAAGGCCATCCGACAACTGAAGAACAACAAGGCCTCAGGAGCAGATGAAATCCCCGCCGAGGCGCTAAAACATGTCAGAGAAGCACTATTGGCTCGAATACATGAACTCATTTCTCTTATTTGGAAGGAGGAGAGCATGCCAGGGGATCTCAGAGACGCCATAATCATGACCATCTTCAAGAAAGGTGACAAGTCCGATTGCAGTAATTACAGAGGAGTCTCCCTGGTGTCTGCCACAGGGAAAGCCATCGCAAGAATCCTCCTCAATCACCTTCTCCCAGTGGCTGAAGAGCTCCTCCCAGAGTCGCAATGCGGATTCCGCCCACTAAGGGGCACAATGGACATGAGCTTCACTGCGCGTCAACTACAAGAGAAATGCAGGGAACAGCACCAACCGCTGTACATGGCTTTCTTTGACCTCACAAAGGCCTTCAACACTGTCAACTGTGAGGGATTATGGAGTGTCCTCCTCAAATTCGGCTGCCATCAAAAGTTTGTCACCATCCTCCGTCTGCTTCACGATGACATGCAAGCCGTGATCCTGACCAACGGATCCACCACAGACCCAATTCACATACGGACCAGGGTCAAGCAAGGCTGTGTCATCGCACCAACGCTCTTCTCGATCTTCCTGGCTGCAATGCTCCATCTCACCCTCAGTAAGCTCCCCACTAGAGTGCAGCTAATTTACAGAACAAATGGGAAACTGTTCAACCTCCATTGCCTCCACTCCAGATCCAAGGTCATCCCATCCTCTGTCATCGAATTACAATATGCAGACGATGCTTGCGTCTGCGCACACTCTGAGGCCGAACTCCAAACCATCGTCAACACTCTCACCGCAGCGTACGAGAGCATGGCCCTTACACTAAACATCCGTAAGACAAAGGTCCTCTACCAACCTGCCCCCGCCACACAGTACTGCTCCCCGATTATCAAAATCCATGATGAGGCCTTGGATAACGTGGACTACTTTCCATACCCCGGGAGCCTACTGTCAACAAGGGCAGACGTCGATGACGAAGTCCAACACTGCCTTCAGTGTGCCTGTGCAGCCTTCGGTCACCTGAGGAAGAGAGTGTTTGAAGACCAGGACCTCAAACCCAACACCAAGCTCATGGACTACAGAGCAGTAGTGATACCCGCCCTCCTGTATGCTTCAGAGACATGGACCATGTACAGCAGGCACCTCAAGGCACTGGAGAGGTACCACCATGATGCTGCCTCCACAAGATCCTGCAAATCTATTGGCAGGATAGGTGCACCAACGTCAGTGTTCTTGCTCAGGCCAACATCCCCAGCATCGAAGCTTTGACCACGCTTGATCAGCTCCGATGAATGGGCCACATCGTCCGCATGCCCGATACGAGACTCCCAAAACAAGCTCTCCACTCGGAGCTCCGACACGGCAAGAGAGCCCCAGGTGGGCAGAGGAAACGCTTCAAGGACACCCTCAAAGCCTCCTTGAAAAAGTGCAACATCCCCACCGACACCTGGGAATCCCTGGCCCAAGACCGCACAAAGTGGAGGAGAAGCATCCGGGAAGGCACCAAACACCTCGAGTCTCTTTGCTGGGAGCAAGTGGAAGCCAAGCGCAAACAGTGCAAGGAGCGCACATCAACCCAAGCACCCCACCCACCCGCCCCTTCAACCACCGTCTGCCCCACCGGTCACAGAGACTGTAGGTCCCGCATTGGACTCATCAGTCACCTGAGAACTCATTTTTAGTGTGGAAGCAAGTCATCCTCGGTTCCGAGGGACTGCCTAAGAAGAAGAACTTTAATATAGCCACACACCCTCGCTACAACACTCTCTATATAGCCATACCTTCTCACTACAACAATCTCATATAGAAACACCTGATCTCCTCTCTACAATATTTCCGAATATTTCACACACTTTCATTGCAATGAACTCTGAGAATGCCACTCCCCCTGACGCAGCACTGAGAAATATAGGCATGCCCCCTGACTGTAACACTCTCAGACAGTCACACCCTCTCAGCAATCTTCCCTTCAAGCTGCTAGGCGCTCTGGAGCTCCCGCACAGCTATCTCACCAGCTTTAAAAGGGAAAAAAATCACGCATGCCCGGAATTTTGAATGGCCTGCGTAGCCCGTTAAAGGGGCCGCGCGGGCCAAAAACGAATTGGAGGGAACATTGAAAAATTTGGTTGGTTAGCGCCTAGGAACTTAGTGCCCAAGCGTGGCGATTTTAGCGCCGCTCGTGAAATTTACCAATCGTTTTGCGGCGGCGCTAAACACTACCACCACAATCTCCTGCGCCCGCAGATCGTGACGTTAGTCAAGCGTGCAATGCCCCGGTAGCGCCCCGGACCGGATATTGGGTCACGCCCCCTTGCCTTAGCGCCTGCCGCTAGGAACGACAGGTAGAGGGGAACGTTTTCAAGTCAGGAAGGGGCTGGGGGAGCGCTATTTAAAGGCGGGCGCATCATGCCTTTTCTTGTCGGCAAAGTTTTGGTTTTAATGCTGTCCTAAGCGGTTTTGGCCCTCAGCACCACTTATGAGATTCCTAAGTGCCGAGCTCTTTCCCTGGGCCTATCCATTAGTGCTTCCAACATAATTGCTTTTGAGGTCTCTCCAGGCCGAGATTCAAGGCTGCAATGAGCAGGGAGTGGCTGGCCAGCAAGATGGTCCCTCCCCTTTAAGAACTGGATGGCGCCAGTCTGTCTGGCTTCCATGGTAATTGGCATCGCCTGAGCTTCTTAGCGTTCTGAGGTAGCGCCTCGCTCCCTGGCATTAGCGCCTTAAGAGATGTGTGTAGCGCCTGATTTAGCGCTCAAATCACCTCCAGGGGCGATAGAGGTGAATTTTGCAGTCGGAGGCGATAATTAGCGCTAGGCGCTAAACTTTGCGCCCGGCCGATATTAACGCCCCAAAATGGGCGATACTGAATTTTTCCCCCATTGTCTCTCAGTACAACAAAAGGAAAAAAAAAGAAAAAGAAAGACTTGGGGGGAAAAATTCAGCTGCTTGCGCCTCCTGTTAGCGCCTTAAGAGTGCGCTAATGGGGCGCAAAGCAGCTAACGCCCGGGCGCAGCGCCGCCCACGCCTCCCGCAAAATTCAGCGGGAGGTTAGCGGCGGCGCCAGCCGGTAGCGCCCTGTGGCGCTGTGCCGCCGGCGATGACGTCATCGCTGTGCGCAGCACCCCGCTCGCGCTCCAGCCGCGATCTTCAGTCGCGCCCCCTGATTTACCGCCAGACGCTATGTCCGACGGGTTCAGGGGGGCGTACGTGTGGCTGGGGCGGCGATATTTAAAGGGGAGGTGGCAGGCGGCCATTTTTTTTGCTGGCCGCCTGCCAGCACCTGCCCCCGTTGCTGTCCCCGGCCCCCGTGAAGCCCCCCCACCGTGAAGTGCCGGCTGCGCTCCAAGAGCCCGGCACTTCTCTTGAGTGCCGGGCTCTTTTGCCGGCACTCCCGATCCCTGGGGGCCCAGCTGGGCCCCGGTTCGCGCTGAAGGGGAGGAAGGCCTGCAATACCGCGGCGCGACGTGCCGCATTTCCCTCGCAGCGCCCCAAGAGGGATGCGGGGTGCTTCCAGTAGCGCCCCGCTTCCCTCTTGGGGCGCAACCACTAAAGTTCCGGCGCGGGGGCGCTAATTTTTTCGGGGCGCTAAACGTAGTGTCCCGGCAAGGTTAGCGCCCCAAATGGGGCGTGACTCAATTTTTAGCCCTTGCGTTCATATAGCGCCTTTCACGACCTCAGGACGTCCCAAACCACTTTACAGCCAATGAGATAATTTTGAAGTGTAGTCACTGTTGTAATATGGTAACAAGATGATATAGCCACACTCTATCAGTATGACACACTTTGATATAGCCATACCCTTTCTTTGTAATGATGTGGAGATCCGGTGCGCAGGGCCCACGTATCCCGGGGGCGCAGGTAGTTTGCAGCGTCCCTGAGATCACGTGGGCCATGGGGAGCCAAGGCAGGGAATCTCCATTCATAGATTTGACAGGAAGACCTGTCAAATATATGAATAGAGATTGGCCCCAAAACATAAGTAAAACTTCAAATAAATTTTTTTTTAATCACATTTTTAAAATGACTATAAATTACATAAATTAACTATTTTAAACAAAAATTTAAATTTTTGAAAAAAATAATTAAAGTTTTTAATGGGGCTAAAAATAAACTTACCTTTCTTTAAAGTATTTTAAAATGATAAATCAGTGGAAATTTTTTTTTTTAACTTTATTAAACTATTAGCCTGCTAAAAGCAGGCCTTGCGCCTGCTTTTCTAGGCGCAGCTGTTCCCGACTTACCTGGACTCAAGCCAGTGTGGAAAAAACCGGAAGTTTTTAACGTGCGCGCTGCCTATCCGGCGCAGGCGTTTGTCCAGTCAAGCCCTTTCTGCAGAGAACGGAAGTGCCGGTTTCCAGCGCATGCGCAATGCATGCGTAAAACCGGCACTTCTGTTGGCCCTACGGGTGAGTACACAGCGCGTACCCACCCGTAGGGAACGGAATTTCTAGGCCATTAATATTTCAAGCACTTTTTGAATGAATATCTTTTTTCTACGGTCTGATCTTAAATTTATTTTTCATGAATGTGTGGACTGTGGCCTGAAGTAATATTCTAGCTTCATCTTATCTTTGACGCTTAAATACCTCAATGGGATCTACATAGAAGATTTTGTGATTATCATCGTTCCTCATAGCTCCAACTCTTGAGTTCAGTTTTGCTGTTTTTCCCTGCACTTTCCCCAATGGCTGTGGGTCATTTTGAAGTGTGATTACTAAAAATGCAGAAGGTATTCCAAGTGGCGTCTGACTAGTCGGTTCAGTGTCAGCCAGTGACTCAGTGGGTAGCACTCTAGTCACTGAGTCATGAAGGTTGTGGGTTCAAGTCCCATTCCAAGAGACTTGAGCACAAAATCTAAGCTGACACTCCAGTACAGCACTGAGGGAGTGCTGCACCGTCTGAGGTGCCGTCTTTCTGATGAGATGTTAAACCGAGGCCTCATCTGCTCTCAGGTGGACATAAACGATCCCATGGCACTATTTCAAGGAAGATCAGCAGAGTTCGTCCTGGCCAAAATTTATCCCTCAACCAACACCTGGAAACAGATTGTCTGGTCATTTTCTCATTGCTGTTTGTGGGAGCTTGCTGTGCGCAAATTGGCTGCCATGTTTTTACATTGCAACAGCGACTACACTTCAAAAAGTACTTCACTGGCTGTAAGGCGCTTTGGGACGTCCTGAGCTCATGAAAGGCACCACACAAATGCAAGTTGTTTCTTTCCATTTACGCTGTGACAAAGCAAAGTCTAAATCCGTTTGAAGGGCCGGCAGTAACCACTCAACAGAGGGAATGGGCAACTGATTGAAAAGAAGATTGTTATTTTACAAATGTTTTCCTTTGCACCACTGCGCTAAAGTTGTTAAATGTCTTACTCAGAATGGTTTAGATTGGCGGTAAGGTTTAGTAATGAAAAAAACAACCCAGTGATATTTTGGCTTTTTAAAGTGGTCAGTCTAGCCGAACAATGGAATTACAAGACTGACAGACATGACCCCATTCAGAGGCAGACACCTCAGTTGACTCACCATCTGTCCAATTAGAAAGAACAGAGGCATATAAAATATTTATAATTTGACAGGCATTGGGCTTTTAATGATTATCCATGAGGTAATCCAATATAACAAAATACCACAACTTCTTTCAAACGTTAACAGCCTCGTCCTGCCTGTCTGAATAATGTTTAATTAATGTCTGGAAAAGATTAAAAGAAAGAGTAACAAAATGTCTTTGTCGGTCATTTGCTCGTAGGATGTTGTGTTTTTTAATGTCCTCATGCTTTGCAATGGATAATGACATTGGCGATAATGCAATATCTCATTGCTTAGACATTCGAATGCCAACCCAGTCTGAAATGTAGACTTAACAACAGAGCTTGTGTTTGAAGACAAAGAGCATTAGATCTTGCGAACCAACAGGAAATTGGAATAATGAGTGCCTTTTTTCCCTCCCCACCCCCTCCCCTCCACCGCCCCCCTCCCCCCCCCTTCCGCAGTCCTTTTGGAGTGGGCAGTGACTGAATTAGAGAGTATTCAGGCTTTCTACCAGTAAGTCACTAGCTTCAAGTACTTTACTTTTGTGGTGTGAGGAAGAGAAAGTGGCAATTGAGGGGAGGAGGGAGAGGCGGGTGAAGAAGGGAGCAGAGAGAAAGGTGAGTGGGAGAGAGAGAAAGGAGAGAGAGGAAGGATGAGACAGAGGGGAAGAAAAGGAAAGTGGAAGGCAAGAGGACAGAGAGGAGAGAGAAAGTAAAGAGAAAAAGATGAATGAGGAAGTGGAAAGCATAAGAAGAGATGAGAGATCAAGAGTGGAAGTGGATGAAACGAGAAAGGGAGAAAACAACAATTTGCATTAATATAGTGCCTTTAACGTCGAAAAATGTCCCAAGGTGCTTCAGAGGCGTAATCGGTAAAAAAAAAAGTGGATGTTGAGCCAAAGCAGGAGATATTAGGAGAATGACCAAAAGCATGGTACAAGAGGTTGGCTTTAAGGAAGCTCTTAAAAGTAGAGAGGGAGGTTCAAAAGCAGAGGGATTTAGAGATGCAAATCCAGAGCATGGGGCCGAGGCAGATGAAGGCACAGCCACCAATGGTGGGGTGAAAGAAGAGGGGGATGCACAAGAGACTGGTGCCAGAGGAATGGTGAGTCCTGGGTAGGAGGTGTAGGGCTGGAGGAGGGAGCGGCAAGACCATGAAGCGTTAAACATGAGGGTGAAAATGTTAAATTTGAGATGTTGTAGGTCAGCAAATACCTACTGATGGGTGACCGGGACTTGAGTGTGGGCTAGGATACAGGCAGCAGATTTTTGGATGAGCTGAAGTTTAGGGAGGGTGGAGAATTGTAGACTGGCCAGGAGAGCATTGGAATAGTTGATGTGATAAAGGTTCGGATGAGGTGGGCAGAGGCAGGGGTGGAGGAGGGCTGTGCTATGGATGTCTTTGTGATGGAGAGTATATGGGGTCAGAAACTCGGCTCAGGGTTGAATGAGATGCCGAGGATGCGAACAGTCTGGTCCAGCCTGAGACAATAGGCAGAGATGGAGATGAAATTTGTGTTGAGAGTGCAGAGTTTGTGGCTGGGGCCGAAGACAATGGCCAGAATTTTAATCTGGAGGTGGGTCGGGAGCGGGGCAGCGAGAAAGCTAGAAAACCCGGGAGATCGGGTTTCCCGCAGGCCCTGCTGAATTTAACAGCAGGGCCTGATTAGCATTTCAAAGCACCGATTCCCGCCCACAGCCAAGCAGATGGAGAGGCTGGCTGGCTGCGGGCAGGTAGGCCTGTGGCACCAGGCTGCAGAGAGGAGAGAGGGAGGGATTGGGGTGGTGGTGTTCGGAGACCGGAGGAGCATCAGGCGGGGGGGGGGGAGTGGGTGTCGGGAGCTGGAGGACGAGCGGGGGCCAGAGGAGCATCGGGGCTGATGGGGCGAGGTCGGGAAGGCAATCAGAGGCATTGGGGGTGGGAGGTCAGGTTGAGGTCGGAGGCCTCGGGGGGTTTGCGGGGTGGGGGGACTCGGAGGTCCCGGGGCGGGGGAGGTCGCGGTGTGACCGGAGGCCTCGTGGGGGAGATCTGAGGCCTGGGTGGGGGGTTGGGGGGAGATCGGCAGCCCCGGGGTGGGGGAGATCGGAGACCTGGGCGGGGGTCAGGGGGAGATCGGCGGCCCTGGGGTGGGGGAGATCGGAGACCTGGGCGGGGGGTGGGGGGTCAGGGTGTGATCGGAGGTCTCGGGGAGCGGGAGGTCGGAGACCTGGGCGGGGAGTTGGGGGGAGATCGGAGACCTGGGCGGGGGTCAGGGGGAGATCGGAGGCCTCGGGGCGGGGGAGGTCGGGGTGTGACCGGAGGCCTCGTGGGGGAGATTGGAGACCTGGGAGGGGGTCAGGGGGAGATCGGATGCCTCGGGGCGGGGGAGGTCGGGGTGTGACCGGAGGCCTCGTGGGGGAGATCAGAGACCTGGGCGGGGGTCAGGGGGAGATCGGCGGCCCCGGGGCAGGGGAGGTCGGAGACCTGGGCGGGGGGGGGTGGGGGGTCAGGATGTGATCGGAGGTCTCGGGGAGGGGGAGATCGGAGACCTGGGCGAGGGGTGGGGGGTCAGGATGTGATCGGAGGTCTCGGGGAGGGGGAGATCGGGGTGTGACCGGAGGCCTCGTGGGGGAGATCGGAGACCTGGGCGGGGGTCAGGGGGAGATCGGCGGCCCCGGGGCAGGGGAGGTCGGAGACCTGGGCGGGGGGGGGTGGGGGGTCAGGATGTGATCGGAGGTCTTGGGGAGGGGGAGATCGGAGACCTGGGCGGGGGGTCAGGATGTGATTGGAGGTCTCGGGGAGGGGGAGATCGGAGACCTGGGCGGGGGGGTGGGGGGTCAGGGTGTGATCGGAGGTCTCGGGGAGGGGGAGATCGGAGACCTGGGCGGGGGATGGGGGGTCAGGATGTGATCGGAGGTCTCGGGGAGGGGGAGATCGGAGACCTGGGCGGGGGGTGGGGGGTCAGGATGTGATCGGAGGTCTTGGGGAGGGGGAGATCGGAGACCTGGGCGGGGGGTCAGGATGTGATCGGAGGTCTCGGGGAGGGGGAGATCGGAGACCTGGGCGGGGGGGTGGGGGGTCAGGGTGTGATCGGAGGTCTCGGGGAGGGGGAGATCGGAGACCTGGGCGGGGGATGGGGGGTCAGGATGTGATCGGAGGTCTCGGGGAGGGGGAGATCGGAGACCTGGGCGGGGGGTGGGGGGTCAGGATGTGATCGGAGGTCTCGGGGAGGGCTAGTGAGGCAGGGACGCCTGCCTTTAGCTGGCGGCTCCCCCGAGGCCCGGGAAAACCCGACCAGCCAGAGTTAAATTTGTAATGTAGATCACCTTGAGGCACAGTAGCCTCATTATAATATTTAAATGGACGACCCGCCCCCGGAGTGGGTTGGCTGCTCGTCCCCATCCCGCCTCCGTTAAAACTGGAAGTGGGCGAGTTGGAGGCAGGTCGGAGTTGGGTTTTTAACCTCTTTAACCTTCCACCCGACCCCAACCCACCTGTTTTATGTGGTTAAAATTTCTCCCAATGGCTTCAGTACACCTACAGTACTGCGTACAGTTTTGGTCTCCTTATTTATGGAGGGATATATTTGCATTGGAGGCAGTTCAGAGAAGGTTCACCAGGTTGATTCCTGAGATGAAAGGGTTGTCTTATGAGGAAAGGTTGAGCAGGTTGGGCCTATACTCATTGGAGTTTAGAAGAATGAGAGGTGATCTTATTGAAACGTATAAGATTCTGAGGGGGTTGGACAGGGTAGATGCTGAGAGCATGTTTCCCCTCGTGGGGGAATCTGGAACGAGGGGGCATAGTCTCAGAATAAGGGGTCACCCATTTAAGACGGAGATGAGGAGGAATTTCTTCTTGCAGAGGGTTGTGAATCTTTGGAATTCTTTACCCCAGAAAGCTGTGGAAGCGGAGTCATTGAATATATTCAAGACTGAGACAGACAGATTTTTGAGCAACAGGGGGGTCGAGGGTTATGGGGAGCGGGCAGGAAAGTGGAGTTGAGGCCAAAATCGGATCAGCCATGATCTCATTAAATGGCGGAGCAGGCTCGAGGGACCAAATGGCCTGTTCGTGCTCCTATTTCTTATGTTCTTATGTTCAGTTTTTCTAATGTTTAACAGGAGGCAATTGCAGCTCATCCAAGACTAGATATCGGACAAGCAGTCTGACAACACGGAGGCACTGGACTGGTTGAGAGAGGTAGTGGAAAGGTGGAGCTGGGAGTTGTCAGCATACCTGTGGAAGCTGACCCCATGTCTGCAGCTGATGTCATCAAGGGGCAGAATATAGATGAGGAAGAGGAGGAGGGCCAAGGATGGATTCTTTGGGGACTTCAGAGGTAATAGTGACCACAAGGAGTTAGGTTGAAAATGCTCAAAGCCAATTATTTAGGACCCCCACATGCTATCGGAGAAGTATAACTCTCATCACTGGAGTCTGTGCTGGATTTAAATCCAGATCCCAAGGGTCAAAGGGCACACCATCACCCAGAACCCAGCATGGTCACCTGGATCATTCCAGCTCCAACGTAGCCGACTGTACCTTTAACCCAGAATACTACAAAATATCTACAACTCAGTACAGCACCCAGTCTCTTTAAACTATTGAGGAAATGGTTTGCTTACATTAGTTGCTAACTTTTTGCTGAGGACTACTATCCCAACTGATGTCATAACCGCTGCAGCACACTACACCACAGACCGATGGGGTATGAGTCTGCACCTTCCATGTGGCTTTGCTGAGGATAGAAAATATTTGAATCTTGTGATGTTTATGGACTTAGGCCACAGGATGTTAGACCACTTTCGGGTGGTCCGATAGTGCTGAGGCCTACTTCTGGTGAAGTGGGAGCAGCTCCGAGGAAATTCCCGACCATACTTTCTTTGTTTCTGAGCAGCGCAATCTGTTTCAGCCTGCTTTATGGCTGTGATGTAACTTTAATGTTAAATGACATTCCTTCGTTCCTTAAAACCAGAAATGTGATGCGAACTCGGTTAAGAGGTCAATGTGGAGAGGCCGCAACTCTGGTTACCCACAAGCGAGGCTCAGTTCGTCGTCCACGGCCTGTCGGCCCGCCCCGGCCAAACCCAGGCTGGCACGAGGGCTGCCAACCCTCCGGGATTGGCCTGGAGTCGCCGGGAATTAAAGATTAATCTCCAGGACGACACCGCGGGAGAAAAATCATAGGGACGTTTAAAAAAGATTGCGTGTTGTTTGCATTTTCTTTGAGCACTTTCATTTATTAGTTGTAAAAATATTGGAGATGGGGGCGGGGGGTGGGTGGTGGGGGAAACGTCTGTTTGACTGTCAGGCGAGACTCATCCAATCGGGTAACATGGCGTCTGTTCACTTTACATTTGGTGTGGGGGAGGCGGTGCGACGCAAGATGGATGGGTCGGGCGACCAATGGCTGGAGTGTGGGGGCGGGGTGGTTGGAGGCCGCAGATCACGTGACGAAAGCTCCAAGAAGAAATTTGGCAACCTGAGCTGGCGCCGTCAGTCTTTGTTGTGAACGCGACCCCGGCGTGACCTCTCAGGAACCCGTGCCTTGCCATTCCAGCAAAGACTGCAGAAAACCAGCGGCGGTCGAACTAATTTTAAAGCTGGCAGCTGGCACTAAACGCGGAGGTGAATCCAACGACAAAAAGGCCCTTCTTCTGAGTTAAAGAAATGTGTTTGTTGCCTTGCCTGTGACCCGAATCGAGTGGGCTGGGCAGCATCCCAATGCGCTTTGATCATAATAATGGGACTGCACGCTGCCATGCACAGGACTGTGGGTCTGGATAATCGTCCCACGCTAGTGTCTCCCGTCACAAGAGAGGTTCTGTATGGAGAGAAAAGCAGCTTTATCACAACTGGTATTGCAATGATCTGAACTTGAGGCTGGCTTCAGCGTGAGGTGCATAGCTCTCACTTTAGAAAGCTGTACAGAAAGGTTCGGCTCGTATAGTGCGGAGCTGAACGATACCGACCAGGAGAGTCCAAGGTTCATGGTGCTAGGGTCCCAGCAGATACACACGTGCATTGATCCTGGTTGGCGATTACAGGGAGCTATTTTTCTGACAGGATAGCAAATTCCCACAGAGGGTGGTTGATTCAGGTCAATATGCGCGGGAGCAAGATCAAGAACTGTTAAGAATCAGTTTTGAGGATTATAGAGATAAGTTTTGCGAGACCTTGTGCACTGAGCATTTTCCCAATGTGGGGGGTGGGGGGGCGCGGAGTGCGGTGGTGGCGATACCAGGTGGCGGGGGGAGGAAGGGCAAGGCGCCAGCAGGCATAGGGGTAATGGGCAAGGAGGGAGGGGTGCCGAGGAGGCCAAGGGTGCTCCTGGCCAGATTGATTATGTTTATATTGATTTTTATGGCAGCCTCCGCTTCGTCACTCATTCCAAAATGAGCACTGTACAGCTGGGCTAATGCTCAGCAAGTCCAGCCGCATTATGGGATGGCTGCCTCCTGTTTTCACGGCCCAAATGAGACAACTTGTGCACACTCTCCCAGCCCTTTTTGCGCTTGCTTCCAGGGCTGAGTGTCTTGGGTTGTTCATAGGCCTCAGGCTTCCAGGCCTGATTTTCCAGGGAGCCCACCGTTGCATTGAGGAACTTAATGATACAAATTGTGATATTCATGGAGTTCAATCCCAATTAACATTATATTATTTTGCTCTGGCTAATTTCATGCGCACTGTTCAGAAACCGATAGCTGCTTTTTTTTTAGGCTTCAGCCGTGGCTCAGTGAGTAGACCACCCGGAAGTGGTCTAACAACCTGTGGCCTAAGTCCATAGAAACATAGAAGATAGGAGCAGGAGTAGGCCATTCGGCCCCTCTAGCCTGCTCCGCCATTCAATGCGATCATGGCTGATCATCCAAATTCAGAACCCTGTCCCTGCTTTCTCCCCATATCCCTTGATCCCTTGGGCAGCATGGTGGCATAGTGGTTAGTACTGTTACCTCACAGCGCCAGAGACCCGGGTTCGAATCTGGCCTCGGGTGACTGTCTGTGTGGAGTTTGCACATTCTCCCCGTGTCTGCGTGGGTTTCCTCCGGGTGCTCCGGTTTCCTCCCACAGTCCAAAGATGTGCGGGTTAGGTTGATTTGGCAATGATAAATTGACCCTTAATGTTAGGGGGGGATTAAATAAGTGGGGTTACGGGGATAGGGTGGGATATGTGTCAGTGCAGGCTCGATGGGCCGAAATGGCCTTTATCTGCACTGTGGGGATTCTGTGATTCTGTGATTCCTTTAGCCTTAAGAAATATATCCAACTCCTTCTTGAATATATTTAATGAATTGGCCTCTACTACCTTCTGTGGTAGAGAATTCCACAGGTTCACCACTCTCTGGGTGAAGAAATTCCTCCTCATCTCAGTCCTAAATGGCTTATCCCTTATCCTTAGACTGTGACCCCTGGTTCTGGACTCCCCCGCCATCGGGAACATCCTTCCTGCATCTAGTCTGTCCAGTCCTGTTAGAATTTTATAAGTTTCAATGAGCTCCCCTCTCATTCTTCTAAACTCCAGCGAGTATAAGCCCAATAAACACCTCTCTCTCCCTGAGTCAGAAAGTCAAGCCCCACTCCTTGAGCACAAAACCTCGGCTGACATTCCCAGTGCTGCACTGTGGGAGGTTCCGTCTTTCGGATGTTAAACTGAATGCAAAAAAAAAAATAGAGGAAGGGAAGACTAAAACAAAGTCAAGTGAATCCACAGGTGTAAGGTTCTTGGGAAGGAATGAGGTGGAGCAGGAGCCCTTGTGGGGAGTCTATTCGAATTATCGAATAATTCAAAGTAAACAACGCAAATAATCTGGCAAAGTGGGAATGTAGTGCAATAATATTAAATGATCAGATAATTTGCATAAAGTGACTTTGTATTAAAAGGAGTAGACTGTATAATCACGCAGCCAGGCCTGTGTTAGTGACTATGAGCAGGCTGGGTCTCTTTTCTCTTAAAAAGAGAAGACTGAGGGGTGACCTAATAGAGGTCTTTAAAATTCTGAAAGGTTTTGATAGAGCGGATACAGAGAGAGTGTTTCCACTTGTGGGGAAGAGCAAAACTAGTGGCCATCAATATAAGATAGTCACCAAGAAATCCAATCGGAATTCAGAAGAAACTTCTTTACCCAGAGAGTGGTGAGAATGTGGAACTCGCTACCACAGGGAGTGGGTGAAGCGAATAGTATAGATGCATTTAAGGGGCGGTTAGATAAGCACATGAGGGAGAAGGGAATAGAGGGTTATGCTGATAGAGTTAGATGAGGAAAGACGGGAGGAGGCTCGAGTGGAGCATAAACACCGACATGGACTGGTTGGGCTGAACGGCCTGTTTCTGTGCCGTATATCCGGTGTAATCCTATGCCCGTCTACCTATATCACTGCTGGTGACTCTACTTCCACGCCCATCGCTACTCGGGCTGGAGCTGCAGCAACGGTTTTACTGCTGCCGAGAGAGCAGCGTGAAGCCCGAATGGGATTAAAATAAAGATGAGGAGCTCAGTGCTCAGTCGTGCGCCAAGACATTTACTGGTTTGTTTAAATGAAGCAGTGAAAGTGCCTGTGGGATCAGCGCTGCTCCTCTTAAACACATCCAGCAACGACCAGCGTACATTCCAGCACCGCAACCTGGGAAATACTTTCCGAAACACTGACATTTTATTAGATTAATGCTAAGTTTACAGAAAAGGTTACCCAGGACTCCCGACGGTACAGTATGTAGCTGAGCTACACAGATCAAAAAGCCCAGCGTTCTGTATCGATGTCAGCTGTGGCTCAGTGGGTATCACTCTCACCTCGGCATCAGAAGGTTGTGGGTTCCACTCCAGAGACTTGAGCACAAATATCTAGGCTGACACTCTGGTGCATTACTGAAGGAGTGCTGCACTGTCGGAGGTGCCGCCTTTCAAATGAGACGTTAAACTGAGGCCCCGTCTACCCTCTAAGTTGGGTGCAAAAATCCCCTGGCACTATTTCGAAGTCGCACAACACCAGGTTATAGTCCAACAGTTTTATTTGAAATCACAAGCTTTCGGAGCTATCGATTGCTCCTTCCTCAGGTGAAGTAAATTAGATACAGAATCGCCAAAGCATATATAGATAGAGAACAAAGCATGTGTACCTTACAACTGCAGACCACTAAATTAAATCATCCTGACTATCTGCCGAGGTGTGATAAAGTTAATCAAGTCAGCCAGGAAGGTACCACATCAAAGACATAGCAAGATACAACTGAGACAATGAGGTGTAGTCGCAGGGGTTCTAACGTGTCAAATTCTCAGTTGTATCTTGCTATGTGTTTGATGTGGTACCTTCCTGGCTGACTTGATTAACTTTATCACACCTCGGCAGATAGTCAGGATGATTTAATTTAGTGGTCTGCAATTGTAAGGTACACATGCTTTGTTCTCTATCTATATATGCTTTGGTGATTCTGTATCTAATTTACTTCACCTGAGGAAGGAGCAATCGATAGCTCCGAAAGCTTGTGATTTCAAATAAAACTGTTGGACTATAACCTGGTGTTGTGCGACCTCTCAATTTTGTCCACCCCAGTCCAACACCGGCATCTCCGCATCATGACCACTATTTCGAAGAGCAGCGGAGTCCTCCCCGGGGTCCAGGCCAATTTTTATCCCTCAATCAACACCTGAAAACAGATTATCTGATCATTATCGCATTGCTGTTTGTGGGAGCTTGCTGTGCACAAATTGGCTGCCGCGTTTCCTACATTACAACAGTGGGATCAATGAAGCAGTTCA
This sequence comes from Squalus acanthias, assembly GCA_030390025.1. Taxonomy (NCBI): domain Eukaryota; kingdom Metazoa; phylum Chordata; class Chondrichthyes; order Squaliformes; family Squalidae; genus Squalus; species Squalus acanthias. The sequence continues at coordinate 163,481,239 of CM059429.1, read as the reverse complement.
AAAGTACGTCATTGTCCGTAAAGCGCTTTGGTGTGGCCTGAAGTTGTGAAAGAAAAACTTGCGTTTCTATTGCACCTTTCATGACCACCGGACGCCCCAAAGCGCTTTACAGACAATGAAATACTTTTTGAAGTGTAGTCACTGTTGTAATGTGGGAAACGCAGCAGCCAATTTGCACACAGCAAGCTCCCACAAACAGCAATGCGATAACGACCAGATAATCTGTTTTAGTGATGTTGACTGAGGGATAAATATTGGCCCCAGGACACCGGGGATAACTCGCCTGCTCTTCTTCGAAATAGTGCCGTGGGATCTTTTACACCCCCACCTGAGAGGGACAGGGGCCTTGGTTTAATGTCTCATCCAAAAGACAGCACCTCTGACAGTGCAGCACTCCTTCAATACTGCACTGGAGAGTCAGTCTAGATTTTTACACTCAAATCTTTGGAGTGGGACTTGAACCCACACCCCTTCTGCCATCAGAGGCAGAAGTGCTACCCACTGAGCCACTGGCTGACACTCTTAACGTGCTGTATAAATGAAAGTCTTTCCTTTTGTTGTGCTCAGTTGGATTAATAGTAGGGGGTCGCTCATTGACCTCAGCGCCCTGGTCTACAGAAGGTCAAACTGGGCCAAGGTTCCCTCTCATCATTGCCTCCCAGTATCCCCAACTGGGAAGAGCACATGCCGGATGTTGGGAGAGGGAAGGATCAAGAGTAGGATTCAGCTGTGAAGACCGAATAACCGACCAACATTCACTGTCTGGGCTGAAGCTCACAAGTGAAGAAGGAGCGCTGGCTGAGGTAACGAGAGGCACCTGCGGAAGCCTCACCCTGGCCTGAGTCCGAGCTTTCAGGAGAGGAAGGGTTTAGAAAAACCGCTATAGGGAAAGAAATAAATTAATAAAAGATGAGTAAGCTGGTTATTGGGAGACAGTTGGATAAAGTGTATTTGCCACATTATATCCCTGATTTTACTCTGTAGTAAAGCTCGGCGGAATTAAAAGTGATATCACTCTTGCCGTGTTTAAACAGCTGGCGTTGGGCCTGCTCGTGGAGCTGGAAGGCACTCAGCAAGATGGTATGCAAGCTACTCAAAGAAGCATAGCATCATGCATCGTAAAGCGAGCCAGCATAGCACACCTGCTAAATAATTTTCCTTCGCCAAAAACCCAGTACTTTCCTACCAAATAATGGCAATCTAGAGCTACATTACTGACCTCGGGCACTGGCACACGGGGCTTGTGAATAACGGCACCAATTCCTTCCTCCCCTCCCTGTCTCTGCACCTGCTTAAAATCTGTTACATTTCCAGCTTTTTCCAGTTCTGATGAAGGGTCCCTGACCTGAAACGTTAACTCTGTTTCTCTCTCCACGGATGCTGCCTGGCCTGCTGAGTGTTTCCAGCATTTTCTGCTGTTATTCCTCCATCACCATCCCTGGGTATGTCCTGTCCCACCGGCAGCACAGTGGTATACAGTTGGGAAGGAGTGGCCCTGGGAGTCCCCAACATTGACTCCGGACCCTCCGGAGGAGGCTGATAAAGAACCAACCGCCCTCCCTCAGCTGATGAATCAGTACTCCTCCATATTGAACACCACTTGGAAGAAGCACTGAGAGTAGCAAGGGCACAGAATGTACTCGGGGTGGGGGACTTCAATGTCCATCACCAATAGTGGCTCGGTAGCACCACTGCTGACCGAGCTGGCAGAGTCCTAAAGGACATAGCTGCCAGTCTGGGCCTGCGACAGGTGGTGAGAGAACCAACACAAGGGAAAAACCTACTTGACCTCGTCCTCACCAATCTACCTGTCACAGATGCACCTGTCCATGACCGTTTTGGTAGCACTGCTCAATCATTGCGGAGACAAAGTCCCGTCTTCACACTGAGGACACCCTCCATCGTGTTGTGTGGCACTACCACTGTGCTAAATGGGATAGATTGAGAACAGATTTAGCAGCTCAAAACTGAGCATCCGTGAGGCATTATGGACCATCAGCATGAGCAGAATTGTATTCCACCACAGTCCGTAACCTCATGGCTCGGCATATCCCTCATTCTACCATTACCATCAAGATAGGGGATCAACCCTGGTTCAATAAGGACTGTAGAAGAGCATGCCAGGAGCAGCACCAGGCGTACCTAAAAATGAGGTGCCAACCTGGGGAAGCTGCAATACAGGACTACATGCATGCTAAAAAGCGGAAGCAGCATGCTATAGACAGGGCGAAGCGATCCCACAATCAACGGATCAGATCAAAGCTCTGCAGTCCTGCCACATCCAGTCGTGAATGGTGGTGGACCATTAAACAACTAACGGGAGGAGGAGGCTCCATGAATATCCCCATCCTCAATGATGGTGGCGCCCAGCACGTGAGTGCAAAAGACAAGGCTGAAGCATTTGCAACAATCTTCAGCCAGAAGTGCCGAGTGGATGATCCATATCGGCCTACTCCTGAGGTCCCCACCATCACAGAAGCCAGTCTTCAGCCAATTTGATTCACTCCACGTGATATCAAGAAACAGCTGAGCGCACTGGATACAGCAAAGGCTAAGGGCCCCGACAACATCCCGGCTATCGTGCTGAAGACTTGTGCTCCAGAACTAGCCGCGCCTCTAGACAAGCTCTTCCAGTATAGCTACAACACTGGCATCTATCCGACAATGTGGAAAACTGCCCAGGTATGTCCTGTCCACAAAAAGCAGGACAAATTCAATCCGGCCAATTACCGCCCTATCAGTCTACTATCAATCATCAGCAAAGTGATGGAAGGTGTCATCGACAGTGCTATCAAGCAGCACTTACTCACCAATAACCTGCTCACCGATGCTCAGTTTGGGTTCCGCCAGGACCACTCGGCTCCAGACCTCATTACAGCCTTGGTCCAAACATGGACAAAGGAGCTGAATTCCAGAGGTGAGGTGAGAGTGACTGCCCTTGACATCAAGGCAGCATTTGACCGAGTGTGGCATCAAGGAGCCCCAGTAAAACTGAAGTCAATGGGAATCAGGGGGAAAACGATCCACTGGCTGGAGTCATACCTAGCACAAAGGAAGATGGTTGTGGTGGTTGAAGGTCAATCATCACAGCCCCAGGACATCGCTGCAGGAGTTCCTCGGGGCAGTGTCCTAGGCCCAACCATCTTCAGCTGCTTCATCAATTACCTTCCCTCCAACATAAGGTCAGAAATGGGGATGTTCGCTGATGACTGCACAGTGTTCAGCGCCATTCACAACGCCTCAGATAATGAAGCAGTCCATGCCCGCATGCAACAAGACCTGGACGACATTCAGGCTTGGGCTGATAAGTGGCAGGTAACATTCGCGCCACAGAAGTGCCAGGCAATGACTATCTCCAACAAACGAGAGTCTAACCACCTCCCTTGACATTCAATGGCATTACCATCGCCGAATCCCCCACCATCAACATCCTGGGGGTCACCACTGACCAGAAACTTAACTGGACCAGCCACATAAATCATGTGGCAACAAGAGCATGTCAGAGGCAAGGTATTCTGCGGCGAGTGTCTCACCTCCTGACTCCCCAAAGCCTTTCCACCATCTACAATACACAAGTAAGGAGTGTGATGGAATACTCTCCACTTGCCTGGATGAGTGCAGCTCCAACAACACTCAAGAAGCTCGACACCATCCAGGACAAAGCAGCCTGCTTGATTGGCACCCCATCCACCACCTTAAACATTCACTCCCTCCACCACCGGCGTACCGTGGCTGCAGTGTGTACCATCTACAAGATGAACTGCAGCAACTCGCCAAGGCTTCTTCGGCAGCACCTCCCAAATCCGCAACCTCTTCCACCTAGAAGGACAACGGCAGCAGGCGCATGGGAACACCACCACCTCCAAGTTCCCCTCCAAGTCACTCACCATCCTGACTTAGAAGTATATCACCGATCCTTCATCGTCGCTGGGTCAAAATCCTGGAACTCCCTCCCTAACAGCACTGTGGGAGTACCTTCACTGCATGGACTGCAGCGATTCAAGAAGGCGGCTCACCACCACCTTCTCGAGGGCAATTATGGATGGGCAATAAATGTTGGCCTTGCCAGCGATGCCCACATCCCATAAACGAATAATTAAAAAAAAACCCTGTTAGGCAGCGCATTCCAAATCCTAACCACTCATTGCGTAAAAAAGTTTTCCGCATGTCGCCTCTGGTTCTTTTGCCAATCACTTTAAATCTGTGCCCTCTTGTTACCGACCCTCGGAATCGTCAGAACTCCCTACCTAACGGCACTGCGGGAGCACCTTCGCCACACGGACTGCAGCCGTTGAAGAAGACGGCCTTCTCAAGGGCAACTAGAGAGGGACAATAAATTTTTATTATTTTTTTTTATCGAATGTGGGCAAGGCCAGCATTGATTGCCCATCCCTAATTGCCCTTGACATTCCAGTGCAATGCTGCGGGAGTGCCACACTGTCGGAGGTGCCGTCTTTCAGTTGAGACGCTAAACCGAGGTCCCGTCTGCTCTCTCAGGTGGACGTAAAAGATCCCATGGCACTATTTCGAAGAATTATTCCCGGTGTCCTGGCCAATATTTATCCCTCAACCAGCATAACAAAAGACAGATTATCTGGTCATTATCACATTGCTGTTTGTGGGACCTTGCTGTGTGCAAATTGGCTGCTGTGTTTCCCACATTACAACAGTGACCACACTTCAAAAAAAGTATTTCTTTGCCTGTAAAACGCTTTGGGACGTCCGGTGGTCGTGAAAGGCACTATATAAATGTAAGTCTTTCTAACATTCGTAACATTAAAACAGATGTTTGTGACATTCTCAAGGTGACATGTACACTTTGAAAACATGTCTCAGAAAGCAACTGGAATGACACCACACCCATTGAAAAGCATGAGGATTGCGAGGATGTGAAATAGAAGCATTGTCCGGTCATTTTATTTTTTGCTTTAGTTTTATCAGGGCTTGCACCACTTTCGTGGTAATGTACACCAGGGGCTGCTTCATATAGTCACACCAGGGGCTGCTTCATTTGGTCACAACAGAGAGAGTATTCAAAAGAGTCCAATAATGCAATTTGAGTTGTTGCAGTGTACAGGGTTGCCCAGATTACAGCGCTGCCCCTTTCTACCGCCCATCGCGTGTAACAGGCAAATTGCATGAACACGTCTTGGATGTTTTACTACGTCAAAGGCGCTATATAAATGCAAGTTGTTGTTGCTATAAGCGGCAGGGACTGTAGTCTCTTCCATATATTCACGCCAAGCTATGTAAATCAGCGAAACCTAAACTAGCTTTTCACCTCCCCTCTTCCAATCTTACAGCACAGAAGGAGGCCATTCAGCCCATTGTGCCTGTGCCGGCTCTTTGAAAGAGCTCTCCAATTAGTCCCACTCCCCCACTCTTTCCCCATTGCCCTGCAAATGTTTCCTTTTCAAGTATTTATCCAATTCCCTTTTGAAAGTTACTATTGAATCTGCTTTTAGGCAACGCATTCCATTTCGTAATAATTTGCTGAGTAAAAAATATTCTCCTCCTTTCCTCTCTGCCTTGTTTGGCCATTATTTTAAATCTGTGACCTCTGGTTACCAACCCTCCTGCCAGTGGAAATAGTTTCCAAGCTTAGGTCTCTGCCCCCATCACTATCGAGAGTGAATCACATAGGATTATAGACGGCTGGAAGGATTTTGCAGTAAGTAAGAAACATTCCCCTGTAATTTTCCCAGGCGTTCTCCCAAATATCTGTCATAACCTCAGTAGAAGATCGGAGGAAACCCAGGAGAAATGGCGTCAGTGGCTGATTGCACCTTTTCCGCGCGATTTCCGCAATGTTATGGTGGGAAATCATGGAACCCCCCCCCAAAGAAATTCTACCCCCTAGATGATTAAATGGTTAACATGGATGAGGTTCTTTGGGGGCTGATAAGAACATAAGAACATAAGAAATAGAAGCAGGAGGAGGCCATTCGGCCCCTCAAGCCTGCCCCACCATTCAATAAGATCATGGCTGATCTGATCTTGGCCTCAACTCCACTTTCCTGCCTGTTCCCCGTAACCCTTGACTCCCCTGTAGCTCAAATATCTTTTTTTTATTCGTTTGTGGGATGTGGGCGTCACTGGCAAGGCCAGCATTTATTGCCCATCCCTAATTGCCCTTGAGAGCAATTAGGGATGGCCTTCTTGAACCGCTGCAGTCCGTGTGGTGAAGGTACTGCCAGCCTTGCTAACGATGCCCACATCCTGAGAGTGAATTTTAAAAACAGACTCCCCTTCGGGAAATGATTTGAATGTGCATGCTGCCATAGAGAAATGTTTTTATTGGTACACAGGGGTTGATTTAAGTTGTCCATATAAAATCAGGTGAATTAGATAAATTTGTCTTCCCTGGGCACCTTCCTTCAATTCGACATGACTGCAGCTGTGCTCACAATGTCTTTTTTCTTAAAGGGACGTGTCATAGCCAGACTTTTTGTAAGTGAACCCTTAAAGGAGCATTTCAAGACAAACTCTTTGCAAGTGAACTTCGAAGTAGCATTTTCAGCAAGGCAGGAAGTAACTTTTAATGGGGAATGCAGAATCCAGCTCTGTGTAAGGAGTTGTTAATTCAGCTTGCCACATACTGCCCGTTAGATGTACAACTTAAAGGGGCATGTCAGTGCCAGATGTTTTGAAAGAAACTGAAAGTGCCTGCCAAGTGCAGCTTATTATAAAGTGTCAATCCAGATGTTTACAATTGGCATTTCAAATCTATCTCTTGGTTATTGATTCTTAAAGGGGTAGAATAGAAATGACTCTTTAAAGCAGTGGTTTTCAAACTCTGTGGGTGTGATTTTCCCAATGGAGGCGGGTTGGAGGCGGGTTTCGGTTTGGGTGGGTTCCAAACCCGTCTCCACTGAGGGTGGGAAAAATTTGCGATTTTCCCCTAATTGGCCAGTTGATTTCAGAGGTGTGGGTTCCCCTGGGCCAATTAGTGTTTTGGGACTGAAACTCGTCTCTGCTGACCTCACTTATCCAGCTTCATTTAAGGGCTGCTTGCTGCCTTGGCTCATTGCACTGGTTTTTGGTCGATGCTGCTCCACCTCCAAGCTGTTATCTCCTTAAAGAATGGCCAGCTCCAAGGCAAGGGCCTCCCCGAGGTTCTCGGATGAGGTGCTGGGTATGCTGGTTGAGGGGGTGAGTGCTAGCAGGGAGGTGCTCTTCCCCTCATCTGGGAGGAAGAGGCCTCCCAAAGAAACCAAGGCTGTGTGGGTCCAGCTGGCAAGGGATATAACCTCCAGATCTGTGTGCAGATTGGGTGATTGTTTCTGTTTATTGATGAAATGCAATCCCTGTGGGAATGTATTAAAATTAGGTGATTGCAAACTGTTGGCGTGATGGCATCTGTTATTTCGGCTTAGGCAGCTCCACATTGCGGACTTACGTGGTCAGGTTGGTGGTCAGAGTGAAAGGAGGCCAGAGAGTCATGTCCATTGTCTATCATGTGTTAAGAAGGAGACAAGCACATGTGCCACAATGGGCAACCTATGCAAATCTGGCCAGGATGAGTGCATTCCTTGCACGACGTGCTTCCATGCGCTGGCACCTTCTGCCCTGTGCAGCATCAGGTGGGCGAGCAGGTGGTTGGGGCTCTTTTGCTGTTGCTGTTGAGCTGCCTGGTTCTGCTGCTGCCGTGGCTGCTCCTCATCCGAATCTGAGGTCCATGGTGAAAGGAAATAAATGGTTCCCATGCTGCTGGCAGATACCTCCGTTGGGGAAGCGCTCAGTCCAAGCGGGGAGGTCCCACAGTTGAGAGATAGAAGCTGCAGCACCTCCGACTTTGGTAGGCCTGCTAAAAGTGCAGAAAGACCTTTGGAACAAAAGTTCTGCCACCTGCAATTGCTCCCTGATGAAAGCTCCATTTTAATGGTGGAGCTGCAGCTGTGAGGAGGCCACCCACTTGTCAACCCGCCAGGATTAGCTGGCGTGGTTTAGGAGGGTCGTGCAATACGCTGAAAATGTGGTAAAATAACGAAGGCCTGTCAAAATAGAATTATAGAGGCCCTTAACTATTATTTAAGGGTCTTAACTACCTCTCCCGACTGATGGAGGCGGGACCGAATCGCACCCATCAAACTCGCCTCTGGCAAAATTGCACGGAGGTGGGTTGGAGGCGGGTTCCAAAACCGCCCTCAGTTTTTGCCATTTTGCCAACTGTCCCGCCTCCAAACCTGCCTCCTCGGGGCTGGGAAAATCGCCCCCTCTGTGTGGGGGGAATTTATTGCAAATGTTGACACGGCCTGCACATATTGACATACTCCCAGAGCCTCCCTGCTTGGGGATTCCCTCATTTTAATTACGCAACGAGTGGTTAGGATTTGGAATGCGCTGCCTGATAGGGTGGTGGATACAGATTCAATAGTAGCCTTCAAAAGGGAATTGGATAAATACTTGAAGGAGAACATGTTGCAGGGGTTTGGGGAATGTAAAATTCGCAAATTATCGCGATTCGAAATAATTGAGAAAGAGAGATACAGTTTCGTTTAAGTAGCTTTATTTCAGCGAAATGCTGTCATGTTTCAAAACGGACACAAGAAGCCTGTAAAATGGCCGCCGCGCCTCGTGGCAGAAGTTTCTAGAATTTTCAGTAGACAGACAAGATGGCGTTCCAATAAACATTTCAGTAAGATCGGATAATACTCAGCATACATTGGTATAAGACAGGATACGGCCTGTCTGCATTCGATACAATGACAAGAGATATAAGTGCTGGAACCGTTTTCCATGTACAAGTAAGAACTATTGTACTGGGCAATCAGAGGCCCATCCAAAAGACATCAATACGCAAATTCCCCGCAGCTCTACAATGAGAGAGCCATTCGCGGGTGCTTACACAAATATTTCGGAGGCCCCCAAAACAGGGAGGCTCCTAGCCGGTTCCACAATGGGAGAAACATTAACGGGTGTTTGGCCAGTTACAAGTGTCACCGAAACCCATTACAAACAAGAATCACCCCATACTGAGAACTTTGAGCGCCAAGATTTTACAAAAGGTGAACATTAAGATTGGGTGGGAGATAAGGGAACCGAGTACTATAACTATAGACAACAAACGTCCATCGGTCTCTTATCTCTGCTGACTATTGACTCGGGCTGAACTCTTGTGCTCTTGCTGCCCACCGAACTCTGGTTCCGCTGATTTTTCGGGAGTCAACCTCATGGCTCGCCGAGAAGATCTGTGAAGAGCTGGACTGCGAAGGCCGGTAAGCGGGCGCACCATCCCGAGGGTCGGTAAACGGTGTAGGGACTCGAAGGCCCGACGAAACAAGACAAGACAAGAAGAAGAAGAAGACGCCACGTGCCGCCGCGGTCAGTAAACCCCGACCGCGCCCGAAATATAAGAACATTGTTGAACTCTATAGGTTTTGATCAGGAATCCGAGGTCAACACAGATCTTCATGGCAGCAGACGGTCTAGCCTGCTAGCCTGGAGCAGAGCAAATAAACAAGTGGGGTACAGAGACCCCTGGTCAACACGTGAACGGTTAGGTGTTGCAGCGAAAACAGCCGAGCGCCGTTTTAGAATTCTCCAAGGTATTACGAGTGGTGAGCATGTTTCTCGATCCTACAGATCTAGATTAGAGCAGGAATTGATAGGGGAGGGGGGTTTTATTAAGGATAATTATAATGTGTGTCCCCTTTTACGATGTGTCGTGCGCTCCTCGTTTCCCTAAACCTAGTTTTATAAATGTATGTAAGCTTGTACTGTCATTAATCTGTGCTTATGACATGTATTTCGTAATTTTGAACAATATGCAATAAAGATTTCCATTTCGTACTATTCAACCGGGTCTACCTGAGTTTTCTCTGCATTACTGCTCTCGCACCTAAGTCCAGTGTCAGAACTGTAAGGGCGAGTGGGTCGAACCACTCACAGGTGTTTAGTGCTACAAGGCTGGCTGGAGACCAGAGCAAGCAATAAGGCCTAACCCCGCACAAGCACCTAGAAGAAGCACGGAACAGAACCCCTTACAGGAAAGAGCGGGGGAGTGGGACTAACTGGATTGCTCTTCGAAAGAGCTGGCGCAGACTTGATGGGCCGAATGGCCTCGTTCCATGCTGCACTATTCTATGATTCTTAAAGGGGTCATTCAAATTCAACTTTTTGCAAGTTACTCTAATCCAGCCCTCTACAAATTATTCTTCAAAGAGCATGAGAAGTCCAACTCTTACTGATGCACGTTACTTCTCATGCTGATGAATAAGGATGCAAAAGAACCAAAGTTTGAGCCTTGGTCTGTGCAAAATTAGCTGATCAAAGTTGTGGTGCTGCAATTGGCCTCAGCGCCCCCGGGTTAGGAAGAGGATCAATCATCCAGGGTTGCCGCTCCTGATTGGAATCCGATGACTCCAGCTGTGGATGTGTGTGGACCTCGGCTGAAGACATGAGGGGACCTCTTCAGTGTTGTCCCCTCCAACACCCAGAGGAAAAGACAGAGAGAGAGAGAGAGAGACAGAGAGAGAGAGAGAGACAGAGAGAGAGAGAGACAGAGAGAGACAGAGACAGAGACAGGAGCGAACCCACAGAGGTCAGTCTCCTTTAGATACACATCTAGTCCATTAGGGTGTGCTACTGAACCTGCAGTTCTACAGAACCGTATCCCAACACAAATCAGCAGCTTTAAGAGAGAAAACTGGAACAGGAAGAAAGAGGTTAGCTCACATGAAATTGGAAATGTTTATTTAATGAGGAATGCTTAAAATAACGTCAAGTTACGTTGCTAATGTGAGAGGAGATATTTTAACATTACGGTAAGTCTATTATAGTAATGTCTAGGTTAAAACCATTCTACAACCAACTGCTGGAGTATTCCTTTAACGGCTTTAGCAAGTATCAATCCTTTTGAATTTCAAACTCTGATCCTAAGAAATAACCTTGTTTCTTTTCCTTTGAATCACTGTTGGGTTTATGAAGTTGTGGGGGATGATTCAGTTACCACTTGTCCGTCTGTGCATTATCACATCTGTAGAAAGTCATCGACCAGGCGATGGCAACATTGTGAAATTACTCTGCGCGCACATTACCACATCCACTCCACACAGCTGCAATAACATCAGCGGAGGAGGGGGGGGGAGAAGGTAACAAGAAAAGGAAAACCCAGCGTGATGAAAAATCGCAGAGCTGTCAGTAAATGACTTAACGTCCTGGCTGGCGTCGAGCATCCAAAGAAAGACTTGCCACATTTGATCATCGTTTAACAGGCCTTCCACTATTTGAAATCATTGGGTCTGAATTAGGAATCAATATCAGTTTAATAGTCAACACTGTGCCCACTTCAGTCAAAGCAAACGGTGGATTAAGAACATAATGGGCCGGAATCTGCTGGAGCGGGGCATCTAGCTGCGCTCACCGTTAGACTTTTTCTTGCACTCTTCAGCTCAAATCTCTTTTGCCCTGTAAACTTGGAAGCGCGAGCTGATAACGGCGCAACGGGGCATCTGGGACATTAGTGAACGACGGGACCAACAGTCTATCCCTTAATCAATGAGATTTAAGGACTCAGAAAGAAACAGAGGAACGACGGAGAAGGAAATAGGGTGAATTAGAGTCACAGAAAGAGAAATAGAGAGAGGGAAAGAAAGATTGGATTAAGAGAGAGAGCAAAAAGAGACAGGAAGGAAAAGTAAGATTTTTTTTAAAATTTGACGTTTTTTAAATCTCTAACAATAATTTACTACCTGAAGGAATGAGACTCCACACTTTAGATTGTTCACTTTCTGAGCCAGAGAGATTGATTGGCAGTCATTAACAATTATCAGAGCGTTGAAATGGTTTTAACACGGTTGAGTTCCAGCCTTAACTTTCCGCATCGAGTTTAATGGGCAATTAATGTGCAAATCCAGCAAGTTCCTAAAAATAATGGGGCAGCTAAGGGCGAGATGCCACTTGTGCGAAGGGAACAGCGCAGCGGCGTAAATCAACCAGCAAGTTCTGGAGTTTCTGGCCGATTTGCATATTAATAATGGCGTGCGTCGTTAACATGCCGTTACTTTTCCAGCAAGATCCGGCCCATTGTTCTTAGTCTTTTGCCTCGATGCAATGTGGCTTTGGGTGGGCATCAATGCAAAAGTGCAGCGCAACCAAGAGGACTAGTGGGAGCAAGATCCACTCCAGGCACCTGTTGTAGCAAATAGCAGATCTGTCACAATGCAGATCATAGGGAATATATTTTTAATAGCTCGGAGATGTGATGGCTAACTTTAATTTGTTTTTGCTAGTTTGTTTTCCCTAGGCTGGAGAGGATAGACATGGCTGTCTGGTTTGCAAAGTCCCACATCAAAGGCATTATTCCTATGCAAGTACTTTTGGTTGCAAAGTAAGCAGAACTTACTTAAAGCACACTGCTCATTTTGTCCTGAAATATATCAGATTAAGTGGAAATGCTTGATAACACGTGCACATGGACTGGGATCACATGAAGAATGGCCACTTGGTTGAGGTACTGGGGGTTTGGCAGTATCTTTTTTCTGAGCTTGTTCTTATGACATAGGAGACGTTGGCAAGGCTGCATTCATTGCTTATCCCTAGTTGTCCTGAGGAGGCGATGGTGAGCCTTCTTCCAGCAATGGGCCAAGGAGGAAGAAAACGCACTTATTTTATGTTGTTCAGTTCAACAACTCGAAAGCTCAGTTGCAAGAGAGGAATGGGTGTAACTCGAGCACTCAAAGACCTGCAGTACGGGTCAGAGGTCAGCCGCTACCTGTATCAGCAGGGCCTTCACTTCACACCTCATGGCAACAGAGAATGAAAGGCTGCCATTTTCAACAGCCTGCATTTCTGGCTTTGTGCTTCTCTAATGTACCACGGAGTGGCAATAAAACGCACCAAGATTTCCTTCCGGCTGCTCGGAAAGACTCTGTTGTTGGGCCTGGTGGCCATCCAGGCCCCCGCACAGTGCTTTATGCCACCTTTCACAACAAAGGATGAAGCTCATGCCTTGCTAATTGTTGGTTTATGATCTGTGAGGGGGCCAGCATTGCAACACTAACATCTTAAGCTTTTATCCTTTAAGGTAAGAAATCTATATATTTAGTTCTTTACCTCATTACCTGTGTCCTTTTCATTTGGTCCAATTTGTGTTAAACAGTGGGTGCCATTGACCAGGCTGTCCTTTAGGCCTGTTATTTAGAAACATTCCTCTTCTCCTCCTAGAGGAATAATGGCACATTTATAGGAACAGGAGGAGGCAATTTAGCCCCTTGAGCCTTGTCTGCCCTTTAATCATGGCCAATCTGTACCTTAACTCCGTTTACCCACCTTACCTAACAAAACCTATCAATCTAAGTCTTAAAAATTTTAATTGACCCAGCCCAGCACCCACAGCCTTTAGCGCCCTGGCGAGAATTATCGCCGGACACCGCGATTTTCGCCTCCAACGCCCCTGGAGACTGAGATGAGGAGGAATTTCTTCACTCAGAGGGTTGTGAATCTTTGAATTCTCTACCCCAGAGGGCTGAGGATGCTGAGTCGTTGAGTATATTCAAGGCTGAGATAGATAGATTTTTGGACTCTAGGGGAATCAAGGGATATGGAGATCGGGCGGGAAAGTGGAGTTGAGTTGAGCCATGATCTTATTGAATGGCGGAGCAGGCTCGAGGGCTCGAGGGGCCATATGGCCAACTCCTGATCTTATTTCTTATGTTCTTATGTTCTTATGAGGTGATTGCAGCGCTAAATCAAGCGCCACACACCCCTCTTAGGGCGCTAACGTCGGGGAGCAGGGCGCTACCTCAGAGCGCTACCCAAGGCCAGGAGCTGTGAATCGCAACTAATCAGACATACCGGCGCCTTCCATTTCTCAAAGGGGAGGTTCAAGCATCCTGCACAGCCGGACCCTTCTCATTGCTGCTCGTGACCTGGTCCTGGCGGGAGCCTCAAACCTTGCCCTGAGACAGTGATGGCATTGCAGAGGCCCAGGGAGAGAGCCCACCGCTCCAGTGACCAGGCATTGGAGGCCCAGGGAGAGAGCCCACCGCTCCAGTGACCAGGCATTGGAGGCCCAGGGAGAGAGCCCACCGCTCCAGTGACCAGGCATTGGAGGCCCAGGGAGAGAGCCCACCGCTCCAGTAACCAGGCATTGGAGGCCCAGGGAGAGAGCCCACCGCTCCAGTGACCAGGCATTGGAGGCCCAGGGAGAGAGCCCACCGCTCCAGTGACCAGGCATTGGAGGCCCAGGGAGAGAGCCAACCGCTCCAGTGACCAGGCATTGGAGGCCCAGGGAGAGAGCCCACCGCTCCAGTGACCAGGCACTGGAGGCCCAGGGAGAGAGCCCACCGCTCCAGTGACCAGGCACTGGAGGCCCAGGGAGAGAGCCCACCGCTCCAGTGACCAGGCACTGGAGGCCCAGGGAGAGAGCCCACCGCTCCAGTGACCAGGCACTGGAGGCCCAGGGAGAGAGCCCACCGCTCCAGTGACCAGGCACTGGAGGCCCAGGGAGAGAGCCCACCGCTCCAGTGACCAGGCACTGGAGGCCCAGGGAGAGAGCCCACCGCTCCAGTGACCAGGCATTGGAGGCCCAGGGAGAGAGCCCACCGCTCCAGTGACCAGGCATTGGAGGCCCAGGGAGAGAGCCCACCGCTCCAGTGACCAGGCATTGGAGGCCCAGGGAGAGAGCCCACCGCTCCAGTGACCAGGCACTGGAGGCCCAGGGAGAGAGCCCACCGCTCCAGTGACCAGGCACTGGAGGCCCAGGGAGAGAGCCCACCGCTCCAGTGACCAGGCATTGGAGGCCCAGGGAGAGAGCCCACCGCTCCAGTGACCAGGCATTGGAGGCCCAGGGAGAGAGCCCACCGCTCCAGTGACCAGGCATTGGAGGCCCAGGGAGAGAGCCCACCGCTCCAGTGACCAGGCACTGGAGGCCCAGGGAGAGAGCCCACCACTTCAGTGACCAGGCATTGGAGGCCCAGGAAGAGAGCCCACCGCTCCAGTGACCAGGCATTGGAGGCTGTGGTCATGGCAGTCGAACGGCGACGGGCACTGCTGTTCCCACACACTGGCAGGAGGCCATTGCCCTGGGAATTTTCAAGGCTGTGGAGGGAGGTGGCCCAGTATGTCTACTCCAGAAGTGTGGTGGGAAGGACGCACACCCAGTGTCGGAAGAAGTTCAACGACCTCACTCATGTGGTCAGGGTGAGTACACGCTTCAAAAACCTCTTCATCCCACCATTCCAACCCCACTGTGTGCACAGACTGTATACACTGCCACATCCCCAAAGCACACCCACCAACTACGCCCACCTACTGAATGTCACATCCACATCTCACACCCCGCAGACATTAACGGCGATTCAACTATGGTGGGCACATGTGGCTAACACATGGCTGCAGAATCACTCACACGCTGTCCTTTTTCTTGCAGGCCAAGCTGGCCCACAACAGGAGGGAGCAGCAGCGCACGGGAGGCAGGCAGGCGGAGCTGCGGCCGCTCAAACAGCTCAAGGAACGAGTGCGGAGTATCGTCACGAGCCATGTCGTGGGTGCTGTGGCGATTGGAGAGGTCGACCCCCTTGGGGACAGCAACGGTATGCTCATCACCTCTCCCTCATCCCTCATACCATTTTCCCCTCACAACACAAGCCCTCCCCACTTTCTGTCTAATTATACTGTCTCTATTCCTCGATCCCTCCCTGCCCGCCTCCCCTCATGTTAAACCCACTCTTGTGCATTCCTGCTGTCAGACAGTGAGCCAGCAACTGACCAGCCTGTCCCTCAGCCTGCCAGTGTCAGCGAGGCTGGAGACGAGGAGGAAGACGAACCCAGCGGACACCGGGGCCATGCGGTCACTCGAGGGGAACATGGGAATGGGCTCTGATGTGTTTGAAGCTCTGGGACCCAGTGGACTGTAGCAACGCCTTGGGGAAAGGGAAGCTCGGGGGCCATCTTTCTGGAGGGTGAGCGCGTGCACGAGTTCTGCTGCACAGGACTCGGATGAGGGCCCCGACATTGCGGCCATGAATACGCAGGCGACGAGCATGCACACTGAGCTCATGGGTGCAATGGCAAGGGTGCCCGAGAGTATTGATGCACTGGCTAGGAGCGTGGAGGAGTCCGCCGCCAGCACAGCTGTCATCTCTACGCAAACCCTCGAGCCCATCCTGGCACTCGTGCAGAGGATGGTGGAATTGCTGGAGGACCGCGGGGACCCAGACCTCATGCCGCGTACAGTGGGTGAGGTGGCAGCATCTCTTGCAGCACAGGCCGAGGCAATGTAACGGCTTAGTGCTGGAATCGAGTCATTGGTTGGTGCCATCCATTCTCAGACTGCTCTCATGCAGTCTCAGATTGATGTCACACAAGCTCTGACTGCTGCCATCGTCGCTGGGTCGCCCACTGCCCACCGGGGATCTCACGGTGCCGCAGCAGGCCAGCGCGGATGCTGTGGTTCTGCCCCGGGGGAGTGGCAGTGTGTCGGTCGAGCAGGAAGGTGCTGTCCTCTCTCAGGATGACAGCATTCCTGCTCCCTCCACTGCCACTCTGCCATTGCCCTTATCGCTGCCTGTCATCCAGCCAGCCCAGACCGCTGCTGCCCATGCTGAGGTGGTGCAGTCTGCAGCCAGGCCTTCCAGGCCCAGAGCTGGTCAAGGATGTCCTGCAAGGCCATCTGCAGTCTCTGTCTCGCAGATTCAGCAGCCTTCCACCAGCCTTGCTGCAGCCACTGGGGCCACATTACGGAGGAGCAGTAGGGTTGGTAGGGGTGAGGTGCGGAGGGGATGGAGATCACCGAGGAAGACCCAATAACTGTAATGTTTGCACTAAATGGGGGCAGTGTGTTTGTAAATATGTTGTTCAATCTGTTACGACGTTCTCGCGTGCACGAAGCACCAGTTCTGTTTGTAAATAAATTGCATTTTTTGTCTGTTACCAGTTGTGGTTAATAAGATACAGTTGTTCACATTAATAGAAGTGTTGGTCTCCATGTTACAAATCTGATCATCTTTGTCATTGCAAGCTTGGCTGTTCATAGGGGCTCGGGCGTGGCTGCGATGATGTGGCTGTGGAAACCCCAGTGCCATGTGATGCCTCACTCTTGAGAAGCGCTGTCTGATCAGGCGTTCACGGACGGCCCTTGCAGAGGCAACGTTTCGCAGCTCCCTCCCACGTTGTTGCAGCTCCCCCTCCTCTCCCTCCTCCGCCTCCTCGTCCTCCTCCTCTCCCTCTTCCTCCTCCTGCGGAGGTCCATCTATCCCTGGTGGCAATGGCTGGGTCCGTAGAATGGCGAGGTTGTGCAGCATGCAGCAGACGACTATGAACAGCGACACTCGATCAGGGGAGTACTGCAGGCTCCTCCAGAGCCGTCAAGACACCGGATCCGTTGCTTCAGCACGCCGATGGCCTGCTCGATGAGGTTCCTGGTGGCGCTATGGCTTTCATTGTAGGCGAGCTCACCAGAGTGCTGGGGTTATGGAGCGGTGTCATCAACCAGGTGGAGAGTGGATATCCCTTGTCCCCGAGGAGCCAGTCGCGAGCTTGATGCAGGGGGTTCAAACAGTGCTGGGACACCGGTCTGGCACAGGATGAAGGCATCATGGCTGCTGTCAGGATAGCGGGCATTCACGGCGAGGAAACGCTGTCGGTGGTCGCACACCAACTGCACATTCAGGGAGTGGTAGCCCTTCTGATTAGGGAACACCTCTGCATGTTCATGAGGTGCCCGCGGTGTCACGTGGGTGCAGTCAATGGCGCCCTGAACCATGGGGAAGCCTGCTATCCACATGCACGTTCGTGCTGTTCCTCTCGGCTCATGGGGAATGCGATGTACTCCCTTCTCCATCTGTACAGTGCATCAGTGATCTCCCTGGATGCAGCAATGGACTGCGAACTGGGAGATGTTCGCACTATCCCCTGTCGACGCCTGAAAGGAGCCGCTGGCATAGAAATTAAGGGCCACTGTCACGTTCACTGCCACCGACAGAGACGTCCTGGTCCTGAGCCGAGGCTGGAGCTCTGGCTGCAAGAGGTGGCAGAGCTCTGTGACCACCTCCTTGCTGAATCGCAGCCTCCTGATACACTACCCCTCTGAGAGATGGATATATGAGAATTGTTCTCTGAATATCCTGGGAGGGTAAGGTCTTGTGTGGAGAGGCCTGTTGGCCCTCCTCCCTCTGCCCACGTTTTGCACTCTCTCTCCGCCTCCGCTGCCTGCGATGACGAGCTGGAGGTCGAGCCCCCGTGCCAGTACAGCCCCCATTAAATCTTCAAAGTGTTGCTGCAGCAAAGGTAACAGAAATGGGAACCTGATAGGTTTCTCTGCCGACCAACAGTGCCTCAAGTGTGGAAGCGTGACGTCCCTCCAAATGCGTCTCTCCCTTCTGAGCATGCGTAGGCAGAATAGTTTGCCGATGGGAGAGCACAGGAAGTGCGCGCCTTTAAATAGCGCTCCCCCAGCTCCCAGCCGACTGCGCACCATCCCCCTGTAGCTGTCGTTCCTGCCGCCAGGCGCTGGAGCAGGGGGCGCGACCCAGTTTCGCGTCCAGGGCGCAGGAGATCGTGGCGCTACTGTTTAGCGCCGCCGCTAACCGGCAGCCGAATATCGCGAGCGGCGCTACACTCGCTGCGCAGGGGCGGTAAGTGTTCAGCGCCCAGTTAGTGCCCCCCGGAGGCGTTAACGGGCGGTGCTAACCAACCAAATTTCGCCCCAATTGTCTCCTACCTCACAACCAATTACCAACCCACGCCACAAGGTTAGCTCCAATTTCATGCGGTTTGCTTTTTTGCTAATAATCCCTTATCAAATGCCTACTGGAAGTCCACTTAGACAACATCCATAGACACTTCCCTATCCACCATATTAGTGACCTCCTCAATAAATTCAACTAGGTTAGTCAGAGTTAACCTACCCTTCACAAATCCAGGCTGACTCTCTTTGATCAGCTCCTACTTGTTCAAGTGCTCAGCCACTCTGCCCCTGAAGTTAGATTCCAGTAACCTCCCGACAACTGTTGCTCAACTGTAGTTTCCTGGTTTCTCCCTCAGACTTACTGAAATGTTTTCTTTCGACTGTTGTAATTGTGACTTTTTTAATCAAAATTGCTCCTCCTCCTATCCCAATTTGAATGTCCTTTCTCAAGATAATATAGCCTGGAATATTCAGCTCCCAGTCGTGCCCAGCTTGTCGCCAGGTCTCTGCGATGGCTGCTACATCATACCCTTTGATAACGTCAGCCTATACGTATTCCTATAATCACAAGTCCCACTGCCAGATAGATATTTATCCAGCTCTTATTTCAAAAGGAATGAATTGTCACCATTTCTGCCGCAGGCATGGTATCGGTAGGGGTGACATGACATGCAGGACTAGTGTTCACGAGCACTAATGGGCACAAAATAATATTCACATGATTGAACATGGGTGTTTCTGTCATAATGGCAAGGAAGTCATGCATTTCTCCCCGAGTGGAGAACAGACACATGTCGATGAGTGTTTATGCTATGACAGCGTTGAGGCACATCATTATGGGTGTCTCTGCCAAGGTTGTTTTTTATTCGTTCCTGGGATGTGGGCGTCGCTGGCAAAGCCAGCATTTATTGCCCATCCCTAATTGCCCTTGAGAAGGTGGTGGTGAGCCGCCTTCTTGAACCGCTGCAGTCCATGTGGTGAAGGTACAATGCTGTTAAGGAGGGAGTTCCAAGATTTTGACCCAGCAACGATGAAGGATCGGCGAGATACTTCTCAGTCAGGATGGTGTGTGACTTGGAGGGGAACTTGGAGGTGGTGGTGTTCCATGTGTCTGCTGCCCTTGTCCTTCTAGGTGGAAGAGGTCGCGGGTTTGGGAGAGAAATATTAACATGAATTTTTCATAGGTGCGACAGAGCCTAGATAGTTGGAATGGCTTCTTTCATACTTTATTATTGTGGTACTTTTCTCTGCTTTATCAGTAAAGTATGTTCTGATAGTTCTGTTGTTTCTTATGTTATCTTTTTATGTTCCCAAGGGTAGGAATCCTTCATAAATGTACCGTTGAACCGAAGTCCAGATTAGTTGCCAAATTGGATTCAACTTGGAATAAAAACTGTAATAGTTGCATAGTTTTTCAGAACCATTTCCTAACTTCTGAAATTATATGATAATATCTCTGCAAAATATTTTATTCTGGTATCATAATGTTCTCCCTTAATGGTCGGAAGAAATGACCATAAGAACACATCATTTGGCCCATCAAAACCAATGTTTTCCACAAAACATGTGCAATGAATCCTCACCAGCTGATTTCATCTCCTGAGGAAAGGATCTTTAGAGTTTCTTCTGTCCCACATACTGACTGTATGCGTGCGAGTGTAGAGTTATTGAAATTTACTGCTGGGATATTGTGGAGGGCACTGTGTGTGCAGGAATATTCAGTGTTACCAACGGATTGCTTATGGGCTGAGTTTAAAGCTTTCTGGGTACGGTAGCATAGTGGTTATGTTACTGGACTAGTAATCCAGAGGCTGGGACTAATGATCCAGAGATGTGAGTTCAAATCCCACCACAGCAGCTGGGGAATTTAAATTCAGTTAATTAAATAAATCTGGAATAAAAAGTAATGGTGACCATGAAACTATCAGATTGTTGTAAAAACCCATCTGGTTTGCTAATGTCCTTTAGGGAAGGAAATCTGCCGTCCTTACCCGGTCTGGCCTATATGTGACTCCAGACCCACAGCTCTTAACTGCTACAACAACACAAAAGCGAAATACTGCAAATGCTAGAAATCTGAAATAAAAACAGAAAATGCTGGAAATACTCAGCAGGTCAGGCAGCATCTGTGGAGAGAGAAACAGAGTTAACGTTCTGACGAAGGGTCATCAACCTGAAATGTTAACTCTGTTTCCGACTCTTAACTGCTCTCTGAAATGGCCTAGCAAGCCACTCAGTTGTATCAAAGGGCAATAAGTGCTGGCATTGCCAGTGATGCCCACATCTTGTGAACAAATTAAATTAAATTAATTTTATGTGCTGAAGGAAATTTGACTGTGGTATTACTGGGGGTAATATTGACTCTGGGCGACAGTGTAAAACGGGCGCTGTCAATTCAGCAGCAGTTATACATCTCTCCCCTTTTTCATTTCCATTGGCTTCAGTTCGGGAGAGATGTTTAACGGGCGGCTGAATCGATATCGCCCATTGAGAACTATTGCTCAAAGTCTCAATTATCCTCATTGAGTACAAATACACAAATCACTAAAAGTTGCGACACAGATTAGCAAGGCCATAAAAAAGCAAACCAAGCACTAGGGTTTATTTCTAGAGGGATAGAATTGAAAAGTAGAGAAGTTATGCTAAACCTGTATTTTTGATAAAGCAGTTCGGGAGCATTTAAACTAGTATGGCAGGGGGCTAGAAACCTATGTAGTGAAATAGAGGAAAGTGAAAGGCAGACAGAAATAAATGGTAAAAGGGTGAGGAACAAAAAACAAAGGGCAAAACTAATTCATAAAAAATGTGAGCATAAAAAAAGCCTGAGGGTTTTATACCTTAATGCGAGAAGCATCAGGAACAAGGTAGATGAATTAGCTGTGGAAATAGAGGTTAATAATTATGATCTAATTGGGATTACGGAAACATGGTTGCAGGGTGAGCAGGGCTGGGAGCTTAACATACAGGGGTATTCAGTATTTAGGAAGGATCGACAAAAAAGAAAGGGAGGAGGGGTAGCATTGCTGGTAAAAGAAGGGATAAATGCAATTGAAAGGAAGGATATTAACTCAGTTAATACAGAATCTATATGGGTGGAGCTAAGAAATAGCGAGGGGCGAAAAACATTAATAGGAGTGGTATATAGGCCTCCAAATAGTAAAATAGAGGTTGGGGAGGGCATCAGGAGGGAAATAAGAGAAGCGTGCAATAAGAGCACAGCTGTCATCATAGGTGACTTTAACTTACATATAGATTGGAATAGCCTAATCAGTAAAAATAATGAGGAGGAGGAGGAATTCCTTGAGTGTTTAAGGGATGGTTATCTGGATCAATATGTCGAGGAACCAACTCGGGAACAGGCTATATTGGACTGGGTACTGTGCAATGAGAAGGGACTAATTAGTAATCTTGTTGTACGGGGACCCTTGGGTCAGAGCGATCATAACATGATCGATTTCTCACTCGAAATGGAGAGCGAAGAAATTGACTCAGATACTAAGGTCCTGAATTTAAACAAGGGGAATTATGATGCCATTAGACGGGAACTGAGTAGGTCTGATTGGACAACGTTCCTGGGAGGACTGGAGGTAGATAAACAATGGCAAGCATTTAAAGATAGAATGACAAAATTGCAAACATTGTTTATACCAATCTGGCATAAAAGGAAATCTAAAAAGGTGACTCAACCGTGGATAACAGGGGAAATTAGAGACAGCATAAAATCCAAAGATAGGGCGTATAAAATAGCCAAAAAAAGCGCCAGAGCGGAAGATTGGGAACAGTTTAAGATAGAGCAAAGGAGGACAAAGGGCTTAATCAAGAGGGGCAAAATAGCTTACGAAAGCAAGCTGGCGGAAAATATAAAAACTAACTCCAAAACCTTTTATAAGTATATCAAGAGGAAAAGACTGGTGAAAACCAAAGTTGGCCCATTGCAGTCAGATACGGGGGAATATATAACGGGAAATAAGGAAATGGCAGACCAACTAAATGCATACTTTGGGTCAGTCTTTACGAAGGAAGACACAAAAAACCTCCCTGGGATATCGGGAAAAATAGGGACATTTGCAAAGGAGGAACTGACGCAAATCAATATCTCTAAGGATATGGTGTTAAGGAAGCTAAAGGGATTGAAGGCGGACAAATCACCAGGGCCTGATAACATGCATCCTAGGGTGCTGAAGGAGGTGGCCCTAGAGATAGCGGATGCACTAAGTATGATTTTTCAGAATTCATTAGACTCGGGAACAGTGCCCATGGATTGGAGGGTAGCTAACGTTACCCCACTATTCAAAAAGGGGGGTAGGGAAAAAGCAGGTAATTACAGACCTGTAAGCCTTACATCAGTTGTGGGCAAAATGCTGGAGTCCATCATTAAGGATGAAATAGCGGAGCACTTAGCAAATGGGGACAGGATAGGACAGAGTCAACATGGATTTACAAAGGGTAAATCGTGCTTGACTAATCTATTGGAATTTTTTGAGGGAGTAACTGGTAAAATAGATGGGGGAGAGCCAGTAGATGTGGTGTACCTGGACTTCCAAAAGGCCTTCGATAAGGTCCCACATAAAAGATTAGCAGGGAAAATTGAAGCTCATGGGATAAAGGGGAAAGTATTGACGTGGATAGACAACTGGCTGTCAGATAGAAAACAGAGAGTTGGAATAAACGGCTCATTTTCTGAATGGCAGGCAGTAACAAGTGGGGTACCACAGGGATCTGTCCTGGGTCCCCAGCTGTTCACAATTTACATTAATGACCTGGATCAGGGAGTCGGATGCAGCATTTCCAAATTTGCAGACGACACTAAACTAGGAGGGGGGGTGGGCTCAGAGGAGGAGACCAGGAAGCTCCAGAGCGATTTGGACAGACTGGGTGATTGGGCGGATAAATGGCAGATGCACTATAATGTGGACAAGTGCGAAGTTATCCACCTTGGGTGCAGGAACGGGAGGGCAAATTATTATTTAAATGGCAATAAATTGGGAGAGGGGGAAGTACAGAGAGACCTGGGTGTTCTTGTACACCAGTCACTGAAGGCGAGCATGCAGGTGCAACAGGCGGTCAAGAAGGCAAACGGTATGCTGGCCTTCATAGCAAAAGGGTTGGAATACAGGAACAGGGATACCTTGCTGCAGCTGTACAGGGCACTGGTGAGACCACACCTCGAGTACTGTGTACAGTTTTGGTCGCCTCATCTGAGGAAAGATGTTCTTGCCATGGAGGGGGTGCAGCGGCGATTCACCAGGCTGATACCAGGAATGGCGGGATTGACCTATGAGGAGAGACTATGTAGTTTAGGGATGTACACACTGGAGTTTAGAAGATTGAGAGGGGACCTCATAGAAGTGTATAAAATTCTGATATCGAACCCTGGTTAGACCACACTTGGAGTACTGCGTGCAGTTCTGGTCACCATATTATAAAAAGGATATAGAGGCACTGGAGAGGGTGCAGAGAAGATTTACAAGGATGAGACCAGAAATGCGAGGGTACACCTATCACGAAAGGATGAATAAGCTGGGTTTCTTTTCTCTTGAAAAAAGAAGGCTGAGGAGTGACCTAATAGAGGTCTTTAAAATTATGAGAGATTTTGATGGAGTGGATACAGAGAGAATGTTCCTACTTGTGGGGAAGAGCATAACTAGAGGCCATCAATATAAGATAGTCACCAAGAAATCTAATAGGGAATTCAGAAGAAACTTCTTTACCCAAAGAGTGGTGAGAATGTGGATCTCGCTAAAACAGGGAGTGGTTGAAGCGAATAGTATAGATTCATTTAAGGGGAGGAAAGTCAAGCATATGAGGGAGAAGGGAATAGAGGGTTATGCTGATAGAGTTAGATGAGGAAAGATGGGAGGAGGCTCGTGTGGAGAATAAACGCCGGCATGGACTGGTTGGGCCGAATAGCCAGTTTCTGTGCCGTATATCCGATGTATTCCTAGGGAACAGAAGGAAGCTGTGTGTAGCAACAGTGAATAATACCACAGGAAGGATACGATACATCAGCTCAGACTTACTGTACGGGAGGGAATGATCCTGTGAGGGTGATTCAATGATCAGACACTCCCGGCAATGAGAGGCATTCATAGGGGTGTAGGGGTCAGTAAAGACAAGCCCCCAGTCCACGCTCACAGGCCCACAATTTCCTGACTCATTCTCCCTCTGTGTGCCGCTCCTCACCCAGACTCTAGAATTGGCCTTTGTACGACCAAGAAACTTGAATGATCCAAATACCATGGGATGTAAGTTAAGCGTGAGGAAATTAGAAGTGAGTAGGGACATTGGGTAGGACCTTTACACCGTTGAGGTTGGTAGAATGGCAGAATAACTGGTCAAGTAAGGCCACTGAAGTGGGCAGTCATAATGGATTCGCAAAACGATTTAGATGTTTTTTGAAGCGAAGATAATTGATCGAAGTGGAGAAAAGGGATGACCCACGTAAAGGGGACAGACTTGATGACCTTATCCTATTCCTCAGAGGTGACGTTATTATAATAAATATAATTTTTTATAGATTCATAGTTCAGGTGGTTTCTTTACTTGAATCTTTATGTTGGATGAAGCCCGTCAGTCAATAAGAGAAGCTAGATAAGTGCATGAGGGAGAAAGGAATAAGAACATAAGAAATAAGAGCAGGAGTCGGCCATACGGCCCCTCGAGCCTGCTCCGCCATTCAATGAGATCATGGCTGATCATCGACCTCAACTCGACTTTCCCGCCCGATCTCCATATCTCTTGATTCCCCAGGAGTCCAAAAATCTATCGATCTCAGCCTTGAATATACTCAAAGACTCAGCATTCACAGAAGGATATGCAGTAATAAAACCAGAAAATGCTGGAAATGCTCAGCAGGTCAGGTAGCATCTGTGGTGAGAGAAACAGAGTTAACGTTTCAGGTCAATGACCCTTCGTCATATGCAGATTGGGGTTAAAGAAAGACTTGCATTTCTATAGCGCTTTTCACGACTTCCCAAAGCTCTTTACAGCCAATGAAGTACTTTTTGGAGTGTAGTCACTGTTGTAATGTAGGAAATGCGGCAGCCAATTTGCACACTGCAAGCTCCCACAAACAGCAATGTGATAATGACCAGATAATCTGTTTTAGAGATGTTGATCGAAGGATAAATATTTGCCAGCACACCAGGTTAACTCCCCTGCTCTTCTTTGAAATAGTGCCATGGGATCTTTTACATCAACCTAAGAGAGCAGACGGGGCCTCGGTTTAACGTCTCATCCAAAAGGCGGCACCTCCGACAGTGCAGCACTCCCTCAGTACAGCACTGGAGAATCAACCTAGATTTTTGCACTCAAGTCTCTGGGGTGGGACTTGAACCCACAACCTTCTGATTCAGAGGCAGTGGGTGCTACCCACTGAGTCACAGCTGACACTCTAGTTCGGTGCGGAGTATAAACGCCGGCATAGTCCTGTTGGGCCGAAGGGCCTGTTTCTGTGCTGTACGTTCTATGTGATTCTATGTGTAATTTATCACTTTCTTTGCGTTCTTCACGTTGGGCTCTGGCCAATGAATTGGAGGATTACTGCAGTGAATAATAGGATTTGTTGAGTGGGATGTTCAGGTCTTCAGTAGGATTGCAATAAAGTGCTGATGAATGAGGTTGTGTCACACTGACCACAAGTTTTATTAAACCCAGAGGAACTGGAGAAACAGAAAGGTTTATTGTTTCTAACCAGAGGAAGCTAGGTTCATGGCGATTCTGACACAACATATTTTGGCTGGTTTGCCATCTCCTGGCAAAGATAATAGCAAAGGAAGCACAAATTTCTCATTTATAGAGGCTAATAACAGATTTACAACATCAAGACTAGGCACACGCCGACCCATAAAACTTTATCTTTTGCATTACTGTTGATATCTCCATTAGTTTTTAACTTAGTGATGTCAGTAAAGTCCCCCACCACTTATGATTGGGCCCCAGTTCGCGCTGCGCTAGGTCCCACCCCTTTAATCGGGAGGGAGGCCTGCAGTACCGCAGAGCGATGTGCCGGCGCGCGTGGCGCTGTTGCACGTAGCGCCGCGATATTGGGCTGCAGTGCCCCAAGAGGGAGAGGGAGCGCTTCCAGTAGCGCCCCGCCTCCTACTTGGAGTGCATTTGGAGCCATTTAGCGGGGGGCACTAACTTTTAAAAGTAGCGCCCTGGCGAAGTTAGCGCCCCAAAGGGGGCATGACCCAATTTTTCCCTGTAAGTCTCTGGAGTGGGACCTGAATCCACAACCTTCTGACTCAGAGGCAAGAGTGCTACCCACTGAGCCACAGCTGACACGGAAGGGTAATATAATGACAGAGAGAGTGATATTAAACTGCTTAAGTGGAGAGAGAACTGGTCCATTCAATGTTGTCACTCCAATGTTCAATGCAAATCTGGGAGTCAGTGGAACACGTTGTTGAAAGGCAGAGGAGTGCAATCCATTGATGATTAGTCTGGTAAAAGGCATGATGCCAGACAACAGATCGTTACAAAGTATTGGTGAGAGATCAGTGTGTGATTAAAAAATAGATTTGTACATGTTCTTCAAGAATACTCTGGTGCACACGAAGAGAGTGGAATGGTACACACAGCAGGAGAGTAGATCAGTACTCACTATAAAAGAGTGAATTGGTAGATACATCAGAAGAACAGATTGGGGCACTGCAGGATAATAGATTGTGTGCATTGCGGGATTGTGGATTTGCATGCATTGTAAAAGAGTTGATTAGTATACACTGTCGGAGAGTAGATCGATACACACTGCAGAACGGCAGATATGTGCACAGTGTAGAAAGTGGATTGATATTACACTGCAGTACAGTGGATTGGTGTACACTGGAGGAGAATAGATTGGTACACAATGCGGGAGAGTAGATTTGTACACACTGCAGAAGAGTACACTGGTGCACAGGGCAAGAGCAGAGATTGATTCAGATAACAGGAGAACAGATTGGTTCACACTACACACTGTAGAACAGTGGATTGGTCCACAGTGCGGGGGAACGGATTTGCAAACACTGAGTATGGTATCGCAGTGTTTATGTTGCTGGACTGGTAATTCAGAGGCCTGGATTAATAATCCAAAGGAGGAGAAATTCGGTACCTTAGTGCCCCGAGTTAGCGCTTGGCGGGGTCACTAACGGGGCGCTGAGGCAGTAGCGCCAATGCGAGGCGAATCCAGCAACACATGCCAAATCCGGCACCCCCGTAGTGCCGCTGCTACGAGTTAGTGCTGGGGACTTCAGCACCAGGCAGATCGTGACGTCAGTGCATGTGCAACGCTCACTGGGCACCCAAACTGCAAAATTGAGTGTCGCCCCCTGCTTTAGCGCCTCGCCCCAACAGCGACAGGGAGAGGAGGCATGTAGCAGTCAGTAGTCGGCTCCAGGGGCACTACTTAAAGGGATCATGAGCAATGAGTCACAGCTCTCAGGTTAGTGCTGTTTCACTGCTTCCTTGTCAGTTTGACATTGTGCAACAGTTTAAATCAGACATTTAAAGGTTGTTTAGTCTCCGGAGTGTTGTGGCTACTAAAAACTAGTTACATTTATTCTCACAACATATCAAAGTGCTACACTTCGTTACATTAATGGGGGCTGGACTGGCAGTCGACCTCACCCTCCAGGATCTACGGCGGAGAGAGCGCAGGCAGCGAGAACATGTGGCCAGAGGGAGGAGGAGGGCCATCAGGGCTCTCAACAGGAGGTCTTACCCTCCGAGGGTATTCCAACAGCACTTCTCCTACCTTCAATTAAGTGAGGAGTAGTGTATTAGAAGGCTCCGCTTCAGCAAGGAGGTGGTCACAGAACTCTGCCACCTCCTGCAACCAGACCTCCAGCCTCAGACCAGGACAACCACAGCTCTCCCAGTGGCAGTCAAGGTCACCGTCACCCTCAATTTCTTCGCCAGTGGATCCTTCCAGTCTGCAACAGGAGATATAGCTAACATCTCGCAGTTCGCCATCCATCGCTGCATCCGGGAGGTCACAGAGGCTCTCTACAGTAGGAGAAGGGACTGCATTTCCTTCCCCATCACCAGAGAGAAGCAGGACGAGCGTGCATGTGGCTTTGCCAGGATAGTGGGAGTCCCCATGGTGCAGGGCACCATTGACAGCACCCACGTGGCTTTGCGGGCACCGCATAACAATCCTGAGATCTTCCGTAACCGCAAAGGTTACCACTCACTTAATGTGCAGTTGGTGTGCGACCACACACAGCGAATCCTCAATGTCAATGCCCGCTATCCTGGCAGCAGCCACGATGCCTTCATCCTCTGCCAGCACGCTTCCATCCACCATTCAGGGCTGGCTGGTCGGAGACAAGGACTACCCGCTCTCCACCTAGCTCATGACTCCCCTCCGCAACCTCAACACTCGTGCCCAGCACTCATATAATGAGAGCCATGCCACCACCAGGAACATCATTCAGCAGACCATTGGCCTGTTCAAGCAATGGTTCCGCTGCCTTGACCGCTCGGGAGGAGCCCTCCAGTACTCGGCTGAGTGGGTGTCCCTTTTCGTGGTGGTCTGCTGCATGCTTCACAACCTGGCCATCATGAGGGCCCAGCCCTTGCCACTAGGGATTGCGGAACCACCTCAGGAGGAGGAAGAGGAAGACGAGGAGGATGAGGAGGAGGAACAGGAGCGAGGGAAGAGGCAGCCACTCAATTGGCCTTCCCGAAGGGCTGTCCGTGATTGCCTCATCAGACTGCGGTTCCAATAAATTAAACCCCAGATCCCCGTTGCTCACCACATCCCCATCATTCCATCCCTGTCGCAGGCCATATCACAGAGCAAAGCTGAAATGAGACACTCCACAAAATAATCCAAACTGAATTAATAAATTTATCAATAATCAGTTAACACATATTTACAACAACAATATTAACTATTCCCCCTTTTGCAATCCCTTAGTGCCTCTCGTTACTGTGCCTTTGCCTACTTTAGTGCTCCTACGAAGTGTTGGCCCAGTGGCTGCAGCATGGCTGGTGAAAGGCTGCTGAGTGTCCGTGCGGGAGACTTCAGATGGCCTTGCACGACGCCCTTGACCAGCTCTGGGCCTGGAAGGCTCGGCTGTAGACTGCACCACCTCAGCATGGGTGGCAGCAGAGGATGAGCGAACTGACCACAACACCGTGGTACAGGGGGCCATTCAAGTGGGGGGAGTAAAAAGAAATGTAGTAGTGGTAGGGGACAGTATAGTTAGGGGGATAGATACTGTTCTCTGTAGCCGAGAGCATGACTCCCGAAGGCTGTGCTGCCTGCCAGGGTTAAGGACATCTCCTCTGGGCTGGAGAGGAACTTGGAGTGGGAGGGGAGGGATCCAGTTGTCGTGGTCCACATAGGTACCAATGACATAGGTAGGACAAAGAAAGAGGTTCTGCTGAGGGAGTATGAGCAGCTAGGGGCTAAATTAAAAGGCAGAAACTCAAAGGTAATAATGTCTGGATTACTACCTGAGCCACGAGCAAATTTGCATAGGGTAAATAAGATCAGAGAGATGAACGTGCGGCTCAAAGATTGGTGTGGGAGAAATGGGTTTTGATTCATGGGGCACTGGCACCAATACTGGGGTAAGAGGGAGCTGTTCCGTTGGGTCAGGCTTCACTTGAACCATTCTGGGACTAGTGTCCTGGCGAATCAAATAACTAGGGCTGTAGATAGGGCTTTAAACTAAATAGTGAGGGGGAGGGTTCAGGTGAGCAGAAATTTAAAAAGTCAAAGAGAAAGGAGAAGGCAATAGTGCAGGGTAGCAATACGGGCAATGATAACCAGAGTGTGACAGGAAGGGACAGAGCATATAAACATAAGAGTGCATCAGAAAGTGGGGTCAAAGTAGGGAAAAATGGTAAAAAGACAAAATTAAAAGCTCTTTATCTGAATGCATGCAGCATTCGTAACAAGATAGATGAGTTGTCGGCACAAATAGAAGTAAATGGGTATGATCTGATCGCCATTACAGAGATGTGGTTGCAAGGTGACCAAGGCTGGGAACTGAATATTCAGGGGTATTTGACATTTCGGAAGGATAGGCAGAAAGGAAAAGGAGGTGGGGTAGCTCTGTTAATAAAGGATGAGATCAGTGCAGTAGTGAGAAATTATATTGGCTCAGAAGATCAAGATGTAGAATCAGTTTGGGTGAAGATAAGAAATAATAAGGGAAAGAAGTCACTGGTGAAAGTAATCTATAGGCCCCCTAACAGTGGCTACACTGTAGGACAGAGCATAAATCAAGAAATAATGGAGGCTTGTAAGAAAGGTACTGCAATAATCATGGGCGATTTTAATCTTCATATTGATTGGACAAATCAAATTGGCCAAGGTAGCTTTGAGGACAAGTTCATAGAATGTATTCGGCATGGTTTCTTAGAACAATACATTGTGGAATAAACCAGGGAGCAGGCTATTTTAGATCTGGTAATGTGTAATGAAACAGGATTAATTAATGATCTCATAGTAAAGGATCTTCTAGGAAAGAGTGATCATAGCATGATAGAATTTCAAATTCAGTTTGAGGGTGAGAAAGTTGGGTCTCAAACCAGTGTCCTGAACTTAAATAAAGGCAATTACAAAGCTATGAAGGCAGAGTTGGCTAAAGTTGACTGGGAAAATAGATTAAAGAGTAAGACAGTAAATAAGCAGTGGCAGACATTTAAGGAGATATTTCATAACTCTCAGCAAAGATATATTCCAGTGAGAAGGAAAGACTCTAAGAGGAGGATGAACCATCCGTGGATAACTAAGGAAGTAAAGGATGGTATCCAATTGAAAATAAAGGCATACAATGTTGTGAAGATTAGTGGTAGGCCAGACAATTGGGAAATTTTTAGAAACCAGCAAAGGATGACTAAAAATATAATAAAGAGAGAGAAGATAGATTATGAGAGTAAACTAGCAAGAAATATAAAAACAGACAGTAAGAGCTTCTACAGGTATATAAAAAGGAAGAGAGTAGCTAAAGTAAACATTGGTCCCTTGGAGGATGAGACTGGGGAATTAATAATGGGAAACAGGGAAATGGCAGAAACATTGAACAAATATTTTGTATCGGTCTTCACGGTAGAAGACACTAAAAGCATCCCAATAATGGATAATCAAGGGGCTATTGGGGTGGGGGGGGGGGGGAACTTAAAACAATCTCTTTCATTAAAGAAAAAGTACTCGGTAAAATAATGGGACTAAAGGTGGACAAATCCCCTGGACCTGATGGCCTGCATCCTAGGATCTTAAAAGAAGTGGCTGCAGAGATAGCGGATGCATTGGTTGCAATCTACCAAAATTCCCTGGATTCTGCAGAGGTCCCAACGGATTGGAAAACCGCAAATGTAACGCCACTATTTAAGAAAGAAGGGAGATAGAAAGCAGGAAACTTTCAACCAGTTAGCCTAATATCTGTCATTGGGAAAATGCTGGAGTCCATTATTAAGGAAGTAATAGCAGGACATTTAGAAAATCATAATACAGTCAAGCAGAGTCAGCATGGTTTTATGAAAGGGAAATCATGTTTGACAAATTTGCTGGAGTTCTTTGAGGATGTAACGAGCAGGGTGGATAAAGGGGAACCAGTAGATGTAGTGTATTTGGATTTCCAGAAGGCATTCGATAAGGTGCCACATAAAAGGTTACTGCACAAGATAAGAGCTCATGGGGTTGGGGGTAATGTATTAGCATGGATAGAGGATTGGCTAACTAACAGAAATCAGAGAGTCGGGATAAATAAGTCATTTTCAGGTTGGCAAGCTGTAACTGGTGGGGTGCCACAGGGATCAGTGCTGGGGCCTCAACTATTTACAATCTATAATAATGACTTGGATGAAGGGACCGAGTGTAATGTAGCCAAATTTGCTGATGATACAAAGATAGGTGGGAAAGCAAGTAGTGAAGAGGACACAAAGAATCTGCAAAGGGATGTAGATAGGCTAAGTGAGTGGGCAAAAATTTGGCAGATGGAGTATAATGTGGGAAAATGTGAGGTTATCCACTTTGTTAGGAAAAATCAAAAAGCAAATTATTATTTAAATGGAGAGAGATTACAAAATGCTGCAGTACAGAGGGATCTGGGGGTCCTTGTACATGAAACACATAAAGTTAGCATGCAGGTACAGCAAGTAATTAGGAAGGCAAATGGAGTGTTGGCCTTTATTGCAAGGGGGATGGAGTATAAAAGTAGGGAAGTTCTGCTACAACTGTACAGAGAGTTGGTGAGACCACACCTGGAGTACTGCGTGCAGTTTTGGTCTCCTTATTTAAGGAGGGATATACTTGCATTGGAGGCAGTTCAGAGAAGGTTCACTAGGTTAATTCCTGAGATGAAGGGGTTGTCTTATGACGAAAGGTTGAGCAGGTTAGGCCTATACTCATTGGAGTTTAGAAGAATGAGAGGTGATCTTATTGAAACATATAAGATTCTGAGGGAGCTTGACAGGATAGATGCAGGGAGGATGTTTCCCCTCGAGGGGAATCTAGAACTAGGGGGCACAGTTTCAGGATAAGGGGTCGCCCATTTAAAACGGAGATGAGGAGGAATTTCTTCTCTCAGAGGGTCGTGAATCTTTGGAATTGTCTACTCCAGAGAGCTGTGGAGGCTGAGTCATTGAATATATTCAAGGCGGAGATAGACAGATTTTTGAGCTACAGCGGAGTCAAGGGTTATGGGGAGCGGGCGGGAAAGTAGAGTTGAGGCCAAGATCAGATCAGCCATGATCTTATTGAATGGCGGAGCAGGCTCGAGGGGCCAAATGACCTACTCCTGCTCCTATTTCTTATGTTCTTATGAGTTTAGAATAGAATGGTTGGAGGGTGGATTGGCACACTGTGACGAGTGGATCAATACTAGCCGTCCAAGACGAGCAGCAGGAACGATTGGGAAATGAAGCAGCAACAAGACATCTGTGCAACGTCTGAATTATTTTGAAACATTGCTGCTCATCTGGCAGAAAATACAGAGACAAAGTACTAAATTGGCTACATTTATTGAATAATTGAATTTAATTCATTTCATCCCGTTGGTTAGTTCAATTTTGTAACGGCAACAATCCACCCAGTGGAAAGAGAACATTGGGTACCTTTTGTTCTGTTCTACAAGAGGAGTCTTGGGTCAGGATTTAACTTGTTCTCCATGTACAGACGTTAATTTCCTGTTCTTGTCGGACTAAGCTGAAATGGCATCAAGCGTGGCTCAGTGGGTAGCACTCTGCTTCTGCGTCAGAAGGTTATGGATTCAAGGCCCACTGCGTGAGACTTGAGCACAAAAATCTAGGCTGATACTCCAGTGCAGTACTGAGGGAGTGCCGCACTGTCGAAGGTAGTGGCCCAGAAATTCGCCTCTCCGGCTTGCCGCGGGGGTAAGGATCGCGCGCGCTCTTACCTACCGCGCCTGCCGTTGTGTTTTGGGCCCACGGGAACTTCGGGTCCTGGGCCTCTCCCAACTGCCGGCGCGCAGTGCTTGCATGTTTCAGGGGCGCAGTTAGTGCGATGCGTCCCCTGGGATCACGTGGGCCATGGAGAGCCAATGGCAGTAGACCATCTTTCATTCATAGATTTGACAGGAGACCTGTCAAATCTGTGAATTGAAATCGGCCCCAAAAGAACAGCTAAACTTAAAATAAATTTTTTTTAAAACCCATCACATTTATAAAATAACTATAGTTAAATAAATTAACCACTTTAAAGAAAAATTAACATTTTTGAAAAAATTAAAATACTTTTTAAAAGTGATAAAAATAAACTTACCTTTCTTTAAAGTATCTAAAAAAATAAACCTGTTGAAATTTTTTTAAATTATACTTAATTAACTACTTACCTTGTTGAAAACGGGTCTTGCGCCTCCTTTTTAACAACGTAGTATCTTCAATACTTACCCTCGCGTAGAAACCTGAAAAAAAATCTAAGTGTGCTGCGTGCGCGCAGCCTCTACCGCGCACATGGTTCACCTAGGAACCGCCCCCTTCACCAGACCGGAAGTTCCGGTTTCCCGCGCATGCGCAGTGCATGCAGGAAACCGGCACTTCGGGATGTCTTACAGGTGAGTACACACTGTGTACTCACGCGGGAAGGGCCGAATTTTTGGCCCACTGTCTTTCAAATGAGGTGTTAAAACCAAGTCTACTCTCTCAGGTGGATGTAAAAGAGCCTATGGCACTATTTTGAAGAAGAGCAGAGGAGTTCTCCCCGGTGTCCTGGCCAATATTTATCCCTCAATCAACATCACTAAAAACAGATTATCTGGTCATTAATCACATTGCTGTTTGTGGGAGCTTTCTGTGTGCAAATTGGCTGCCACGTTTCCTACATTACAACAATGACTACACTTCAAAAGCACTTAATTGTCTGCAAAGCGCTTTGGGACATCCAGTGGTCGTGAAAGGCGCTATATAAATGCAAATCTTTCTTTCTTCTTTCTGAAATAGATGGTCAATGCAACAGTCCTGGTCCTCGAACATGAGGGGTGGTGGCTGTAGGCCTGAATTTGGACCATGTTTCAGCCAAGTCAAATCCTTCCGGTCACACCTCAGTGATGAAGGAGGTTTCCATTTATTATGTTGGTTTCCTTCATAAATTATCCTGATGAGGGGACAATGTGTTGCAGTGGGTTATCCACTGTCTCTTCAGCTCTGGATCCTGGATTTGAGTCTAGCCCAGACCGATGGGATCAAACTGTCCTGTGTCAGCTGGCTGTAAGGAATCAACATAAATTGAAATTGAGCAGTCTCAATCTGGTGGGCATGGGCCCACAGGACAAAAAGGACCTCTTATTAGATACTAAATTGGCACTCTCACTGAGAGAGGACCCAGGGATTCTGGAAAGGACCAGATAATCAGCGATCAATCTTGGCACAGTTGTAGGAGCTTGCTGTGCGCAAATTGGCTGCCGCATTTCCCACATTACAACAGTGACTACACTTCAAAATCACTTCATTGGCTGTAAAGCGCTTTGGGACGTCCTGAGGTCGTTAAAAGATGCTATAGAAATGCAAGTCCTTTTTTTCTCAGTGATAGGGGCCGCTGAAAAGGGAGGTACTGTCGAGGAACATCTTGGTGAGTTGCTGTAATGCTTCTGTAGATTCTACACCTCTGCAGCCACAGTGCACGGGTGATGGAGAGGAAGGATGTTGAGTCCAGTGTCAGAGTGGCTTTAAGCTTGTTCAGTGTTGTTGTGGCTGCACGCATCCAGGTGAGTGGTGAATTTTCTATCACACACCTGACTAGAACCTTGGAGATGGTGGAAAGGCATTGAGAGGTCAGGAAGTCACACAATTCCCAGCCTTTTCCCTGCTCTTGTAGCCATGGTGTTGATATGGCTGGCCTAATTAAGATTCTAGACAATGGTGACCCCCCAGAATGTTGATTGTGGGGGTCTCTGATGGAGGTGCCACTGAAGATTGGGGGTAAATAGTTGCATTTTCTCTTGTTCAAGATGGTTTTTACATGGCACCTATGTGGCATAAATGTTCCCTGCCACTTGTCAGCCCAAGCCTGGATGTCATCCAGTTCCTGCTATAGGCTGGCATGGGCTGTTTCATTATCGGCAGAGTTGTAAATGGAGCCAAGCACTGTAAAAAACAGCCCCACACCTGACCTTATGATGGAGGGAAGATCATTAATGAAACAGCTGAAGATGCTTGTGTTGAAGACACTTCCCTGAGGTACTCCTGCACTGATGTCCTGGGGCTGCAAATAATTGTCTCTGACAACCATGCCCATCTTTTTGCCTCTCCCAGGAGATTACATGTTTGCGGGGATGGGGGAGTCGGTGGGGTAAGTGGGGGAGAGGAAAGAAGTGTTTAGTCAAGATGCTCCTGCGATCATGGTGTGTGGGGCCAGCTTGATGGACCAACTGATCTTTCCCTGCCTGTCAAATTCTTTTGTTCGTGTCTTCCTGTGTGACATGTAGGGGCTCCAACCGCTGATGGATTTTTTCTTTTGACCTCCATTGACCTCAGTTTCGCAGGGACTCCTTAGGTGAATACCAATGTTGAGGGAAGCTACTCTCACCTCTTCTCTGGCATTCATGCAATAACGTTTGGATTAAGGCTGCAATGAGTAGGTCTGGCGGAACCCGAATTGAGTGTCAGTGAGTAGGTTATTGGTGAGTAGATGTTTCTTGATGGCACTATTGGTGAGTCCTTTGATCATATTACTGATGATTGAGAAGGGCCAGCAGTTCAGTAACTGGTTGGGTTAGATTTATCATGCTTTTTGTGGACAGGACATACCTGAGCAACCTTCCACATTGTTGACTTAATACCAGTGTCATAGTTGTACCAGAACAGATTGACTATAGGAGATGTTTTCTTTCTATGTAAATACTCGAGGAAGAGTCAGGATTGACCTTGTCTCGGCCAATATTTTACCCTCAAACAACATGATGAGATAAATGGTTATTCATCTCATTGCTTTTGATGTGATGTTGTTGGTACAGATTGGCTGCCAAATTGCCTTCCATAATTAATTGATTCTGAAGCACTCAGATGTTTCCGCAATATAATGGGGCACCACATGAATGGAAGAAATGCACAGCATGTAAAAGAAAATATTTCAGACGGAAGCTGTCAGGGGTAGATTAGCAACTTGCTGCCCAGGTGTAAAACTAATGATCTGGATTAGCCACCAGTTATAGAGGTCGCCTGATTTTCATTTGCGTTGAGATGAATAAGAAACATAAGAACATAAGAAATAGGAGCAGGAGTAGGCCAATCGGCCCCTCGAGCCTGCTCCGCCATTCAATAAGATCATGGCTGATCTGATCCTAACCGCCAATCTACTATCTATCACAGAACCATCTCCTGCATCTAACAGAATTGCACACACGAAATAGGAGCAGAATCATGCTACACGGTCCCTGGGCCCGCTCCACTACCCACAGGGCCATGACCGATCCGAACCTAGACTCATGTCCAAATTCCTGCCCGCTCCCCGTAACCCTTAATGCCCTTTACTTCTAGGAAACTGTCTATTTCTGTTTTAAATTTATTTAATGATGTAGCTTCTACAGCTTTTTGTGGCAGCATATTCCATAG
This sequence comes from Squalus acanthias, assembly GCA_030390025.1. NCBI lineage: Eukaryota > Metazoa > Chordata > Chondrichthyes > Squaliformes > Squalidae > Squalus > Squalus acanthias. Next base: position 163,443,600 of record CM059429.1, on the reverse strand, counting down.
ACCTACCACCCTCTGAGTGAAGTAGTTCCTCCTCATCTCAGTTTTGAAAGAGCAGCCCCTTATTCTAAGACTATGTCCCCTAGTTCTAGTCTCACCCGTCATCGGGAACATCCTCCCCGCATCCACCCGATCCAACCCCTTCACAATCTTATATGTTTCAATAAGATCGCCTCTCATTCTTCTGAACTCCAATGAGTAGAGTCCCAATCTACCCAACCTCTCCTCATATGACCACCCCCTCATCCCCGGGATTAACCGAGTGAACCTTTTTTGCACTGCCTCGAGAGCAAGGATGTCTTTCCTTAAGTAAGGACACCAAAACTGTATGCAGTATTCCAGGTGCGGTCTCACCAATACCTTGTACAACTGAAGCAATACCTCCCTATTTTTATATTCTATCCCCCTAGCAATCAAAGCCAACATTCCATTTGCCTTCTTAATCACTTGCTGCACCTGCATACTAACCTTTTGAGTTTCGTGCACCAGGACCCCCAGATCCCTTTGCACTTCAGTACTCTCCAGTTTCTTGCCATTAAGATAATAAATTGCTCTAGGATTTTTCCTGCCAAAGTGCATCACCTCACACTTTCCAGTGTTGTATTCCATCTGCCAAATCTCTGCCCACTTACTTAGCCTGTCTATGTCCCCTTGCAGGTTTTTTATGTCCTCCTCACTCACTACTTTCCCTCCCATCTTTGTATCATCTGCAAATTTTGATATGTTACACTTGGTCCCTTCCTCCAAATCGTTAATATAGATTGTAAAGAGTTGGGGACCCAGCACTGACCCCTGTGGAACACCACTAGTTACTGATTGCCAGTCTGAGAATGAACCATTTATCCCAACTCTTTGCTTTCTGTTAGATAGCCAATCCTCTATCCATGCCAGAATATTACCCCCAATCCCGTGATTTTTTACCTTAAGCAATAATCTTTTGTGTGGCACCTTGTCAAATGCCTTTTGGAAGTCTAAATACACTACGTCCACTGGTTCCCCTTTATCCACTCTATATGTTACTTCCTCAAAGAACTCCAGCAAATTTGTCAAACATGACTTCCCCTTCGTAAAACCATGCTGACTTTGTCCTATTAAATTATGATTATCCAAATGTCCTGTTACTGTTTCCTTAATAATGGACTCCAAAATTTTACCTACCACAGATGTTAGGCTAACCGGTCTATAGTTACCAGCCTTCTGTCTACTGCCCTTTTTAAATAAGGGTGTTACATTAGCAGTTTTCCAGTCTGCCGGGACCTTAGCGGAATCCAGGGAGTTTTGAAAAATTATTACCAATGCATCTACAATCCCTACCGCCACTTCCTTCAAGACTCTAGGATGTAAGCCATCAGGTCCAGGTGATTTATCCGCCTTGAGTCCCATTATTTTACCGAGTACCACTTCCTTAGTGATTTTGATCGTGTTTAGCTCCTCTCCCCCTATAGCTCCCTGTTTGTCCAGTGTTGGGATATTCTTAGTGTCCTCTACTGTAAAGACTGATACAAAATATTCATTCAGTGTTTTTGCCATCTCCATATTTCCCACCATTAATTTCCCGGTCTCATCCTCTAAGGGACCAACATTTACTTTAGCCACCCTTTTTCTTTTTATATAACTATAAAAACTCTTACTATCTGTTTTTATATTTTTTGCTAATGGGAATGAAAAGTTGGGTAGTTTCTATAATGGCCGTTCAATCTGCAATGCCAGTTTTACACCCAGGCGTCAAGTTAAAAATCTACCCCTCAAGCTGGTGAAAATTCCATCCCAAAATGTTCACCTAACCTTAATCTTTCAGCAGCAAGGAATTTTACGTGGATGCGCTACACAACGCACCACCAGAGGAAATTAAACCCCTTCTTCAGAATTTTCAGCGCACCTCTCATGACTCTCAATAGTCGGGAATTTTCAGACCAGATTTGACTGCAGTTTCGCTGAGCTGGATGATGTTTTCCAGCAAGGTCCGATCTTGGTTTAGGTTCAATTTTCAAGAGTGAGTCAGGATTAGAGCCTACCAGGCAATATGAGCCAAGTGAGAAAGATGATATAGTCTGTGGTTGAGAATCCTTTACTGTTTACACAGTGCAGCAATGTGACAGACAATCTGCTGGACATCAGTGTGTTTGCAAAGCTGAATCTGGCAGTGTCACAATCGCAGGATTGATTCTACACAGAGTGCAGTACACAGGTTGAGTGTTGAAAAGTAATATACAGCATTGGGTCACTTGATTCAGTCTCAACCTAATTGTTTAATACAACCTAGCAAATTAAAAAAAATTTTCAGTTAAATGAAGAAAGTTCGAATCATAGAATCATTGAACGGTTACAGCACAGAAGGAGGCCAGTTCGGCCCGTCGAGCCCTTGCCGGCTCTCTGCAAGAGCACTTCAGCCAGTCCCACTTCCCTGTCCTTTCCTCATAGCCCTGCAAATTTTTTTCTTCAGGTACTTATCCAATTCCCTTTTGAAAGCCACAATTGAGTCTGCCTCCACCACCCACTCAGGCAGTGCATTCCAGATCCTAATCACTCGCTGCCTAAAAAAGTTTTTCCTCATGTCGTCTTTGGTTCTTTTGCCAATCAAACGTTTGTTATTGATTGTATATTTTTATATACTGCATATATTTCTGATTATAATGAAACTGCAACTTATAGCCCTTTAGCACTCTTCATATATAGAGAGATGTGTTTTACTGGACAGTGGACAACTAGTGGATAATGAGCAGTTGTGAGAAAAGGAGGTTGCAGAGATGTACAGCTGGATGTGATCTCTGAGGTAGAGTGGACCAAGGCTTTAGAAGGAATTAAGGACCAGGACAAAGATTTTAAAGTCAACTCGCTGGTGCAAATGGATACATCATGGTTCAATGACTACAACTGAGTCCTGCAGTCCAACAGATTGGAAAGAAGGGGGTATGAGAGGCAGACTTACATGGACAAAGATCTGAGAGAAGGGATTATCAGGGAGAGCAACTTCAAGGGAAGACCATCAAGGAAGTGTTATGAGGATGGTTCTCAGGGAAGGTTAAGAGGAGGAAGAGTTATTGGGGAAGTTTTGCATGAGAGTTTTTGGGAGAGTGTTGTCAGCAAAGGTTATCATAATATGATAGAATTCTTCATTAAGATGAGAGTGAAGTAGTTGACTCAGAGACTAGGGTCCTGAATTTAAATAAAGGAAACTATGATGGTATGAGGCGCGAGTTGGCTAGGATGGATTGGGGAGCGTTACTTAAAGGGCTGACGGTGGATAGGCAATGGCAAACATTTAAAGATCGCATGGATGAACTACAGAATTTGTTCATCCCTGTTTGGCATAAAAATAAAACAGAAAAGATGACTCAACCGTGGCTAACAAGGGAAATTAGGGATAGCATAAGATCCAAGGAGCGGACATATAAATTGGCCAGAAAAAGCAGCAAACCTGAGGATTGGGAGCAGTTTAGGATTCAGCAAAGGAGGACAAAGGGATTAATTAAGAGGGGGAAAATATAATATGAGAGTAAGCTTGCGAGGAACATAAAAACTGACTGTAAAAGAATCTATAGATATGTGAAGAGAAAAAGATTGGTGAAGTCAAGCGTAGGTCCCTTGCAGTCAGAATCAGGGGAATTTATAATGGGGAACAAAGAAATGGCAGACCAATTAAATACATACTTTGGTTCTGTCTTCACAAAGGAGGACACAAATAAACTCCCAGAGATGTCGGGGAACATAGGGTCTAATGAGAGGGAGGAATTGAATGAAATCAGTATTTGTAGGGAAATGGTGTTAGGGTAATTGACGGGATTGAAGGCCGATAAATCCCCAGGGCCTGATAATCTGCATCCTAGGGTACTTAAGGAAGTGGCCCTAGAAATAGTAGATGCATTGCTGGTCATCTTCCAAAATTCTATAGACTCTGGAACAGTTCCCATGGATTGGAGGGTAGCTAATGTAACCCCACTATTTAAAAAAGGTGGTAGAGAGAAAACGGGGAATTATAGACCGGTAAGCCTGACATCGGTAGTGGGGAAAATGCAAGAGTCCATTATAAAAGATGTAATAGCAGAGCACTTGGAAAACAGTGACAGGATCAGACAAAGTCAACATGGATTTACAAAAGGTAAATCATGCTTGACTAATCTACTGGCATTTTTTGAGGATGTTAACTGGTAGGATAAGGGAGAACCAGTGGATGTGGTGTATTTGGACTTTCAGAAGGCTTTCGATAAGGTCCTGCATAAGAGATTAGCGTGCAAAGTTAAAGCACATGGGATTAGGGGTAAGGTACTGACTTGGATAGAGAACTGGTTGGCAGACAGGAAGCAAAGAGTTGGAATAAATGAGTCTTTTTCTGAGTGGCAGGCAGTGACTAGTGGGGTACCGCAGGGATCGGTGCTAGGACCCCAGCTATTCACAATATATATTAATGATCTAGACGAGGGAACTAGATGTAATATCTCCAAGTTTGCAGACGACACAAAGCTGGGTGGGCGTGTGTGCTGTGAGGAGGATGCAGAGAAACTCCAGTATGATTTGGACAGGTTGGGTGATTGGGCAGATGCATGGCAGATGCAGTATAATGTGGATAAATGCGAGGTTATCCACTTTGGTGGCAAAAACAGGAAGACAGATTATTATCTGAACGGCAATAGATTGGGAAAAGGGGAAGTGCAACGAGACCTGGGTGTCCTTGTGCACCAGTCGCTGAAGGTAAGCATGCAGGTGCAGCAGGCGGTTAAGAAGGCAAATGGTATATTGGCCTTCATAGCGAGAGGATTCGAGTACAGGAGCAAGGATGTCTTGCTGCAGTTGTATAGGGCCTTGGTGAGACCACACTTTGAGTATTGTGTGCAGTTTTGGTCGCCTTATCTGAGGAAGGATGTTCTTGCCATGGAGGGAGTGCAGCAACGATTCACCAGATTGATACCTGGGATGGATGGAATGACGTATGAAGAGAGATTGGGTTGATTAGGCTTATATTTGCTAGAGTTTAGAAGAATGAGAGGGGAGCTCATTGAAATTTATAAAATTCTAACAGGACTAGACAGACTAGATGCAGGAAGGATGTTCCCGATGGCCGGGGAGTCCAGAACCAGGGGTCACAGTCTAAGGATAAGGGGTAAGCCATTTAGGACTGAGATGAGAAGGAATTTCTTCACCCAGAGAGTGGTGAACCTGTGGAATTCACTACCACAGAAGGCAGTTGAGGCCAATTCATTAAATATATTCAAGAAGGAGTTAGATATATTTCTTAAGGCTAAAGGGAATCAAGGGATATGGGGAGAAAGCAGGGACAGGGTACTGAATTTGGATGATCAGCCATGATCTCATTAAATTGCGGAACAGGCTAGAGGGGCCAGAATGGCCTACTCCTGCTCCTATCTTCTATGTTTCTATGTTTCTATGTTATCTGGGTGAGGGTTTTCTGGGGAGACTTATTAGGGAAGGTGTGTGAGGTGTGTACTAGGGAACGTGACAGGGGAAGGGTTATTAGAGGAGGTTTATGGTTGAACGTAATTGGGGGCTAGAAGTCGCAGATCAGTAACAGTGATGAAGGTTGACTCCTTCAATCCCACCTCAATTGGTTGTGAGTTGATGACATGGCACTCCTCTGGATTGCATGTGCCTGCACATGGGAGGTGGCTAAGTTCTTAAGTTAGCAGAATTAATAACAGTTTAAACTTGCTTTAGGAGCCCTAGTATAAGCTCGACGGTCCTCCTCATGGTGACAGGGCTCAGGTTATATCTGAGATTCTCAGGTGTTGTGGGGTTTCGAAGAGATGTCATGATCCAGGTCAGCATGAAGTAACCCTTGTCCCCAAGCAGCCCCCTCTCAAATTCGTGCTATGGTGGAAAATTGGTGGGGGGAATGCTCGATTGCTGAAGGATGAATAAATCATGGCAATTGCCTGGGTACCTGGCATGGGCCTGCACAATTGTCTTGGTGTGACTACATACTAGCTGGACATTGATAGAGTCAAACCCTTTGCGGTTAGCAAAAGCTTCTGGCTGGTCCTGCGGTGCCCTAATGGCAATGAGTGCAGTCGTTGTGGGGCATTCCTGCTCCTCCTGGCCCCACAAGGAAAGTAAACCATACATTTCTTGGGCCTCTTCCGACCCCAGTCCAGTCCCGTACTGGGTTGGCCTGGCAGGAAACTCACTGGGCTCGATTTTGCCAGGCCCGAGGAGGCAGGATTGGAGGGGTGTGAGGTGGTAAAATCGCAAAAAATGGCAGGCGGGCCCGATCCCGCCTCCATCCCACCTCCGAGCAATTTTCCCAAATGCGTGTTTTCTGACCCCGTTTCCATCCTGCCTCCAAGAGGTGGGAAAGGCCCTTAAGGCCCTTAACAACCAGTTAAGTGCCTCTATAATCCCATTTTGAGAGGCCTTTCTGATCTTACCACTTTTCCCACGTCCTGCACGTCTCCTCTGGAACACGCCAGTGAATCCTGGCGGCCTCACAAGTGGACTGCTTACTAACAGCTGCAGCTCCACCATTAAAAAGGAGTTTTCAGCAATCATCATTTGCAGGTGGCAGAACTTTGTTGTCTCAGGTCTGGGGGAACTTTTAGCAGGCCTACTCATTGTTGTGGAAGTTTGGAGCCTGACACCCATCTCCAGTGTGACCTCCTGGGAAACCCCTCTCGCCACCTTCACTGAGAGCTTCCTCAACTGAGGCATATACCAGAAGCATGGGAACCTATTTATTTCCTTTCCTCCTGGACATCAGATTTGGACGAAGACCAGCCGTGCGTGCAGCAGCAGAACCATGAACAACAGCACCACCAACAGCAGCAGCAACAACAGGAGCGCCAAGCTGCTGCTCACCCACCTGAAGCTGCTCAGGTCAGAAGGCGCCAGCGCGCGACCACATTGCTGCCCGGGATGCAAGGGACACACTCATCTTGGCCAGATTTGCTTAGCCTGCATAATCAAACACTTTTGCCTCGCACCTTCTTATCAGACCATCGACAATGGCCAAGAACCTGCGGATTCCTATCACTCTGACCACCATATTGACAATTGCAAGTCGCCCTAAGCCCTCAATGTGGAAGTCCCATTAGCGAAATGACACACGCCACAACTGCAACAGTTTGCCATCAGAATTTTTTATGACTATAAGCAACTGATGGCTTTTCAAAGTTAAACACAACATTACACCCAAGTGACTGCCCTTGTGACTACTTGTGCATTATCTATCTCTTACGCGTGCTCCTACGTGGTGCTTCCCCTGTGGCTTCAGCAGATGTGGAGGCCCCTTGCTCACTTTCTTGCTGCTCCTGTCTCGACACCTTTGGCAGGCGTCCTCTGGGGTTGCGAACCTGTGAGGGCTCGGCAACAGTCTGCTGCTCCTGCGGCTGTGCAGGGGTTGAGACGCCGATCTCAGTTGGGTGGGGACTCTGGTGAGGCTCTGACCGAGGGCTCTGCCGTGGCATGGTCGTGTGAGCGCTTGGAGAGGAGCCCCCACTTCCTTGTTGTATGCCACCAACATCCCTCTCATGGGTCAGCCCCACTTCAGAGCTAGCAAGTGGCTGGACAGCACCTTGCTGCACTGCAGGGGGGCCATGAGGACCCGTTTCTGCACTGGAAGTCCTACTCCAGAGGACTTGCATGAAGGTCTAGTTTGTTTGCTCAATAGCTGACCATCGCTCCTCAAGAGATGTCAGTCTATTCTGAACAATTACCATGTTTTCCATACCCTGGCGACTAAGCTCCTCCATGGACGTAGCCAACCTCTCCTCTACCATAGCCATCCTCTCCTCTATGGTAGCCAGCCTTACCATGGAGGTAGCCATCATTTCCAAGGAGGTTGCCATCCTTTCCGTGGTGATGCATTCATGCACCAACGCCTCCACAAAGGCTCTGCTCATGTTAGCGATGGACTCCTCCATTCGCTCCACACTCGCAGCGACCCTGGAGACATAACCTGCCAGAGACTCTTGCACCTGTTCGTGGAGTTCCAGCACCGCTCTCCTTCTGGATGGACCCAGAGGCACAGGTTCGACATGCAGCGGAGCCAAGCTGGGAGCATCCTCTCCACTGCGACGAGGACTCTCCACTGCTGTCCCTGTCTCCACCAGCTGCTGATGCTCACTTGTGAGCTGTGATACACCAGGTGACAACTCTACTCTATATCCCGAAGGCCCCACCGAGGTGTGAGTGTCTGCGCTGGTGCAGGGTGCACTTAATTCTGCTGACGGAGTGCCCTCAGAGGTTGCAGCTTCCTCTGAGGAGTCTGGAAGCTCAGGCTCTTCCTCCTGGACAGTAGGGACGGGGGCTCTCGATGGTCCTGTGGGGGAGTAAAGGAAAGAGTTAGAGATGTAAGGTAAAGGTTGCATGCACATTGAATTGTGCAGATGATCATAAGTCAATCTGTTAGAGCATCAGAATCATTATCAGTCACTCATGCAATGTTAATGAGAGAGATGCCAAACTATTCTGTCACCAGCTTGCTGTGATGCGCCCGCCTGTCCGTCCCCCACTTGGGAATCCTCCTCGATCCCGGCAATTTCCAGGGCCGCCTCCTCCGAGGTGGTGAGCTGGGCTACTGAGGGTGGCCCTCCTCCTGTCCTCGCTCTTTCCCTCTTATTGTGGGCTCTCTTTTCCTGCAAAGAGGGACACAAGTGGAGTTTGAGTGAGAATGAAGGAGTGAGTGTAGAGAATCCATAGCATAGATGCTTAGAAGGAGACAAAGGGCCCTCCCTGTGTGCTGTAAGTTGTTGTCATTGCGTCACAGTGATAGGGAGTGTGAGGGCTGCATGGTAGAATAGTTAAGTGAATGTGACCATAGAGAGAGAGGGAATGGGTAAGGGTGCAGGGATGTCAGTGTCAAGTGGGATGTGGAGGAAGAGGTTGGCAAAGCTGAGTGCTGGTGAGGAGAGGCAATGGGGATCAGATTGCGGGTGATGGGAAAGTCATACTCACTTTACCTCTTCCTGCTCTGCAGCCAGGTTCTGCGGCAGATAGAGATGGCATTGACCTCCTGGGCCACTTGCAGCCACACAGCTTTAGTCTGTTTTGGTGGCTTTTTTCTCCCTGAGGAAGGGAAGAGCACCTCCTTATTAGATCTTGCTCCCTGCACCAGAGCTTGGAGGGAGGGCTCATCAAAGCGAGGTGCACACTCTTGCTTGCTGGTGAACATGGTTGGTAAATGAAGTCCTTCATACAATGTCCAAAGCGTTTCCAGTCTCCAGAAGAATCAAAGCTGCTTGCAGGCCTTAAATCCAACAGCAGTGATGACGTCATCGGAGGCGACTTTCTGTATGAAAAGACTCATTGGACCAGTGGTTCCCACACGCAGGAAATCAATTGCCCAATTAGGGGAAAATCCCACTTTTTCAACACATCACTTAGGAGTCGGGGTCCTGACACGATTTCCACCTGACACGCCCCAGCCCGCCCACACTGACAAAATCCAGCCCACTGTCTCTTCCCACTCAGGCCCCTAGTAAAATTTCTGGCCTGTTATCGGGACCCAACATGCATATGTTAAAAAGTATTTTGAGCTCACCTTTACATTTTACAAGGTCCCCAAGGGGTCCGCGCTGCTCGGAGATCACGTCAGGTAAGGAGGTCGGGAGTTGTGTTACCACGAAATGATCTCTTGACAGCTGCAAATGTGCTATAAAAGCTCCCATCTCACAGCTGTTCACTTTCCAAGCTCAGAAGCTGTTGCTTACTGCATTTGGAAGACAATTGAGCTTTATGCAGGTTGCAGGTGTTTGGAGTAAACTCTGTATCCACTGTCACCTCATTGGAACAACCTCTCTCACCACTGACAGATCGCTTCTGTCATCTCACCTACACCTGCCATTTATTACATCCACATCGGTGCCCTTGAAACTAACTCACCTTGGTCCCCAGAATCCCACCACGATCAGCCCCAACACCAGCAGCACTGGGCACACCATCAGCACCAACATCAACACCAACCTTCTCTGCAATCAACTGATGCTGCACAGGACAGAGGGCATCAGCACCCGACCACATTGCTGCCCGGGACGCCAGGGATGGCCTCACCATGGCCAGATTTACTTCACTTGACACTGTACACCCTGGTTGCCACAAGATGCACCAGGTTAGCACCACCCCACACCAACACCATAAAACATCCCTACAATGCCCAAGCCATTCCTTTCACATTCACCACCATTGCGGGGCTACCGTTATGTCTCACCATTCACTGCAACTCACTAAGCCATTTCCAAAGGTGCACATAAATCTGTCCAAGAATGCAAAGTGTTGAAAATAAAGATTTCAATGTTTTTCAACACATTAACAGAAACTTCACATGAACATTGGCTAAAACACACAAGTGCCGACCCTTGTGTGTTAGTTGGTATGATTGGATGAGGGTGAGCGTGAGGGTTGGCTAGTGAGATGGCGAAGTGATAATGTAGATAGAGAGGGATGGGTGGAGGTGCAAGGTAAGTTGGTGTGAATAAGGATGTGCAGGAGTAGGGTAGGGAAGGCAGAGTGATGGGGATGTGATGATTGGCACAGCAGGATGAGGTTGAGTTTGGCTTTGCAGTAACGTTTTGTGATCTACTGAGATCATTGAAAGGTTTGCATCACTGCAGCCAGATCCTCCTGATGACATCCCTGCGTGTGTCCTCCTGTGCAATGTGCAACCAGGCTCTGTTGGTGTCCTGGGGAGGTCTCTACCGCCCTGCGTGCTGTGACTCCCTCCATAAGCCTGGGTGCAGGTGTGCACCTTTGTGCAGTGCTTGTCAGTGTTTGCAGCACCTCAATGCTGTAGAACACAGATAGCACAACTGTCAAAATCAATTTGCGCATGGTCCTTTTAAGGAAACAGGCTGATGACGCGTCATCAAGTGACGTCTTCAGACCCGCTTCCTTCAATTGGCCGGCAAATGCGCTGGGCGGGCTTAACAAGCCCAATCATGGTAAAATCATTCTACAGAGCGGGCTGGAGCCATCAGCGAGGTCGGGATCCACCACCGACCCCGGCCGCACTGGACCTGCCGAGGTTGGGGGAAATCGTGGAAATGGGGGATTTCAATTATCCTAATCTAGACTGGGATAATAATAGTGTAAAGGGCAGAGATGGGGAAGAATTTCTGAAGTGTGTTCAGGAGAACATTCTTGATCAGTACATTGAGCCCAATGAGGAAGGAGGCATTGCTGGATCTGGTTCTGGGAAATGAGGTGGGTCAAGTGGAGCAAGTGTCAGTAGGGGAACATTTAGGGAACAGTGATCACAGTATCATAAGGTTTAGATTAGCTATGGAAAAGGACAGGGAGCAATCTAGAGTAAAAATACTTAATTGGAGGAAGGCTAATTTCAGTGGGTTGAGAACGGATCTGGCCCGGGCAAATTGGAATCAAAGATTGGCAGGCAAAACTGTAATCGAACAATGGGCTGCCTTTAAAGAGGAAATAGTTCAGGTACAGTCGAGGTACATTCCCATTAGGGGGAAAGGTAGGGCAACCAAAGTCATGGCTCCCTGGATGACAAAAGAGATAGAGAGTAAGATGAAACAGAAAAAGGGCGCGTATGACAGATGTCAAGTTGAGAATACAAGTGAGAACCAGGCTGAATATAGAAAGTTCAGAGGGGAAGTGAAAAAGAAAATAAGAGGGGCAAAGAGAATGTATGAGAATAGACTGGCAGCTAACATAAAAGGGAATTCAAAAGTCTTCTATAGGCATATAAATAATAAACAGGTAGTAAGAGGAGGGGTGGGGCCGATTAGGGACCAAAAAGGAGACCTACACATGGAGGCAGAGGGCATGGCTGAGGTACTAAATTAATACTTTGCATCTGTCTTCTCCAAGGAAGAAGATGCTGCCAAAGTCATAGAGAAAGAGGAGGTAGTGGAGTTACTGGATGAGATAAAAATTGATAAAGAGGAGGTACTAGAAAGGCTGTCTGAACTTAAAGTTGATAAGTCACCAGGACCGGATGGGATGCATCCTAGGATGCTGAGGGACTTTAAGGAGGAAATCGTGGAGGTACTGACCATAATCTTCCAATCCTCCTTAGATACGGGGCTGGTGCCAGAGGACTGAAGAATTGCAAATTTTACACCCTTGTTCAATAAAGAGTGTAAGGATAAACCCAGCAATTACAGGCCAGTCAGTTTAACCTCAGTAGAGGGGAAGCTTTTAGAAACGATAATCAGGGACAAAGTTAACAGTCACTTGGACAAGTGTGGATTAATTAAGGAAAGCCAGCACGGATTTGTTAAAGGCAAATCATGTTTGACCAACTTGATTGAGTTTTTTGATGAGGTAATAGAGAAGGTTGATGAGGGCAATACGGTTAACGTGGTGTAGATGGACTTTCCAAAGGCGTTTGATAAAGTGCCACATAATAGGCTTAAGAGCAAAGTTGAAGCCCATGGAATAAAAGGGACAGTCTGGTGAACAGCATGGATACGAAATTGACTAAGTGACAGGAAACAGAGTAGTGGTGAACGGTTGTTTATCGGACTGGAGGAAGGTACACAGTGGTGTTCCCCAGGGGTCGGCAATAGAACCACTGCTTTTCTTGATTTATATTAATGACTTGGGTGTGCAGGGCACAATTTCAAAATTTGCAGATGACGCAAAACTTGGAGGTATAGTGAACAGTGAGGAGGATTGTGATAGACTTCAAGAAGACATAGACAGGCTGGTGGAATGGGCGGACACGTGGCAGATGAAATTTAACGCAGAAAAGTGTGAAGTGATACATTCTGATAGGAAGAACAAGGAGAGGCAATATAAACTAAAGGGGACAATAATAAAGGGGGTGCATGAACAGAGAGACCTGGGGGTATATGTGCACAAATCATTGTAGGTGACAGGGCAGGTTGAGAAAGCGGTTAAAAAAGCATACAGGATACTGGGCTTCATAAATAGAGGCATAGAGTACAAAAACAAGGAAGTTATGATGAACCTTTATAAAACACTGGTTCACTGGAGTATTGTGTCCAATTTTGGGCACCGCACTTTAGGAAGGATGTGAAGGCCTCAGAGAGGGTGCAGAAAAGATTTACGAGAATGACTCCAGGGATGAGGGACTTCAGTTACGTTGATAGACTGGAGAAGCTGGGGTTGTTCTCCTTAGAGCAGAGAAGATTGAGAGGAGATTTGATAGAGGTGTTCAAAATCATGAGGGGTCTAGACAGAGTAGATAGAGAGAGACTGTTCCCATTAGCGGAAGGGTCGAGAACCAAAGGATACAGATTCAAGGTGATTGGCAAAAGGACCAAAGGCGACATGAGGGAAAGAATTTTTACACAGCGAGTGGTTAAGATCTGGAATGCACCGCCTGAAAGGATGGTGGAGGCAGACTCAATCGTTGCTTTCAAAAAGGGAATTGGATAAGTACCTGAGGGAAAAACGTTTGCAGAGCTACGGGGAAAGGGCGGGGGAGTGGGACTAGCTGAAGTGCTCTTGCAAAGAGCCGGCACGGGCTCAGCGAGCCGAATGGCCTCCTACTGAGTTGTAACCTTTCTATGATTCCTCTCAGTTCTGGTATCAACCTTGTGAATCTTTATTGCACCTTCTCCAATGCCTCTATATCATTTTTATAATATGGAGACCAGAACTGTGCACAATACCCAAAGCGTGGTCTAACCTACGCGATTTCAACTGACCACCTGCTCGGTTTCCAACTGGTTGGCTACGGTTAAAATCTCCCCCCACTGTCTGTCTATTTGGCCTTGAGGTGCAGTGCCTGCCTCCATGCCAGTGATAATCGTTTAAATCCCAATCTTCACCATGTCGCTGCGGGAAAGTAGCAAGCAGGAGACAGAGAGAGAGGCAGGAAGAGAAAGACTCTTGCAACTGCGGTAACAAAAGGAACAGAATGCGATATTATAATGGATACAAGATGATCTTAAATGAAACGTGTTGCTTGAATCGTTGGAATGCCCAGGGCCCAAAGAGACCAGTGCAGTCACGATGATTGAAACATATCCTAAGCCAGATGTCCAATGTGCGGTCCATATGTGCCCCCAAGCATTGGCAATCCGCCTCTCCGAGTCCAAGCAACTCAGTGCTATTTGCTGGTTTATTCTCTTTGAATTTCATGGACCTAGGATGTTTGGAAAGGGTTTGCTGTCAGCCTTGTTGCCTCACTTAAGAATCAACCCCAATCGGAGCACCCAGACCACCAGGGGTTTCAGGTGTATGTAAATTAATGGGAACATTCCTTTTCTCGGGGAGATTTTCCCAGCTCTGCATCTGTGAAGGAAGCTGCCTAATCTTCCTCCCTTCAATTGAGGAAAATTAGGCATTCACTGTGCCATCATCATCCACTGCACCCGGGCAAACAGACCCAGGAAAATCTCCCCGATTATGTGGTCCCCAAGACTTCACGGTACATTCTAATGCAGCCTACAAAGACAATAGACTATTCTATCTCTCATGTCCCTCAAACCCTTTCTCCACCAAATATCTATCCAGCTCCCTTTTGAATTTGCATACTTTATCGATAAAGTTTGCGAAGCACCTGTCACAAAATGGAGCCCAAGTAGACTAGGAGTGCGGATCAGAGTTAGGGCTCTGGCACTCTTGGTCTGATTCTGTGACTTGCACTCACATCTAGTGAAGCTCCACATCAGGAGCGAACCCTATTCCGTCTTTCCTGGTACAGTCCCCACCACTTAAAACGTCCACGGTTAAAACGGGCAGCCGCTTATAGTGGCCAAATAACGATGACCATAATCCATTCGCATCAATTTTGAAGTTGTTGGTTATAGCGTCTTAAGCCCTCTGTTTATTTCGGGCAGAAACAGCTGTATTAAGGGGTCTCTGACAATTTATCGGAAGGCAAAAAACCGAGAGAGAGAGAAATAGCAAAAGATCTTGGCCCATTTCAGAAAATCTCTGACAAATTCCCCTCCTAAGGTACCCGAGGTCACAGAGGCTTTAGTTCCAGGAGTCAGTCAATTGGGCAGAATTAACAGAGCAATGAGACTCATTTCATCGGATAGAAGGGCAGTGCAGAGCTCTGCTATCCAGGACGGCCAGTTTTATTTCCATGCTAGTAAAATGTCAAAGGTAACTTGCCATTTTCTCACAACATTCAGTGTCAGCTGTGATTCAGTTGATAGCAATCTCGCCTCTGAGTCAGAAAGTTGTGGGGACAAGTAGCACTCCAGGGACTTGAGCACATAAAGTCTAGGCTGACAGTCCAGTGCAGTGCTGAGGGAGTGCTGCACTGTCGGAGGTGCCGTCCTTCGGCTGAGCCGTTAAACCGAGGCACCGTCTGCCCCCTCAGGTGGATGTCAAAGATCCCATGGCACTATTTTGAAGAAGAGCAGGGGAGTTTTCCCCGGTGTCCTGGCCAATATTTATCCCTCAACCAGCATAACAAAAGACAGATTATCTGGTCATTATCACGTTGCTGTTTGTGGGACCTTGCTGTGTGCAAATTGGCTGCTACATTTCCCACATTACAACAGTGACTACACTTCAAAAAAAGTACTTCATTGGCTGTAAAACGCTTTGGGACGTCCGGTG
This sequence comes from Squalus acanthias, assembly GCA_030390025.1. Classification (NCBI taxonomy): domain Eukaryota; kingdom Metazoa; phylum Chordata; class Chondrichthyes; order Squaliformes; family Squalidae; genus Squalus; species Squalus acanthias. The sequence goes on along the minus strand of CM059429.1, from coordinate 163,428,147 downwards.
GTCGTGAAAGGCGCTATATAAATGTAAGTCTTTCAAACATTCGAAACATTAAAACAGATGTTTGTGACGTTCTCAAGGTGACATGTACACTTTGAAAACATGTCTCCGAAAGCAACTGGAATGACACCACACCCATTGAGAAGCATGAGGATTGCGAGGATGTGAAATAGAAGCATTGTCCAGTCATTTTATTTTTTGCTTTAGTTTTATCAGGACTTGCACCACTTTCGTGGTAATGTACACCAGGGGCCGCTTCGTATAGTCACAACAGAGAGAGTATTCAAAAGAGTCCAATAATCCAATTTGAGTTGTTGCAGTGTACAGGGTTGCCCATATTACAGCGCTGCCCCTTTATACCGCCTATCGCGTATAACAGGCAAATTGCACGAACACGTCTTGGATGTTTTACTACGTCAAAGGCGCTATATAAATGCAAGTTGTTGTTGCTATAAGCGGCAGGGACTGTAGTCTATTCCATATATTCACACCAAGCTATGTAAATCAGCAAAACCTAAACCAGCTTTTCACCTCCCCTCTTCCAATCTTACAGCACAGAAGGAGGCCATTCAGCCCATTGTGCGTGTGCCGGCTCTTTGAAAGAGCTCTCCAATTAGTCCCACTCCTCCGCTCTTTCCCCATTGCCCTGCAAATGTTTCCTTTTCAAGTATTTGTCCAATTCCCTTTTGAAAGTTACTATTGAATCTGCTTTTAGGCAACACATTCCATTTCGTAATAATTTGCTGAGTAAAAAAAATTCTCCTCCTTTCCTCTCTGCCTTGTTTGGCCATTATTTTAAATCTGTGACCTCTGGTTACCAACCCTCCTGCCAGTGGAAATAGTTTCCAAGCTTAAGTCTCTGCCCCCATCACTATCTAGAGTGAATCACATAGGATTATAGACGGCTGGAAGGATTTTGCAGTAAGTAAGAAACATTCCCCTGTAATTTTCCCAGGCGTTCTCCCAAATATCTGTCATAACCTCGGTAGAAGATCGGAGGAAACCCAGGAGAAATGGCGTAAGTGGCTGATTGCACCCTTTCCGCGCGATTTCCGCCAATGTTATGGTGGGAAATCATGGAACCCCCCCAAAGAAATTAAATGGTTAACATGGATGAAGTTTTTTGGGGGCTCATAAGAACATAAGAACATAAGATATAGGAGCAGGAGGAGGTCATTTGGCCCCTCAAGCCTGCGCCGCCATTCAATAAGATCATGGCTGATCTGATCTTGGCCTCAACTCCACTTTCCCGCCAGCTCCCCATAACCCTTGATTCTCCGGTAGCTCAAATGTCTTTTTTTTATTCGTTTATAGGATGTGGGCGTCGCTGGCAAGGCGATGTACTTCTAAGTCAGGATGGTGTGTGACTTGGAGGGGTGCCAATCAAGCGGGCTGCTTTGTCCTGGATGGTGTTGAGCTTCTTGAGTGTTGTTGCAGCTGCACTCATCCAGGCAAGTGGAGAGTATTCCATCACACTCCTGACTTGTGCCTTGTAGATGGTGGAAAGGCTTTGGGGAGTCAGGAGGTGAGACACTCGCCACAGAATACCTATCCTCTGTCCTGCTCTTGTTGCCACAGTATGTATGTGGCTGGTCCAGTTAAATCTCTGGTCAATGGTGACCCCCGGGATGTTGATGGTGGGGGATTCGGCGATGGTAATGCCGTTGAATGTCATGGGGCAGTGCTTAGACTCTCGCTTGTTGGAGATAGTCATTGCCTGGTACTTCTGTGGCGTTAATGTTACCTGCCACTTATCAGCCCAAGCCTGAATGTCGTCCAGGTCTTGTTGCATGCGCGCATAGACTGCTTCATTAACTGAGGAGTTGCGAATGGCACTGAACACTGTGCAGTCATCAGCAAACATCACAATTTCTGACCTTATGTTGGAGGGAAGGTCATTGATGAAGCAGCTGAAGATGGTTGGGCCAAGGACACTGCCCTGAGGAACTCCTGCAGTGATGTCCTGGGGCTGTGATGATTGACCTCCAACCACCACAGCCATCTTCCTTTGTGCTAGGTATGACTCCAGCCAGTGGAGAGTTTTTCCCCCCGATTCCCATTGACTTCAGTTTTACTAGGGCTCCTTGATGCCACACTCGGTCAAATGCTGCCTTGATGTCAAGGGAAGTCACTCTCACCTCACCTCTGGAATTCAGCTCTTTTGTCCATGTTTGGACCAAGGTTGTAATGAGGTCTGGAGCTGAGTGGTCCTGACGGAAACCAAACTGGGCATCAGTGAGCAGGTTATTCCCCAGGTAAGTGCCGCTTGATAGTACTGTCGACGACACCTTCCATCACTTTGCCGATGATTGAGAGTAGACTGATGGGGCGGTAATTGGCCGGATTGGATTTGTCCTGCTTTTTGTGGACAGGACATACATGGGCAGTTTTCCACATTGTCGGATAGATGCCAGTGTTGTAGCTGTACTGGAACAGCTTGGTTAGAGGTGCGGCTAGTTCTGCAGCACAAGTCTTCAGCACGACAGCTGGGCTGTTGTTGGGGCCCATAGCCTTTGCTGTATCCAGTGCGCTCAGCCGTTTCTTGATGTCACGTGGAGTGAATCGAATTGGCTGAAGACTGGCTACTGTGATGGTGGGGTCCTCAGGGACGTGCATGCTAACTTTTTGTGTTTCATGTACGAGGACACCCAGAAGGTCATCTGTGGAGTGCAGTCTTTTTAAAAATTCATTCTCGATATGTGGGCGTCACTGGCAAGGCCAGCATTTATTGCCCATCCCTAGGTGTCCTTGAGAAGGTGGTGGTGAGCCTCCTTCTTGAACCGCTGCAGTCCATGTGGTGAAGGTGCTCCCACATTGCTGTTAGGGAGGGAGTTCCAGGATTTTGACCCAGAGGTGATGAAGGATATTTGTCCAAGTCAGGATGGTGTGTGACTTTGTGGGGAACTTGAAAGTGATGGTGGTCCCATGCACCTGCTGCCCTTGTCCTTCTGCCAGAGTTGAATAATGTGAATAATTTTGTCTGGAAGTTTTGATTTCTTCTGGGCAGTGTTCTCTGTGGCAATTCGCTTTTTTCAGAGGGAGGGGTTAAGTACATTAGAGAGAGTCCATGCGAATGCGTAGCTTTTGCTCGTTCACTACCTTCTCACATCATTTCATTAGCCCTCTATGTGATTGGCTGCATTCAGCAGCACTGGCTGAATGGACACAGCAGTGACCTGCTTACAAGTTCGGGACTGCAAGAGACACTTTCTCACGTTAGGTGGTGTTACTCGCTCCCATAAGCGATCTGAGTATCTTGCCTTCGCGGGAGCTAGCTCATCCTGCTTTATATCTACTTGTACGACAGCGTAACGGGTGGTGAATAAATCATAAATCTCAACAGCAAGATTAGTTGGTGCCCATAGCTTGTCATGAACGCAGACTGATGGGACCATTCCGTTAAATTTCATACACAGCCCACAAGGCTCTCTGGTGTGAAGCTAATCAGTCCACAAAGACAAAAAGCTTGGTCTCTTCTGAAGTATATAAGAACATAAGAACATCAGAAATAAGAGCAGGAGTCGGCCATAATGCCTCTAGAGCCTGCTCCGCCATTCAATAAGATCATGGCTGAACTTTGACCTCAACTCCACTTTCCAGCCCGATCCCCATATTCCTTGATTCCCTTATAGACTCTACACTAACCTTTCAGATTGTCCATTATCTCCCTTGACTCCCAACAGAGCATTTCCCAAAATGATGGACGTTGGGATATTACCACAGCAGCTGGAACTGGGTTCCTTGATCTCCACATCATCTTCAGCATAACCTCGAGTGGGACCAAACCACAGTGCTATGTCATTGATGACAAACGTTAAATTCTCTTTGTTCCTGGAACAAGTTATATGCTTGTGGGCAAGTGACTATATCCGATCTCATGATTCACCCTCCACGGTATGATTCAGATTCTCCGTGCTTCACCGAAACCAATGCCCCTTCAGAGTAAGATTTAATTTCAATCTTCTTTTAGGAAGAGAAGCAAATATTAAAGAAAGAACTTGCATTTATATAGCACCTTTCACAACCTCAGGACATCCCGCTTTACAGCCAATGAAGTATTTTTGAAGTATAGCCACTGTTGTAATGTCGGAAACGTGGCAGCCAATGTGCACACAGCAATGTCTCACAAGCAGCAATGTGATAGTGACCAGACAATGGGGTAAAAATTCAGTTGGTTGCGCCTCCCGTTAGCGCCTTAAGAGGGCGCTAATGGGGCGCAAAGCCGCTAGCGCCCGGGCGCAGCGATGTTTGCGCCGCTCGGGAACTTAACTAGACATTGTGCGGCGGCGCTAAACTTTACCGCCGCGACCACCTGCGCGCGCAGATTGTGACGTCATTCCATGGTGCAACGCCCTTGTGGCGCCCCGGAGCGGAAATTGAGTGGCGCCCCCTGCCTTACCGCCTGGTGCATCCAACGACCGGAAGACTGGAACGCTATCAATCGCTGTGGGGCTGGGGGGGGCGCTATTTAAAGGGGGCCTCTTCCTGTCTTTTTCTGTGGTTGACATTTTTGCACCACTCGTTCTGAGAGAGAGAGAGAGATTCGGAGAGAGAGAAAGAGAGACTTCTGCATTGAGTCAACGCTTTGTGAGGTAGTTTTGCCTACTGATCCTAACTTCGCTGGTACTTTGGTTGCTGTCCTTCATTACTTTGCTTGCAAAGAGACTGTGGGGGCTGCACTGATTGGGGGCGTCGTCCTGCTCCAGCTGAATCGGAGGACACAGAGACGCAGAGAGAGAGAGTGGCAATGATGGCCAGACGGAGGAGGGCCAACAGGCGTATGTACAGGAGAGCTTACCCTCCCAGGGTATATCGTGAACAGCTCTCCTACATTCATATGTCTGAGGAGCTGTGTTTGTGAAGGCTGCGATTCAGCAAGGAGGTGGTCACTGAGCTCTGCAACCTGCTGCAGCCAGATCTGCAGCCTCAACTGAGGTCCAGGACGTCTCTGTCGGTGGCAGTGAAGGTCACAGTGGCTCTCAACTTCTATGCTACTGGCTCATTTCAAGCTGCTGCTGGGGACCTCGCCAATATCTCCCAGTTCGCGGTGCATTGCTGCATCCGGCAGGTCACAAATGCCCTCTTTAAAAGGAGACGAGAGTTCATCTCTTTCCCCATGACCCCAGACAAGCAGCGTGACCACGCTCTGGGCTTTGCGAGGATAGCGGGCTTCCCCATGGTGCAGGGCGCCATTGACTGCACGCATGTGGCTTTGCGTGCTCCACATGAGAATGCCGAGGAATTCCGGAACAGAAAGGGGTTCCATTCCTTGAATGTTCAGTTGGTCTGTGACCACAGACAGCTGATACTCGCTGTCAATGCCCACTATCCTGGCAGCTGCCACGATGCTTTTATCCTGCGCCAGACTACTGTGGCAGAACTTTTCGAGGCACCGCATCAGCCAGTTGGTTGGCTTCTCGGGGACAAGGGGTATCCATTGAGCACCTGGCTGATGACACCGCTCCGTACGCCCAACACCCCTGCTGAGCTGCGGTACAACGAGAGCCATCAAGCTACCAGGAACATCATTGAGTGCACAATCGGCGTGCTGAAGCAACGGTTCCGCTGTCTCGACCATTCTGGAGGAGCCCTGCAGTACTCGCCTGAGCGAGTATCCAACTTCGTAGTTGTGTGCTGCATGTTGCATAACATGGCAATCGTCAGGACCCAGCCAATGCCACCAGGCCTTGGAGCACCACCAGAGGAGGAGGAGGAAGAGGAGGAAGAGGACGAGGAGGATGATCATCAGCAGCACCAAGGCGGGAGGGCGGCCCACAATGGTGAAACTGCAAGGGCCGTCCGTCAACGGCTGATAGCAAGCCGCTTCTAGGGCCCCTGCTGTGGAAATGGCTTCTGCCATTGCTAACAACATCAATGAACCCAGCACGCAACCCCTAAGCCGGCCAAGGCCCCAATGATTCCAAACACTAAACATGTATATTTTGAATACAAAAACTTATTTATTTTACAAACTCTGTGTGTGTCATTTCCTCATGACAAACTCATAGAAATAAACACAAAAAAACAGTCAATAACATAACTGGTTCTCACAACCTGGAGATAATGTCCAAAACACTAAACAAAAGTTGGACCACGAACCTCGGCCTTTAATAAAAAAATGACCAGCATTTTGTCACACCTCCTACTTTTTGCCCTTCGAGGGTGATCTCCTTCCCTTGCGCACTTCCCCCCTTCTAACCCTACTGCTCCTCCGTAATGGGACCTCAGTGGCTGCAGCAAGGCTGGTGGAAGGCTGCTGCTCGTCAGACCCTGACACTGCAGATGCCCCTGAAGGACGGCCTCGACCAGTTCTGGGCCTGGAGGGCCCGGCTGCAGACTGCACCAACTCTGCATGGGCGGCAGCAGTCTGTCCTACAGGCGGTGGCAAGTGCAGTGGAGAAGTGACAGTGTTGGCAGCAGGAATGCTGTCATCGTGAGAGAGGACAGCAACTCCCTGCTCGCCCGACACACTGGCACTCCCACGGGGCAGCACTTCAGCATCCGGAGCAATCTGCTGGAGCACAGATTGCTGGCCTGCTGCGGCGCGGTGAGAGCCCCGGGGACATGTGAACGAACCATCGAGGTTGGCAGCAGTCAGTGCTCGCGTGGCCTCAATCTGAGTCTGCATGAGAGCAGTCAGAGATGGGATCACGGCAGTCAGTGACTGAATTGCAGCACTAAGCGTTAGTGTGGCATCCGCCTGTGCTACAGCGAAGTGCTCCACACTCCTTGCCAGTGACTCAATGCATTCGGGCACCCTTCCCACTGCACCCATGAGCTCAGTGTGCATGCCCACCGCCTGGGTGTTCATTTCTGCGATCAGCCGCTCCTCCTCTGCGTCCATTGCAGTAGGAGTCTCTGACATACTCTCCCTCTGGGGAGAAGGCCCCCGTTCTTCCCTACCCCCATGGCGTTGCTGCAGCCCGCTGGGTCCTGGAGCTTCACCCTCATCAGACCCTTCCCCCCTGCTCCCCTCCAGGGAAGGCGTGTTCCCAGTGTGGGCATGGGCTTCCTCGGGAGAGGGTGGCACTGATGCTCCGACTTCCTCTTCCTCCTCGGCTGCAGCTTCACTCCCAGTGGCAGCTTCAGGGCCCGTCTCCTCAGCTGGTGAATCACCATCTGAAAGCAGGGAGGTACAAGAGTGGCTTTAGCGTGAGGACAGGGTGGCAGTAAGGGTGGAATAAGTGCAGCGAGTTAGCAAGTTGGATTGTAAGTGTCAAAGGCTGGTGTTGTGAGGGACGAGTGGAAGGACAGAGGACAAAAAGGTGATGACCTTACCATTGCTGTCCAGAACGGGGTCGGCGTCTCCAGTGGCGACGGGACCGATCACCCGGCTTGCCACAATCCTGTGGACGCGCTCCTCAAGATCGCTGAGGGGTTGCAGCTGAGGCCGCCCTCCACCTGTCCGTTGCTGCTGTCTCCGATTATGCGCCAGCTTGGCCTGCAAGAAAAAGGACAGCATCTGAGTAAATATACAGCCATGGTCTTGCCTGATGTGCCTCCCATAGGTGAATAGCCCTTACTGTATGCAAAGTGTGGAATGTGTGTGTGTGTTTCATGAAAGGGCCATAGGTGTTGGATGAGTGTTGTGCATTGGGGTTTTAAGACCCTCTGGCCATAGAGTGAGGTTGAGATGGAGGGATGGAGAGGTATTGAGAAAAAGCCACTCACCCTGATGACCCGAGTGAGGTCGTTGAACTTTTTGCGGCATTGAACATGGGTCCTGGGCACCATGCTCCTGGAGGAGACGCTCTGAGCCACCTCCCTCCACACTCTTCTGTACTCGCGTGGCAAAGGCCTCCTGCCACTCTCAGGGAAGAGTATACATCTTCTGCGCTCCACCGCGCCAACCAGAGCATCCAAGGCCCGCTCGGTGAAGCGATGAGCTCGTTCTCTCACCCTCTCCATCCTTGGCAGCAAAATGGATTCACAGGTCTCTCCAGGCCGAGATTCAAGGCTGCAATGAGCAGGGTGTGGCTGGGGAGCAAGTTGGCCCCCCCCCGCTTTAAGAACTGGCCGGCGCCAGTGTGTCTGTATTCCCTCGCTAACTGGCAGCAGCTGCGCTGCGCTCGCGCGCTGAGTTAGCGCCTCACTGCTCGGCCTTTGCGCCTTAAGACAGGTGTGCAGCGCCTGATTTAGCGCTCCACTCACCTCCCGGGGCGATAAAAGTGAAGTTTCCAGTCAGTGGCGATAATTAGCGCCAGGCGCTAATATTTGCGTCCAGACGATATTTGCACCCCAAACGGGGCGCGACCTAATTTTTCCCCCAATCTGTTTTAGTGATGTTGGTTGAGGGATTAACATTGGCCAGGACTCCCCTGCTCTTCATCGAAATAGTGCCATTGGATTTTTTATGTCCAACTGAGAGGGCAGACAGGGCCTCGGTTTAACGTCTAATCCGAAAGATGGCACCTCCGACAGTGCAGCACTCCCTCAATAATGCATTAGAGTGTCAGCCTAGATTTGGTGCTCAAGTCTCTGGAGCGGGACTTGAACCCACAATCTTCAGACTCAGAGGCAACAGTGCGACCAACTGAGCCACGGCTGACACCAGGGCATTCCAGGTAATTCCCTCATATTTTTTGTTAAATGCCATTTTTCTACTTTCCATTTAAGGTCCTTGGGCCACACACTCATGGCCGGGTCCTACCACCCTGTGACACAACATGTTATGTAACATCAGAAAACGCTGGAAAAACTCGGCAGGCCAGGCAGCATCCATGGAGAGAGAAACAGAGTTAATGTTTCAGGTCGAAGACCTTTCGTCAGAACTGGAAAAAAGCAGGAAATGAAATAGATTTTAAAGCAAGTTTTGGGCTGGGAAAAGGGGGAAGGGATGAAAGAACAAAAGGGAAGGTCAGTGATAGGATAGAAAGCAGGAGAGATTAAGAGACATTGAGAGAAATTAAGAGATATTCAAGGCAAGAGGAGGTGGAAATGGGACAGGTTGAGGAACAAAGGATGGCTCTAGATGAAGTGTGAATTGCGCTGGGCAGAATGAAGGACAGCTGCCATGTGGGAGAGAAGAAAAAAAGGCGAAAAAAAAGTGTGGATAAAAAAAATATATATATGATAGGGGCCGAGGTTATGATCTGAAATTGTTGAACTCTATGTTCCCCTTCCCACTGTCCAGGGCCCCAAACACCCCTTCCAGGTGAAACAGCGATTTACTTGTACTTCCTGCAATTTAGTATACTGTATTCGCTGCTCACGATGTGGTCTCCTCTACATTGGGGAGACCAAACGCAGATTGGGTGACCGCTTTGCGGAACACCTCCGTTCAGTCCGTAAGGGGGACCCCGAGCTCCCGGTGGCCTGTCACTTTAATTCACCGCTCCATTCCCACTCAGACCTCACCGTCCTCGGCCTCTTGCATTGTTCCACGGAAGCTCAGCGTAAGCTCGAGGATTAGGCACTCTACAGCCCTCTAGACTCAACATAGAGTTCAACAATTTCCGATCATAACCCTGGCCCCCATCACATATATATATATGTTTTTTTTTTTATCCACACTTTTGTTTGGCCTTTTTTTCTTCCCTTCCAGAAGCTGGCAGCTGTCCTTCATTCTGCCAGCGCAATTCACACTTCATCTAGCCTCTACCTGTCACATTACCACCTCCTCTTGCCTTGATTATCTCTCAATGTCTCTCAATGTCTCTTAATCTCTCCTGCTTTCTATCCTATCACTGACCTTCCCTTTTGTTCTTTCATCCCCTCCCCCTTTTCCCAGCCCTAAACTTGCTTTAAAATCTATTTCATTTCCTGCTTTTTTCCAGTTCTGACGAAAGGTCTTCGACCTGAAACGTTAACTCTTGTTTCTCCACGGATGCTGCCTGGCCTGCTGAGTTTTTCCAGCGTTTTCTGTTGTTATTTCGGATTTCCAGCATCTGTAGTATTTTGCTATCATGTTATGTAACATATTCAGCTCAGACAGCAAGCAGACCATCTTGGCCCAGGCCTTTTCCAAGTGACTCCCCAAAGCCGTCATGCAAGTATGACCCTTCTCTCTGCAATTTCTATATTTCAGCATGAAACTTTTGGCTTAATATTCTATAACTGCCAGCTTTAATAAAAAACCTAGTTACCCAGAAATAGCAAGACCAAACAAGGAACAACGGGCCATGCGTGATGATTGTAATAAATGAATAAATCAATTCTAGGAGCAGAGGTTACATTTGACTTTCATTAGAAGGAGATACACAATGTAATTTGCTGTAAGGCTATGAGTAGTGCTATAGCGTGAGAAGGAAGAGGAGCAGATTACAACTGGCACCTTTCCTGTGACTTGCCCCTCTCGTTCTATAATCTGCCGCCCGCCCCCCCAGTGGCCCGAGGGCTTTCTTATCACCTGCAGCAAGTGGATGTGATAATTGGGGCCCCGAACCTGTGGCACATCTCTGCCATTCATTACCCATGGCATTCTCCTGCAAGAAGAAAGTAGACAGTATGATTGCCCACTGGTTGCCATTACATTGAATTCCATGCAGCTGCCAGTAAACAAATCATTATGGGGAGTGCAACAAAAGTGCAGTGACCAAGCAAGTCCAGTCAAGTAAAGTTTTGGGTGCACCATTCAGGAACAACAACTTGCTTTTCTATTGCACCTTTAACATAGTTAAACGTCCCAAAGTGCGTCACAGGAGCGATCATCAGACAATATTTGACACTGAGTCACATAAGGAGATATTAGGACAGGTGACCAAAGGCTCAGTCAGAGAGATAGATTTTAAGGAGCTTCTTAAAGGAGGAGAGAGAGGTAGAGTTTTAGAGAGGTAGCGAGGGAACTCCAGAGTTCAGGGTCTAGGCAGCTGAAGGCACGGATTGAGGATTGGTTAATGGACAGAAAACAGAGAGTAGGAATAAACGGGACTTTTTCCGGTTGGCAGGCTGTAACTCGCGGGGTACCGCAAGGATCAGTGCTTGGGCCTCAGATATTTACAATCTATATTAATGACTTAGATGAAGGGACTGAGTGTAACGTATCCAAGTTTGCTGATGATACAAAGCTAGGTGGGAAAGTAAGCTGTGAGGAGGATGCAAAGAGGCTGCAGAGAGATATAGACAGGTTGACTGAGTGGGCAAGAACATGGCAAATGGAATACAATGTGGGGAAGTGTGAAGTTATCCACTTTGGTAGGAAAAACAAAAAAACAGAACATTTTTTGAATGATGAGAGACTGGGAAATGTTTGCACTCAGAAGGACCTGGATGTCCTTGTACATGAATCACAGAAAGTTAACATGCAGGTACAGCAAGCAATTAGGAAAGCAAATGGTATGTTAGTTTTTGTTACAAAGGGATTAGAGTATAAGAGTAAAAAAGTCTTACTACAATTATACAGGGCATTGGTGAGGTCACACCTGGAGTACTGTGTACAGTTCTGGTCTCCTTACCTAAGGAAAGACATACTTGCCTTAGAGGGAGTGCAACAAAGGTTCACTAGACTGGTTCCTGGGATGAGGGGATTGCCCTATGAGGAGAGATTGAGTAGACTAGGCCTATATTCCTTAGAGTTTAGAAGAATGAGAGGCGATCTAATTGAAACATATAAAATTCTTAAGGGGCTTGACAGGGTTAATGCTGTGAAAATGTTTCCCCTGGCTGGGGAATCTAGAACACGGAGTCACAGTCTCAGAATAAGGGGTCGGCCATTTAAGACTGAGATAAGGAGAAATTCTTCACTCAGAGGGTGGTGAATCTTTGGGATTCTCTACCCCAGAGAGCTGTGGAGGCTCAGTCGTTGAGTATATTCAAGACAGAGGCCGATAAATTTTTGGGAACGAAGGAAATGAAGGGATATTGGGATAGTGCTGGAAGGTGGAGTTGAGATAGAAGATCAGCCATGATCTTGTTGAATGGCGGCGCAGGCTTGAAGGGCCAAATGGTCTACTCCAGCTCCTATTTTTATGTTCTTATGTTATTAAGTTTATGGAAGGTGGAAGGTGGGAGGCCGGCCAGGAGAGCATTGGAATAGTCTAGAGGTAACAAAGGCATGCATGATGGTTTCAACAGCAGATGAGCTGAGGCAGTGGTGGAGATGGGCCATGTTACAGAGATGGAAGTAGGCGGCCTTGGTGATGGAGTGGATATGGGGTCAGAAGCACAGCTCAGGGTCAAATAGGATGTCAAGGGTGCAAACAGCCTGGTTCAGTCTCAGATAGTGAGGCTGTGAGGGAAAGTACATTTGAAAGTGAAGAAAGGGGATATGAATTTACAGCACCCCCTCGACACAATTATTGCTATATGGTGAACAACGTCAAAACACTGGCTGTCAGTGTGAATGAGGCTTATTGCAGAGCTTTCTTATAAGGTGACACAGCCTCTTCTTATCTTGGTAATTAAATTGTTTCCTGCACTGGGTTGCAGTATGTGGGGTGGCTGAGGTGACACTAGGTGTTGTGACCATGTCCTCCCACTCCACCTTGATGAACCTTTTATTGATATGTTTGGCTCATTGTAAAAATTGAGATTTCACCTCTGATAAATTTGGGCAATTAATTCCTCCACTGAGTCCCAAAATGTGTGTGCTTTTGGGCACAGTAGCTTCACTTCCAGACATGATGGGAACAGAACTTTCAGCTCCCAACGAAAGAGTTGACTTTTTGATGTCTTCCCCTTTATGCTCCTGCATCTTCGGCAGCACCTCCCAAATCCGCATCTCCACCACCTGACAAGGCAGCAGCCGCATGGGAACACCATCACCCTCGAGTTCCCCTCCAAGTCACACACCATCCTGACTTGGAAGTATATCAGCCGTTCCTTCATCGTCGATGGGTCAAAATCCTGGGACTCCCTCCCTAACAGCACTGTGGGAGCAGCTTCACCACGTGGACTGCATCGGTTCAAGAAGGCGGCTCACCACCACCTTCTCAAGGGAAACTAGGGATGGGCAATAAATGCTGTCCTTTCTAGCGATGCCCATACCCCGAGAATAAAGAAAAACACTTTAAATGCGGCAGCAGCTTTGGATTGCCTGCATCCTCCCTCCCTCCCCACGGTGGGTGAGCTATCAGTGGCAGGCAGATATATCATTGACAGCCCACACAACATTATTATAATTACGTGATCCCGGAAAATGGGACAGGCTCACAGTAGGCTCATGGTGGTGGACCAATTGATTATGTCGATAGTCACTACCCATTTACTGTTGACAATTTGCAAGATCACGCTCCATGAATTGTTGATAGTTTGCATTCTCCCTGTCTACCTACCTATATATAGTACAATAAAGGCCTTACGTATAGTGGGCACTCGCTGTAAGTGTAACTCTTGCTTCCTGTAACACTTTTCTATCATGCTATTTCTGTTATGCCTGTCTGTCACGCCTGCATGTCATGCTTACCCATAAATTAATATTACCTCCTTATATTTCTCACAGCTCTACCTACAAGACAGGTGATGCAATGATCCTGTTCTCTAGAGTACCACCTTCTTCAGGCCATCTGAAATCAGGCCTGTTGCCCAAGCAACAATGAATGCTTTCCCTTTCCTTTGCTGCCTCCTCTCTGCCACCCGCCCTCCGCTCCCCCGGCCCTCCGTCCTCCGCCCTCCATTCTGTACTCCATTCGGATCGCGGCCACCGTCGGGGATCAGCTCACTGGTCCCAATGCAGAGCCGGCAGCGTTGGCCCTTCTCTTTAAGGGAGGGAAGGAGCCTCGGATCGCGGCAGCGCTGCACGGCCCAGTGTGCAGCGCTGCACCACTACTGCCCCGCCGGCGTCCTTCAGCGCTCCAGGAAGGAAGGGGACTGCTTGATTTAGTGCTTCACTTCCATCCTGGAGCGCAAAACCCAATTTCGTAAAAGCTGGGAATCATTAGCGCTTGGCGCTAAGTTTCCCAGTTTTCAAAAGTTACCGCCCCTGAACGGAGCGATAATGAATTTCTCCCCCCATTGTGTTTTGCACGCATCTGTCACACTTAATTCTTCAGAGTTGCACACTTGTGTGTGTAAATAAAAGAAAGGCATTCACTTCACGCTGGTTTTTTCTAACATGAAGCTGGAAATTTACAAGCAGCTGCCAATCTACAAATTTTCCTTCATAAACAGCAATTAACCTGTAATTGACCCAAGGATGTCCCTATGTGCAATTCTAAGCTGCCAGCTAAAAGGGGATGGCCAACTTAAACACAACTGCACTTTAGCAGCAGAATAATACATTGTGCATTAAATGATATAATGCTCCTATCACCATAAAGCAGTGTTGCATCTTTACTATTAGTAATGCCTATCTTGGAACTAGGTTTTCATTTCCTTTTCAGTGGCACTAAAGAGTTAAAGTGTGTAAGGTTAAAAGTCCCAAGTCTCACCCACTTCCTCAATTGTATTTTGCGGAAAATCTGGGATTCCCAACTGCATAATGATGCCGGGTTTTTTCCCAACTGAGAATAGATTCGATTTCTTAGATTTGGACTTCCTAGAGATATAAATGGCTGGATGATATCTGTATGAAGAAATCCTCGCACGTGGTTAAATGTTTTGTCTTTTACTTGCTCCTTATAAATAATTTCTATCATATTTTTGACAGAGAGAAACTATTTCCTCTGGGGGGGGGGTGCGGGGAGTCCAGAATAAGGGGGCATAGCCTTAAAATTAGAGCTAGGCTACTCAGGGGTGATATCAGGAAGCACTTCTTCACACAAAGGGTAGTGGAAATCTGGAACTCTCTCCCCCAAAAAGCTGTTGAGGCTGGGGGTCAATTGTAAATTTCAAAACTGAAATTAATAGATTTTTGTTCGGCAAGGGTATTAAGGGTTACGGAACCAAGGCGGGTAGGAACCAAAGGGATCGGTAGCCTAGTGGATTATGTTACTGGACTAGTAATCCAGAGGCCTGTACTAATGATCCGATTCAAGAGTTTAAATCCCAGCACAGCAGCTAAGGAATTAAATAAATCTGGAATTAAAAAGCTAGTGTCAGTAATGGAACTACCGGATTGTCATAAAAACCCACCTGGTTCACTAATGTCCTTTAGGGAAGGAAATCTGCCATCCTTACCTGGTCTGCCCTATATGTGACTCCAGACCCACAGCAATGTGGTTGACTCTTAACTGCCCTCTGAAATGGCCTAGCGAGACACTCAGCAGTAACAAACCGCTACGAGAAACAATAATAAGAATAAAACCGGACAGACCACCTGGCATCGACCTCGGCACCGGCTACGGACATGGCAACGGCACACCCAGCCCAGCCAACCCTGCAAAGTTCTCCTCGCTAACAACTGGAGACTTGTGCCGAAATTGGGAGCGGTGTCCCACAAACTAGTCAAGCAACAGCCTGACATAGTCATACTCACAGAATCATACCTTTCAGCCCAATGTCCCATACTCCTCCATCACCATCCCTGGGTATGTCCTGTTCCACCGGCAGGACAGACCCACCAGGGGTGGTGGCACAGTGGTATACAGTCGGGAGGGAGTGGCCCTGGGAGTGCTCAACACTGACTCCGGACCCCATAAAGTCTCATGGTTTCACGTCAAGCATGGGCAAGGAAACCTCCTTCTGATTGCAACCTACCACCCTCCCTCAGCTGATGAATCAGCACTCCTCCATGTTGAACACCACTTGGAAGAAGCACTGAGAGTAGCAAGGGCACGGAATGTACTCTGGATGGGGGACTTCAATGTCCATCACCAAGAGTGGCTCGGTACCACCAATACTGATCGAGTTGGCTGAGTCCTGAAGGACATAACTGCCAGTCTGGGCCTGCAGCAGGTGGTGAGAGAATCAACACGAGGGAAAAACCTACTTGACCTCGTCCTCACCAATCTACCTGTTGCAGATGCATCTGTCCATGGCAGCATTCGTAGCAGTGACCGCCGCACAGCCCTTTTGGCGACGAAGTCCCGTCTTCACACTGAGGACACCCTCCATCGTGTTGTGAGGCACTACCACCGTGCTAAATGGGATAGATTCAGAACAGGTCTAGCAGCTCAAAACTGAACATCCATGAGGTGCTGTGGACCATCAGCAGTAGCAGAATTGTATTCCACCACAATCTGTAACATCATGGCCCTGCATATCCCTTACTCTACCATTAACATCAAACCAGGGGACCAACCCTGGTTCAATAAGGATGCAAAAGAGTATGCCAGGAGCAGCACCAGGCGTACCTAAAAATGAGGTGCCAACCTGGGGTAGCTGCAACACAGGACTACATGCATACTGAACAGTGGAAGCAGCATGCTATAGACAGAGCTAAGCGATCCCACAATCAGATCAAAGCTCTGCAGTCCTGTCACTTCCAGTCATGAATGGTGGTGGACAATGAAACAACTAACAGGAGGAGGAGGCTCCATGAATATCCCCATCCTCAATGATGGCGGAGTCCAGCACACGAGTGCAAAAGACAAGGCTGAAGCGTTTGCAACCATCTTCAGCCAGAAGTGCTGAGTGGATGATCCATATCGGCCTACTCCTGAGGTCCCCACCATCACAGATGCCATTGTTCACCCAATTCGATTCACTCCACATGATATCAAGAAACGGCTGAGCACACTGGATACAGCAAAGGCTTTGGGCCCCGACAATATCCCAGCTATCGTGCTGAAGACTTGTGCTCCAGAACTAGCCGCACCTCTAGCCAAGCTGTTCCAGTACAGCTACAACACTGGCATCTATCCGACAATGTGGAAAACTGCCCAGGTATGTCCTGTCCACAAAAAGCAGGACAAATCCAATCCGGCGAATTACCACCCCATCAATCTACTCTCAATCATTAGCAAAGTGATCGACTGTGCTATCAAGCGGCACTTACTCACCAATAACCTGCTCACTGATGCTCAGTTTGGGTTCCACCAGGGCCACTCGGCTCCAGACCTCATTACAGCCTTGGTCTAAACATGGACCAAAGAGCTGAATTCTAGAGGTGAGGTGAGAGTGACTGCCCTTGACATCGAGGCAGCATTTGACCAAGTGTGGCATCAAGGAGCCCGAGTAAAATTGAAGTCAATGGGAATCAGGGGGAAAACTCTCTACTGGCTGGAGTCATACCTAGCACATAGGAAGATGGTTGTGATTGTTGGAGGTCAATCATCACAGCCCCAGGACATCGCTGCAGGAGTGCCTCAGGGCAGTATCCTCGGCCCAACCATCTTCAGCTGTTTCATCAATGACCATCTCTCCAACATAAGGTCAGAAGTGGGGATGTTCGCTGATGATTGCACTGTATTGAATTCCAATTGCAACTCCTCAGAAAATGAAGTAGTCTATGCCCGAATGCAGCAAGACCTGGATGACATTCAGGCTTGGGCTGATAAGTGGCAAATAACATTCGCGCCACACAAGAGCCAGGCAATGACTATCTCCAACAAGCAAGAGTCTAACCACCTCCCCTTGACATTCAACGGCATTACCGTCACTGAATGCCCCACTATCAACATGCTGGGGGGTCACCATTGACCAGAAACTTAACTGGACCAGCCACATAAATACTGTGGCAACAAGGGCAGGTCAGAGGCTAGGTATTCTGTGGTGAGTGTCTCACCTCCTGACTCCCCAAAGCCTTTCCACCATCTACAAGGCACAAGTCAGGAGTGTGATGGAATACTCTCCACTTGCCTGGATGAGTGTAGCTCCAACAACACTCAAGAAGCTCAACACCATCCAGGACAAAGCAGCCTGCTTGATTGGCACCCCATCTACCACCTTAAACATTCACTCCCTCCACCACCGGCGTACCGTGGCTGCAGTGTGTACCATCTACAAGATGCAATGCAGCAACTCGCCAAGGCTTCTTCGGCACCACCTCCCAAACCCGGGACCTCTACCACCTAGAAGGACAATGCAGCAGGCGCACTGGGAACACCATCACCTGCAAGTTCCCCTCCAAGTCACACACCATCCTGACTTGGAAGTATATCGGCCGATCCTTCATCGTCGCTGGGTCCAAAATCCTGGAATTCCCTCCCTAACAGCACTGTGGGAGTACCTTCACCACACGGACTGCAGCGGTTCAAGAAGGCGGCTCACCTTCACCTTCTCAAGGGCAATTAGGGACTGGCAATAAATGCTGGCTTTGCCAGCGACGCCCACATCCCAGGAATTAATTTAAAAAAAGATGGGTCTTACGATACAAATCAGCCATGATCTCATTGAATGGCGGAACAGACTCGAGGGGCTGAATGGCCTCCTCCGGTCCCTATGTTCCAGAGAAAGCTTGGGCTGGATTTTCAGCCAGCAAGGTGCTGCTGCTGCTGGAGGTGCACATTTCTGAGCTGGGACTCATTATAGATGCATGGTGGACTTCCCACTTTTCAGTGAGGGCCCGCCCCGCCACTATGAGGAAGGAGGAGGAGCCATCGTTACAAGGGTGCAGAAGCAGCCCAATGATTTCCGAATGAACTGAGGCCAAAATGCTTAAGTTGCGAGAGCAGAGGTGAGGAAGAGGAGACCACGATCAAGCTTTTTTTTTAATGCAGTGGTGTCACCAGCATTCTTCCCACCGCTGCTACAGTCAGTGCCACCGTCCCTGTGTCAGTCTTACCTGGGGTTGACAGTACTGTCAGGGACAAGGCAGGGACATCAGCTGGTTTATGAAGCACCTGCCCCCAGCAGCCACCATTAATGAAATGGTCAGGTGGCTGAGATCCCTGTGGGCGGAGGTGAAGGGAGGATATTGGAGTCAGGTACGGGCATCTGGCGGCAGGCCTGCCCCCGCCCCACTGCCGAGGACAGGCCAGTCTCCTAGGTCTTGAAATGATGCTGTATGCCAGTAGGACTGGCGTAAAACGGGTTTTTTCTTGGTTTATTGGAATAAATGTTATCTGTAGCATTTAGTTGGATTATGATGGTGCTATGTGTTTGTACACTGGTGTTGGAATGGTTTGTTTTATGTGGAGTTAACTTTGAGATTTATTATTTTAAATCTGAAAAGGTTGTGTGGTATTGTTTAAGGGTATTTATACTGTAAACATTATTGATTAATTGTAAAATTAATCATTGCATTTATATTAACTATAAGGCTGATTTTAAGGCTTTATTTTTTACTGTGATGGATGAATGTAATGGATTTACTATGTAATGGATTTACTATGTAATTGATGAGTTGCACAGGTATTATTGTTTTTGAATAAAAAAATATTTGAAATGATGCTGTGCGATATTAGTAACAAACAGGTGAATGTGTTTATTCCAAGTTCCTCCAGTCACTGTTTGAATGAAAGGTTTAAATGATTCGTTCAGCAGTCTGTGCCGAGAGAGCTGATCTCCATCTGGTTCTGGGAGGACCAATCAATTGGGCTCAGTGTCCCTGGAAGCGGTAATAAAGAAACAGGCAGCGTTTTCACTCGTGATAACGATTCAGTGAACCCCTGCTGCTATACACAAATATCAGTGGGTTGAAGTGTTGCGCTATTGGTCCCGACGGCATTAAAACAACGGACAAAGGAATTTCATGCGAATGTGTTTGTTTCCAGTATCTCGCCTCGCAGTTTCAACCCGCAATAGACTGATAACTAGGTTCACACACGACATTTGGCCACTTGAACAAAGTGGATGTGGTTGAACCACCAAAGCGTCAGAAGCTTTCAGGGAAGGAAATTCGAGTAGTTTTGGACTCAAAATCAGGAACATTTAAACAGAAACTCTGGGAGTTTCCAACATTTAACTTTGATGCAATCATTACGCAATAGCCAGGGTGATAAGGCATGGATGAGAATTCCTGTAATTTTGGGGAAAAAGGAACCGAGCATCAAATACAGGAAGGACAACAAGGAAAGCTCATAATCAGGAAATTGAGAAACCAGTGTGTAAAAATGAAAAAACCGAGCCAGTTCATCCAGTGTGTAATCCCCTCACCCTCTCTAACCTCCAACTTCTCAGTCTCCATTTCTTGCCTTTCTTTATTTAATCAATGCTCTATGGTCAGCACTGCTCGGAGCTCTCTGCTCCTGTTCCTCTTAATCTGCAAGTACTCTATCCTACCTGCTCTTCCTACTTGCTGCATCCTTACGAGTCACTCTTAACAGCTCAGAACAGAGGATCTCCTTGTTCGCTTGGACCTTCCTCCCATCACTTGCTTAGTCCTCACATCAAAATGACAGACTGAGGTTCTTATGAACTTACGCCTGTGTGCTTATCTGGAATTATCATTTATTTCTGGAGCATAGCACAACAGAGTTCCAGAGGCCTGGACTATCAATCCAGAGAATATGACCTCAAATCCCACCATGGAAGTTTGAGAATTTGAATTCAATTTTTAAAAATCTGGAAATAAAGATACAGGTACCAACAAAGTGACCATGAAGCTGTCGA
The DNA here is from genome assembly GCA_030390025.1 of Squalus acanthias. NCBI lineage: Eukaryota > Metazoa > Chordata > Chondrichthyes > Squaliformes > Squalidae > Squalus > Squalus acanthias. The sequence continues at coordinate 163,407,900 of CM059429.1, read as the reverse complement.
ATTGTCATAAAACCCTGACTGGTTCACTAATGTCCTTTAGAGAAGGAAGCCTGCCGTCTTTACCCGGTCTGGCCTATTATGTGGCTCCAGTCCCGCACCATCGTGGTTGACTCTTAACTGCCCTCTGAAGTGGTCGAGTGAGTCCACTCAGTTGTATCGATTCGGAACACGATGAAGGCGCACAAGCCCAGTCGACCCTGCAAAGTCCTCCTCACTAACATGTGGGGACTGGTGTCAACATTGGGAGAGCTGGCCCACAGACTAGCCAAGGAACAGCCTGACATAGTCATGCTTACAGAATCATACCTATCAGCCAACGTCCCTGGGTATGTCCTGCACCACCAGCAGGACAGATCTAACAAAGGCGGGGCACAGTGGCATACAGCTGAGGGGGTGGGAGTGTCCCTGGGTCATTGACTCGCGACCTCATGAAGTCTCATGGATTCAATTCAAACATGGGCAAGGAAACATCCTGCTGATTACCACTTACTTCCCTCCCTCAGCTAATGCATCAGTAATCCTTCATGTAGAACACCACTAGATGGAAGCACTGAAGGAATCACATGCACAGAATGTATTCTGGGTGGGGGACTTTAATGTCCATCGCTGAATGGCTTAGTAGTACCACCACTGACCGAGCTGGCTGAGTGCTGAAGGACATAGTTGCCAGACTGGGCTTATGGCAGGTGATGAGAGAAGCAACATGAGGGAATAACTTACTTGACCTTGTCCTCACCAATCTACCTGTCACAGATGGATCTATTCCATGACAGCATTGGCAGGCATGACTACCTGTTGTTTTAAAACAGACTTCTGTTGTTCACTTGAGTAGTAACAAATTCAGTCTTCTGATTATAATCATTTTATTCTTTAACTTCAGCATAAAAAGCAATTTACAAGTGGAGTACAGTCGCAGATAGAGCGTGTGAACTTAGGCATGAGTTCCTTCTCGTGCTGCTTGAACAAAGGAAAAAGCTTATATTTATACATTATTCTCTTTATCAAACTGGAAGTAGCCTTGCCTTATTTGTTAGTCTCCGGTGAAAAGCACCGTCCTTCAGCCGATGCACACAAGTTTACGTTTCTCGTACATTAACATTCGGTAGTTTTCATTCAATGTACTGTCCTTCAACCGGCTTTTACTTCGACATCCTCTTGCGAAGATTGCAATGGTATGTGATGGGATGTTTACAGTATGGCCCAACTTTAATCTTGAACACTGGCTGTTGCTAAATGAAATCTGTATCTCTCTCTCTCTCTCTAATGATGCCAACTACATTTTTGCCATATATTAGATGAATTAAACATGGACATCTTTCAGAAGCTGAATTAATCGAGTTCCATATGCCAACCGTACCACACAGTCCTTGTAGAGACTAAGGCCGTGAAATTCGGCACCTTAGCGCCGGCAGTTTCCGCCGGTTTCCGGAAGAAAATGGCGGCTGCCTCACTGCTGCCCACCTCTGGCGCAGCTCGCTCTGGTCACCATCTTGGTGAGGGGGGATAGCGCGGGCAGGACATGAGTGCGCCGGCAGTGTGCATAGTCGACAGATCGTGACATCAGTCAGCGTGGAATGCTGATTTGACACATGACCTGCCATTTTGGACATCACCATTCCAAACAACACCATCTCCTGAACAGACACAGCTTAATGTGCGTTCAGCTGCACGAGGGACCCCCCACCAGCGCAGTTTAAAGGGATACATCCAACTTGCAGGTAAGTTGATTATTTCTCTTGTACTGGCTCTTGCAGAGTTTACATCAATATTGGCTTGCTGGAAGATCTAGGGCTAGAAATTCGGTGCATTTCTACCTCTCGTTAGTGCCCCCGGGGGGCGTTAATGGGGAGCAAACGACTTTTCGCCCAGGCGCGGCGCCGCTAAAGACTCCCGCTAAATTCAGTAGCGCTCCCCGAATCTGCGCTGGGTGATGACAGCGACCGATTCAGGGGGCGGGAACGGAACGGCAGGAGGCTCACAGGGTGTTAACTAAAGAGGACGTGGTGGGCGGGGGGAAAAAAATCAGCTGACTTACTTGTCGCGGCCCGTTACGGCTTTGAACGCGGGGTCCGTGCCGCGATCTTTCAGCCCGGCATTCCTCTTGTGTGCCAGGCTACTGGCACGGCACCCCGCTCCCCGGATGTCCAGGTAGGGCCCCGTAGAGTTGTGGGCTTGGGCCCTCCCCTTTAATGAGGGGAAGAGCCCTTCCATGCGGCAGTGCTACAGATATTTGGGGTTAGTGCTCTAAGAAGGAAGTGGAGTGGTTGGATTAGCGCTCCATCTCCCTCTTGGGGCACTAAGACTGAAGTTAGTGATCGCCGGCGCTATTTTTCGCCGGGCGCAAAATTTAGCTCCCAGGAGATGTTAGCGACCCAAAATGGTTGTTAACTAATTTTTCCCCCATAGAATCATAGAATAGAATCATAGAATGGTTACAGCACAGAAGGAGGCCACTCGGCCCATCAAGCCCGTGCCGGCTCTCTGCAAGAGCACTTCAGCTAGTCCCACTCCCCCGCCCTTTCCCTGTAGCCCTGCAAATTTTTTTCCTTCAGGTACTTATCCAACTCCCTTTTGAAAGCCACGATTGAATCTGCCTCCATCACCCTTTCAGGCTGTGCATTCCAGATCCTAACCACTCGCTGCGTAAAAAAGGTTTTTCCTCATGTCGCCTTTGGTTGTTTTGCCAATCACCTTTAATCTGTGTCCTCTGGTTCTCAACCCTTCCACCAATGGGAACAGTTTCTCTCTATCTACTCTGTCTACACCCCTCGTAATTTTGAACACCTCTATCAAATCTCCTCTCAACCTTCACTGCTCTAAGGAGAACAACCCCAGCTTCTCCAGTCTATCCAAGTAACTGAAGTACCTCATCCCTGGAAACATTCTCGTAAATCTTTTTTGTACCCTCTCTAAGGCCTTCACATCCTTCCTGAAGTGCGGTGCCCAGAATTGGACACACTACTCCAGTTGAGGCTGAACCAGTGTTTTATAAAGGTTCATCATAACTTCCTTGCTTTTGTACTCTATGCCTCTATTTATGAAGCCCACGATCCGATATGCTTTTTTAACCGCTTTCTCAACCTTCCCTGCCACCTTCAATGATTTGTGCACATATAGCCCCAGTTCCCTCTGTTCAAGCACCCCCTTTAGAAATGTACCTTTTAGTTTGTATTACCTCTCCTCGTTCTTCCTACCAAAATGTATCACGTGTCCGCCCATTTCACCAGCCTGTCTATGTCCTCTTCATGTTTATCCCTATCCTCCTCAGTGTTCACTATACTTCCAAGTTTTGTGTCATCTGCAAATTTTGAAATTGCGTCCTGTGCACCCACGTCCAAGTCAAGAAAAGCAGTGGGGAACACCACTGTATACCTTCCTCCAGTCCGAAAAACAACCGTTCACCACTACTCTCTGTTTCCTGTCACTTAGCCAATTTCGTATCCATGCTGCCACTGTCCATTTTATTCCATGGGCTTCAACTTTGCTGGCAAGCCTATTATGTGGCACTTTATCAAATGCCTTTTGGAAGTCCATGTACACCAGCATCAACCGCATTGCCCTCATCAACCCTCTCTGTTACCTCATCAAAGAACTCGATCAAGTTAGTAAAAGAAGATTTGCCTTTAACAAATCCGTGCTGGCTTTCCTTAATTAATCCACACTTGTCCAAGTGACTGTTAATTTTGTCCCGAATTATCATTTCAAAAAGCTTCCCCACTACCGAGGTTAAACTAACTGGCCTGTAGTTGCTGGGTTTATCCTTACACCCTTTTTTGAACAATGGCGTAACATTTGCAGTTCTCCAGCCCTCTGGTACCACCCCCGTAACCAAGGAGAATTGGAAGATTATGGCCAGTGCCTTTGCAATTTCCACCTTTACTTCCCTCAGCATCCTAGGATGCATCCCATCTAGTCCTGGTGACCTATTTACTTTAAGTACCGCCAGCCTTTCTAGTACCTCCTCTTTATCAATTTTTATCCCCGTATCTGAACTACCTCCTCTTTCACCATGACTTTGGCAGCATCTTCTTCCTTGGTAAAGACAGATGCAAAGTATTCATTTAGTACCTCAGCCATGCCCTCTGCCTCCATGAGTAGGTCTCCATTTTGGTCGCTATTCGGCCCCACCCCCTCCTCTTACTACCTGTTTACTATTTATGTGCCTATAGAAGGCTTGTGGATTATGTTAGCTGCCAATCTATTCTCATACTCTCACTTTGCCCCTTGTAGGCTTCGCAAAATCCCCCAGAAACTCGAACAGAACCCTAAAAGGGGTGATTTTGGGATTTTTCGTACAAATTTGGGATGATGGGACCTAAGTGAAGTGATTTGAGGTAAAAACCTCAGTTTTGGACATTCTTAAGGATCAGGGAAGAAAACCCCTGAGGAAAATGACTTTGGATATTTACTATTGGGAAAAACACCTTTCACAGAGACAAGACAGGCTGCGGAGGGGTGCGGCGAGGCAGTGGACAGCTTTTGGCTTTTGGGGCCCAGTCAAGCTGTCTGGAGAATGTTTGCACTGCAATCCAACCAGGGAGGAAGAGCCTCACCCAAAACCTCACATACACATCCAAAATTGAATAATCCAAGACACCTTTTGAATATCCCCAGGCCCAAACAGGATGCTAGAAGCCTGAAAACAATAAAACATCCAGTACACCCATCACCCCATCAAAACCCAAAACACGAAACTAATCACCTGTAATCAACCGAAGAGATCGACAGGACGCAAGCCATTTGACACTTAGTAAAGTCGTTACTGTTAACGAGGTCTTACAATGACCAGATTTGATTTGGTTTTGACAAGGCCACTTCAATTTAGTATAATTGAAGGCCCATCAAGCAGTTACAACAGTTACAGTTCAAGTTCAATAGAAGGCAGTTCTGCAGTTCAATCGAAAAGCCTGCTGGAGTTACAGAGTTCAGGACAAGCAGGCAGAAGGCAGTTTCCACAGTTCTGCAAGAAGGCAGTTCCACAGCTCGGAAGAAGACAGTTTAAACAGAGGCAGAGTTATAGCAAGAATTTCAACAAAGAAGGCCAACAACTTCACAAGCAGACCGACACGCAAGAAGAGACCAGAGAGACCGCCTCAGTGACCATCGGACACCTCGCGGCAACAAGGGCCTTACGAAACCTTTTACTCAAAAGACTCTAAACCCTAACTCTCAACTGTCAAGGATTCGATTGGTGAGCATTATCCCTGGTTCTCCAGAGTCCAACCTAGCTAGTGAAGTGGGATTGGGAGGGGTGATGTATTCTTCTAACTTTATTTCCCTCGCTTCTACCACATGTTCCCCAACCTGTGTTTAAGTGTTAAGTGTGTTTTAAGTTTGTTACCTTTTTCTTTTAATAAAAGTCAAAACTCTTTCATCCAAACCTGTTGTCTACTGCATCTTTATTCACGACCCCTACATAAGTCCAAGGTCTAGAACCAGGGGCGTGGGAGCGATTCGAACCGCTCACTGAGTCAGAGGTGAAACTGACCCCACACACCACCCCCTACAAAATGGCGACCGTGGCGGAACCTTGGCAAAAGGGTTGTGAAGCAGTAAACGCTGGTTTTGAGGAGAGAACAAAAATAGAAGAGACGATGTCATCCTATGTGTACAAAAAGGTTAATATCACCAAGAAATGGGTACTCAGGCTGTTGCATGCTGAACGTCCTATGGACACTGCAGCTACATGGACTGAGAGCAAGGAATATAATAAGTCTGTGGAAAAGGCCATATGGTTGGTCTGCTCCCAGAAACAGATGCAGCTTATGGGGAAGCGCATTCAGACTCTCACAGAAGAGCTAAGGGAAGAAAGCCAACTGTCCCGTGCCAGAGCCATAGCAGGGGAGAGGTTGATAGCAGAGCTAAACACAAAAGATCAGGAACAGTCGCAGATAATAAAGGAACACCGTGCCAGTAAGGGATACCTCCAGTGTCAGGCCACCGAGGCCAAAAGTAGTGAACTGGCATTACGGGAAGAGAACACCCGCCTTGCCAAGCAATTAATGGAATTTAAAGAGAAGTTAAAAGACGTTCAGACAGCTTACAGAGTAGCCAGTACTAGGGGGTTTGAGGTAGGAGACCACGGCCCCTGTCAGAAGCAGATTGAGAGTCTGAACCTTGCTCTGTCTAAGGCAAAAGGCATGGTGTGCCTGATAAGCCCGGGTGCGGCCCAGGTAGACCTGGAAGAGCAAGGGGAAACTGTTCGACCACCACCTGTGGCGCCAAGGAGAAGCTTGGTTAGGCAGCAGGAGGTGCAGACAATCTGTGAGGCTGACAGGGAGTGCATACCACCACCTGTGGTGCCGAGTTTTGACTCGGTCTGGCAGCAGGGAGAGGGGGGCAAACCGATGCAGGAGAGGTCAGAGCCGGGGCCGATGTGCCCAGCACGACAGCAAAAGTTTGGCCCGCCTGCAGGGGTGGAGGTCAGGGACCCCTTGAAAATCAATACGTGGCTCCCCATGGTACACAACAGCTTAGGGCTATGGTAAGCCACCTGAGTAAACTTACACAAAAGGGGGACCCCTCAGTCCACTTCATGGAAGTGGAACAGGCAGCAGGCATCAATGACTGATGACGCCGAGATGGCAAAAATGCTCCTGTTCTCACTAGATGGCAAGCTATACCGGTCCCTCTCTGCCGAGAGCAAGAGAGGGCAGAATGGGTATGCTGCCGTCAGAGAGGAAGTTTTAGAGGCCATGGGGATGAATGATGGTAGTTCCTTCTCCTGGGTGGAGAGGACAATTGCAGCTCGCAGGGGAGACCCCACAGGCTTTCACAGACAGGCTGTGGCCTGTGTACAGGGGTGCTTGTAATAGGGATCTCGAGCTAACCTGAACAAGGACAAGCTGGCCCACTGGCTCCGAAGCCTAGTGGCAAACATAGAATCTAGGAGCAGGAGTAGGCCATTCGGCCCGTCGAGCCTGCTCCACCATTCAATACGATCATGGCTGATCATCCAAATCCAGTACCCTGTCCCTGCTTTTTAATCCCCACAGTACACATATCCCACCCGACCCCCGTAATCCCACGTATTTAATTCCCCCTAACATATCCCATCCTATCCCCATAACCCCACATATTTAATCCCCCCCTAACACTAAGGGTCAATTTTATCATAGCCAAATCAACCTAACCCGCACATTTTTGGACTGTGGGAGGAAACCGGAGCCCCCGGAGGAAACCCACGCAGACACGGGGAGAATGTGCAAACTCCACACAGACAGTCACCCGAGGTCAGATTCGAACCCGGGTCCCTGGCGCTGTGAGGCACCAGTGCTAACCACTATGCCACCGTGTTGCCACGAATCAAAGCCAAGGCTGTGCTTTGGTTTGACCCAAGAGACCCCCGGGTCACCGAGGAGGCAGTGGTCAGGCAACTGACCCCAGCCTACCGGAACGGTAGGGGAGCTGAAGACACCCCACCAAAAGGAAAGGTGCATGAGATAAAGCCCAGTCAGGATAAGAAGGAGTGGCACCAGGAAGGTGGTAAACCTTCCGACACGAAGCGTAACTGCTTCGGGTGCAGGAAGAGTGGGCACTGGAGAAAGGATTGGAGAAATCCCTGGAAGGATAGCCTAGCAAAGAATTCCCCAGCTTCTGCCCCAAAAGTAGAGGCACCGACCTCTTCCCCCACACTGGACACAATAGTAGTGGCCATCAGAGTCCTGTTTGGTGGCCCAGGGAAGGTAGCTACAGCCACTGGTGCTGTAATCCCATCTGCCCCCCCTAACGCAGACCTATGACTAGAACCAGCGCAGCCTGTCCCCCTGTGTTCCCCGGGATACGATGGTAAGCTGGGGGTGGAGAAAGTGCAGGGGAGATGTTTGGTGGACACCGGAGCTGCCAGCACGGTGGTCCATTTGGAAGACCTGACCAATTCACCCAGGTCTAACAAGGTCCCATTTAGCATAATGGGGTTCACAGGGAACGAGCAGGCTGTCCAAACCATTGGACATAGATTCAGGATCCCTCCATACCACATGGGAGGGTAACTAAAAGGCCGGCAAGTTGGCCAAGCAGGGGGCCAGGGAAGGAGAGTTCTGGGATCCCTATAAAGCAGGTCCGGTAGCCGCAATCTGGGACAAGGGAGGCACACGGGGGGTAGCTTTGCCCCCGGACTTAAAGCAGGTTCAAGCCCAGGATCCCGTCCTTAAGGCCGTCCTGGTAGAGAGAGAGAGTGGGGAGTCCCTAGAAGGTCCGTTCAGGGCAGCGGACGAGATTTTAAAACAGAGTCACTGGCAAGCAGCCAGTAACCTGGGGAGCCAGCACCAGAAAGATCGGCTGCTGTTAGAACCCCAGAGAACCCACAAGTGGGAGATTGCCCAGTGTAAACTGGTTAAACCCGAGAAAAGGGAACAGTCAGTAAAGGTGGACTGCCCCCAAGTTAGAAATCCTCAGCCAGCAGCTGTGGCATCACAGACTGCAGCGGCAGGGACAGTGCGCTGTTTTATAGGAGGGTATACTCCATCGATTATGTTGGACTCAGGCACTCCCCCAGTGGCCAGAGTCCTAAGAAGGTCTCCCCACAAACCACAGCCTAAACCACCCTGGTCTCCAGTGTACCAGTTTAAAGGGTCCCACCCAAAGAGGGTTGTAACCCATAAAGAAAAGCCCAAGGTCAGGGATCAGTCTGAGGACAGGGATCCCCAGCCTACAGCCTCCTGCAGAGAGGGTCTCACAGAGGCAGCTGTGAGCCAAGAATACAAGAAGGGTCCCCAGCCTGCGGTCTCAGGCTGCGAGGAACCCATAGGACAGGACAGGGACTCAGAAGCAGCCACACCAAAGGGGGCGGTGTGCTGTAGAAGAAGGACTCTCAGGGTCCTGCGGTACAGGCCACCTTACCGGCTGCCCAGAAGCAGCAAAAGGCAGAGCCCGAACAGGGTTTAGTCTGGCCGCTCGGAGACGGGCAGCGAATGTACAGAGTTTTAATGTATTTTAGTGTTTTACAGTTTGGTGGTTTTAGGATTTTTAAGAATTAAGGATTTTAGTGAGTAAGTTTGAAAGTTTCTCGAGAATCGATCACCTGTCCAGCCAGAGAACCTTCTCGGGACATGGCTGTCTGTTTTGTGTGTCCCTACAGAAAGGAAATCGGCAGGGAAAGGACAGAGTGCTCCGGTCCCGACATGAGAAAGCATGGGACCAGCATTGCAATAAAGCCTATGGCCAGGTTTAGGGCAAGCCTTAATTTGTTTTTATTAAAATAAATAAAGTTTGTGATCGTGTATTATTTTACTATGTATGTACTATAGTTTTCCAAGTGGTGTAGGGGTGTAGGACCCCCTCCGTGCTTGGATGTGTATGTATTATTGATTCTTACCTGTATGTACCTGAAACACCACATTTAAAAGGGGAATGTATGTTTGGGTTTTTAGTTTACGTAATTATAGGGGAAGGTTGGTTTTCGGGGATCGGAAATTTTGCTCACCTGGTCATGACACTGATTCAGGTTCAGTATCACAGGGGGGAGTGTAGGCTTCGCAAAATCCACCAGAAACTCGAACAGAACCCTAAAAGGGGTGACTTTTGGATTTTTCATACAAATTTGGGATGATGGGACCTAAGTGAAGTGATTTGAGGTAAAAACCTCAGTTTTGGACATTCTTAAGGATCAGGGAAGAAAACCCCTGAGGAAAATGACTTTGGATATTTACTATTGGGAAAAAACACCTTTCACAGAGATAAGACAGGCTGCGGAGGGGTGTGGCGAGGCAGTGGACAGCTTTTGGCTTTTGGGGCCCAGTCAAGCTGTCTGGAGAATGTTTGCACTGCAATCCAACCAGGGAGGAAGAGCCTCACCCAAAACCTCACATACACATCCAAATATGAATAATCCAAGACCCCTTTTGAAATTCCCCACGCGTAAACAGGATGCTAGAAGCCTGAAAACAATAAAACATCCAGTACACCCATTACCCCATCAAAACCCAAAACATGAAACCAATCAGCTGTAATCAACCGAAGAGATCGACAGGACGCAAGCCATTTGACACTTAGTAAAGTTGTTACTGTTAACGAGGTCTTGTAAGGGGTTTCGCGTGGCTCTGTGCTTAGCCTGGGTGCTAGTGCGGGGTTAGGCCTTGTTGCCTGTTCTGGTCTCCAGCCAGCCTGGTAACACTAGACACCTGTGAGTGGTTCGACCCACTCACCCTTACGGTTCTGACACTGGACTTAGGTGCGAGAGCAATAATGCAGAGAAAAACTCAGGTAGACCCAGTTGAATAGTGCGAAATAGAAAATCTTTATTGCATATTATTCAAGATTACGAAATACATGTCATAAGCACAGATTAATGACAGTACAAACTTACATACATTTATGCAACTAGGTTTAGGGAAACGAGGAGCGCACGACACATCGTAAAAGGGGACACACATTATAATTATCCTTAAAACATAAACCCTCCCCTATCAATGCCTGTCCTAATCTAGATCTGTAGGATCGAGACTCATGCTCACCACTCGTGATAACTCGGAGAATTCCGAAACGCTGCTCGGATGTTTTCACCACAGCACCTGACTATCCACGTGTTGATCAGGGGTCTCTGTACCCCACTTGTTTACTCGCTTCTACTCTGGCTAGCAGGCTGGATCATCTGCTGTCATGAAGATCTGTGTTGACCTCGGACTCCAGATACAGTTCGAAGAAGAGTCTTACTGTGCCCGACACCAGTTGTCGGTAGAACTCGAAGAACAGTCTTCCGATGCCAGTTGGGAAGCAGTTACCGATTTATCGAGCGCGGTCGGGGCTCACTGACCGCGGTGGCACGTGTAGTCGTCTTCCTCTCTTCTCATCTCATCTCATCTCATCTCCTCTTGGGCCTTCGATTCCAACACCGTTTACCGACTTCTCGGGGATGGTGCGCCCGCTTACAGGCCTTCGCAGACCAGCTCTCCACAGATCTTCGCGGCAAGCCACGAGGTTGACTCCCGGAAAATCAGCGGATCAGAGAATGAGAGTCCAGAGCTCCAGTCGGTGGTAAAGAATAAGAGAAAGATGGACGTTTGGACACTACAGTTATAGTACTGTAATTCCTTATCTCCCGCCCAATCTAAATGTTCATCTTTTGTCATGTTTTGGCGCTCAAACTTCTTGTATGGGGTGATACTTGTCGTTAATGGGTTTCGGTGACACTTGTAACTGTCTGAGTACCCGTTAATATTTCTCCCATTGTGGAACCAGCTAGTAGTCTCCCTGGAGGTGTTTTGGGGGCTTCCAAATGCTTGCTGTGAGTCCCCGCGAACGGCTCTCTCATCGTAGAGCCGTGGGGATTTTGCATATCAATGTCTTTGGATGGGTCCTTGATTGCCCAGTACAATAGCCCTTGTTTGTACCTGGAAGACCGATTCCAGTATTTATGTTTAAAATGCAAACCCATCGCGTCTTGTCATTATCTCAAATGTGCTGAGTCCTGTCCGATCTTGCTGAAATGTTTATTGAAACGCCATCTTGTCTGCCTACTGAAAGTCTAGAACCTTCTGCCATGAGGCGTGGCGGCCATTTTACAGGCTGCTTGTGTCCTTTTTGAAACATGACAGCATTTTGCTGAAATAAAGCTGTTTATCCGAAACTTTATGTCTCCTTCTTATTATTATAAAATCGCGATAATTTTGCGAATTCTACAGTCTTACAGTGACCAGGATTTGATTTGGGTTTGACAAGGCCACTTCAATTTAGTATAATTGAAGGCCCATCAAGCAGTTACAACAGTTACAGTTCAAGTTCAATAGAAGGCAGTTCTGCAGTTCAATCGAAAAGCCTGCTGGAGTTACAGAGTTCAGGACAAGCAGGCAGAAGGCAGTTTCCACAGTTCTGCAAGAAGGCAGTTCCACAGTTCTGAAGAAGACAGTTTAAACAGAGGCAGAGTTACAGCAAGAAGTTCAACAAAGAAGGCCAACAACTTCACAAGCAGACCAACACGCAAGAAGAAACCAGAGCGACTGCCTCAGTGACCATCGGACACCTCGCGGCAACAAGGGCCTTATGAAACCTTTTACTCAAAAGACTCTAAACCCTAACTCTCAACTGTCAAGGATTCGATTGGTGAGCATTATCCCTTTCTCCAGAGTCCAACCTAGCTAGTGAAGTGGGATTGGGAGGGGTGAAGTATTCTTCTAATGTTATTTCCCTCGCTTGTACCGAAGTGTTCCCCAACCTGTGTTTAAGTGTAAGTGTGTTTTAAGTTTGTTACCTTTCTCTTTTAATAAAAGTCAAAACTCTTTCATCCAAACCTGTTGTCTACTGCATCTTTATTCACGACCCCTAAATAAGTCCAAGGTCTAGAACCAGGGGCATGGGAGTGATTCGAACCGCTCACTGAGTCAGAGGTGAAACTGACCCCACACACCACCCCCTACACCCTCTTATTTCCTTTTTCACTTCCCCTCTGAAGATTCTATATTCTGCCTGGTTCTAACTTGTATTCTCAACCTGACATCTGTCATATGCCCCCTTTTTCTGTTTCATCTTACTCTCTATCTCTTTTGTCATCCAGGGAGCTGGCTTTGGTTCCCCATCTATTGAATTTCGGGCGCGTGGGTGCTAACTTTTTCGGGGCGCTAGCGCCCCGGCTAAGTTAGTGCCCCAAAGGGAGCGCGACTGAATTTTTCCCCCAAGTTATCTCCAGGAATATTTAGTACTCAATCCTGCCCTTTTTTGAGCCAGGTCTCCGTTATTGCCACAATCATATTCCCATGTGGCTATTTGCGCCTGCAGCTCACCAACCTTATTTACCACACTTCATGCATTTACACACATACACTGTAAACCTATCTTAGACCTTCTTGTATTCTCCCTTAGTCTGACCCCACCTAATACCGTACTATTTCTTACACTAGTGCTATCTGTCTCTCCAATCCTTTGTGCTCTTTGTTTCTCCTTTCTAATGCTGCATCTTGGTGCCCATTCCCCTGCCAAATTAGTTTAAACGCTCCCCAACAGCACTAGCAAACCCCCCGCGAGGGCATTGGTCCTGGCTCTGTTGAGGTGCAACCCGTCCGGCCTGTACAGGCCCCACCTCCCCCAGAACCGGCCCCAATGCCCCAGGAATCTAAAGCCCTCCCTCCTACACCATCTCTCCAGCCACGCATTCATCTGCGTTATCCTCCTATTTCCATACTCACTAGCGCGTGGCACCAGAAGTAATCCAGAGATTACCACCTTTGAGGTCCTGTTTTTTCATCTGCCTGTGACAGATCTGCCTGCGAGGCCTGCCATTGCACCAAGCCAGGAACATGCTTTTCCTGATCTGTTGCATTTTGTGTAGATCAGAAACAGGTTAAGGTGTTCATAGTAAACAGCCCAAGACAATGAAATGGTTAAACAATGTCTGGCCAACTCCAGAGACTTCAAGCACAGGAGATGATGGAATATACAAAACCCCATAGCCCTGTATCAATCTCAAACTAACCCCACTGCCCCGCTCTCTCCCGATAGCCCTGTATCAATCCCAAACTAATCCCAATGCCCCGCTCTCTCCCAATAGCCCTGTATCAATCCCAAACTAATCCCACTGCCCCGCTCTCTCCCGATAGCCCTGTATCAATCCCAAACTAATCCCAATGCCCCGCTCTCTCCCAATAGCCGTGTATCAATCCCAAACTAATCCCACTGCCCCGCTCTCTCCCGATAGCCCTGTATCAATCCCTAACTAATCCCAATGCCCCGCTCTCTCCCGATAGCCCTGTATCAATCCCAAACTAATCCCAATGCCCCGCTCTCTCCCGATAGCCCTGTATCAATCCCAAACTAATCCCAATGCCCCGCTCTCTCCCGATAGCCCTGTATCAATCCCAAACTAATCCCAATGCCCCGCTCTCTCCCGATAGCCCTGTATCCCTTCTTCTGAAGGTCACCCCATCAAACTCTTCATCTGAGTGTTCTGCGGCAGAACTCTGGGGAGCTGGCACATGCGCTACCCATTCCCCCTGGCCTGGCTGCAGCTCACTCGTGCCCGGTGACTCATCACGTGCAGATCCTGCCTCTATACAACCCTCTAAAGTTAGCGCAGTGGCATTTTCTAAGCTGGTACCTGGGAGTGTCAAATCAAGTGACGGTGTCTCTTTTCCATCACTCTCCTCCTCTAGTTCTCCCTGGACAGGCTGGGCTGGTGGCCATTCTTGGGTATCTGAAAGGAGAAAGGCACAAGTGTCAGGTTGTGGTGAGGGGTGGGGGGGGGGAAAGCAAGATGTGCATGCTTACACCATCAGCAGCTTGTAAGTGGGAAGAGATTGTTGGATGAGGGGTAAGTGGGATGTGAGAAGAAGGATTAGGTATGAGCATACCGTTATTGTCAATGCTTTCAGCCTCGCCGATCGCCAGAGCCTCAGTGACGGCCCCTCCAATGATCTCCAGCACAGTCTCCTCCAGCTGGGTCAGGTTCTGTGGCAGTGCCTGCCCTCTGCCTGTTTGCTCCTGCTCGCCTCGGTTGTGAGCCACCTTGGCCTGCAAGAGAAAGGGAAGTGTGTCAGTGAGTGTGGTCCAATGTGTGTGGGTGATGTGCCTGTAATGGTTGAATTGCTGGCATTGTGTGCAAGGTGTGAGAGATGGGTGCGGGGTTGCAGCAGTGGTAAGTGTGTGAGGGTGGGGGTCAAGCTATGATTGTGAGGTATGAGTCATGATTGACAGAGATTGTTGGTAGGTGAGTGATGGTGCATTGAGCAGTGCGTGAGGCTAGTGGTGCAGTTGGTGGGATATGACATTTGAAGATACATTCACTGACCTTGACCGCTCGTGTGAGGTCATTAAACTTCTTCCGGCACTGGGTCTATGTCCTGGGGGAAAGACTGGTGGCACTGATGGCTTCAGTGATCTTCTCCCACTGCCTTCGAACTGTGTGTCTGGGAGGCCTCTTGGCCCTCTGTGGGTAGAGGACCTGTCTCCTCCTTTCGACTCCCTGGCACCAAGAGCTCCAATGCTGCGTCGGAGAACCTAGGTGCACTTTCACTGCTCTGTTGAGACATTGCTAAGTTCCAGCTCCAGTCAGAATGAGGTACTGCTCTCACAAAGCACCTCTCCTTTAAGAAGTGCAGACAGCCTTTCACTCTGCAGGCAACCTTTAAAGACAGAGCAAACTTCCCACGATATTGGGCCCCCTGTTAAGCGCTAAGCCAGCCAGCAGCGCGTTTAGCGCTGAGCTCAGCTTTGCCATCATGTTAATGAGCAGGCAGACCAGTTTTGCGCGCTGCCTGCACTGTTTTCAATGGGCGCGGACAGATCACACATCGCTATCCCCACACCCGTTTTCGGGCCTCATCCAATTCAGCCCCCCACGTCCCTTCTTCACACTGAGGACACCCTCCATCGTGTTGTGGGGCACTACCACCGTGCTAAATGGGATAGATTCAGCTAGCAGCTCAAAACTGGGCATCCATGAGGCACTGTGGGCCATCAGCAGCAGCAGAATTGTATTCCACCACAATCTGTAACCTCATGGCCCGGCATATCCCTCACTCTACCATCCGCATCAAGCCAGGGGACCAACCCTGGTTCAATAAGGAGTGTAGACAAGCATGTCGGGAGCAGCACCAGGCGTACCTGAAAATGAGGTGCCAACCTGGGGAAGCTACAGCACAGGACTACATGCATGCTAAACAGCAGAAGCAGCATGCGATAGACGGAGCTAAGCGATCCACAACCAATGGATCAGATCAAAGTTCTGCAACTCTGGCACATTCAGTCGTGAATGATGATGGACAATTAAACAACTAACGGGAGGACGAGGCGACTCCATGAACATCCCATCCTCAGTGATGGGCTGTTGATTGAACAGTGTTCAGTTCCATTTGAAATTTCCTCAGATAATGAAGCAGCCATGCCCACATGCAGCAAGACCTGGACAGCATCCAGGTTTGGCCTGATAAGTGGCAAGTAGCATTCACGCCACACAAGAGAGGGCCTAACCACCTACCCCATGACAATCAACGGCATTACCATCACCGAGTTGCCCACCATCAACATCCTG